>CANJKZ010000203.1:0-600000 GCA_947471745.1 Closterium sp. Naga37s-1 | reverse complement strand
TACACCTTCAGTCTTGGTTCCGGCTCTGTCTCGTGGCGGGCTACTCGCTCGTCCTCTGTTCTCGGCTCCAGTTGTGAGGCTGAGATCTACGCTGGGGCCATGGCTGCACAGGAGCTTCGCTGGCTCACCTACCTGCTGACTGACCTTGGAGAGCCGCCTCGTTCTCCTCCAGTGCTGTACGTAGACAACAAGGCCATGCTGGCCTTGTGTCGAGAGCAGCGCTTGGAGCACAGAACGAAGCACATTGCTCTCCGTTACTTTCTTGCTCGTGAGCTGCAGCAGCGTGGTCAGTTGCGACTTGCGTACGTGGCCTCTGAGGCCAACACTGCTGATGTGTTCACCAAGGCACTTCCGCCTTGTGACCATCAGCGCTTCTGCACTCAGCTGGGTCTTGTACCTGTCTTGCCTCACTTGCTCTCCTCTTGACCTTGCTTGTACTGTCACATATATATACCTGCTCTTGCTTGTCTAGCTCTATATATATATGTGTGCACTCCTGCATGTGAACTGGCCTTGTGGCCTTGTGGTTGTGCTCGGACTGTGTGGTGACTTTGTGATCCACCCTGAGCTTGCTGTTCTTTGCATGACTGGTCTTGTGACCCCTTGTTCTCCCCCACTTTGCCTATGGGGGTGTGTCAGAACATATATATAGCTTATGCTGTTGTGTAGGCTATAGTGGGGTATCCCATAGGGGGTACAACCCAATTAGGGTTTCCTATATGTACTCACTTCATTCATAGTTCATTCATTCTCGTTCTCATTATCACAGGGGGCGTAGTAGACACCCTGGAGGCACGGCTAGAGGACGCGAGGAGACGCCACTTGGCTGGCGAGTACCAGGAGACGCTCCCCTTGGTAATCGTCGAGGCCGGCATCCGCGCCCTGTGGGCGACGGAGCACCCTTCTCAACCAGCCTCTCCTCGACCGTTGAACAACGAAGGCGGCGTCGACGTGGGCTTCAACGCCGGTGGTCACCAATTTGGTAGCAGTGCGGGAGGCACGTCGAGAGAGGAGTAATCTACGCCGATGAAGTCGGCGGAGTTTGGTGGTGTAAGAGGCCCAATAAACTCAGGCTATTTAGACTTGACTTGATCAAACTTAAAACCTCTCCTCCAAGGATTCTTGGGTGCTTGCTACAAGACCAGCCCCTATCCTCGGGTCCGAGTTTGTAGAGAGAGGAACCAAGTATGACTTAGCCAAAACAATGAGATACCTTGTACGTCGCGACCGGCAATCGGAATCACCTGAGAATTTTCTATATCAAAGCTCGCTCTAAGAGCATTAAAATGAGCCAAGTTGCATCGCGAAAAGTTCTGCCATTACAGCGTTTGCTTAGCCTTGTGGTACTAGCGTGCTAGCGTTGTCAGAACTATGCTCTAGGCTGTAGTGGGGCACTCCTTATGGGGTACAGCCCAATTAGGTTTTGTTATACAAACCCTGTACTGCTCTCTTCCTAGTCATTCTTGATTCCTAATTCTGACATGGTTTCAGAGCAGGTTCCCTAGTGGGAACGTTTTATTTCTAGGGCCCACCACGATATTTTTTTTTTCCTGCCCTGTCGCCGCCCGTCGCGGCCTAACCTAGCCGCCCGTTGCGGCCTGACCTAGCCGCCCGTCGCGACCATGCCTTGCCGCCACCCGTCGCGGCCCTGCTCTCAGCCGCTCGTCGCGGCCCTGCTCTATCGCCGCCCCGTCGCGGCCCTGCCCTGCAGCCGCCCGGTTGCGGCCCTGCCCTGCTGCCGCCCCGTCGCGGCTGTTATCGTCACAATAGGCTTGAATGTGCCTAAAACGAAAGATAGAGAGCACAGACGGATTTCTGCACAGCGGCTTCAAACGTGTGTCCGCCACATGTGTCCGCTCTTGTGGCAATAGTGACACTCGCCGTCGAATCGGCCGCGACCGCGTCCGTAGCTCTTGTCGTCGCTGCCGTAACCGCCACTCCTGCGGCTTCCGCCGAAGTTGCGGCCACCAAACCTTCCTCCCCCTCGTCCTCTGCCTCTTCCTCGACCATATCCACGGCCGATGCTCGCTGCCCCAGCGCCATCCGCACTCGCCAACTCACGGCGGCGGAAATCCTCTTGAAGGATAGCTCGCTTCACGTCTTCAAGCGAGAGGCGGGGCAAGTCGCGATTAAGGTTGATGATGAGCGAGGACCATGACTCTGGGAGTAAGGCCAGCAACTTGGTCTTCTTTTGGAGCTCACTGTAGTTCAAATCAGCTCCCTCAAGCCGCGTCAACAAGTCGAAGAATTTCTGCACCCCTTCATCAACCGCTTCGTCTTCTTCAATTCGTAGTGCCGCCATTTGCCGTTCCAACACCACCGCTACCGCCGCTGTTGCAGGAGCATGTACACCCTTGAGAGCAGCCCATGCCTTTGGTCCTTTCTCTGGTTCACGCTGGAATGGCTTGATGTGACGGATCTGACTGCTCCCCAACGCTTGCCCAAGTAAGAGATAGCCTTGTGCGCTCTTCCGCACCCACGGGCTCTTCTCCGGGTCGTTCTCGGGGCGCTTCTCCGTTCCTTCCATCACCTCCAGCAGGTCATAGTGGTCAAAGATGTTCTCCATCTTGAAGGACCATTCAGCAAAGTTGTCACCGTTGAACTTGTCAAGCCCAAACACCCTAGGCTCATCCCTAGGTGGGCCAAGACTTGGTTGCATGGGCGCCATGGCTGAATCACGGGGTTGGCCTTGAGCTTGAGCTTCTCCACTGCCACCAGCACCTCTGCCACCCCTTTCTTCAGGTCCAGACATTGTCGAAACTGCTCCAAGGGCCTCTGATACCACTTGTTATCGTCACAATAGGCTTGAATGTGCCTAAAACGAAAGATAGAGAGCACAGACGGATTTCTGCACAGCGGCTTCAAACGTTGATAGCGTTCTGCTCACAGCTGCAAATGACTTGATTCAAATTGGATCTGGAGCGTCTTTACGTCGTCTACAATTAGCAATTTAGATTGCACGATTTGATAAAGAATTGACGACACAGCGTCAGTTTGAACGAACGGTACTATGGCAGCCACTATAGTCTTAGAACACAAGATAGGAAGAGTTACGAGTTGGGAATGACTCCCAGCTCCTACAAACCCCAAGAGCCGAGGTACAGTGATATGGAACAGTGCCACACTGTCCCCAACCACGAAGGGTCTCGAAACTACCCTTCACTAGGGCCTACACCAAGTGAAATGTTACACTACACAAAGTAATGTAACTATCTTCAATATCTTGAGGTGTACCCTTTTTGGCGAGCTTCGAAATCACTTGAGGCTTGACACCAAGGCTCGGGCTCTTCATCACAAACTCATCCTTGAGTTCTTGATGGGTCTGCTGCACACACCTGCGACACGCCGAACGTTCGACACAGGACAAAATAGAAACCGCGCACGACAAAATAGAAACCGCGCGCGAGACACAAACGACCGCGTAACACGCGTCTAGCGATAACTCGCTATTGACTCGACACACACACTCGACATCATGACTCAACATTCACACACAATTATAAGCATGAAATATATATTATTCCATGCCCTCATACCATTCCATACACACACACATTCACGCACACGGACAACAAGCCGAGTGCAAACCGTAGGGTTGCACCAACAAACTCCCCCTCGGATTGTTGGCCTTAGGATATGTTGCTCTCTCAGTTCAGAGCCATCCCAGCCAGCTTGCAACACTTCCAATGCTGCTGCTCCACCAGCCTCTTGGTCATCATGTCAGCCGGCTGCCCCGTGGTCTTCACGTAGCGCAACTCAACTTCACCCGCGGTTACCATGCTCCTCGTCCAATGCCACTTCACCCTCATGTGCTTCGTGAGTCCATGCAACACAGGGTTCTTAGCAAGAGCAATGGCACCCTGGCTGTCACAGTACAGTGGGGTAGGTCCTTGCTGTTCCTCCCCCAATTCAGCCAACAAACGCCGCTGCCACACAATCTCCCGTACGGCACGGAAGAGTGCCATGTACTCGGACTCCACCGAGCTCAAAGCTTGGTCAACCTGCTTCTTGCTCTCCCAAGCAGTTGGGCCTCCACCGACACAGCATATGAAGCCTCCCACACTTGTCATGTCCTCTGGTTCTGATGCATATGAAGCATCCGAGTAGGCGGTGAGGAACAAACGCCCGGGTTCAACACCATCCGCGCCCTTTTGGCGCCTTTGTGCCGCCGCCGAGTATTGCAGCCCAACGGTCGGTGTTTGGCCAAGATACTTGGCCACCCTCATTCCAGCTGCTACCTGCTCCTCATTAGGGCATTGCACAACCCTAGCCAGCTGCCCGGTAGCAAACGCGACGTCCGGTCGGGTGTTTACCGCCGCATACATGAGGCTGCCCACCAACGAGTGAAATCGGCGCCTCTCCTCTTCACCAACGCTCTCCTCCTCTGGTCCCTTCACATACTTGAACCCAGAGGGAAAGGGTGTAGCCACATGGCCTTCACTCTGCCCAAAGTTGGCAGCCAATGCCTCCAGGTACTTTCGTTGATGCACCCGCATGCACCGCTTCTCCACATCTCGTTCGATGTGGAGCCCAAGGTAGAAGCTCACGTCACCAAGGGCCTTGCACTTGAACTTGTCTTGAAGCTTCAGCATCACCTCCTTCACAAGGTCAGAAGAGGGTGAGAAAATGAGGATGTCATCCACATAAACCACCATGAAACTCCTCTGCTCCCCCTCGCCAAGCATGAACAAGGAGTGATCGGCCGTTGAGGGAGTGAAGCCGATCCCCTCCAACACTTCGCGCAGCTTCATGTACCATTGCCTAGGGGCCTGCTTCAGCCCATAGAGGGCCTTCTTCAGCTTCCACACTCTGCCACTACCATCATCAAACCCCTCTAGCTGCGCCATAAAAATCTCCTCCTCAAGGATGCCGTTAAGGAATGCCGTTACGATGTCCATTTGCTTTACTACCCATCCTTTGATGGCGGCTCCCGCGAATAGGGTTCGCAGCGTCGTCGGCTTCACCACAGGGGCAAACAGCTCCTTGAAGTCCACCTTCTCCTTCTGCTGGTACCCCTTGGCTACAAGCCTAGACTTGTAGCGCTCGATCTTGCCGTCGGCATCCGACTTGATTTTGAAGAGCCACTTGGACGTTATCGCCGTACGCCCCTCCGGTAGCTCCACCAATTCAAACGTGTCATTCTCCTCGATGCTCTTCAGCTCACTCTCCATGGCCTTCTTCCACTCCTCAGCATCACTACTCTCCAAAGCCTCCTTGAGAGTTGCTGGTTCTCCCGGCATCTCCACCGGAGAGAAGAACGCGAAGGCACACTCCTCGTAGTCACTCTCCTCGTCGTCTCCGACCATCATTGCCGCTCCGGCCAGGGCTATCTTGCCCTGCTTTCCCGGCGCATCATAGGTCAGCCTATTAGGGGGTTGAACTCTCCTCTTCCCCCTTCCTTCCTCCTCAGCTGCAGGGACTTGAAGGCCTTGGCGTTGCTGCGGTGTGGCTCGAATCCGTGGAGCACTCGTAGTACGGGAAGGGAGTGACGGTGCACGCTCGCTCACTTGCTGCACCTCCTCCTCTTCTTCCTCTGCATCATTGGCCTCCTCTCCCCCATTCACAAGGGAGGATTGCCTTGTGGTTGTGCTGCCGCTGCTCAGCTCCAAAGGCAGCTCCACATGCTCCAAGCCGGAACTCTTCACCTCCCCAAACCGCACGCCTATCTTCGCCTCATTCTCCGCCTTCCAATCCTTGTACATGAAGTTCTCCATGAACTTGCAGTCCCTGCTCACCAAGAACTTCTTGGTGAATGGGTCCCAAAGAAGCCATCCCTTGCTGTTTTGAGCCATGCCCAAGTGCACGGCCCACACCGCCTTGGCACCAAGCTTGTTGTGCCGAAGATGCTTAGGCACGAGCGCCATGCACATGCACCCGAACACCCGAAGCATATCCACCTTTGGCTTCCTTCCTAGCCACTCCACATAGGGCACCCATTTGTCTGCTCCCACATGAGTCAAGGCTCTGTTCTTGGCCACACACGCGCTCCGCACCGCATCAGGCCAGAAATAGTCGGGTAGCCCGGCTTCAATGAGCAACCCGCGTGCCGCCTCCGTGATTGTGCGGTTCGCTCGCTCGGCGATGCCGTTCATTGCAGGGGAGTATGGCATGGTGAGGGAGTGCCGAATACCATTCTTCTTCAGCCACAACCCAAACTCCTTGCTCAGGAACTCTCCCCCTCGATCGGTGCGGATTGACTTGACTAGACGGTCTTGTTGCCGCTCCACCATCGGAAACCAATCCGTCTTCAACGTTTCAGCCACGTCGCTCTTCTTGGCCAGCACGTACACCCAAGTCATGCGGGTGTAGACGTCGACAATGGTGAGAAAATACTCAGCTCCAGCAGCTCCAAGCTTCAGGGGGCCCACCACGTCCATCACCGCCTCATCAAGCGGTGCCTTTGCGGTTGCCTCCGAACTAGGGAACGGAAACCGGGTGAACTTGGCTTGAATGCACGTCGGGCAGCCAAGCACCTCATCGGGCTCCCCCTTCACACGTATGCCAGCAACCATCTCATTCTTCACTAGCTGCTGCAAGATGGGCAGGGCCACATGCCCCATGCGCCGATGCAAGGTGAGCCAATCACACTCCCCCGTAGCCGAAGTTGGATTGGAGAATGCCGCGCTCGCAATAGCGCCCCACATACTCTCTCCGTAGTCCTCCTCCGCTGCTGCCTCTGGGTTCTCCTCACCCTTTTGCTGCTCCTTGGTTGCTGCACCACTCTCCTTAGGTTCACTAAACTTGCTGGTCCCTCCAGGTTTGCTCTTCTTGAGCTCATTCTCCTTAGCGCGACCGTTCGCGCCATCGTCGCTACCGACCGCTCCATCCTTGGTGCTGATGCTTGCTGCCACTTGCCTCTCCTTAGGCATAGGGACCACTGGGATCTGCCACATCTCGTTGTAGACATCCCTGTCCTCATGAAGGTCCCAAAGATTTCGATCGCCAAGCCTTGCGGTGTAGGTCTTGGCTCCCTTCGAGTTCGTGTCCATGCCGGCCTTTGCCAACCGCCGCACGGAAATCAGGTTTGCAGCAAGGCTGGGCACCCAAAGCACGTTCTTGAGGCCCACCATCTTCCCATCAGCACCCTTGAACATGGCCTTGCCCATGCCTTTCACCTCTGCTCGCTGCCCCAAAGCCGATGTGACATGCTTCACCGGTGACGGCTCGAGTTCGGTGAGCAAGTCCGGGCGAGGTGTCATGCTATAGGTAGCGCCACTATCAATCACCCAATAGTCCAGGGGGTGTAGGGTCACCTTCCCCACAGCTGCTGGCTCCTCAAAGCCTTCATCCTTCTCTGGACCAGCCGGTACTTGCGTCGACACGAAGTAGAATAGACCCGGGTATCGATCGTCGCTCGGGTCCTTGTCGTTGTCTTCGCTCTTCATGTTTGCAGCTCCGCCACCGCGACCGCCACGGCCTCCACGGCCTCGTCCTCTCCCTCCTCCTGCTCCTCTTCCCTCTTGGCCTTGAGCAGGGGTCCAACCATCAGGGAGTTTGTAGCAGTCGCGCCACATGTGTCCGCTCTTGTGGCAATAGTGACACTCGCCGTCGAATCGGCCGCGACCGCGTCCGTAGCTCTTGTCGTCGCTGCCGTAACCGCCACTCCTGCGGCTTCCGCCGAAGTTGCTGCCACCAAACCTTCCTCCCCCTCGTCCTCTGCCTCTTCCTCGACCATATCCACGGCCGATGCTCGCTGCCCCAGCGCCATCCGCACTCGCCAACTCACGGCGGCGGAAATCCTCTTGAAGGATAGCTCGCTTCACGTCTTCAAGCGAGAGGCGGGGCAAGTCGCGATTAAGGTTGATGATGAGCGAGGACCATGACTCTGGGAGTAAGGCCAGCAACTTGGTCTTCTTTTGGAGCTCACTGTAGTTCAAATCAGCTCCCTCAAGCCGCGTCAACAAGTCGAAGAATTTCTGCACCCCTTCATCAACCGCTTCGTCTTCTTCAATTCGTAGTGCCGCCATTTGCCGTTCCAACACCACCGCTACCGCCGCTGTTGCAGGAGCATGTACACCCTTGAGAGCAGCCCATGCCTTTGGTCCTTTCTCTGGTTCACGCTGGAATGGCTTGATGTGACGGATCTGACTGCTCCCCAACGCTTGCCCAAGTAAGAGATAGCCTTGTGCGCTCTTCCGCACCCACGGGCTCTTCTCCGGGTCGTTCTCGGGGCGCTTCTCCGTTCCTTCCATCACCTCCAGCAGGTCATAGTGGTCAAAGATGTTCTCCATCTTGAAGGACCATTCAGCAAAGTTGTCACCGTTGAACTTGTCAAGCCCAAACACCCTAGGCTCATCCCTAGGTGGGCCAAGACTTGGTTGCATGGGCGCCATGGCTGAATCACGGGGTTGGCCTTGAGCTTGAGCTTCTCCACTGCCACCAGCACCTCTGCCACCCCTTTCTTCAGGTCCAGACATTGTCGAAACTGCTCCAAGGGCCTCTGATACCACTTGTTATCGTCACAATAGGCTTGAATGTGCCTAAAACGAAAGATAGAGAGCACAGACGGATTTCTGCACAGCGGCTTCAAACGTTGATAGCGTTCTGCTCACAGCTGCAAATGACTTGATTCAAATTGGATCTGGAGCGTCTTCACGTCATCTACAATTAGCAATTTAGATTGCACGATTTGATAAAGAATTGACGACACAGCGTCAGTTTGAACGAACGGTACTATGGCAGCCACTATAGTCTTAGAACACAAGATAGGAAGAGTTACGAGTTGGGAATGACTCCCAGCTCCTACAAACCCCAAGAGCCGAGGTACAGTGATATGGAACAGTGCCACACTGTCCCCAACCACGAAGGGTCTCGAAACTACCCTTCACTAGGGCCTACACCAAGTGAAATGTTACACTACACAAAGTAATGTAACTATCTTCAATATCTTGAGGTGTACCCTTTTTGGCGAGCTTCGAAATCACTTGAGGCTTGACACCAAGGCTCGGGCTCTTCATCACAAACTCATCCTTGAGTTCTTGATGGGTCTGCTGCACACACCTGCGACACGCCGAACGTTCGACACAGGACAAAATAGAAACCGCGCACGACAAAATAGAAACCGCGCGCGAGACACAAACGACCGCGTAACACGCGTCTAGCGATAACTCGCTATTGACTCGACACACACACTCGACATCATGACTCAACATTCACACACAATTATAAGCATGAAATATATATTATCCCATGCCCTCATACCATTCCATACACACACACATTCACGCACACGGACAACAAGCCGAGTGCAAACCGTAGGGTTGCACCAACAGCGGCCCTGCTCTACCGCCGCCCCGTCGCGGCCCTGCCCTGCAGCCGCCCTGTCGTGGCCCTGCCATGCTGCCGCCCCGTCGCGGCCCTGCTCTACCGCCGCCTCGTCACGGCAATGCCCTGCTGCTGCCCTGTCGCGGCCCTGCCCTGCACCCGCCCCTGGTAAGCGCCCGCCCTGCCAAGCGCGCCGCTGCACCCGCCTGCATGCCGCGCCGCACCACCTAGCCGAGCCGCGCCGCCCTGCCGAGCCGCGCCACCCTGCCGAGCCGCGCCGCCCTGCCCTGCTGCTACAGCCGCCATGGCTAGTCCTACTGTTCTTACCTTCGATACTGAGGGCCGTGCGGTTGATTTTGAGGTTAGGGTAGATGACTTGCAGCTCTATTTTCAGTGCGACTCCAGGGACGGAGTCTCGCTCTTCGATCACACGTCCGGCGCCTCTGTTGCACCTGCTGCCGACGCTGACAGTACGGTTCGCTCGCAGTGGACTACTCGTGACGCTGTTGCTCGCCTTGCTGTTCGTAGTCACCTGCCATCTGCTGAGCGCGCGCACTTTGGCCAGTACAAGACTGCTAAGTCTCTGTATGACGTAGTCGTCGCACGCTACTCCTCCCCTGCCTCTGCTACCCTTATCCGCCTCATGCTGCCGTACCTGTTCCCTGACCTAGCCGCTTTTGCCACAGTCGCTGACCTCATTACTCACCTCCGCACTAGTGACACCCGCTACCGCGCTGCGCTTCCCTTCCGAGTTTTGCACCAAGAACCTCCCCCCCATGTACATCACCCTTTTCTACCTCGTCACCCGTCTCCCTGACTCTCTTCGCTCAGTCAGGGACCGCTTTCTCTCACTTTGCCCCACCGAGCTCACCGTCGACATGCTCGAGGAGCGCCTCACTGCAGCTGAGACTAGCATAGTCGCCGTAGGAGCTTCTCGCGGCGACCCTCGCGCCCCTTTCTTTGAGGGGTGTTCCCCCGTTTCCCTTTTGCGCTCTGTTGCTTCTGCTGCTGCTGTCGACCTCGTTGGCACCGAGGCGGTCGGGGCTGCGTCTGCTCCTAGTGGGAGGCGCCGCAGTGGCAAGGGCAAGGGGGGCAAGGGTGGTAGAGAGGACGGCGGGGGCGGCGGTGGTGGCGGTGGAGGAGGTGGAGGGGGTGGGGGTGGAGGTGGGGGTGGTGGCGGGAGTGGGGGCGTCGGTGGCGGCGGTGGAGGTGGGGGCGGCAGCGGCAGTGGCAGTGGGGGTGGCGGCGGCGGTGGTGCTGGTCGGGGTGGAGCCGTGACGCGTGGAGGCTTTGGCGATGGCCAGCGCCAGCAGCAGCAGCGTTCCCGTGAGGCCCCGTCGCCCCAGAAGCTTCGTGAGTGGTACGCTGGGCGTGGGAGGTCTGGGGGTGCTGGTCCCTCCGCTTACGTTCTCCGCACCGACGAGCGCCGTGGGGAGACGTGCGGGCTGCCACACGCGACGCAGCGCAGTTTCGGTTGCCTGAATGATGCCTGGCGCGCACAGTTTCCTGACGCCACTGAGCTACATTGCTGGGCTGATCTGCTTAAGTCTGGTGTTGCTATCTTTGATCTTGATTATGATTCTATCCTTGCTGCCATGTATGCTGTGACTATTAGTGCTGAGGGTGACTGTTACAGGTGTGTGTGCCGCCCGACCCAGGTATAGAGGCTGCTGCTCTAGGTGCTAGTGAGTCTGCTGCTCCAGGTGCTGGTGAGTCTGCTGCTCCAGGTGCTGGTGAGTCTGCTCTCTCAGGTACTGCGCCTGCTGAGGCCTTGCACACTTTCACGCTTGACTCAGGTGCTTCCCGCTCTTTCTTTCGCGACTGCACCACACTCACGCCGCTCAGTCGGCCGGTTGCTGTCTCCCTGGCGGACCCCTCTGGGGGCCCAGTCCTTGCGCACTCCTCTACGGTTCTGCCGTGTCCGGCGGTCCTGTCTGGCTCACTGTCGGGTTTTCACCTCCCCTCGTTCTCTACAAACTTGGTGAGTGGAGCTGACCTCCAGGACGTGTGGGTTGACCAGTTCACTCCTGGAGGTCAGCGAGTGACCCACTGTACGTGTACTCCGACGGGCCCCCACCTGGCCACGTTCACCCGTCAGCGTGGGTCGAGCCTGTACACACTGACTACTGCGTCTCCTCCGGTTGCTGAGTCTGGTCAGGTAGCCGCGACTGGTCAGGTGTTTGCTGCCGCGTCCAGGTCTGGTCCGGAGTCTGCCCCCTGCTCGTGTCGTCTCCTGTCACACCAGACTCTCCATTGGCACCACCGCCTTGGTCACCCCTCCCTGCCTCGTCTTCGAGGTATGGCCTCCCGTGTCCTTGTCACTGGTCTCCCCCGGTCTTGTCACTACCCTTTCCTCCCCCCGGGGCCTGCCCCTACCTGCGTTCCTTGCGTCGAGGGATGGCAGCGTGCCGCCCCTCACTCCTCCGAGTTCCCTCCGACGGAGGCTCCCCTACAGACTCTCCACATCGACGTGGGGGGCCCAGCCCGCGTCCGTGGACAGAGTCACGAGCGTTACTTTCTGCTGGTCGTTGACGACTACTCGCGTTACACCACAGTC
This sequence comes from Closterium sp. Naga37s-1, assembly GCA_947471745.1. Taxonomy (NCBI): domain Eukaryota; kingdom Viridiplantae; phylum Streptophyta; class Zygnematophyceae; order Desmidiales; family Closteriaceae; genus Closterium; species Closterium sp. Naga37s-1. The sequence continues at coordinate 588,179 of CANJKZ010000203.1, read as the reverse complement.
TTCCCCTTACGCCGCAAGGGTGAGGTCACTGAGGTGCTGATCACCTGGATCCGCGCTGCCCGTTGCCAGCTCTTCGAGAGTTTTGACTCGGACCTTCCTGTGCTGCGTCTGCACTCTGACAGAGGTGGAGAGTTTTCCTCCGACCTTCTGCGGGCCTTCTGTCGTGCGAAGGGCATCCGCCAGACGTTCACGCTTCCGGCCTCCCCACAGCAAAATGGGATTGCTGAGCGCCGCATTGGCATGGTCATGGACGTCGCTCGTACGTCCATGATCCATGCGGCTGCTCCACATTTTCTGTGGCCGTTCGCAGTTCTGTACGCTGCGCATCAGCTCAACCTCCAGCCCCGTGTCTCCATGCCGGAGACCACACTTGCTCTGCGGTGGACGGGGAAGGTTGGTGATGCGTCTGCGTTCCGTGTCTGGGGATCTTGAGCTTTTGTCTGCGATTCTTTCGCGGACAAGGTGTCCTCCCGTGCTGTTCCCTGCGTCTTCCTTGGCTTCCCCCCTGACGCGCCTGGTTGGCAGTTTTACCACCCAACCTCACGTCGTGTTCTGTCCTCTCAGGACGTCACGTTTGACGAGTCGGTTCCTTACTACCGTCTCTTCCTCTACCGCACTGCCCCTCTCCCCCCCCCCGCCGCTCTTCCTAGCACAAGGTCCTCCTCCGGTAGACCCCCTCCCCCCTCAGGGTCCTGCCCCCTCAGATGTGTCCCAAGTAGACCCTGTCGAGCCTGTTGAGGTAGCTGTCGAGTCTGGTGCTACTAGGTGTGCTGAGCCTGCGGGTGCGGGGCCTGGGGGTGAGGAGCCTGAGCATGCGGAGCCTAGGGGTGCTGAGCCTGGGGTTGCTGAGTCTGCGGGTGCGGAGCCTGGGGGTGCTGAGCCTTGGGTTGCTGAGTCTGAGGGTGAGGAGCCTGGGAGTGCTGAGCCTGAGCGTGCGGAGCCTGGGGGTGCTGAGCCTGAGCGTGCTGAGCTTGGAGGTACTTTGTCCTTCAGAGGTCCTGTGGGTGTCTTGTCTTGACGAGAGCCACTCTCTCCACCGCAGCTGCGCGAGTGGTTTTCTCGTCGCTGGAGCCGTGCTGGGGGGCCTGCCGCTGGGGATGCTGCTGGCACTGGAGGTACTACTGGTGTTGTAGCAGCTGGAGGTGCTGGCGGCGCTGGTCCCGGAGGTGCTCGTCCAGGAGGTCCCGGAGCTGCTGGAGCCGGAGGTGCTGCTGGAGCTGGAGGTTCTGCTGCTGTTGGAGCTGCTGGAGGTACTGAAGCCACTGGTCCCGGAGGTGCTCGTACTGGAGGTACTGGAGCTGCAGGAGTTGGAGCTGGGGGCGCTGGAGCTGTTGCTGCTGGAGGTGCTGCTGGAGCTGGAGCTACTGAAGGTACTGGAGCTGGTGGTGCTGCAGGAGTTGGAGCTGGAGACCCTGGTGCTGGGGGTACTGGTGCTATCTCTGCTGGTTCTGGAGGCGCTGCGCGACCGCGGCCGTACTTCGTTCCACTGCTTAAGCAGGTTCTTGGTCTCCCACCCTCTACTTGTCCTCCTCCTCCCATACTGTGTCCGTCGCCTGACCAGTCGCAGTCGCAGTTACAGCCAGCCTCCCCACTGCCTGGTCCTTCTCCCTACGCTGGGCCGACCGGAGGTCTTGCTGAGCGTCATGAGCCTGCATCTCGCCCTGCGTTGCCTTCTTCCAGACCTTCTCCCTGACCCCGCAGATGACCACTCTTCGGGTTCTGCTGCACGTCGCCGCTCAGCGTGATTACGAGCTTCACCCTCTTGACTTCAGCACTGCTTTCCTACAGGGCAGCTTGCACGAGGAGATCTCGCTGCGCCGCCCACCTGGCTTTACTGGGTCGTTTCTTCCTGGTACCCAGTGGAGCCTCCGGCGGCCAGTCTACGGTCTCCGCCAGGCGCCTCGTGAATGGCACGACACACTGAGGACGACCCTTGCGGCTCTTGGCTTTGCTCCTTGTACTGGTGACCCGTCGCTATTTCTACGCACCGACACTTCGCTGCCGCTATTCTACATCCTCGTGTACGTCGACGACTTGGTTGTTGTGACTTGGTGACACTGGGCACTGACTCTAGTAAAGTCGGAGCTGCAGAAGAGACACACTTGCACAGACCTCGGTGAGCTGCGCAGCTATCTTGGCTTGCAGATCACCCAGGACAGAGCACGGCGCACCATTACCTTGACTCAGTCACACATGGTGCAACAGGTCCTTCAGCGCTTCGACTTCCACTACTCCTCGCCACAGTCCACTCCTCTGCCTACCAGTCACTCGCTCTCAGCTGTGCCTTCGGATGAGTCCGTAGAGCCGAGTGGCCTGTATCCAGGGCTTGTGGGCTGCCTCATGTACCTGATGACCTTGCTTACTTTTTTAGCATCCTGGCACGCTACGTTGCGCCCCGGAGGCACCGACCAGAGCACTGGAAGGCCGCTAAGAGGGTGTTGCGCTACTTGTGCAGTACGTCGGGCATGGGGCTCAAGCTTGGAGGACGGGGTTTAGTTGTCCTCACTGGTCACGCAGACGCTTCTTGGGTTGACGACTTGGCTACACAACGGTCCTCACAGGGTTACACCTTCAGCCTTGGCTCCGGTTCTGTTTCGTGGCGGTCTACCCGCTCGTCTTCTGTTCTCAGCTCCAGCTGTGAGGCTGAGATCTACGTAGGGGCCATGGCTGCACAGGAGTTACGCTGGCTCACCTACCTGCTGACCGACCTGGGAGAGGCACCTCGTTCTCCTCCAGTTCTGTACGTCGACAACAAGGCCATGATTGCCTTGTGTCAGGAGCACAGACTTGAGCACAGAACGAAGCACATCGCTCTGCGTTACTTCCTTGCTCGAGAGTTGCAGCAGCGTGGTCTGCTTCATTTTGTTTACGTGGCCTCTCAGGCCAACACTGCTGATATCTTCACCAAGGCACTTTAGCCTTGTGATAATCAGCGGTTCTGTACTAGGCCTTGTGCCTTCTTGGCCTCACTTGCTCACTTCTTAACTTTGCTTGTACTGTGATCTATATATTTATACATGCATGCTTACACTTTCTAAGTTGTGATCACTGTCCTGCTTGTTCTCCTTTATATATATAACTCTGCATGTGAACTGGCCTTGTGGCCATTTGCTTGTGCTCAGAATGCGTGGTGACTTCGTGATCCACCCTGAGCTTGACCTTGCTTCGTTCTCTTGCTTGTCCCCCATTTTGCCTCTGGGGGTGTGTCAGAATTATGCTCTAGGCTGTAGTGGGGCACTCCTTATGAGGTACAGCCCAATTAGGTTTTGCTATATAAACCCTGTACTGCTCTCTTCTTAGTCATTATTGATTCCTAATTCTGACAAGCGTTGACTCCAAAGCATTCTGCCGTTGCACCGCGTGGAAATGAAATTCCAGCAAGGAAGCAATTTGTTTGAATAAATGGTTCAAGCTAGCAAGGACATTGGGAATCAACCTGGGAACACCCAGAATAATTTCAAGCAACAGAACCAACCTGGCTGGACAAAATAGCAGGTGGTAGGTTGGTAAACAACCTCTGGTTCTGTTTTTTCAACCTGTAAAAGCAACAACCAGGTTCAGGTAATGAAAACAAAGCATGTTTGTCCTTGCCCAAGCAGCAAAATTCTGGTTCTTCATATTTACCCTCGCCCTGTAGCATGCAGATACAGACAAACAACATCCAACCTTCACTTAAACTGTACCCCTGCTACACCATGGTCAACCAAACAAAACAGTACAATTTCGAGTTGGATAGAACTGAATCCGCACAATAAATTCAACCGAACGGCAAAGCTTCCATCTTGGGTTCCTTTGCGCGCTCGTACTTTCTGCGTTGCACTATTCATAACGCGTACAATGTTGTGCCAAAGCATTCATTGCGCGAGTACCTACAAAAGCATCAAGAAAAATTGCGAAAACAAACAAACACACGAAGATTCCATTCGCACACGCATACTCATACAAACAGACCGCAGGATACCGTGCAATGTGAATTTGCTCGCAAGATCTCCTTCATGCTGCTGCTGAAAAAAATAATATGATCCACGTAGACCAGAAACATCACCAGCTTCTCTCCCTCGCCCTTGAAAAGCAGGCTCTCATCACAGCTGCTGGTCCTGAATCCTATCTCCTCCAAAATAGCTGCCAACCTCTGGTACCAGCAGCGTGGCGCTTGCTTTAAGCCATCGATTGACTACTTGAGCTCGCACATCCTGCTCGTACCATCCTCATACCCACGCGGCTGTGTCATGTATACCTCCTCTAATATTCCGTTGAGGAATGCCGTTGATATATCCATCTGAATGATGAATTTCCCACTAATGGCTGCATCTGCCAACAAGACACGGAGGGTAGGGGGTTTGGCAGTGGGAGCAAAGATTGTTGGTGTAAGGGCTAAATAAACTCTAGCTACTAAGACTTAATCAATCTTAAAACCTCTCCTCGGGGTCACCTGCAAGGGTCCTTGGGTGCCTGGTACACGACCAGCCCCTATCCTCGGGTACGAGTTTGTAGCGAGAGGGATCAAGAAAGACTTCGCCAAAATTGCAAGAGCACCTTAACGGCGCGCACCGTATCATGCAGACCGTCGATCAGATTCAGCTGAGAATTTTGTATATCGAAGCTACCTCCAACAGTTTTAAAAAGAGCCAAGTTGCCTTGCGAAAAGTGCTGCCATTACGAAGTTATGGCTCGGACAGCATTTGACTAGGTAGCATTCCGCTGTCGCACCGCATAGAATCGAAATTCCAGCAAAGAAGGAATTTGCTTGAATCAATTTCACAATATCTAGGTACAAACAGAAAAGGAATAGGTAGTTCCAGCAAGCAAGGACCTTGGGAATCAACCTGGGAACAACCAGGGATAATCCCAAATAATTCCAAGCAACAGAACCAACCTGGCTGGACAAAACAGCAGGTGGTAGGTTGGTAAACAACCTCTGGTCCTGTTTTTCCAACCTGGGAAAACAACAACCTTTTTCAGGTCCTAAAAACAGAACCTGTTTTGTCTTTGCCCAACCAGCCGAATGCTGGTTCTGCTTGTGTCCCCTGCCCTTGTAGCATGCAGATACAGACAAACAACATCCAATCTTCACCTAAATTGTACCCCTATAGTGCCTGCCCTGCTATACTATGGTCAACCAAACAAAACAGTACCTTTCGAGTTGGATAGAACTGAATCTGCGCAATCAATTCAACCGAACCGCAAAGTGTCCATCTTGGGTTCCTTTGCGAGCTCGTCCTTTCTGCTTGTACTGTTCATAGCGCGTACAATGTTGTGCCAAAGCGCACATTGCGTGAGTACCTGCAAATGCTTCAAGCAAAATATGCGAAAGCAAACAAACAGACCAACACACTATTCACACGCAAATGCATTCGCGCACGCATACTCGTACAAACAAACGGGAGGATGTCATGCAATGTGAATTTGCACCCAACACACTCCCCCTCAGCCTGCCAGCTGCGTCCCCATCATTTCACGCTAGTTCATGATCATTTCACTCATGCGCACACAACGCCAATGAGGATCATCCGCAAGCCTCTTGGTGAGGAAGTCTGCTGGCTGCTCGCGAGTCTTGAAGTAGATCGGATTCACCGTCCCCCTCTTCACCTCTTTACGCAGCCAGTGCCACTTGATACGCATGTGCTTGTTCAGCCCATGAAACACAGCGTTCCTGGCCATCCCAAGAGCCCCTTTGCTATCACAAATCAGCGGCGTAGCAACCTTCTTCTCCTGGCCAATCTCCTCTAACAGCCTCCTCATCCAAATCACCTCCTTCACCCCATGGAACATCGCCATGTACTTTGATTCCATGGAAGAGAGTGACGTCTTCGTCTGCTTCTTTGACCTCCAACTACCAAGTCCTCCCCCAACTAGACAGATGTATCCCCCTACAGATGAGGAATCATCCTTCTCAGAAGCCCACATAGCATCGGTAAAGCAAGTGGGAAACAGCTGGCCTTCTCCAAGCCGCTCCCCCTTCTCTTTCAGCACGTCAACCCCTTTCTGCTTCACCTGTGCAGATGCGAAGTATTGAACTCCAATGCTTGGGTGAGAGTTCAGGTACTTCACCACAAGCTCAGCTGCATCCACCTGCTCCTTAGACGGATTCTGCATCACCCTAGCCAGCTGCCCAATCGAGAAAGAGATGTCGGGCGTTGTATAAACTGCTGTGTACAAGTGGCTGCCCACCAAGGACTGAAATTTCTGCTGCTCCTCGGCTTCAGCCCCTTCATCCTCTGCAGCCTTCACAAGCTTGAATTCTCCTGGCAGGGGAGTTGCAACCTTACGCTCATTCTCAATCCCATACTTCTCCCCCAGCTCCTTGATGCAACTTCTCCTGGTGCAGCTTCAACCACATGTGATCTAGATCCCTCTCCACGTGCATCCCGAGGTAGTACTTTACCTCCCCAAGGTTCTTGCATTTGAAGTTCTCCATTAGCCGCTACTGCACATTCTGAATCTCCTTCATGCTACTGCTAAAGAGAAGAATATCGTCCACGTAGACCAGAAACAGCACCAGCTTCTCCCCCTCCCCCTTGAGAAAGAGGCTCACATCACAGCTGCTGGTCCTGAATCCCATCTCCTCCAAAACAGCTGCCAACTTCTGGTACCAGCAGCGTGGCGCGTGCTTCAAGCCGTAGATGGGCTTTTTCAGCTTGCACATCCTGCCCGTACCATCCTCATACCCAGGCGGCTGCGTCATGTACACATTCTCCTCTAAAATCCCATTGAGAAATGCAGTTGATATGTCCATCTGAATGATGAATTTCCCACTAACGGCTGCATCTGCCAACAAGACACGGAGGGTAGGGGGTTTGGCAGTGGAAGCAAAGATCTCATTGAAGTCCTGCTTCTTCTTTTGCATAAACCCTTTAGCCACGAGCCTACTCTTGCAGATGGTGACCTGTCCCTTGTCATCGGTCTTGATCCTTAGCACCCACATGCACTGTACGGCTTTCTTCCCCTCATGCAGCACCTCCAGATCCCATGTCCCATTCTCTAGCAGGCTCTGGTACTCAGGGCGCATTCCTAGCTTCGGGTCATCCGGTTCTCGTGTCATCCGAAATTGTGGGAGCAAATCGGAAAACCCGGGATTCGAGATTCGATATTTTTTATTGGATCCCACAATTTCGGATGACATGAAAACGGGATGACCCGAAGCTAGGAATGCGCCCTCAGCTTTTCTAGAAACCAGCCACTTCTCCCTATCTGATCCAGCTAATGCCTCATCCATGCTAGCAGGTTCCTCTGGTGCAGGGGCAAGAAAACATTAGGCAGGTTCATCCTCCTCATCCGGGTCATAGCCATGTGGTAGATTCAGCATTGCCTCCTCGGTCCCAAGCTGCTGCTCCGCTACACCTGATCCTGCAGTCAGCTTCTTAGTAGCCATACGGGTACGTCCTGGCATGGAGACGGGTGTCTCCCATCCCCTCATAACAACACCCTTCGGCTTCTTAGTTTTCCCCTGCTGCTGCTCTCCTCCCTCGGATCCAGCAGCTCCACTAGTGTTGCCGCCAGTCTCCACACCATTTTGTCCAGCAGCAGGTGCCTTCAGTACCCTCTCTCCACTATTCCCTGCAGCTGCCTCATCTCCATCCTCCCACACACTAGAAGTCAGGTCTAGCTGCATGGTGATCTGCTCCATCTGCCGGGACACCCTGGCCTCCGGCAGTTTCTCCAAGCTCCCATACATCATGCCCTCAACAAACTTCACATCCCTGCTGTCAAACAACACGCCCTTGGATGGTTCCCACAGCAGCCATCCCTTGCTCTCAGCAGCTAGCCCCAAATTCACACACCAGATTGCACTTGCCCCCTGTCAAAGGGAGTTGTTTGTGGCCGCGTCCTCGCTTGGGCGGAGCCGACTTCGCGGTTGGGTGTGAGGGGAGCAGCCGACTTGCAGCAATGGGCACAGGGGCCACTGGAAGGTCCCCGAGCTGGAGGGCGCCTGGCAGGAGGGCGCCGAGCAGGAGGACGCCGTCCTGGACGCCTGGCCGGCGTCCTAGGAGGTTGGACGCCGACCTGGGCGTCTGCACGGCGTCCCAAGACGTTGGACGTCGACCTGGGCGTATGCATGGGGTCCTGGGGGCCTGGACGCCGACCTGGGCGTCTGGTTAGCATCCTGGGAGGCTGGACGCCGCCCTGGACGTCTGCACGGCGTCCTGGGCGACTGGACGCCGGACTAGGGACGCCGGGCAGGGGTGGCCGGCTACGGACTGAGCTGGTCGACCAGGCGTGGTTGCCTGGTCGACCGGGATACTCGGGCGACGTGTGCAAGGGTCGTCGGGGTGACTTCCGCTAGGCCGACCTTGGGGAAGGTATCCTGAGGTCGACGTGGCTGGTGGGTGCAAGGGTCATCGCTGGCGTGGAGTCTGCCAAACGTATGCGCTGTGCTCGTGACAAGGTGTGGAGCGCCAACCAGCTGCACGCACCTGCGAAGCTGATGTACCGTTGTCGTGCGGGTGCACCGCTGTGTAGCTGACTTGCTGCAGCGTTGGCACACCGTGGACTTGCTATGTTGGCGCACCGCTATTCTGCAACGCTGGAGCGGTGCGAGCGCTGCTGCGCTGGAGCGCGATCGACCATGCTGCGCTGGAGGTCGCCCGGCTATGATGTAGTCTGTGTTGCCAATGCTGTTGCTACCATTGTTCTGAACTTGTTCTTAGTGCAACTCTTGCAAACTTTACCTGTGAACTAGCAAGCAGAGTGCGCACGAGGAAACGACCGAGGAACGAACGCAGAGATCCCACGAGCACCCGTGCCTAGCCCATAGTCTAGCTCCCGTTGCTAAAGTTATCTCCGCACCCCCAACTTACTACGGTAGGTCTTGGGGACGTGGGCGACTGCCATGCAACCAAACACCCTCAGTATGTCCACCACCACTTCCTCCCAAGCCACATCTTCAACGGCACCCACGAGTCATCCTTAACCTTGGTGAGAACCCTGTTCCTAGCGACTGTAGCGTGCCGAACAGCATGGGGCCACATCGTGTTGCCCAGCCCAGATTCTATGAGCAGTGCCCTAGCTGTCTTGAGAATTGTCCGGTTCGTCAGTTCTGCTAGACCATTAGACTGTGGGGTCTAAGCCATGGTCAGCTCCCTTTGGATGCCCTGATTTTTTAGCCAGGCCGCCATATCAGCTCCAAAGAACTCACCACCCCGATCTATCCTAATCCGCTTCACCACACACTCCGCTTGCTTCTCCACGAATGACAGCCAATCTTCCTGTATCGTGAAGGTCGCGTGGTCCTTTTGTTTCAGTAGATACGCCCACATGAGTCTGCTCTAATCATCCACAATGGTTAGGTTATACCGCTCCCCCTTGTACCCTTGCACCGGCAGCGGCCCCACCAAGTCCATGTGAACCAGCTCCAAAGGCTTCTTGCTCCTGCCAGCCACACTATGGAAGGGAAAACGGGTAAACTTTGAGAGCAAACATATTTCACAGTTTTCATTGGATGGTTGTTCGTTCAGCTTCAGACCCTTAACGGCTCCATCTTTCTCCAACTGTTTCAACAAGGGCATTGCTACATGCCCCAAGCGTCGGTGTACCGTTGCTCTATCCGTCTCCCCAGATCTGGCCGATACTATCATACGCCCTTCAACGTGTTGGGTGCAAATTCACATTGCACGTCATCCTGCCGTCTGTTTGTACGAGTATGTGTGTGCGAATGCATTTGTGTATGCATGGAATGTTCGTGTGTTTGTTTGCTTTCGCAATTTTCGCTTGATGCATTTGCAAGTACTCGCGCATTGTGCGCTTCAGCAAAACATTGTACGCGTTATGAACAGTGAAAGCAGAAAGGACGAGCTCGCAAAGGAACCCAAGATGGAAGCTTTGTGGTTCGGTTGAATTGATTGCGCAGATTCAATTCTATTCAACTCGAAATTGTACTTTTTTGTTTCGTTGACTATAGTGTAGCAGGGCAGGCACTATAGGGGTACAATTTAGTTGAAGGTTGGATGTTGTTTGTCTTTATCTGCATGCTACAGGGCCAGGGGAAACCAGCGGAACCAGCATTTGGCTGGTTGGGCAAAGACAAATCAGGTTCTGTTTTTAGGACCTGAACCTAGTTGTTGTTTTCCCAGGTTCTGGGGGCTGAAGGGCAACCTCAAGCACATGGAGCGACGCTACGCCTGGCTAGAGCAGATGTCGAAGCGCGGGAAGTTCGTACAGCGGTACATCCCGACCACCGAGCAGCCGGCCAACTTCTTGACGAAGGCGCTGCACATTCCGGCCTTCAACCGGTGCTCTGTCGCGATCGGCCAAGTGCGCCTGGCCGAAGTCGGCGACGGTGACGACAACATGCAGCAGTAGGTGCCATGCCCTTTTGCATGGCTGGTGCTGTGACGGCGTGCTGTATGTGGGGTGCACGTCAATGTCGATTTTTCTCAGTGTACTTCTGCCGTACGGGTTGGGGCCCAAGCGTGAGCGCGGCAGAGGAGTGTTGATGGGAATGGATTGTTGGCCCCGCCCTCACTTGGGCGACGCTGACTTCCTGGTCAGGCACACGGGTGATGCGGCCGACTGTTCTACAGGGCTTGACGCGTGTTGGTCGATGGGGCTGTCGACCTAAAGGCGACCGCTTAGATGCCGCCGTCGATGAGAGCAAGTGGAATAGTTCGACAGGGGAGGTCAACGGAGCAGTACGTCGACCTGCGTGGGACTTGCGAGCAGCCGTCGAAGGTGGGAGTTCGACGGTCGCTGCTGAGTGTGCTGGTCGACGGATGGGTCTGTCAACCAGGGTGGTCTTCGACAGTGTGGTGGTCGACTTAAGAGGTCGTCGAACAGGGCACTGGGTGGTCGACCTGGTCGACCAAGTTACCTCGACGAGTTCTGGGGAGGCACGCGAACGTCGTCAAGGCCGCGATGGCGAATGCGACTTCGGGCTGGTATCCCAAAGTTGATGTGGCTCGTCAGGCGCAGACAACAGCTGACAGATGCGTGATGGTGCATGTCGGGCCAATCGTCTGTGCGCACCTGCGAGCGTGCACACTGCTGTCATCTACGGATGCAACGCTAGACAGCCGCTTTGCTGCAGCATTGGCATGCCGTCGACCTGCTCTGTTGGCAGGCCACGTTTCTGTAGCCCTTTTCAGAAGACTAAGCAAGAATGAATGCATTGAACAAAAATGTGGTAAAAGTACTAACCCTAATTAAGTTGTACCCCATATGGGCTACCCTACTACAGCCTACACAACACAGACAACATAATAGTTTGACACACCCCCATAGGCAAATTGGGGGAGAACAAGGGGTCACAAGACCAGTCAAGAAAAGCAAAGCGACTCAGGGTGGATCACGAAGTCACCACGCACTCTAAGCACAAGCAAATGGCTACAGGGCCGATTCACATGCAGAATTTTATAAATGGGAACAAGTAGTACAGTGATCACAACCTAGCAAGTGTAAGCATGCAGGTATAAGTGTATAGATCATAGTACAAGCAAAGTCACGAGGTGAGCAAGTGAGGCAAAGTAGGCACAAGGCCTAAAACAGTAGAGAAACGCTGATGATCACCAGGCTAAAGTGCCTTGGTGAATATATCAGCAGTGTTGGCCCGAGTGGCCACGTAAGCAAGACGAAGCTGACCACGCTCCTTCAACTCTCAAGCAAGGAAGAAACGCAGAACTGGAACGAGAGGAGAACTAGGCTGCAGTCTGTGCTTTTGACACAAGGCAATCATGGCCTTGTTATCTACGTACAGAACTGGAGGAGAACTAGGCCGCTCTCCCAAGTTGGTCAGCAGGTAGGTGAGCCAGCGTAACTCCTGTGCAGCCATGGTTCCTGCGTAGATCTCAGCCTCACAACATGAACTGAGAACAAAAGACGAGCGGGTAGACCGCCAAGAAACATAACCGGAGCCAAGGCTGAACGTGTAACCCTGTGACGACCGCTGCGTAGCCAAGTCGTCAACCCAAGATGCGTCTGCGTGGCCAGTGAGGACAATTGGACCCTGTCCTCCAAGCACGAGCCCCATGCCCGACGTACTGCACAAGTAGTGCAACACCCTCTTAGCGGCCTCCCAATGATCTAGTCGGTGTCTCCCGGGCGCAACGTAGCATGCCAGGATGCTAAGAGGGTAGGCAAGGTCAGTTCGAGTGCAGGTTATCAGATACATGAGGCAGCCCACAAGCTTTGGATACGGGCCACTCGGCTCTACGAACTCGTCCGAAGGCGGAGCTGAGAGCGAGTGACCGGTAGTCAGAGGAGTGGACTGTGGCGAGGAGTACTAGAAGCGGAAGCGCTGAAGGACCTGGTGCACCATGTGTGACTGAGTCAAGGTGATGGTGCGCCGTGCTCGATCCCGGATGATCTGCAACCTAAGATAGCTGCGCAGTTCACCTAGCTCTGTGCACATGTGTCTCTTCTGCAGCTCCGACTTTACTAGGGCCAGTGCCTCAGTGTCAGCAGTAGCAAGTACCAAGTCGTCGACGTACACGAGGATGTAGAATGGTGGCAGCAAAGTGTCGGTGCACAGAAACAGCGTCGGATCAGCAGTCGAAGGAGCAAACCCAAGAGCCGCAAGCGTCATCCTCAGTGTGTCGTGCCACTCGCGAGGCGCCTGGCGGAGACCGTAGACTGGTCAGGCGGTAGACACAGTAGAGGTGGAGGAAGGTCGGTAGAAGACGGGAGACCAAGAACCTGGCGAAGTAGTGGAACGAAGTACGGTCGCGGCCGCTTAGTGCCTCCAGCACCAGTACGGACAGCTCCAGCACCCCTAGCGTCAGCACCTCCAGCTCCAGGGTCTCCAGCTCCAGTACTTGCAACACCACCAGCTCGAGCAGCTCCAGTACCTTCAGTACGAGCACCTCCGTGACCAGTAGCTCCAGCACCTCCAGCACCTCCAGAACCTCCAGCAGCAGCAACACCACCAGCTCCGGCAGCTCCAGTACCTCAAGTACGAGCACCTCTGGGACCAAAAGCTCCAACACCTCCAGTACCTCCAGCTCTAGCAGGACCGCCAGCACCTCCAGCACCAGCAGCACCAGCTCCAGCAGCTCCAGGACCTCCAGTACGAGCACCTCCAGGACCAGTAGCTCCAGCACCTCTGGTACCTCCAGCTCTAGCAGGACCGCCAGCACCTCGAGCACCAGCAGCACCAGCTCCAGCAGTTCTAGGACCTCCAGTACGAGCACCTCTGGGACCAACAGCTCCAGCACCTCTAGCACCTCCAGCACCTCCAGCAGCAGCAGCACCACCACCAGCTCCGACAGCTCTAGTACCCCCAGCACAAGCACCTCCGGGACCAGCAGCTCCAGCACCTCCTGTACCTCCAGCTCCAGCAGGACCGCCAGCACCTCCAGCACCAGCAGCACCAGCACCTCCAGCTCCAGTGCCTCCAGCGGCAGTGTCTCCAGCGGCAGGCCCCCCAGCTCCAACAACGCCACTCCAAAGGCGGGTGTGCCGAGAATGAATGTATTGAACAGAAATGTGGTACAAGTATTAACCCGAATTGGGTTGTACCCCATATGGGCTACCCCACTACAGCCTACACAATACATACAATATAATAGTTTGACAGCGCTGGCGCGGCTCCTCTACGCAACGCTGGCACGCGGTCGACCAGCTGCCGTGCTAGGTTGCTAGGCTCTGATGTAGTCATTCTTACCATTGCTAATGCTATCATTCTGTAATGCCACTTTCCCTTGTGAAACTCTTGCCAAATTGCCCTGTGACTGCACAAGTGCTAGAGAACGCTAAGGAAGCTACGATCACTCCTAGAGCTCGTGCCAACCCTCCGTAGTCTAGCTCCCAAACCGTTGTAGAGTGAATCTGTTGGATGCACGTCATTCTGAGTGCATGTCGTCCTAACGTCATGCCGAGTGCTCGTGCTATTCATGCGTGCATTGTTTGCATGAGCATATGTCATTTTCCATGGCTGTTGGATGTTTTTATCTCTGTGTTTTTCTCCAAGTTTAAATGCTTGATTATGCAGGAGAAATCCGGAGCTTTTCCAACGATACCAAGATCGCCTTATTCCGACCAAGATCGCCCAAGTTACAAGATTTCCAAGACTTGGATTTCTTATTACCTTTTGGGGTTATATCTAATTTGGGTGATTACTTGGACATGACTATAAAGGGATCTTTGGTTGGGTGGTTAGAGAAGGCAACTTTGGCTTTTGGATTGGGGTGGCTAGAAGTTTCTAGCATGGGTTGCAAATGTTGCAACACCTAGGCAAAATCCAACTAGATTGGATTTTGCATGTGACACCTCAAGGAGCTCATGATGAGGGTTGCATCCTTGCTGTTAGGAAGGTTCCTACCATCCTTCCCTAGCTCTTGGAGAACCCCTTCCCTCTCATGGTTCTCTTGGAGTCCCCAACTCCAACATTCTATCACCAAATGTTTGTACTTCCTCCATCATTCTAGTCATGCGGCTGCTGGACGTTTTTACTTGGTTCTCACTCTATAGACCATCTTAACGACTGATTCAACTTGAACATGGTAGCTAAGTCTAAGGCGCAACTTTCTACCGAGCGAATTTGCGTTTAGTTGAGAAATGAGTTCGTCGTAAGTTCTCAAAGTGACGGATCCTGAACAACAGAATCTCCTCAACTAACGCACTTACTCTTAGTACCACTCATAAGGCTAAGTAACGCACTTACTCTTAGTACCACTCGTAGGGCTAACTGACGCATTTACTCTTAATACCACTACTAAGGCTAAGTAACGCACTTATTCTTAGTACCACTCATATGGCTAAGTACCGCCCTTACTCTTAGTAATACTCATAAGGCTAAGTAATCCACATATTCTTATTGCCAATAATATGGCTCAGTAACGCACTTACTCTTAGTACCACTCATATGGCTAAGTAACGCACCTACTCTTGGTACTACTCATAAGGCTAAATAACGCACTTACTCTACTCATATGGCTCAGTAATGCACTTACTCCTAGTACCACTCATAAGGCTTACTAACGCATTTATTCTTAGTACTGTCAACAAGAGCCGTGTGTTGGCCCCATCCTCGCTTGGGCGGAGCCGATGTCGTGGTCGGGTGTAGGGGAGGTGCATCCGATCTGCTGCAGTCGGCGACACTGACTTAGGCGCGCATGTCGACGGTTTGGTCGACTTGCATGGGGGCCATTGCGAAGTCACCGACGTCGAGCGCCGGTTGCCGACTTCAACCGGGTTCGACGAGGGCAGTCGTCGACCTGGGAGGATGTGGATGCCGTCCTGGGCGCCTTGATGCCGACCTGGGCGCCTTGACGCCATCCTGGGCGCCTGGACGCCGCTGGGCGCTTGGAAGCTGACCTGGGCGCCAGGACGCCGTCGTGGGCGCTTGGACGCTGACCTGAGCTCCATAACGTCGACCTTGGTGCCTAAACGCCAACCTGGTGGCGTCAACTTGGTTGCAACGAGCACTGCGGGGTGCGCGAGAGTCGCCCAGGAGGTTCGTGCGAAGCCGACCTCGGTGTGGTATCCCGAGCTCGACGTGGAGGATCAGGTGCAGTGGTGGGCACATGGTCAGCTTGGCGTCTGCACTGTGAACGTGACAAGGCACAGCACGCCAACCAGCTACGAGCACCTGCGAACCAGGTGCGCTGCTGTCCTGCGGGTGCAACGCTGTGCAGCTGCCTTACTACAGCGGTGTCACGCCGTCTACTTGCAGCGTTGGCAGACTGCGACTTTGCACTGTTGTCGCACGGTCAACCATGCAGTGCTGGAATGCAATCGACCGTGCTGCGCTGGCAGTCAGCCTGCATGCTTGCTTTGTAGTCTATCGTTGCTTTGTATTGTGTACCATTGTTGTCAGTCTTTGCTATTGAAACTCTTGCAAATTCTCCCAATAAATGCGCAAGTAGTGTGAACACGAGCAAACAACTAGTGAACGCAGGATCAAACCAACACCCCGAGCCCTCCCCATAGTACAGCTCCCATTGTGATAGTTATCTCTGCAAGTACCCGTTTAGATGGTACTAAGAGTTAGTGCAGTGCCTACCCGTATGGATGGTACTAAGAATCAGTGCGTTACGAACTTGTATGGATGGTATTAAGAATAAGTGCGTTACTTAACCGTATGGATGGTACTAAGCGTCAGTGCATTACTTACCTGTACGCATGGTATTAAGAATAAGTGCGTTAATTAACCGTATAGACGGTACTAAGAGTAAGTTCGTTACTGACCCGTATGGATGGTACAAAAAATACGTGCGTTACTTACCCGTATGGATGGTACTAAGAGTAAGTGCGTTATGTAACTGTATGGATGGTACTAAGAGTGAATGAGTTATTTACCTCTATGAATGGTACTGTAAACGGGAGTTGTTGTTGGCCCCGTCCTCACTTGGGTGGAGCCGACTTCGTGGTTGGGTGTACGGAAGGTACAGCCGACTTGCAGCGGTGGGCGACGCCGACTTGGGCGAGCTGGTCGATGGGGTTGGTCGACTTGCACGGGGCCACTGCAATTCCGCCGACTTGGGAAGCCGGCGGCCGACTTCAACTGGTGGTCGGCGATGTGGCACGTTGACCTGGAAGTCGGCACCGACTTGCAAGGTCACCGACTTGCAAGGTCGCCGACATGGGAGGTCGCCGACTTCAAGAGGTCGGTCTGGAAGGGGCATCAACTTGGTGACGCCGACTTTGGGTAGCCGACTTGGGTGGTCGGCTGACAACTGCGCTGGTCGACGTGGAGCTGGTCGACCAGGAGTGGCGTCGACCTGGAGCTGGTCGACTAGAGGTGTGGTCGACCTGCTGAGGTCGACATGGGGTGGTCGTCGACTTGGGAGGTCGACGAGCACATACAGGAGCAGCTGGTCGACATGGTTGCCCGGTCGACCGGGATACCTGGGTGACAAGGTTCTGCGAAGGAGTGCGACGGTCACCTAGGCGAAGTTGGCGAGTCCGACCTCGGTGGTGGTATCCCGAGGTCAACGTGGCGGATCAGGTGGAGCCGTCAGCACGAGGATGACTTGGTGCGTGCGCTGTTCAGGTGACGAGGCTTAGCCCGCCAATCATCTACGAGCACCTGCGAAGTAGGTGCGCTGCTGTTCTGCGGGAGCAACGTTGGTACGCCGTCAATCTGCAGCGTTGGCACGCTGTCGACTTTGCACTGCTGGAACGCGGTCGACCATGCTGTGCTGGCAGTCGACTGACCTGAATGCTAGCTCTAATGTAGTCTTGCCATGCCAACTGATTTGTACCATTTTGTCGTCAACTTTTCTCTAGTGAAACTCTTGCCAATCTGCCCCGTGAACTAGGAAGTAGTGTGTGCACTAGGAAACCAACGAACGCAGAGATCACACGAGCACCCGTGCCTAGCCCGTAGTCTAGCTCCCGTTGTAGTAGTTATCTCCGCATGGTGCGGTGAGCGTGGAGGGCACACAACTTACCTTTCAGTCAGGTCGACATAGAGGTCAGATACCTAAGTTGCTCGTAGGCCGGCAGCTGTACAGGTCCCTAACGTGCGCGTAGGTGACGCCAAGGTGATGGACACCCTGGAGGGACAGCTGGAGGATGCGAGGAGATGCCATGAGGCCCAGGAGTACGGAGTGATACCCTGGGCGGTCGTCGAGGCTGGACTCCGTACCATGTGGGCGACGGAGCACCCCCCTTCTCGACCGGCTTCTCTTCGACCGGTGACCAACGAAGGCGGCGTCGATGTGGGCGTCAACGCCGGAGGTGGCCAAGCCGGCAGCAGTGCGGGAGGCGCGTCAAGGCAGCGTGGTGTGATTCACGCCGATGAAGTCGGCGGCGTCCAGGAACGAGGGAGGCAGTCGTCGGCGGCTGCAGGCCTCGCAGGGCGACGTCTGAGGACGTCGAAGCGGATTGTCGCCGATGTCGGCGACCCAGGTGACGGCGGGCGGGATAGCACCGAGCTACGGCTACTTCAAGTTCACGCCGGACAGGATCTTGGTCACCCCGCCGCTCGTAGGTCGACAAGACATTCTCACCTGGAAGGAAGCTATCGAGCCCCAGCTGGAGATGGGCGGGCTGATCGGCTTCGCCCGTGGGACAGTGGTGACGCCGGAGGAGCATCACGGTGCAGCTGTTGACCTTCACGGTCATCTCGCGGTGCTGCTCGCCGGGCGTGCAGATCGCCTTGAAGTGGTGCCGAGAGTACCTCGACGCTGGCCACCGAGCGTGGCACTTCATTGAGTTGACCTACCAAGTCACCGACGACTTGTTCATCGCCCAACTAGAGGGGCAGCTGACGCACTTGCGTATGGGCGACGAGGAGACGGCGATCGACTACTGCAACCGAGCCCGGCAAATTCTCGCCACCATCAGGATGGCCGGCGCGCAGTACTCGACGGCGTCGTACGTCACCCACGTCATGCAGGGACTCTCGAGTAGCTACAACCTCCTGAAGCGGCTGTCAATGGCGCCGAGCACGAGGTCGACGCTCAACGAGGACAACTTGACCTCGTACATCCTGCAAGACGAGGCGATGCAGGAGGCAGAGCGGTCCCAGGAGCTCTTGGCGCAGGCAAACTTTGTCGTCCCGGCGAAACAAGGAGGTCAACCGGGGCAGCGCGGACAGTCTGGCGGCGGTGGTAGCAGTGGGTAGAAGCCGGCCAAGGAAGTCGACAAGAAGAAGTCGACCAAGGACAGCGGTCGAGGAGGAGGAGGCCGACGTCGGGAGTGCTGGCTGTGCGGCGACCCCGACCACCTCTCCTTTGAGTGCCCCGACCGCAGTGACTCCGACGACGACAATGCCAAGGGTGGCCGCGGGAGGTCTGGCGTCGTGCTCACTAGTCGGCGTCGTGGAGCCGACCATCTCGCTGGCGCCGGAGGCCGGAGAGGACTTCCAGGCGGTGGCGGCAGCTGTGCAGGCGAACCCGGGGGTGGTCCTGCTCGACAGCCGCTGCTCCCACCACCTGATGGGGACGAGAGCAGTCTTCATCGTCCTGCAGCCGAGCGGCTCCATCAAGCACGTGCGCGGCTTCAATGGGGCGCTGTAGGACGTCCAGGGCCGCGGCACCGTCGCCCTGCAAGGAGAGGCCGGGAAGCAGGTGCTCATCCCCGATGTGATGTACGTCTCGGGTCTGCGGGCAGACCTGCTGTAATCCGGCCAGCTGAAGGAGCACGGCGTCAAGCTGCATGAGGACGGCGACGGGATGCTGCTTGTCTCGGCAGCAGGAGAGGTGCTCGGTCGGGCGACGTACTCCGGGCGTGTCCTCTGCACCGACCTGCGTCCCTGCTCAACAAGGCCGGCGTCGCCCATGACATCGCTCAACAAGGTTGTGGCCCTGGCGATCGTCTCTAAGACGAAGTCGACGCCAAACAGGATGCATGCAAGACTTGCGCACGTCGGCATGGACACCATACGGAGCTCGGCGAAGAACGAGGTTTCCATTGGGCTGGACCTCAAGTCGACAGCGGGGGCCGACTCACCGTGTGTCTCGTGTGTTGGCGCGAAGCTGGCGCGGCACACCTTCCCCGACCAAGGCTCCGACGTCGACGACGTGCTGGCCGTCGTGCACCTCGATCTGTGCAGGCCGTTCCGCGTGGCTGCCAGGGACGGCACCTTATACTTCTTGCTGCTTAAGGACCGCAAGACCCGCTTTGTGTGGGTGAGGCCGGTCGCCAAGAAGTCGGATGTGCTGCTGGAATTCAAGAAGTGGCTGGTATTGGTGGAAAGGTAGACGAAGAAGTCGGTGCTGATGCTTCGCTCCAACCGAGGAGGGGAGTTCCTTGGGAAGAAGTTCACCGACTTCGTGGATGGCAAGGGGATCGTCCACGACCTGACCTGCCCGTACACCCCGCAAAAGAACGGCATGGTGGAGCGGGAGATGAGGACGGTGGTGGAGTCGGTGCGGACGATGTTGCTGCACATGGGCGTGCAACACTACTGGTGGCACCTCACTCTGCGGCAGGCCGTCTGGGTCCGCAACTGCCTTGAGAGGTCGATTCTGCCGCCAGGGACGACGCCGTACCAGCTGCTCACCAGGACAAAGCCCGACTTGTCGCTGGCCCGGGTGTGGGGCTGCATGGCGCAGTTCCTTGTCCCCGAGCAGCGGCGTGGTGGAAAGCTGATGCCGAAGGCCAGGTGGGGCCTTCACCTTGGCGTGTCGGGGGAGAGCAAAGGTTGGGAGCTCCTCGCCGTCGCCGACAACCGGGTGGTCACCACATCGGACGTGGTGTTCTATGAGGACTTGTCGCTGAAAGTGTGAAAGTCGGAGCACGGGCCGGTGTCATGGCGGTCGCCGACCACGCCGCCGACCGACACCTCGACGGCGACGCTGCCTCTGCTCGCCGAGGTCGGTGAGCTTGCTGCTGAGGATGTCGAGGACGTCCGTCCTCCGCCCCCCTCCCCTCCTTGCCGACCTGCGCGGGCTGACCTCAGTGTCAGCCTCCGGCGATGAGGGGAGTAGTGAAACATTGCCTTCGGCGCCGGCCAAGAGCATCGCCGGTGGCCGACGTAAGGAGCAGCAAATCGACGTGGGAGTGCAGTCGACGTTGCCAGGGGAGGAGCAGGTCGAGGAGAAGCAGCCGACAGGGGAGGAGGAGCCAGTGAAGCCGACCACGGAGCAGTCGGCAACCAGGCAATCGGCAGGGGAGCCGACCACAGGGGAGACGTCGGCCAGGAAGTCGACTGAGCTGCAGCAGGACGACGAGGGGGAGGATGCTGAGGAGTCCGCCTGAACCCCGGAAGTCAGGCCGACTTCGGAGGCCACCCGAATTCTTCGTCCCCGCTGCCTTCACCACGGTGTACGACGTGGACGACGACGACCTAGCATATGACGACGCTGAGGAGGATGAGGAGTTTCCAGAGCTCGACCCCAACATGCATGCCGACCCCGAGTACCGCTGGGACATCTCGATCATGACGGTGAAAGAGGCGCTGGCGAGCTGGAAGGGCCCGGCGGTGAAGGCCGCCATGGAGGAGGAGATCCGCAGCCTCAACAACATGGGGACTTGGTGTTGAAACAGCAGGCTAAAACGATAAACAGAAAAGAGGAGTTTTCACTAGCATGCAGTTGAGTACATATAGCAAACCCTAATTCGGGCTGTACTCGCTATAGAGTACCCCAGTGCAGGCTACACATACATCACATTCTGACACTTGGGAGCTGGTCGAGCGCCCGCCTTGAGCAAACATTATGAAGAACCGGTGGGTGCTGACGACGAAGTACCACGTCGACGACACCGTCGAGCGCGAGAAGGCGAGGCTGGTCGTGAAGGGCTTCGCTCAGGTGTACGGCGCCGACTACGACGAGACGTTTGCGCCGGTGGGCAGCTACGTCACGCTGAGGATCTTCGTCAATCTCAACCTGATGAAGCTCGATAGGGTGCTCTACATGTCCCAGCCGGACTACTTCAATGATGGAACCGGCTGGGTGTGCAAGCTGCTGAAGAGCCTGTACGTCCTGAAGCAGTCGCCGCTGCTGTGGTACTTGGCGCTCAACGACGTACTGGTCGGCACCGGGTGGAAGAAGAGCCAGGTCGACGAGGCTCTGTACTTCAAGGTCAGCGACGATGGAGTGGCCTGCTAGGTGCTGGTCTACGTCGACGACCTGCTCGCCGCAAGCAGCAGCACAGACATGCTGAAGGAGCTGAAGGGGCTGCTGGAGTCCGCCTTCGAGCTGCGTGAGATCTCGCCGGTGTAGATATACCTCGGGCTGGAGATCGTGTGCGACAGGTCGGCGGGGAAGCTGTGGCTGCACCAGCAGGGCTACGCCGACAAGCTGGGTAGACGCTTCGTCAACGAGGAGCATACCGGATGCACCCCGAAGACGCCGGTCTCGGTCGACGCCTACGCCGACCTCACCTTCGTCGACGAGGAGGCACAGGAGCGACAGGAGGAGGAGTACCGGCAGAAGGTCGGCTCGCTGCAGTTCGCGGCGACGACGACGAGGCCGAACATCGCCTTCGCCTGCAGCAAGCTGGGGAGCGGCCTCACGGTGAGGAGCGACTAGCACTGGCGCGAGGTCGACCGCTGTCTCGCCTACCTCGCCAACACGCGTGACACTGCCCTGGAGTTCGGCGATGGACCTGAGTCGCTGGAGCTGGTCGGCTACGTTGGCTTCCTCCTCTCCGGGTGGACAACAAGTCGGCCATCACGGTCGCCGAGGGCAACCTCAAGCACATGGAGCGGCGTCAGGCCTGGCTGCAGCATATGGTGAAGCGTGGGAAGTTTTCACTGAAGTACATCCTGACCGCTGACCAGCCGGCCGACTTCCTGACGAAGGCGCTGCACTATCCGGCCTTCAACCAGTGCTCCATTGCCATAAGCCAGGTGTGCTTGGTCGACGTGGGCGACGGGGACAACGACGTGCAGCAGTAGGTGCCATGCCCTCCTGCATGGCTGGTGCGGTGATCGGCGTGTTGTGTGTGTGTGGGCTGGGGGCCCAAGCGTGAACGCGGCAGGGGAGTGTCAACGGGAGTTGTTGTTGGCCCCGTCCTCACTTGGGCGGAGCCGACTTCGTGGTTGGGTGTACGGGAGGTACAGCCGACTTGGAGCGGTGGGCGACGCCGACTTGGGTGAGCTGGTCGACGGGGTTGGTCGACTTGCACGGGGCCACTGCAATTTCGCCGACTTGGGAAGCCGGCGGCCGACTTCAACTGGTGGTCGGCGATGTGGCACGTTGACCTGGAAGTCGGCACCGAGTTGCAAGGTCACCGATTTGCAAGGTCACCGACTTGCAAGGTCACCAACTTGGGAGGTCGCCGACTTCAAGAGGTCGGACTGGAAGGGGCGTCGACTTGGTGACGCCGATTTCGGGTAGCCGACTTGGGTGGTCGGTTGACAACTGCGCTGGTCGACGTGGAGCTGGTCGACAAGGAGTGGCGTCGACCTGGAGCTGGTCGACCAGAGGTGTGGTCGACCTGCTGAGGTCGACTTGGGGTGGTCGTCGACTTGGGAGGTTGACGAGCACATACAGGAGCAGCTGGTCGACATGGTTGCCCGGTCGACTGGGATACCTGGGTGACGAGGTTCTGAGAAGGAGTGCTACGGTCGCCCAGGCGAAGTTGGCGAGTCCGACCTCAGTGGTGGTATCCCGAGGTCAACGTGGCGGATCAGGTGGAGCCGTCAGCACGAGGATGACTTGGTGCATGCGCTGTTCAGGTGACGAGGCTTAGCACGCCAATCATCTACGAGCACCTGCGAAGTAGGTGCGCTGCTGTTCTGCGGGAGCAACGCTGGCACGCCGTCAACCTGCAGCGTTGGCACGCCGTCGACTTTGCACTGCTGGAACGCGGTCGACCATGCTGTGCTGGCAGTCGACCGACCTAAATGCTAACTCTAATGTAGTCTTGCCATGCCAACTGATTTGTACCAATTTGTTGTCAACTTTTCTCTAGTGAAACTCTTGCCAATCTGCCCCGTGAACTAGGAAGCAGTGTGTGCACTAGGAAACCGACTAAGGACCAATGAACGCAGAGATCACACGAGCACCCGTGCCTAGCCCGTAGTCTAGCTCCCGTTGTAGTAGTTATCTCCGCAGGTACTATTAGTACGTGCGTTACTTACCCGTATGGATATTACTAAGAGTGCGTGCGTTACTTAGCAGTATGGATGGTACTAAAAGTGAGTGCGTTTATTATCCCGTACGACCGGTACTAAGAGTAAGTGCGTTACTTATCTGTATGGATGGTACTAAGAGCAAGTGCGTTACTTACCCGTATGGGTGGTACTAAGAGTGAGTGCGTTTCTTATCCCGTACGACTGGTACTAAAAGTAACTGTGTTACATAACCGTATGGAAGGTAGTAAGAGTGAGTGCGTTACTTTTCCGTATGGATGGTACTTAGGGTGAGTGCGTTACTTACCCCGTACGGCTGGTACTAAGAGTAATTGCGTAACGTTCCCGTATGGATGGAACTAAGTGCGTAACTTTCCCGTATGGATAGTCCTAAGAGTAAGTGTGTTACTTAACCGTATGGATAGTACTAAGAGTAAGTGCGGCATTTACCCAAATGTATGGAACTAAGACTATGTGCGTTAAGTAACTGTATGGTTGGTACTAAGAGTAAGTGCGTTACTTAACCGTATGGATGGTACTAAGATTAGGTGCATTACGTAACCGTATGGATGGTACTAGGAATAGGTGCGTTACCTAACCGTATGAATGATACTAAGAGTAAATGAGTTACTTACCCGTATGGATGATATTAAGAGTAAGTGCGTTTCGATGTTGGGTGCAAAGTCACATTGCACGACATCCTGCCGTCTGTTTGTACGACTATGCATATGCGAATGCATTTGCGTGTGAATGGTGTGTTCGTGTGTTTGTTTGCTTTTGCAATTTTCGCTTGAAGCATTTGCAGCGTAACACGCATACCTGTACAAACAGACGACAGGATGTCATGTAATGTGAATTTGCACCCAACAATGGAGAGCCGGTGCAACCTGTTCTGGACAAAATGCGCAACTCTACGCGAAGTTGGAGAACGGGGGGACTCACCTACCCGGAGCAGACCAAGTGCTTGAAGATGCTCTCGCTGCTGCCGGAATCGTGGCTTCAATTGACGTGCGGATTGAGCCTGCCGCATAACCGGAGCTCGTGGACGCTCGAGTGGGTGCGGACAAAGATTCTGGAGGAGGACTTCCGTCGCCGCCAACTGAGGGGTGGATACGACGGCAGCAGCGGCTATGGGATGCAATGGAGCTGACGTGGCAGAAGACGTGGCTTCAACGTCTCCAACGACCAACAAGGAGGTACCCGTTAGGATCGCAGTGCAAAATCTGGACGTGGGGGCAAGTCGGGTGCTGGTGGCAAAATGAAAGGGAGTTGCTGGTATTGTAAGAAGGAGGGGCACCCCTGGTTCTTGTGCTATAAGAAACCCGATGGTTGGACCACCCAGGATGGCGGCGCAAAGAGGAACCAGAAAAACGGCGCGAACATGGTCGCCGATTCGTCCGACAACAACCCGAAGAGCAACGGCGGTGTGGAGAAAAAGAAGGAGCGCACCGCGGGCCAGTTGGAGAGCAGGGGGAGCAAGGAGATGCCTCTTCCAAGGTTGGAGCAGAGCTGCACCCCCTGGACTATTGGGTGTTGGACACGGACGCTGCTTGGACGATGACCCCGCGCAAGGACCTGCTGGACGACGTACGCACTGCACCGATCAACGGGGTGTGCTCCGCCTCTGGACACGCGCTGAAGGTGGCTGGTGCGGGACGAGCTGCATTGAAGGGAGCAGACGGCAAGCTGGTGGTGCTGCACGACGTTCTCATCGTTCCTGATCTCAAGGCCAACCTCATCTCCCTCTGTAAGCTTGCCAAGGCTGGGTTGAGCACTAGCATAGATGGGGCACGCAGCTACAAGGGGCAGCTGGGCAATTGGGTGCTTTGGGATCTGCACGAGAGCAAGGACGTGTACAGATCCATTTGGCAGCTGCCGGCGTTGGCGTGGCACGCTTAGGGGCAGGCTGGAGAGGGGTCTGCATCCCAGGGGGGGTGCAACGCTGTTGGAGGGGTTGGTGTGAAAGTATCGGAAAGATTTTGGGAGACGGATTGGGCAACGGCACACCGACGCTTGGGGCATGTGGCAATGCCCTTGTTGAAGCAGTTGGAGAAGGATGCAGCCGTTAAGGGGCTGAAGCTGAACGGACAGCCACCCGATAAGAATTGCGAAATCTGTTTGCTCTCAAAGTTTACCCGTTTTCCCTTCCATAGTGTGGCTGGCAGGAGCAAGATGTCTTTAGAGCTACTTCACATGCACTTGGTTGGGCCGCTGCCGGTGCAAGGGCACAAGGGAGAGCGGTATTTCCTAACCATTGTGGATGATTGGAGCGGACTTATGTGGGTGTCTCCGCTGAAGCAAAAGGACCACGTCGCCTTCACGATACGGGAAGATTGGCTGCCATTCGAGGAGAAGCAAGCGGAGTGTGTGGTGAAGCGGATTAGGACAGATCGGGGTGGTGAGTTCCTTGGAGCTGAGATGATGGCCTGGCTCAAGAAGCAGGGCATCCAGAGGGAGCTGACCACGGCTTGCACCCCACAGTCTAACGGTGTAGCAGAATGGACAAACAGGACAATTCTGGGGATAGCTAGGGCACTGCTCATAGAATCTGGGCTGGGCAACTCGATGTGGCCTCATGCTGTCTGGCACTCGACCGTGGCATGGGGATGATTCCTGGGTGCCGTTGAAGAGATGGCTTGGTAGGAAGCTACCAGTGGACATGCTGAGGGTGTTCGGTTGCATGGCAGTCGCCCACGTCCCCAAGACCTACCGCAGTAAGTTGGGGGCGAGTGCAATCTGGTGTGTGCATTTGGGGCTGGCTGCTGAGAGCAAGGGATGGCTGCTGTGGGAACCATCTAAGGATGTGTTATTTGACAGCAGGGATGCGAAGTTTGTTGAGGGCATGATGTATGGGAGCTAGGAGAAACAGCCGGAGGCCAGGGTGTCCCAGCAGATGGAGCAGATCACAATGCAGCTGAACCTGACTCCTAGTTTGTGGGAGGAGGGAGTGAGGCAGCTGCAGAGGGTGGTGATGGAGAGAAGGTGCAAGAGGCACCTGCTGGTGAAAACAATGGTGTGGAGACTAGCGGTAGCACTAGAGGAGCTGCTGGATCTGAAGGAGGAGAGCAGCAGCAGGGGAAAACTAAGATGCCGAAGGGTGTCATTATGAGGGGATGGGAGACACCCGTCTCCAGGCCAGGACGTACCCGTACACTAAGAAGCTGACTGGAGGATTAGGTGTAACAGAGTAGCAGCTTGGGACCGAAGAGGCAATGCTGATTCTACCTCATGGCTATGACACAGATGAAGAGGATGAACTCGCCTACTATTTTCTTGCCCCTGCACCAGAGGAGCCAGCTAGCATGGAGGAGACATTATCTGGATCAGATAGGGACAAGTGGCTGGTTTCTAGGGATGCTGAGTACCAGAGCCTGCTAGAGAATGGGACATCAGATCTGGTGGTGCTGCCCGAGGGGAAGAAAATCATACAGTGCAAGTGAGTGCCAAGGATCAAGACCGATGACAAGGGACAGGTCACCATCTACAAGAGCAGGCTGGTGGCTAAAGGGTTTATGCAGAAGGAGAAGCAGGACTTCAATGAGATCTTTGCTCCCAGTGCCAAACCCCCTACGCTTGGCGTCTTGTTGGCAGATGCAACCGTTAGTGGAGAAATTCATCATTCGGATGGATATATCAACGGTATTCCTCAATGTGATTTTAGAGGAGGATGTGTACATGACGCAGCCGCCTGGGCATGAGGATGGTAAGGGCAGGGTGTGCAAGCTAAAAAAATCAATCTACGGCTTGAAGCAGGCGCCACGCTGCTGGTACCAGAATTTGGCAGCTGTTTTAGAGGAGATGGGATTTAGGACCAGCAGCTGTGATGAGAGCCTCTTTCTCAAGGGGGAAGGGGAGAAGCTTATGTTGTTTCTAGTCTACGTGGACGACATTCTTCTCTTTAGCAGCAGCATGAGGGAGATCCAGAATGTGCAGCAGCAGCTGATGGAGAACTTCAAATGCAATAACCTTGGGGAGGTAAAGTACTACCTCGGGATGCACGTGGAGAGGGATCAAGATCACAGGTGGTTGAAGCTGCACCAGGAGAAGTTCATCAAGGAGCTGGGGGAGAAGTATGGGATTGAGAATGAGCGCAAAGTTGCAACTCCCCTGCCAGCAGAATTCGAGCTTGTGAAGGCTGCAGAGGATGAAGGGGTTGAAGCCGAGGAGCAGCAGCAATTTCAGTCTTTAGTGGGCAGCCTTTTGTATATAGCGGTTCACACGATTCCCGACATTTATTGAGATGAGTGCTGGAAGTGAATGAAGCTTGGTTGAATGTGAGTGCATTGATTGTGCATGCATGAGATGAGGCATGTGGGATGATGGTTGGCAGCCAAAGGGAGGGTTTGTTATGTGATGCTATCATTTGCATTCACGTCTGTCTGCCTCCCATCATATGTCCGTGCGTTGCATGCGTGGTGTGAGCGTGTGCAAGAATTTGTGTTTGGTGTGGTTTACATACTTTGAGTGTGTATGAATGATATTTTTCTTGAGCAGATATGTGAAGTGACTCCTCTATTCAAGTGCTTTCCAACGAGCCAAGGGATTGCTTCAATCGGAGCAAGAACACGAAAGTTACGAACATTTGAAGTTCGTATGCTTTTGATATTTGGTTGTGGCGACTATGGGAATTTGTGGAGTGACTCAATATGGGGTACAAACTTTTGGGGGTTGGAAAATTCGTCACTTTGTTGTAGTTTTCTGCCAATTGGTTGGGAGAAGCCCAACCTGGTTGGGAGAAGCCCAACGAGGTTGGCAAGTGTGGCCAAGTTGGGTGAGGTGGATGGACTGGGTTGGGAAAGTGACAAAGGTCAAAGTTGGGTTGCGTATAGGAAGGTGAATTGTGTGACTACGGGGACGCCTTGGGAACGAGGCGTGGGCCGGGGTTACGTCATGGGAATGGGAAACATTTTTCCAGTGTGGAGGCGGTTGGAGGGAGGACATTGCGCCGGATCCCACAGCGGGCCCGGTCGGGGGTCTTAGATGTGCTCTGTTGCATCTTAAAGCGTTTGAAGAGCCGACCGGGAGATAAATCCGCTACCCTCCTACTCTTGGCGCTTCCGCGCCTCATCCTAGCCGTGCCTCCCAAGCCAGGCATAGGTCAAAAGGCGCTGATCACAGAGCGGTTGGGTGCGTTCTGAAAGGGGAGGTGGCGGGAGCTGTTCGACTCTGCCATGGTGGCGGTGCGGCCAGCAGTTCGCCCACTTGCCTACACTTGCTCTGACCAGGACCCGGATGCCATCCGCCTGTCACGGTGCCGATCTTGGTGCAAAGTGGGGGAGTGGGGCCGTGGATTGGCGTGCCTTACGGCAATAGAGTTGGCTCGACCGTCTGAGGCCATGGTGCAATCGCTGCGAGAGAAGCACCCTGCTAGCACTAGCGAGGTACCACAGTGGGTCCGCGATTTCACCGTCGATGCTCCTCAGCGGCCTTCATGTTGGTGTAAGGGCCTAATAAACTCAAGCTATTAAGACTTTATCAAACTTAAAACCTCTCCTCGGGGTCACCTCCAAGGATCCTTGGGTGCCTGGTACAAGACCAGCCCCTATCCTCGGGTCCGAGTTTGTAGAGAGAGGGATCAAGTGGGACTTAGTCAAAACAGCAAGAGTACCTTGAACGTCGCGCAGCGTATCGTGCAGACCGTCGATCAGATTAAGCTGAGAATTTCCTATATCGAAGCTCGCTCCAAGAGCTTTAAAATGAACCAAGTTGCCTCGCGAAAAGTTCTGCCATTACGAAGTTATGGCTCGGACAGCATTTGCCTAGTGTTGGAGTGCTAGCGTACTAGCGTTGACTCGGGTAGCATTCCGCCGTCGCACCGCGTAGAAACGAAATTCCAGGAGGGGAGGAATTCGCTTGAATCAAATTGACTATATTCAGGTACAAACAGAGAAGGACTATATAGTTCTAGCTAGCAAGGACCTTGGGAATAAACCTGGGAACAACTAGGGATGATCCCAAATAATTCCAAGCAACAGAACCAACCTGGCTGGACAAAACAGCAGGTGGTAGGTTGGTAAACAACCTCTGGTTCTGTTTTTCCAACCTGGGAAAACAACAACCAGGTTCAGGTCCTAAAAACAGAACCTGTTTTGTCTTTGCCCAACCAGCCAAATGCTGGTTCCGCTGGTTTCCCCTGGCCCTGTAGCAGGCAGATACAGACAAACAACATCCAACCTTCACCTAAATTGTACCCCTATAGTGCCTGCCCTGCTACACTATAGTCAACCAAACAAAACAGTACAATTTCGAGTTGGATAAAACTGAATCTGCTCAATCAATTCAACCGAACCGCAAAGCTTCCATCTTGGGTTCCTTTGCGAGCTCGTCCTTTCTGCTTGTACTGTTCATAGCGCGTACAATGTTGTGCCGAAGCGCATAATGCGCGAGTACCTGCAAATGCTTCAAGCGAAAATTGCGAAAGCAAACAAACACACGAACATTCCATTCACACCCAAATGCATTCGCACACGCATACTCATACAAACAGACGGCAGGATGTCGTGCAATGTGAATTTGCACCCAACACACTCCCCCTCAGCCTGCCGGCTGCATCCCCATCATTCCATGCTAGTTCATGCTCATTCCACGCATGCGCACACAACGCCAATGTGGCTCATCCGCAAGCCTCTTGGTGAGGAAGTCTGCTGGCTGCTGGTGAGTCTTGATGTAGATCGGATTCACCGTCCCCCTCTTCACCTCCTTACGCAGCCAGTGCCACTTGATACGCATGTGCTTGTTCAGCCCATGAAGCACAGCGTTCCTGGCCATCCCAAGAGCCCCCTTGCTGTCACAAAACAGCGGCGTAGCAACCTTCTGCTCCTGGCCAATCTCCTCTAACAGCCTCCTCAGCCAAATCACTTCCTTCACCCCATGGAACATCTCCATGTACTCTGATTCCACAGAAGAGAGTGCCGTCTCCGTCTGCTTCTTTGACCTCCAACTAACAGGTCCTCCCCCAACTACACAGATGTATCCTCCCACAGATGAGGAATCCTCCTTCTCAGAGGCCCACGTAGCATCAGTAAAGCAAGTGAGAAACAGCTTGCCTTCTCCAAGCCGCTCCCCCTTCTCTTTCAGCACCTCAACCCCTTTCTGCTTTACCTGTGCAGATGCGGAGTATTGAACTCCAATGCTTGGGTGAGAGTTCAGATACTTCACCACACGCTCAGCTGCATCCACCTGCTCCTCTGATGGATTCTGCACCACCATAGCCAGCTGCCCAACCGAGAAAGAGATGCCGGGCCTTGTGTGAACTGCTGCATACAAGAGGCTGCCCACCAAGGACTGAAATTGCTGCTGCTCCTCGGCTTCAACCCCTTCATCCTCTGCAGCTTTCACAAGCTTGAATTCTGCTGGCAGGGGAGTTGCAACCTTGCGCTCATTCTCAATCCCATACTTCTCCCCCAGCTCTTTGATGAACTTCTCCTGGTGCAGCTTCAACCACCTGTGATCCAGATCCCTCTCCACATGCATCCCGAGAAAGTACTTTACCTCCCCAAGGTTCTTGCACTTGAAGTTCTCCATCAGCTGCTGCTGCACCTTCTGGATCTCCTTCATGCTGCTGCTAAAGAGAAAAATATCGTCCACATAGACCAGAAACAGCACCAGCTTCTCCCCCTCCCCCTTGAGAAAGAGGCTCTCATCACAGCTGCTGGTCCTGAATCCCATCTCCTCTAAAACAGCTGCCAACTTCTGGTACCAGCAGCGTGGCGCCTGCTTCAAGCCGTAGATGGACTTCTTCAGCTTGCACAACCTGCCCGTACCATCTTCATACCCAGGCGGCTGCGTCATCTACACATCCTCCTCTAAAATCCCATTGAGGAATGCCGTTGATATATCCATCTGAATGATGAATTTCCCACTAACGGTTGCATCTGCCAACAAGACACGAAGGGTAGGGGGTTTGGCAGTGGGAGCAAAAATCTCATTGAAGTCCCGCTTCTCCTGCATAAACCCCTTAGCCACCAGCCTACTCTTGTAGATGGTGACCTGTCCCTTGTCATCGGTCTTGATCCTTAGCACCCACTTGCACTGTACAGCTTTCTTTCCATCGGGCAGCACCACCAGATCCCATGTCCCATTCTCTAGTAGGCTCTGGTACTCAGCATCCCTAGAAACCAGCCACTTCTCCCTATCTGGTCCAGCTAATGCCTCCTCCATGCTAGCTGGTTCCTCTGGTGCAGGGGCAAGAAAACAGTAGACAGGTTCATCCTCCTCATCCGGGTCATAGCCATGAGGTAGAATCAGCAATGCCTCCTCTGTCCCAAGCTGCTGTTCTGCTACATCAGCTCCTGCAGTCAATTTCTTAGTAGCCATACGTGTACGTCCTGGCCTGGAGACGGGTGTCTGCCATCCCTTCATAACAACACCCTTCGGCTTCTTAGTTTTCCCCTGCTGCTGCTCTCCTCCCTCGGATCCAGCAGCTCCACTAGTGCTAGTCTCCACATCATTTTCTCCACCAGCAGATGCCTCCTGTACCTTCTCTCCATCACCACCCTCTGCAGCTACCTGCTCTCCCTCCTCCCACACACTACGAGTCAGGTCCAGCTGCATGGTGATCTGCTCCATTAGCTGGGACACCCTGGCCTCCGGCTGTTTCTCCCAGCTCCCATACATCATGCCCTCAACAAACTTCACATCCCTGCTGTCAAACAACACACCCTTGGATGGTTCCCACAGCAGCCATCCCTTGCTCTCAGCAGCCAGCCCCAAATGCACACACCAGATTGCACTTGCCCCCAACTTACTGCGGTAGATCTTGGGGACGTGGGCGACTGCCATGCAACCGAACACCCTCAGCATGTCCACTGGCGGCTTCCTCCCAAGCCACCGCTCCAATGGCACCCACGAGTCATCCCCAACCTTTGTGAGTACCCTCTTCCTAGCGACGGTAGCATGCTGAACAGCATGGGGCCACATCGAGTTGCCCAGCCCAGATTCTATGAGCAGCGCCCTAGCTGTCTCCAGAATTGTCCGGTTCGCCCGTTCTGCTACACCGTTAGACTATGGGGTGTAAGCCGTGGTCAGCTCCCTCTGGATGCCCTGCTTCTTGAGCCAGGCCGTCATCTCAGCTCCAAGGAACTCACCACCCCGATCTGTCCTAATCCGCTTCACCACACACTCCGCTTGCTTCTCTACGAATGGCAGCCAATCATGCCGTATCGTAGAGGCGGCGTGGTCCTTTTGCTTCAGTGGATATGCCCACATAAGCCTGCTCCAATCATCCACTATGGTCAGAAAGTACCGCTCCCCCTTGTGTCTCTGAACCGGCAGCGGCCCCACCAAGTCCATGTGGACCAGCGTCAATGGCTTCTTGCTCCTGCCAGCCACACTATGGAAGGGGAAACGGGTAAACTTTGAGAGCAAACAGATTTCACAATTCTCATCAGGTGGCTGTCCGTTCAGCTTCAGACCCTTAACGGCTCCATCTTTCTCCAACTGCTTCAACAAGGGCATTGCCACATGCCCCAAGCGTCGGTGTGCCGTTGCCCAATCCGTCTCCCCAGATCTGGCCGACACTTTCACACCAACCCCTCCAACGGCGTTGCACTCCCCCTGGGATGCAGACCCCTCTCTAGCCTGCCTCCCACCATGCCACGCCAACACCGGCAGCTGCCACATGGATCTGTACACGTCCTTGCTCTCGTGCAGATCCCAAAGCACCCGATTGCCCAGCTGCCCCTTGTAAGTGCGTGCCCCATCCGTGCTAGTGCTCACCCCAGCCTTGCCAAGCTTACGGAGGGAGATGAGGTTGGCCTTGAGTTCAGGAACGAGGAGAACGTCGTGCAGCACCACCGGCTTGCCATCCGCTCCCTTAAACGCAGCTCGTCCCGCACCAGCCACCTTCAGCGCGTGTCCAGAGGCGGAGCACACCTCGTTGATCGGTGCAGCTCGTACGTGGTCCAGCAGGTCCTTGCGCGGCGTCATCGTCCAAGCAGCGCCCGTGTCCAATACCCAATAGTCCAGAGGGTGCAGCTCTGCTCCAACCTTGGCAGATGCGTCTCCTTGCTCCCCCTGTTCTCCAATATGGAAGAACTGGCCCGCGGTGCGCTCCTTCTTCTTTTCCGCACCGCCGTTGCTCTTCGGGTTGTTGTCGGACGAATCGGCGACCATGCTCGCGCCGTTTTTCTGGTTCCTCCGCGCGCCGCCATCCTGGTGACGATTCTGGGGGGTCCATCCATCGGGTTTCTTATAGCACAAAAACCAGGGATGCCCCTCCTTCTCACAATACCAGCAACTCCCTTTCATTTTGCCACCAGCAACCGACTTGCCCCCACGTCCAGATTTCGCACCACGACCCCAACCGGTACCTCCTTGTTGGTCGTTGGAGTTGTCGTCCTTCTTTGCACCGCGTCCAGCACCACCGAAGCCACGTCCTCTGCCACGTCGGCTCCCTTGCATCCCGTAGCCGCTGCTGCCGTCATCTCCACCCCTCAGTTGGCGGCGACGGAAGTCCTCCTCCAGAATCTTTGTCCGCACCCACTCGAGTGTCCACGAGCTCTGGTTCTGCGGCAGGCTCAATCCGCTCGTGAATTGAAGCCACGATTCCGGCAGCAGCGAGAGCATCTTCAGGCACTTGGTCTGCTCCGGGTAGGTGATTCGCCAACTTCGCGTAGAGGTCGCGCAATTTGTCAAGGACAGGTTGCACCGGCTCTCCCTCGCTCAGGCGCAACGCGGACAGCTCCCTCTCCAGCATCAACGTTGCAACAACGGAGGTCGGGGCGTGCAGCTCCTTCAACACGGTCCACGCCTTCGGACCGCACTCAACCTCCGGCAGCAGGTGCATGACGTGGTGACGCTGGTTCAGCTCCAAACTCTGCGACATCAAATAGTAGCCAGCCGAGGAGCGCTCGTCCTAATCTTCCTGCAGCGTGGGGTCACTCGGTCTAGGCTCCTCCCCAATCATTAGTTTCAGCAATCCAATCTGACGGAAATATAGTTGCATTTTCCATGCCCAATCATCATAGCCCTCACCATTGAACTTCTCGACGGTGAAATTCTTCAGCACCTCCTTGACCAGCGAGCCCTGGTTTGTTCGCGCTCCCCTTGGCGCTGAAACACCAGAATCATGGCTGCCGCTACGATCTTGGGCTGAAGATTCACCAGCTCCCGCCGAGGTGTTGCCCGGCATAGCTACCTATATCGAGGATCACTATAACGCAGCTCTGATGCCAGCTTGTTGGTGTAAGGGCCTAATAAATTCAAGCTATTAAGACTTTATCAAACTTAAAACCTCTCCTGGGGGTCACCTCCAAGGGTCCTTGGGTGTCTGGTACAAGACCAGCCCCTATCCTCGGGTCCGAGTTTGTAGAGAGAGGGATCAAGTGGGACTTAGTCAAAACAGCAAGAGTACCTTGAACGTCGCGCAGCGTATCGTGCAGACCCTCGATCGGATTAAGCTAACAATTTCCTATATCGAAGCTCGCTCCAAGAGCTTTAAAATGAACCAAGTTGCCTCGCGAAAAGTTCTGCCATTACGAAGTTATGGCTCGGACAGCGTTTGCCTAGTGTTGGAGTGCTTGCGTACTAGCGTTGACTCGGGTAGCATTCCGCCGTCGCACCGCGTAGAAACGAAATTCCAGGAAGGGAGGAATTCGCTTGAATCAAATTGACTATATCCAGGTACAAACAGAGAAGGAATAAATAGTTCTAGCTAGCAAGGACCTTGGGAATGAACCTGGGAACAACCAGGGATGATCCCAAATAATTCCAAGCAACAGAACCAACCTGGCTGGACAAAACAGCAGGTGGTAGGTTGGTAAACAACCTCTGGTTCTGTTTTTCCAACCTGGGAAAACAACAACCAGGTTCAGGTCCTAAAAACAGAACCTGTTTTGTCTTTGCCCAACCAGCCAAATGCTGGTTCCGCTGGTTTCCCCTGGCCCTGTAGCAAGCAGATACAGACAAACAACATCCAACCTTCACCTAAATTGTACCCCTATAGTGCCTGCCCTGCTACACTATATTCAACCAAACAAAACAGTACAATTTCGAGTTGGATAGAACTGAATCTGCTCAATCAATTCAACCGAACCGCAAAGCTTCCATCTTGGGTTCCTTTGCGAGCTCGTCCTTTCTGCTTGTACTGTTCATAGCGCGTACAATGTTGTGCCGAAGCGCATAATGCGCGAGTACCTGCAAATGCTTCAAGCGAAAATTGCGAAAGCAAACAAACACACAAACATTCCATTCACACCCAAATGCATTCGCACACGCATACTCATACAAACAGACGGCAGGATATCGTGCAATGTGAATTTGCACCCAACACTTCACTCATGACCAACATCCTGGCAAGAGCTATCCCGCTCAAGCTTCAGCAGCAGGACCATCAGGGTGGGTCGCAGAGCATCTGCGCGACACCTTCGTCACCGAACCTTCCTGCCTTTCCCACCTGTTGGAAGTGTTCAACCAATGGGTGGCGGGACAGGACCCCGAGCGGGCTCGGCCGTGGCTCGCCGCATCCAACCTAGTTGGGCTTTCCAAGCCTAACGGCGATGTCCGGCCGGTGGCAATCGGGGAGGTGCTTCCCCGTATCCTTGCCCAAGCTCTCTGCATCTCGCCCCGCCCTGCGATGGCTTCCTACTTCCTGCCGTGCAACCAGCTCGGAGCGGGCACTAGGGTCGGGGCGGAGATTCTCACTCATTCTTTCCGGTTAGCGTTGGCCACTCATCCCGATTGGTGTGCGCTACAGATAGACGTCACAAATGCCTTCAATTCATTTCACCGTCATGCGATGTTTGATGGGCTGCGGGAGTCGCCTTTCTCAGGGATGATCCCATTCTTGCGGGTTTTCTATGGGACACCTAGCGACCTGTACCTCCAAGCGGGCCCTTTCATACAGAGCCTCGAGTCGGCATGGGGATCGAGGCAAGAGGACCCGCTCAGCCCTTTTCTTTTCGCGTTCACGCAGCAGCAGGTGATGGAGCCGGTTATTAGGGAGTTCGGGGACCTACTTTTTTCTCAGCTATTTTGGGGCCAGTGACAAGGATTCTGGAGGCTTTTGGGGTGCCATGGGAGCGGTTTGAGTGGGTGGGGCTAGAGGTGCAGGCGCACAAGTGTCGGTTTTAGGAGCGCGAGGGCAAGGATGTGGAGCGGGCACTGCCATTGGGGATGCAGCGGGTGGAGGAGGGTCTTACTGTGGCTGCGTGCCTATTGAGGAGGAGGATTGGGAGGTGGTCCGGCTACGGGAGCGGCTTCGACAGTTGCAGGCGCCATTGCCATGGCTCCCCTTGCTCGACCACCCCCAGATGCCTTCACACCTCCTCGCCATTGCAGTTTCGGCGTGGCCGATGTACCTTGCCCGGACTATGCCGCCGTGTCCGGAGGTGGTTGAGGCTTTTAGGAATTGGGATAGCTGTCTGGAGGATTGCTTTGAGCAGCTTTTCCCACCTGTTACTTGGGAGCAGGACCTCACCTGGTCTAGGCACGCACGCATGCAGCTGCGTCTCCCTGTACGACTCGGAGGGTTTGGGATCCAGGCGGCGGCCTCTATGAGCCCACTGTCCCATGTTTGTGGGTGGGCGCAGGCCGCGCGTGACATTGCACAGTTAGTGGTGGCGGGCGAGTAGGCGATGTTTGCAGAGTACCTCACCACTTTGACAGGGGCAGAGTTTCTTGACCCGTGGTTTGCCAAGGCTCTTGAGCAGCTGCCAGCGACTATCCGCGAGGAGATGCCAGGTTTACCTCTGTGCGTAGCAGCCCCTCCTCTTCGGCTTTTCCAGGCGTGGCAACGGCAGTTAGCTGTAGAGGAGCTCCAGGCACTCCGTCGCTTGGCTCGTAACAATGCTACCCTGGCCCGTTTCACATCCCTTTAGGGCCCGGGGGCGGGTGCATGGGTTTCGGCGGTTTCGGCTCGCTCAGATCTCACATTCACAGTGGCTGAGTGGGACATTGCTGCTGCTATACGGCTCGGACTCCCAATTCAGCAGTTGCAGGTGGCGGGGAGGTGTGTTTGTGGCACAGCGTATGTTGACCCAGTAGACTCGCATCATGCCCTGAGATGCAAGCACCAGCATGGTCCATCTCGGGTGCAGGATGAGGTGAAGTTTGCGGTGGCAAAAATCTCTAAGGCGTCCGGGGGGGGGGGGACAATGGAGGATAGTGTGGTGCTGCCGGGGAAGCGGGTTGATGTGGCGGTGCGACGACCTATGGCTGGAGAGGCTCACGCCCTAGAGATCAGCGTCGCGGACCCGCTATCGCTGTCTCCATCTCTGCTAGGACAGTGCGGGTGTTCCAAAGGTGTGGTGGCAAGAGAGTGGGAGCGTCGCAAAATGAGTGATTACGCGCCTCTGCTTGCACGCAACCGGGGCATGCAGTTCACCCCTCTGAAAGGAGAGACGTGGGGGTGTCTCGGCGGTCGTTTTCGGCGGTGGCTTCGTCAGCAGGGGGATGCGCACGTGGGGCTAGCTGTGTCGCGGGGGGTTTGTCGGGAGGACGACACTGCGTTTTCGGCTTATCTTTTAGGGTCCCTGAGGCGCTCATCGGGGTGGCTACAACGTGCGCAAGCCCGTGTCATCCTGCTTCGAGCGGCGTCTTCGATGTGGGGGATCAACGTAGATTTGGTGGACCGGGAGAGGGACGATGTCGAGGTGGAAGGTGGGGCTCTCTGGGTGGAGGCCCCATACATGGTGGATGCACAGTTGTGATTGAGGGGGGGGGGGGGGGGGGGACATGGGGTGCGGGATGGGGTGTCTTGATGGGGTGTCTTGACGGGTGCTTTGATTGGGTATCGTGCACAGGGTTTTTTATGTGTGTTGCATTTGTGATTTTTTTTACAGTTTTACTTACAAAGAAAGTTAGAGTAGCTAGAAACCAGGTGGGAGAAGATAAGGAGGACGAGAGGGAAGGTCCCCAAGGCGTCCCCGTAGTCACACAATTCACCTTCCTATACGCAACCCAACTTTGACCTTTGTCACTTTCCCAACCCAGTCCATCCACCTCACCCAACTTGGCCACACTTGCCAACCTCGTTGGGCTTCTCCCAACCAGGTTGGGCTTCTCCCAACCAATTGGCAGAAAACTACAACAAAGTGACGAATTTTCCAACCCCCAAAAGTTTGTACCCCATATTGAGTCACTCCACAAATTCCCATAGTCGCCACAACCAAATATCAAAAGCATACGAACTTCAAATGTTCGTAACTTTCGTGTTCTTGCTCCGATTGAAGCAATCCCTTGGCTCGTTGGAAAGCACTTGAATAGAGGAGTCACTTCACATATCTGCTCAAGAAAAATATCATTCATACACACTCAAAGTATGTAAACCACACCAAACACAAATTCTTGCACACGCTCACACCACGCATGCAACGCACGGACATATGATGGGAGGCAGACAGACGTGAATGCAAATGATAGCATCACATAACAAACCCTCCCTTTGGCTGCCAACCATCATCCCACATGCCTCATCTCATGCATGCACAATCAATGCACTCACATTCAACCAAGCTTCATTCACTTCCAGCACTCATCTCAATGAACTTTCGCACATCTCCTTCTTCTCAAACTTGCAACACCCCTTTGCATCCTCTCTCACAACACTATCCTCCAAACCATCTCACTGCAGCCCCATAGCAGTAGGCTATCTCATCCTCATCCATCTGCTCAGCCACACTCCCAGCAGGTATCACACTTGGCGTGCCAAGACTCGGATAGGTTAGCTTGGTAGGAGGGTGCATATCCCTCCTAGGACGCTCAAGCGAGTGTGGACAAGCTGCTGCTGCTGATGCGGCTGCTGTTGCTGCTGCTCCACCTCAGGTTCTCCCCCATCCTTAGTCACCCCAGAGATCTCCTCCCCCGAATGCCGTTGCACCTCATCAGCCTCAATGATTAGCGGTGTAGTAGGAAGCTTCTGCTACTGCTACTTCCAATTGTTGTAGTACAAGGACTCAAGGAACTTCACATCCCTTGACACACTCAGCTGCTGGCTGGTCAAGTCCCATATCAACCAGCCCTTGTGATCCATACCAAGCCCCAAGTGCACACCCCATCTCCCAGAAGCCTCCAACTTTCCCCTCTTCTCTTTCAGCACATGAACACCACCATGCAGCCACAGACTCTCAACATCCCATACCACTTTGTGTAGGGGACCCATTGATTGTCCCCCACATTCGCCAGCACCCTGTTCTTCACAAGGGCGACCTGCCGCAGTGCAGTCACCCAAAACGGATCCGGAAGCTCTGCACGCCCAAGGAGAGTGCAAGCACCTTCCTGCAGGGTCCGGTTGAACCGCTCAGCCATGCCATTCTGTTGTGGGTCTTCGGGCACTGTGAGCTGATGCTGGATTCTCTTCCGCTTCAGCACCACCTCAAATTCATTGCCAATAAACTCTCCCCCATTGTCGGTGCGAATCACCTTCACCTTGTGTCCGCTCTCCTTTTGAGCTCTCGGCATCCACTCCTTAAGAACAACCGCTGCAACCTCCCCCTTGGTCTTGAGAGGGTACACCCACAATGGTCAAGAAGTAGCGGCTGCCCGAGAGAGAAGGGGCCCTTGTAGGGCCCACCACATCCATGTGCACAAGTGCAAGTGGAGCCTTGGCTGGTCCCGTGCCGGTGCTGAAGGGAAACTTCGTGAACTTGGTCTCAAGGCATGTAAGGCAGCTCCTAATCTCCTTTGCTGCTCCCTACACCTCCAACCCCTTCAAGCTCCCATCCTTCACCAACTTCTGCAGCATAGGGATATTGATGTGACACAACCTCTTGTGCCACGTCTCCCAATTGGCAACACCATTCCCACATGAAGCCTTTGCCCATGCAGCTGTCGCATCCACACCAGCAAGCACCTCAATATGTGGCTGCTGTGGCTGCTGCACCTTCTTGACTGCATCCAGGGCCCCATCAGTTGGTGCAGTCTCCTCTCCTCCCGCAGTTGCCTTTGCCGTTGCTGCTGCCGCTGCTGTTGCTGGAGGTTTTCTGTTCCAAGGGATTATGGGCAGCTGCGACAGATCCTTGATGCAGCTATTTTTCTCCTCCACATCCCACAACAATAGCTTCCCAAGCTTCGCCACGGCAGCTGGTTGGGCCGAATGTAACTTAGGCCTTGCTCTCCTGCAGCCGGCGCACAGAAAGAAGGTTAGTGGACAAACCTTCGACCAACAGCACATTCCCCAGCCCCACAAGCTCCCCATTAGCTCACATTATCTTGGCATTCTCCACACCAATCACAGGGAGCAAAGCACCCTGCCACAAACTTGATCTTCCGGGGGGGCTTTACATCATCAAGCAAATCTGCCCGCGGGGTCATGTGACTTGTGCAACCTGAATCAATTACCCAGTGAGTGAGGGGGTGCATCACAACTTTCCCAACCGAGCCCACATCGCCCTCACTCCCTTTCACATCCTCAACCATGAGGAACATCCTAGGGGAGGCTTTACCTTGTGCACCTGAACCTTGTGCACCTGAACCTTGCACACCGCCATGTCGTGTACGTTCACCACTTGGCGGCTTCAAGCCTGGAGGCGCCCATCCCCCAGGCCGGCTGAAACACTTGAACTATGGGTGGCCAGCCTTCTTGCAGTACCAGCACGCACCCTCCATTCGGGTGCTCCCCTTGCCACCAGAGCTCCCATGCCCTTCATTGTAGTCACCTCGGCCTCTCCCTCTTCCAAAGCCCCTCCCATGGCCTCGGCCTCTCCCACCCCCTCGTCCTCTGCTGCATCCTGCAGCTCCATACCCCTCAGCAGTCTTGTTGGCAGTGCCGCCTCCTGTGGGGCACCTGCGGAAGTCTTCCTGCAGAATCTGCTGCCGTAGCCACTCGGGTGTCCACTTGTCCTGCTGAGCGTTGAGGGTGGGGATGAGGTTGTCCCACGAGTTGTAGAGCACCGAGATGATCTTATCGCACTGCTGCATCTCCGACACCTTGCTGCCCGCCGCTGCCATCCTCGCATAGGTGTCCTTGATCTTGTCAAGGGCCGGCTTCACATCGTCTCCCGGTTGCATGGAGAGGGCCGCCAGCTTCTTCTCCAATACAATCACCATCGGCATCGTGTTGGGTTGAACCACGTCGCGTAGTAGCTTCCATGCCTTCGGTCCAGAGTCATCCAGCTCCACCAAATCCTTGATGTTGTAGAACATATCGTTCTTGACCGATTGGAGGATGAGGTCGTACAGCACCGCGCTCTTCTCAATCCATCGATCGCGGGCATCTCCTTCGTCTGGCATCTTCTCTTCTCCCATTGCAATTTTCAGCAGCTTGTAGCGCTTGAAGGCGCTCCGCATCCGCCCGCTCCATTCCTCATAGATGGAGCTGCATCTCCACTCCCTTGACTCATTTCCTCTGCTCCCAATTACAGTTTCCAGCTCCCCCTTAGCTGTCGACACCAAAGTCCCACTCAATTTCCACAAGTGTCGGCGCCAACGAAATTTCGGCAGGGTTTCCCCTTAGCGGAAGTCACATGCAACCTCTAGAACTCCACTCAGGCACGCCCAGAGGCCATGGTAGGTCTAAGAGGGTCTTCATACCTCAGTAGACTCTTTACAATGTCCTCAATCAGCTCTGATACCATTTGTTAGAGAATAAGGGCAGAGGCTATAACGATTAGGGGCCGAAATATCTCAAAATCGTCAACTACAATTCTGTACAGAGAAGTCGTCGTCACAAGAAACGCCGTCGATGAAAAACGCCCAGTTGGAATTATTTGAAACTTGAGGATGTTGTAGCCCTTGAATGTGGCTATTGTTCCCAATTTGACTCGTATCAAAAGATGGTGTATAACTCGAGTTATGAATTTCGGCGCACTAGGGGGTATGCTGTTATAGAAACTTAACTCAATCAAAATTATCTCACAAGTGCGGAGATAACTGCTGCAACAGGAGCTAGACTACGGGCTAGGCATGGGTGCTCGTGTGATCTCTGCGTTCCTTAGTCGTTTGCTTGTGTGTTCTCTGCTTGCACATTCACGGGGAGATTTTGCAAGAGTTTCACTAGCAAAGATTAACAACAATGGTTACAACAACATTGGCAACACAGACTACATCAGAGCTAGCTAGGCTGTTGGTCGACCTCCAGCGCAGCATGGTCGACCGCGCTCCAGCGCAGCAGCGCTCGCACCGCTCCAGCATTGCAGAGTAGCGGTGCGCCAACGTTGCAAGTCTACGGTGTGCCAACGCTG
Organism: Closterium sp. Naga37s-1; assembly: GCA_947471745.1. Taxonomy (NCBI): domain Eukaryota; kingdom Viridiplantae; phylum Streptophyta; class Zygnematophyceae; order Desmidiales; family Closteriaceae; genus Closterium; species Closterium sp. Naga37s-1. The sequence goes on along the minus strand of CANJKZ010000203.1, from coordinate 545,660 downwards.
TAGCAAGTCGGCTGTACAGCGTTGCACCCGCAGAACAACGGTGCATCTGCTTCGCAGGTGCGCGCAGCTGGTTGGCGCTCCACACCTTGTCATAAGCACAGCGCAGACACTTGGCAGATTCCACGCCAGCAACTGCGCCCACCAGCCACGTCGACCTCGGGATACCACCCCCGAGGTCGGCCTCGCAGAATCCACCCCGGCGACACTCGCACACGTCGCTCGGGTATCCCGGTCGACCGGGCAACCACGCCTGGTCGACCAGCGCAGTCCGTAGCCGGCCACCTATGCCCGGCGTCCCAAGTCCGGCGTCCAGGCGCCCAGGACGCCATCTGAACCCCCAGGTCAGCGTCCAGACGCCCAGGACGCCATGCAGACCTCCAGAGCGTCGTCCAGCCTCCAAGGACGCCAACCATACGCCCAGGTCGGTGTCCGGGTCCCCAAGACGCCGTGTAGATGCCCCGGGCGTCGTCCCAGGCTCCTAGGACGCCGTGCAGACGCCTAGGTCGGCGTCTGGCCTTCCAGGACGCCGTGTAGGCGTCCACAACGTCGACTAGGTGCCCGGGTAGTCGTGGCGACGCCCAGGTCGGCGTCCAGCTTCCCAAGACGCCGTTCAGGCGTCCAGAACGCCAACCAGGCGTCCAGGACGGCGTCCTCCTGCTCGGCGCCCTCCTGCCAGGCGCCCTCCAGCTCGGCGCCCTTGCAGTGGCCCCCGTGCCCACTGCCGTAGGTCGGCTGCATCCCCCGCTCATCCGACCACAAGGTCGGCTCCACCCAAGCGAGGACGGGGCCACACAACACTCCCGTTGACACTCCCCTGCCGCGTTCACGCTTGGGCCCCCAGCCCACACGGCAGCACTACTCCGAGAATAGCCCGTTGGCGTGCACCCAACACACAGCACGCCGGTCACCGCACCAACCATGCAAGAGGGCATGGCACCTACTGCTGCACGTCGTCGTCGCCGTCGCCCACGTCGGCCAAGCGCACCTGGCCGATTGCGAGGGATAGTGCAGCACCTTCGTCAGGAAGTCGGCTGGCTGCTCGGTGGTCGGGATGTACCTCAGCGAGAACTTCCCGCGCTTCACCATGTGTTGCAGCCAGGCCTGTCGCCGCTCCATGTGCTTGAGGTTACCCGTCAACCCCATGCCCCCGGCGACCGTGATGGCCGACTTGTTGTCCAACCTCAAGATAGTCGGCTTCCCGGCGTCCAGCTGCCGGAACTCTGCGAGGAGGAAGTGAAGGCGGCGTCCCTCCTTGCCGACTTCCGTGGCCGCCACGTACTCCGATTTGGTCGACGACAGTGTCGCGCACTTGATGCGCTAGCTCGACCAGGAGACTGCGGCCCCTCCGTAGACGAACACGTAGCCACCCATGCTCGTCCTGTTCTGCTTGTCACCGGCGTCGTCAGCGTCCACGTAGCCGACCAGCTCCAGCGACTCAGGTCCACCGCCGAACTCCACGGCGGAGTCACGTGTGTTGGAAAGGTAGGCAAGGCAGCGGTCGACCTCGCGCCAGTGCTGGTCGCTCCTCACCGTGAGGCTGCTCCCCAGCTTGCTGCAGGCAAAGGCGATGTCCGGCCTCGTCGTCTTCGCTGCGAACTGCAGCGAGTTGACCTTCTGCCGATACTCCTCCTGGCGTTCCTGCACCTCCTCGTCGTCGAAGGTGAGCTCGGCGTAGGCGTCGACCGAGACCGGCGTCCTAGGGGTGCGCTCGGTCTGCTCCTCGTCGAGGAAGCGCCTACGCAGCTTGACAGCGTAGCCCTGCTGGTGCAGCCACAGCTTCCCCGCCGACCTGTCGCGGATGATCTCCAGCCCGAGGTACCTCTGCACCGGCGAGATCTCACGCAGCTCGAAGGCGGCTTCCAGCAGCGCCTTCAGCTCCTCCAGCATCGCAGCGCTGCTGCTGGCGGCGAGCAGGTCGTCGACGTAGACCAGCACCCAGGAGGCCACTCCGTCGTTGCCGACCTTGAAGTACAGAGCCTCGTCGACCTGGCTCTTCTTCCACCGGCGCCGACCAGCACATTGTTGAGCGCCAAGTACCACAGCAGCGGCGACTGCTTCAGCCCGTACAGGCTCTTCAGCAGCTTGCACACCCGGCCGGTTCCGTCGTTGAAGTAGTCCGGCTGGGACATGTACAGCACCCGGTCGAGCTTGCTCTGCAGGTAGGCGTTCTTCATGTCGAGCTGCATCAGGTTGAGGTTGAGAACGGCGACGATGCTGAGGAAGATCCTCAGCGTGACGTAGCTGCCCACCGGCGCGAACGTCTCGTCGTAGTCGGCGCCGTACACCTGCGTGAAGCCCTTCACGACCAGGCTCGCCTTCTCTCGCTCGACGGTGTCGTCGATGTGGTACTTCGTCGTCAGCACGCACCGGTTCTTCATGATGTTCACGCCCGGTGGGCGTTCGACCAGCTTCCATGTGCCCATGCTGATGAGGCTGTTGATCTCTTCTTCCATGGCGGCCTTCACCGCCGGGCCCTTCCAACTTGCCAACGCCTCCTTCACCGTCATCGTCGAGAGCATTGCCTCCTTGGTCCCAAGATGCTGCTCAGCTACACCTGATCCTACAGTCTGCTTCTTAGTATCCATACGGGTACGTCCTGGCGTGGAGACGGGTGTCTTCTATCCCTTCATAACGACACTATTTGGCCTCTTAGTTTTCCCCTTCTGCTGCTCTCCTCCCTCAGATCCAACAGCTCCACTAGTGCTACCACTAGCCTCTACACCATCTCCTCCACCAGCAGGTGTCTCCTGTACCCTCTTTCCATCACCACCTTCTGCAACTGCATCCTCTTCTTCCTCCCACACACTAGGAGTCAGGTCCAGCTGCATGGTGATCTGCTCCATCTGCTGGGACACCCTAGCCTCCGGCTGTTTCTCCGAGCTCCCATACAACATGCCCTCAACAAACCTCACATCCCTGCTGTCAAACAATATGCCGTTGCCCACTCTATCTGCCCAGATCTGGCCGACACTTTCACACCATCCCCTCCAACGGCATTGCACCCCCCCTTTGATGCCGACCCCTCTCCAGCCTGCCCCCCATGTTGGGTGCAAATTCACATTGCACGACATCCTACTATCTTTTTGTATGAGTATGCATGTGTGAATGCATTTGCGTGTGAATGGAATGTTCGTGTATTTGTTTGCTTTCGCAATTTTCGCTTGAAGCATTTGCAGGTACTCGCGCATTGTGCGCTTCGGCACAACGGTGAGGGTAATGATGATTGGGCCTGGAAGATGCAACTCTAGTTCCATCAGATTGAATTGATGAAACTAATGATTGGGGAGGAGCCTAGACCGAGTGACCCCACGCTGCAGGAAGATTGGGACGAGCGCTCCTCGGCTGGCTACTATTTGATGTCGCAGAGTTTGGAGCTGAACCAGCGTCACCACGTCATGCACCTGCTGCTGGAGGTTAAGTGCGGTCCGAAGGCGTAGACCGTGTTGAAGGAGCTGCACGCCCCGACCTCCGTTGTTGCAACGTTGATGCTGGAGAGGGAGCTGTCTGCTTTGCGCCTGAGCGAGGGAGAGCCGGTGCAACCTGTCCTGGACAAGATGCGCGACCTCTACTCAAATTTGGCGACCGCGAGAATCACCTACCCAGAGCAGACCAAGAGCTTGAAGATGCTCTCGCTGCTGCCAGAATCGTGGCTTCAATTTACGAGCGGATTGAGCCTGCCGCAGAACCAGAGCTCGTGGACACTCGAGTGGGTGCGGACAAAGATTCTGGAGGAGGAGTTCCGTCGCCGCCAACTGAGGGGTGGAGACGACGGCAAGAGCGGCTATGGGATACAAGGGAGCCGACGTGGCAGAGGACGAGGCTTCGGTGGTGCCGGGCGCAGTACAAAGAAGGGCGACGACTCCAAAGACCAACAAGAAGGTACCGGTTGGGGTCGCGGTGCGAAATCTGGACGTGGGGGCAAGTCGGGTGCTGGTGGCAAAATGAAAGGGAGTTGCTGGTATAGTAAGAAGGAGGGGCACCCCTGGTTTTTGTGCTATAAGAAACCCGATGGATGGACCCCCCAGAATCGTCACCAGGAAGGCGGCGCGCGGAGGAACCAGAAAAACGGCGGGAACATGGTCGCCGATTCGTCTGACAACAACCCGAAGAGCAACTGCGGTGCGGAAAAGAAGAAGGAGCGCACCGCGGGCCAGTTCTTCCATATTGGAGAGCAGGGGGAGCAAGGAGACGCCTCTGCCAAGGTTGGAGCAGAGCTGTACCCCCTGGATTATTGGGTGTTGGACACGGGCGCTGCTTGGACGATGACGCCGCGCAAGGACCTGCTGGACCACGTACGCGCTGCAACGATCAACGAGGTGTGCTCCGCCTCTGGACACGCGCTGAAGGTGGCTGGTGCACGACGTTCTCCTCGTTCCTGAACTCAAGGCCAACCTCATCTCCCTCCGTAAGCTTGGCAAGGCTGGGGTGAGCACTAGCACGGATGGGGCACGCACTTACAAGGGGCAGCTGGGCAATCGGGTGCTTTGGGATCTGCACGAGAGCAAGGACGTGTACAGATCCATGTGGCAGCTGCCGGTGTTGGCGTGGCATGGTGGGAGGCAGGCTAGAGAGGGGTCTGCATCCCAGGGGGAGTGCAACGCCGTTGGAGGGGTTGGTGTGAAAGTGTCGGCCAGATCTGGGGAGACGGATTGGGCAACGGCACACCGACGCTTGGGGCATGTGGCAATGCCCTTGTTGAAGCAGTTGGAGAAAGATGGAGCCGTTAAGGGTCTGAAGCTGAACGGACAGCCACCTGATGAGAATTGTGAAATCTGTTTGCTCTCAAAGTTTACCCGTTTCCCCTTCCATAGTGTGGCTGGCAGGAGCAAGAAGCCATTGGAGCTGGTCCACATGGACTTGGTGGGGCCGCTGCCGGTTCAGAGACACAAGGGGGAGCGGTACTTTCTGACCATAGTGGATGATTGGAGCAGGCTTATGTGGGCATATCCACTGAAGCAAAAGGACCACGCCGCCTCTACGATACGGCATGATTGGCTGCCATTCGTAGAGAAGCAAGCGGAGTGTGTGGTGAAGCGGATTAGGACAGATCGGGGTGGTGAGTTCCTTGGAGCTGAGATGACGGCCTGGCTCAAGAAGCAGGGCATCCAGAGGGAGCTGACCACGGCTTACACCCCATAGTCTAACGGTGTAGCAGAACGGGCGAACCGGACAATTCTGGAGACAGCTAGGGCGCTGCTCATAGAATCTGGGCTGGGCAACTCGATGTGGCCCCATGCTGTTCAGCATGCTACCGTCGCTAGGAAGAGGGTACTCACAAAGGTTGGGGATGACTCGTGGGTGCCATTGGAGCGGTGGCTTGGGAGGAAGCCGCCAGTGGACATGCTGAGGGTGTTCGGTTGCATGGCAGTCGCCCACGTCCCCAAGATCTACCGCAGTAAGTTGGGGGCAAGTGCAATCTGGTGTGTGCATTTGGGGCTGGCTGCTGAGAGCAAGGGATGGCTGCTGTGGGAACCATCCAAGGGTGTGTTGTTTGACAGCAGGGATGTGAAGTTTGTTGAGGGCATGATGTATGGGAGCTGGGAGAAACAGCCGGAGGCCAGGGTGTCCCAGCTAATGGAGCAGATCACCATGCAGCTGGACCTGACTCGTAGTGTGTGGGAGGAGGGAGAGCAGGTAGCTGCAGAGGGTGGTGATGGAGAGAAGGTACAGGAGGCATCTGCTGGTGGAGAAAATGATGTGGAGACTAGCACTAGTGGAGCTGCTGGATCCGAGGGAGGAGAGCAGCAGCAGGGGAAAACTAAGAAGCCGAAGGGTGTTGTTATGAAGGGATGGCAGACACCCGTCTCCAGGCCAGGACGTACACGTATGGCTACTAAGAAATTGACTGCAGGAGCTGATGTAGCAGAACAGCAGCTTGGGACAGAGGAGGCATTGCTGATTCTACCTCATGGCTATGACCCGGATGAGGAGGATGAACCTGTCTACTGTTTTCTTGCCCCTGCACCAGAGGAACCAGCTAGCATGGAGGAGGCATTAGCTGGACCAGATAGGGAGAAGTGGCTGGTTTCTAGGGATGCTGAGTACCAGAGCCTACTAGAGAATGGGACATGGGATCTGGTGGTGCTGCCCGATGGAAAGAAAGCTGTACAGTGCAAGTGGGTGCTAAGGATCAAGACCGATGACAAGGGACGGGTCACCATCTACAAGAGTAGGCTGGTGGCTAAGGGGTTTATGCAGGAGAAGCGGGACTTCAATGAGATTTTTGCTCCCACTGCCAAACCCCCTACCCTTCGTGTCTTGTTGGCAGATGCAACCGTTAGTGGGAAATTCATCATTCAGATGGATATATCAACGGCATTCCTCAATGGGATTTTAGAGGAGGATGTGTACATGACGCAGCCGCCTGGGTATGAAGATGGTACGGGCAGGTTGTGCAAGCTGAAGAAGTCCATCTACGGCTTGAAGCAGGCGCCACGCTGCTGGTACCAGAAGTTGGCAGCTGTTTTAGAGGAGATGGGATTCAGGACCAGCAGCTGTGATGAGAGCCTCTTTCTCAAGGGGGAGGGGGAGAAGCTGGTGCTGTTTCTGGTCTATGTGGACGATATTTTTCTCTTTAGCAGCAGCATGAAGGAGATCCAGAAGGTGCAGCAGCAGCTGATGGAGAACTTCAAGTGCAAGAACCTTGGGGAGGTAAAGTACTTTCTCGGGATGCATGTGGAGAGGGATCTGGATCACAGGTGGTTGAAGCTGCACCAGGAGAAGTTCATCAAAAAGCTGGGGGAGAAGTATGGGATTGAGAATGAGCGCAAGGTTGCAACTCCCCTGCCAGCAGAATTCAAGCTTGTGAAAGCTGCAGAGGATGAAGGGGTTGAAGCCGAGGAGCAGCAGCAATTTCAGTCCTTGGTGGGCAGCCTCTTGTATGCAGCAGTTCACACAAGGCCCGGCATCTCTTTCTCGGTTGGGCAGCTGGCTATGGTGGTGCAGAATCCATCAGAGGAGCAGGTGGATGCAGCTGAGCGTGTGGTGAAGTATCTGAACTCTCACCCAAGCATTGGAGTTCAATACTCCGCATCTGCACAGGTAAAGCAGAAAGGGGTTGAGGTGCTGAAAGAGAAGGGGGAGCGGCTTGGAGAAGGCAAGCTGTTTCTCACTTGCTTTACTGATGCTACGTGGGCCTCTGAGAAGGAGGATTCCTCATCTGTGGGAGGATACATCTGTGTAGTTGGGGGAGGACCTGTTAGTTGGAGGTCAAAGAAGCAGACGGAGACGGCACTCTCTTCTGTGGAATCAGAGTACATGGAGATGTTCCATGGGGTGAAGGAAGTGATTTGGCTGAGGAGGCTGTTAGAGGAGATTGGCCAGGAGCAGAAGGTTGCTACGCCGCTGTTTTGTGACAGCAAGGGGGCTCTTGGGATGGCCAGGAACGCTGTGCTTCATGGGCTGAACAAGCACATGCGTATCAAGTGGCACTGGCTGCGTAAGGAGGTGAAGAGGGGGACGGTGAATCCGATCTACATCAAGACTCACCAGCAGCCAGCAGACTTCCTCACCAAGAGGCTTGCGGATGAGCCACATTGGCGTTGTGTGCGCATGCGTGGAATGAGCATGAACTAGCATGGAATGATGGGGATGCAGCCGGCAGGCTGAGGGGGAGTGTGTTGGGTGCAAATTCACATTGCACGACATCCTGCCGTCTGTTTGTATGAGTATGCGTGTGCGAATGCATTTGGGTGTGAATGGAATGTTCGTGTGTTTGTTTGCTTTCGCAATTTTCGCTTGAAGCATTTGCAGGTACTCGCGCATTATGCGCTTCGGCACAACATTGTACGCGCTATGAACAGTACAAGCAGAAAGGACGAGCTCGCAAAGGAACCCAAGATGGAAGCTTTGCGGTTCGGTTGAATTGATTGAGCAGATTCAGTTTTATCCAACTCGAAATTGTACTGTTTTGTTTGGTTGACTATAGTGTAGCAGGGCAGGCACTATAGGGGTACAATTTAGGTGAAGGTTGGATGTTGTTTGTCTGTATCTGCCTGCTACAGGGCCAGGGGAAACCAGCGGAACCAGCATTTGGCTGGTTGGGCAAAGACAAAACAGGTTCTGTTTTTAGGACCTGAACCTGGTTGTTGTTTTCCCAGGTTGGAAAAACAGAACCAGAGGTTGTTTACCAACCTACCACCTGCTGTTTTGTCCAGCCAGGTTGGTTCTGTTGCTTGGAATTATTTGGGATCATCCCTAGTTGTTCCCAGGTTTATTCCCAAGGTCCTTGCTAGCTAGAACTATATAGTCCTTCTCTGTTTGTACCTGAATATAGTCAATTTGATTCAAGCGAATTCCTCCCCTCCTGGAATTTCGTTTCTACGCGGTGCGACGGCGGAATGCTACCCGAGTCAACGCTAGTACGCTAGCACTCCAACACTAGGCAAATGCTGTCCGAGCCATAACTTCGTAATGGCAGAACTTTTCGCGAGGCAACTTGGTTCATTTTAAAGCTCTTGGAGCGAGCTTCGATATAGGAAATTCTCAGCTTAATCTGATCGACGGTCTGCACGATACGCTGCGCGACGTTCAAGGTACTCTTGCTGTTTTGACTAAGTCCCACTTGATCCCTCTCTCTACAAACTCGGACCCGAGGATAGGGGCTGGTCTTGTACCAGGCACCCAAGGATCCTTGGAGGTGACCCCGAGGAGAGGTTTTAAGTTTGATAAAGTCTTAATAGCTTGAGTTTATTAGGCCCTTACACCAACATGAAGGCCGCTGAGGAGCATCGACGGTGAAATCGCGGACCCACTGTGGTACCTCGCTAGTGCTAGCAGGGTGCTTCTCTCGCAGCGATTGCACCATGGCCTCAGACGGTCGAGCCAACTCTATTGCCGTAAGGCACGCCAATCCACGGCCCCACTCCCCCACTTTGCACCAAGATCGGCACCGTGACAGGCGGATGGCATCCGGGTCCTGGTCAGAGCAAGTGTAGGCAAGTGGGCGAACTGCTGGCCGCACCGCCACCATGGCAGAGTCGAACAGCTCCCGCCACCTCCCCTTTCAGAACGCACCCAACCGCTCTGTGATCAGCGCCTTTTGACCTATGCCTGGCTTGGGAGGCACGGCTAGGATGAGGCGCGGAAGCGCCAAGAGTAGGAGGGTAGCGGATTTATCTCCCGGTCGGCTCTTCAAACGCTTTAAGATGCAACAGAGCACATCTAAGACCCCCGACCGGGCCCGCTGTGGGATCCGGCGCAATGTCCTCCCTCCAACCGCCTCCACACTGGAAAAATGTTTCCCATTCCCATGACGTAACCCCGGCCCACGCCTCGTTCCCAAATTCCCGCGGCGTCGGTCACTCCTGCATGTCGGTCTCCACCAAACACGGGATCAAGCCGAGAGCCTACGCACGCCTCTCCACCTCAGCCGCCCGGCATACCCTCATGTGGTTCGCAACAGCCCCTCACGTAGCGAAAGCGTGTAATCACGTGTCGCACGGAAAACGGGGGCATGGGGAAGGCGGCCTAGGAGCTTCTTCGTCCGCCTCTGACTCCTCCGCAATCGCCATGGGGGTATCAAACGCCAAAAGTCGGCTCCACTCCTCCAACTGCTGCTCCTGGTCGTCCATCGATTGCCCCCCTGCCTGCTGCTCTCCCTGGGGTGCTCCGGTCACCCCCGACTGCCCCCCTGACTGCTGCTCTCTCTGGGGTGCTTGGGTCACCCCCGGCTGCCCCCTTGGCTGCTGCTCACCCTGGGGTGCTCCGGTCACCCCCGGCTGCCCCCTGGCTGCTCCACTCCCTGAGGTGCTCCGGTCACCCCCGTCTGCCCCCCTGCCTGCTGCTCTCCCTGGGGTGTGCCGGGCACCCTCGGCTGCCCCCGTGTCTGCTGCGCTCCCTGGGGTGCCCCGGTCACCCCCGGCTTCCCCCTTGCTTGCTGCTCTCCCTGGGATGCTCCGGTCACCCCCGGCTGCCCCCCTGGCTGCTGCTCTCCCTGGGGTGCTCCGGGCACCCTCGGCTGCCCCCCTGCCTGCTGCACTCCCTGCGGTGCTCCGGGCACCCTCGGCTGCCCTCCTGCCTGCTGCTCTCCCTGGGGTGCTCCGGGCACCCTCGGCTGCCCCCCTGCCCGCTCAGCTCCCTGGAGTGTCTCAATCGCCCCCGGCTGCCCCTCCGCCTGCTGTGCGGCAGCACCGCTTCCAGTCCGCCCTTGCGACTTACGGGCGTGTCGTCTCCCACCTGGACCCCGTGCCTGGGTTCTCTTCGCTTGGCTTGTAGCGTCCGGACTAGCGACCTCCAGCTGCCCCCGCGCCGGCAGCTCCGGCCACTCCCCCCCCCCCCCCCCCCCCCCCCCGGCAGCTCCTGCTGCCCTCCACCGACAGCTCCTGCTGCCCTCCCGCCGACAGCTCCTGCTGCCCTCCTGTGACAGCTCCTGCCGCTCTTCTCCCAGCATCTCCTGCTGCCCTCCTGCCTGCAGCCGGGCCTGATTCTCCGATTGGTCCCGCTGCACCTCTGGCTGTAGCTCGGCCATCCCCATGTCCACCGCTTGCTGCTCCCTTGCCGGCAGCTGCCCCTCCCCCGGCGGCTCCTGCTGCTCTTCCCTTGGCAGCTCTTGCTGCTCTCCCCCGGGCTGCTCCTGCTGCCCTCCTGCCTGTGGCCGGGCCCGGTTCCCCGATTGGTCCTGCTGCACCTATGGCTGTAGCTCGGCCATCTCCACTTCTACCGCTTGCTGCTTCCTTGCTTGCTGCTCCCTTGCCAGCAGCCCCTGCTGCCCTTCCCTTGGCAGCTCTTGCTGCTCACCCCCGGGCGGCTCCTGCTGCCCTTCTGCCTGTGGCCGGGCCCGATTCCCCGATTGGTCCCGCTGCACCTCTGGCTGTAGCTCGACCATCTCCACTTCTACCACTTGCTGCCCTCCCGCCGGCAGCTCCTGCTGCCCTCCCGCCGGCAGCTCCTGCTGCCCTCCCGTCGGCAGCTCCTGCTGCCCTCCCGCCGGCAGCTCCTGCTGCCCTCCCGCCGGCAGCTCCTGCTGCCCTCTCGCCGGCACCTCCTGCTGCCCTCTCGCCGGCAGCTCCTGCTGCCCTCCCGTCGGCAGCTCCCGCTGCCCTCCTGCCCGCAGCTCCTGCTACCCTCCCACCACCAGCTCTTGCTCCCCTCCCGCCGGCCGCTCCTGCTGCTCTCCCGTCGGCAGTACCTGCTGCTCGCCTGCCGGCCGCACCTGCCGCCCTCTTGCCTGCGGCTCTTGCTGCCCTCTCGCCGGCAGCTCATGCTCCCCTCTCGCCGGCAGCTCCTGCTGCCCTCCCGCCGGCAGTACCTGCTGCTCTCCTGCCGGTCGCACCTGCTGCCCTCTTGCCTGCGGTTCTTGCTGCCCTCTCGCCAGCATCTCCTGCTGCCCTCCCACCGGCAGCACCTGCTGCCCTCCCGCCAGCAGTTCCTGCTGCCCCCTTGCTTGTGACTTCCGGACCTCCCCCAACAGCCAGTTCTGCTGCCCCCCCTCCTGCCACGAGGACTGGGTGCCCGCTGGACTCCACTGCTGCACTTCCGGCCGAGCTCTCCGTCTCTGTTCCTGCCTTTGGGCCGGGCGAGGCCTGCGCAGGGCTGGGAAGGTTGGGCGTGCCAAGGGATTATCCAGGGCCGTCTGCTGCCTATCGTGAGACTCCTGCAGTCGCCGGCAGTGTGCCTCCCATGCCGCCATCGCCGTGTCTTCACCGATGCTTTGCCTATGCACCCCATGACTGCACGCGCCCTCTTCCCTCGTGTCCAGGTCCCGGTTGGAGATAATGTCGCTGCCACATACAAAGCCGCCGGGAGTGTCTTTGGGTGGTTCCTCCATCCCCCCCTCTGTTGAGAGGGGTCCAAGCCTTTATCGCTTGCTGGGTCTACCGAAATGGGAGAGTTCATCCTCACAATGGAGGCGACAGAATTGTGGGTATTGCATACACAGCGCTGCCTCTCTGGGTCTCTTGTGACCAATCCTCGCGCGGATCTTCCTCCCCCGGTCTGGGGGGTCTGGGTCGTTGTTCATGGCGTAAGTTGAGCTGGAGGGGCGCCTCCCACCTTCAATGTAAGGTTCGCGGTCCGGGTGAGTCGAAGATGGTGAACGTCGCTGGCGCACGAAGACTCCCCTGTACGCGGGACGCTCCTACCTGCAGATGTTGTTACCTAGGCACAAATCTCGCTTTTTGGTCCTCCCTACATGCGGTCGTCGCTGCCTAGGCGCGGGCCTCGCTGTGAGAGCGCTCCCACGCGCGAATATAGCTGCCTGGGCGCGGCTCCCTCCGTCGCGGTGCGGATTTAGTTGCTTCAGCACGGATTTCACTGTTACAATGTGGGCTTTGCTGCTACGGCACGGATTTCGCTGCTACGGCGCGGATTTCGCTGCTTCAGCGCGGGTTTCGCTGCTACGGCATGGATTTCGTTGCCGCGAAGCGGATTTTGCTGCTACGGCATAGATGTCGCTGCTACAGCACGGATTTTGCTGCTTAGGCGCGGATGTCACTGCTACGGCGCGGATTTCGCTGCCACTGCGTGGATTTCGCTGCTACGACGCAAAGGTCGCTGCTGCGGTGCGGGTTTCGCTGTTACGGCGCGGATTCCACTGCCTAGCCGCACGCGGCCATCTGAAGTTCGTGGGCTAAGCAGCTAAATCGCCGGTTGGTCACCAAAATCACGGCTTTGCAGCTAGATCGCGGGCGGAGCGGCTAAATCGCGGGCGGAGCGGCTAAAATGCGGGCTGGGCAGCTAGATCGCGGGCTGGGCGGCTGAATCGCGGGTTAGGGGGCTGAGTCATGGGCTACGTGGCGGGATCGCGCTGCTACTAGAAAAAATCACGTTGCTGCCTAGCGGGAATCATGCTGCTGCCTAACGGGAATCACGCTGCTGCCTAGCGGGAATCACGCTGCTGCCTAGCGGAAATCACGCTGCTGCCTAGCGGGAATCACGCTGCTGCCTAGCGGGAATCACGTTGCTGCCTAGCGGGAATCACGCTGCTGCCTAGCGGGAATCACGCTGCTGCCTAGCGGGAATCACGCTGCTGCTAGCAGTGCTATGCGCTCTAGTACTTCGCCAACGTGAGAGGCCTGTTATTGAGTATAATGCAGAGAGGGGAAATTCCCCTCCTTGTGGTAATTGTGAGATAATTGTGATAGAGTTTAGTTTCTATGGCAGCATATCCCCTAGTGCACCGAAATTCATAACTCCAGTTATACACCACCTTTTGATACGATCAAATTGGGGCTACAACATAGTCGGGTTATAGATAATTCCAACAGTGCGTTTTTCGTCGACGGCGTTTCTTGTGACGACGTTTCTGTCCAGAATTGTAGTTGACAATTTTGACATATTTCGGCCCCTAATCGTTACGGACTCTGTCCTTAATCTCTAACACAGTGACGGGTCGGGAGACGACGGAAAGAAGTCAAGCACTGCAAGGGGTTGAGCGAAGTGTGTTGCGCCACTCATGTGGAGCCTGACGCAGGCCGTAGACTGGTCGACGCAGCTGCCACTTGGTCCCAGGTGGGAAAGAGCCAGTGAAGCCAGGCGGGCGACGCAGCCAAATCTGCTCGTGCAGGCTCCCCTGAAGGAACGCACTGGAGAAGTCCAAGGAGTGCAACTCGTAGTCGCGCTGGGCTGCAATATGCAGCAACACCCGAAGAGTACTCATCTTTGGGTTGGGAGCGAAAGTCAAGAAGAAGTCCACCCCCTCTCGCTGAATGAAGCCTCTCGCCACATAGGGCGCATTGAACACTGATGGTGATCCAGGAAGTCGCTTCACCTTGTAGAGCCATCGGCCACTGACGACGTTCGTCCCAGGTGGTGGGACTGCGTCAACGTAAGTGCCTGTGGACCTATAAAATGCCATCTCTACCTCCTCAGCTGCTATCCAGTACGAGGCCCAAGGTCTCGGGATCGCCTCAGTGTGAGTGCGAGGAATCTGGATGTCAAGAGCGTCTGGATCCCCCTCAGGGGCAAGCAGCATGGCGCAGAGATGAGGAACAGCAGTCGCAGGGAAACCAAGCTCAAACTGCCTGTCCTCTAGGACCTCCAGGGAAAAGACAGGAGCACCGCTAGAGGACGGAGAACGAGCAGGGCCACTAACAAAGTGAGCGACGTAGTCAAGGCGGTGGGAAGAGGCAAAGCCAGCAACAGTGGTAGCAAAAGCTGAGACATACGACAGGGGTGCGGTCGGATGAGTGACCAACACGGAAAAAACACGGGAGACGACAGGACCGGAGGCACAGAGCTAGTCGGACAATAGGTTGTGAAGCACAGTGAGGGACGACTCAGGAGGTTGTGGAAGGACTGGAGGAGGTGGAACACAAGAGCGGAAAAGAAGGTGAAACGGGTCGTCTGCACGGTAACGAGACCGACGGGGAGAACAACGAGTCCACTGGGACGACGAAAGGGACTGGACCACGAACCAAGCCTGCAGGCGCTGGGTCGGGCAGGTCGCGCAGTCACAGTCGCTGCTGCTCCGCCTCCTCTGGCGTCTGCTGCTACGGTACCTGTCCCTGTTGCTGCTCTTGTGGCTCCTCCCCTGCCCTCTCCTGCTGCGGCTGCAGCAGCATCCGCTGTTGCGACCAGGACTCCTGCGCGACCCTCTCCTGCTGCGGCCGTGACTCCTCCTCTACTCTCTCCTCTGTGTCTGCAACTGCACCTGCTACTGCGGGCGGGACTCCTGCTCCACCCTCTCCTGCTGCAACCGGGACTCCTGCTCTACCCACTCCGGGCGGGACTCCTCCTCTACGCTCTCCTGCTGTGTCTGCAACTGCACCTCCTGCTGTGGCTCCTCCATTACTCCCTCCGCTGCTGCGACTAAGACTGCTCCTGCTCCTGCTGCGGCTGCTGCTGTTGCCGTGCCCTCTCAAACTGCTCACGCTCCTCACTCTCCAGCCGGAGGAGACGCTGCTCGCGGGTCAGGAATCGTACAGTGCGCGGTGTAGGCGCCACAGTGCCACTGCCTCAACCTCCAGCACCCCCAGAACCAGCACCTCCACCACTTACACCCCCGGGGCCTCCAGTATCTCCCGCAGGAACACCTCTAGGCTCCACAGCAACCGGCCGCAGAGAAGAACGAGGAGGAAAATGCAGGATGGACACAAAGCCAAGGAGTGACGCGGGGCGAGGCCGCCGACTCGAGGCTGCCGTGTCCTCCATGGGAGTGACCTCTGTTATTTCTGCACAACGGCATTAAAGGTTCATAGCGATCTGGCCAGATAACTTGATTCAACTTAGATCGAACGATTTCATCAAGAATTGACGACACAGCGTAGGTTTGAAGGAACCGCACTATGGTAGCAACCTAGTCTTAGAACACAAGATGGGAAGAGTTAGGAAGAGTTACGAGTTGGGAAGGACTCCCAGCTCCTACAAACCCCAAGAGCCGAGGTACAGTGATGTGGAACAGTGCCACACTGTCCCCAACCACGAAGGGTCTCGAAGCTACCCTGCACAAGGGTCTACACCAACATAAATGTTACACTACACATTGTAATGTAATTATCTTCAATATCTAGAGGTGTACCCATTTGATGAGCTTCGAAATCACTTGAAGCTTGAACCAAGGCTCCGGTTCTTCATCACAAAACTCATCCTTGAGTTCTTAATGGATCTTCTGCACACACCTGCGACACGCCGAACGTTCGACACAGGACAAAATAGAAACCGCGCACGAGACACACGACAAAATAGAAAACCGCGCGCGAGACACAAATGACTGCATTAACACGCGGCTAGCGATAACTCGCTATTGACTCGACACACACACTCGACATCATGACCCATCATACACACACTATTATAAGCATGATATATATATTATTTCATGCCCTTATTCCATTCCATGCACACACGCATGCACGCACACGGACAAGCCGAATGCAAACCGTAGGGTTGCACCAACAAACTCCCCCTCGGATTGTTGGCCTTAGGATCTGTTGCTCTTAGTTCAGAGCCATCCCAGCCAGCTTGCAACACTTCCAATACTGCTGCTCCAACAGCCTCTTGGTCATCATGTCAGCCAGCTGCCCCGTCGTCTTCACGTAGCGCAACTCAACCTCACCCGCGGCCACCATGCTCCTTGTCCAGTGCCACTTCACCCTCATGTGCTTTGTGAGGCCATGCAACACGGGGGTCTTAGCTAGAGCAATGGCTCACTGGCTGTCACAATAGAGAGGAGTAGGTCCTTGCTGCTCCTCCCCCAATTCAGCCAACAAACGCCGCTGCCACACAATCTCCCGTACGGCACGGAAGAGTGCCATGTACTCGGATTCCACCGAGCTCAATGCTTGATCCACCTGCTTCATGCTCTCCCAAGCAGTTGGGCCTCCACCAACACAGCATTGAAGCCTCCCACACTTGTCATGTCCTCTGGTTCCGATGCAAATGAAACATCCGAGTAGGCGGTGAGGAACAAACGCCCGGGTTCTACACCATCCGCGCCCTTTTGCCGCCTTTGCGCCGCCGCCGAGTATTGCAGCCCAACGGTCGGTGTTTGGCCAAGGTACTTAGCCATCCTCATTCCAGCTGCTACCTGCTCCTCATTAGGGCATTGCACAACCCTAGCTAGCTGTCCGATAGCAAACGCGACGTCCGGTCGGGTGTTTACCGCCGCATACATGAGGCTGCCCACCAACGAGTGAAAAACGGCGCCTCTCCTCTTCACCAACGCTCTCCTCCTCTGGTCCCTTCACACACTTGAACCCAGAAGGAAAGGGAGTAGCCACATGGCCTTCACTCTGCCCAACTTTGGCTGCTAAGGCCTCCAGATACTTCTGTTGGTACACCCGCATGCACCGCTTCTCCATGTCACGCTCGATGTGAAGTGCGAGGTAGAAGTTGACGTCACCAAGGGACTTGCACTTGAACTTGTCTTGCAGCTTCAGCATCACCTCCTTCACAAGGTCAGAGGAGGGTGAGAAGATGAGAATGTCATCCACATAAACCACCATAAAGCTCCTCTGCTCCCCCTCGCCAAGCATGAACAAGGAGTGATCGGCCGTTGAGGGAGTGAAGCCGATCTCCTCCAACACTTCGCGCAGCTTCATGTACCATTGCATAGGGGCCTGCTTCAGCCCATAGAGGGCCTTCTTCAGCTTCCACACTCTGCCACTACCATCATCAAACCCCTCTAGCTGCGCCATAAAAATCTCCTCAAGGATGCCGTTAAGGAATGCCGTTACGATGTCCATCTGCTTCACCACCCATCCTTTGATGGCGGCTTCCGCGAATAGGGTTCGCAGCGTCGTCGGCTTCACCACAGGGGCAAACAGCTCCTTGAAGTCCACCTTCTCCTTCTGTTGGTACCCCTTGGCTACAAGCATAGACTTGTAGCGCTCGATCTTGCCGTCGGCATCCGACTTGATTTTGAAGAGCCACTTGGACGTTATCGCCGTACGCCCCTCCGGTAGCTCCACCAACTCAAACGTGTCGTTCTCCTCGATGCTCTTCAGCTCACTCTCCATGGCCTTCTTCCACTCCTCAGAATCACTACTCTTCAAGGCCTCCTTGAGAGTTGCTGGTTCTCCCGGCATCTCCACCGGAGAGAAGAACGCGAAGGCACACTCCTCATTATCTCCGACCATCATTGCCGCTCCGGCCAGGGCTGTCTTGCCCTGCTTTCCCGGCGCATCATAGGTCAGCCTATTAGGGGATTGAACTCTCCTCTTCCCCCTTCCTTCCTCCTCAGCTGCAGGGACTTGAAGGCCTTGGCGTTGCTGCGGTGTGGCTCGAATCCGTGGAGCACTCGTAGTGCGGGAAGGGAGTGACGGTGCACGCTCGCTCACTTGCTGCACCTCCTCCTCTTCTTCCTCTGCATCATTGGCCTCCTCTCCCTCATTCACAAGGGAAGATTGCCTTGTGGTGGTGCTGCCGCTGCTCAGCTCCAAAGGCAGCTCCACATGCTCCAAGCCGGAACTCTTCACCTCTCCAAACCGCACGCCTATCTTCGTCTCATTCTCCGCCTTCCAATCCTTGTACATGAAGTTCCCATGAACTTGCAGTCCCTGCTCACCAAGAACTTCTTGGTGAATGGGTCCCATAGAAGCCACCCCTTGCTGTTTTGAGCCATGCCCAAGTGCACGGCCCACACCGCCTTGGCACCAAGCTTGTTGTGCCGAAGGGCTTAGGTACGAGTGCCATGCACATGCACCCAAACACCCGAAGCATTTCCACCTTTGGCTTCCTTCCAAGCCACTCCACATAGGGCACCCATTTGTCTACTCCCACATGAGTCAGAACTCTGTTCAGGCCAGAAATAGTCGGGTAGCCCGGCTTCAATGAGCAACACGCGTGCCGCCTCCGTAATTGTGCGATTCGCTCGCTCGGCGATGCCGTTCATTGCAGGGGAGTATGGCATGGTGAGGGAGTGCCGAATACCATTCTTCTTCAGCCACAACCCAAACTCCTTGCTCAGGAACTCTCCCCCTCGATCGGTGCGGATTGACTTCACTAGACGGTCTTGTTGCCGCTCCACCATCGGGAACCAATCCGTCTTCAAAGTTTCAGCCACATCGCTCTTCTTGGCCAACACATACATCCAGGTCATGCGGGTGTAAACGTCCACTATGGTAAGGAAATATTCAGCTCCAGCAGCTCCAAGCTTCAGGGGGCCCACCACGTCCATCACCACCTCATCAAGTGGTGCCTTAGCCGTTGCCTCCGAGCTCGAGAACGGAAACCGGGTGAACTTGGCTTGCATGCACGTCAGGCAGCCAAGCACCTCATCGGGCTCCCTCTTCACACGTATGCCAGCAACCATCTGGTTCTTCACTAGCTGCTGCAAGATGGGTAGGGCCACATGCCCCATTCGCCGATGCAAGGTGAGCCAATCACACTCCCCCGTAGCCGAGGTCGGATTGGAGAATGCCGCGCTCGCAATAGCGCCCCACATACTCTCTCCGTAGTCCTCCTCCGCTGCTGCCTCGGGGTTCTACTCACCCTTGTGTAGCTCCTTGGCTGCTGCACCACTCTCCTTATGATCACCGAGCTTGCTGGTCACTCCAGGTTTGCTCTTCTTGAGCTCGTTCTCCTTGGCGCGAGCGTCCGCGCCATCGCCGCTACCAACCGCTTCACGCTTGGTGCTGACGCTTGCTGCCACTTGCCTCTCGTTAGGCATTGGGACCACAGGGATCTGCCACATCTCATTGTAGTCATCCCTATCCTTGTGAAGGTCCCACAGGATCCGGTCGCCAATCCTTGCGGTGTAGGTTTTGGCTCCCTTCGAGTTCGTGTCCATGCCGGCCTTTGCCAACCGCCACACGAAAATCAGGTTCGCAGCAAGGCTGGGCACCCAAAGCACGTTCTTGAGGCCCACCATCTTTCCATTAGCACCCTTGAACATGGCCTTGCCCATGCCTTTCACCTCTGCTCGCTGCCCCAAAGTCGATGTGACATGCCTCACCGGTGACGGTTCAAGTTCGGTGAGCAAGTCCGGGCGAGGTGTCATGCTATAGGTAGCGCCACTATCGATCACCCAATAGTCCAGGGGGTGTAAGGTCACCTTCCCCACAGCTGCTGGCTCCTCAAAGCCTTTATCCTTCTCTGGACCAGCCGGTACTTGCGTCGACACGAAGTAGAATAGACCCGGGTACCGATCGTCGCACGGGTCCTTGTCGTTATCTTCGTTCTTCATATTTGCAGCACCACCTCCGTGACCGCCACGGCCTCCACGGCCTCTACCTCTCCCTCCTCCTGCTACTCTACCTTCTTGGTCTTGAGCAGGGGTCCATCCATCAGAGAGTTGGTAGCAATCGCGCCACATGTGTCCGGTCTTGTGGCAATAGTGGCACTCGCCGTCGAATCGGCCGCGACCGCGTCCGTAGCTCTTGCCGTCGCTGCCGTAACCGCCATTCCCGCGGCCTCTGGCGAAGTTGCTGCCACCAAACCTTCCTCCCCCTCGTCCTCTGCCTCTTCCTTGGCCATTTCCACAGCCGACGCTCGCTGCCCCCGCGCCATCCGCACTCGCCAACTCACGACGGCGGAAGTCCTCTTAAATAAAACGCTTCACGTCTTCAAGCAAGAGGCGGGGCAAGTCGCGATTGAGGTTGATGATGAGCGAGGACCATGACTCTGGGAGTAAGGCCAACAACTTGGTCTTCTTTTGGAGCTCACAGTAGTTCAAATCAGCTCCCTCAAGCCGCGTCAACAAGTCGAAAAATTTTCTGCACCCCTTCTTTCACGGGTTCATCTTCTTCAATTCGTAGCGTTGCCATTTGTCGTTCCAACACCACAGCTACCGCCGCTGTTGCAGGAGCATATACACCCTTGAGAGCAGCCCATGCCTTTGGCCCTTCTCTAGTTCACGTTGGAAAGGTTTGATGTGACGGATCTGGTTGCTCCCCAACGCTTGCCCAAGTAGGAGATAGCCTTGTGCGCTCTTCCGCACCCGCGAGCTCTTCTCCGGGTCGTTCTCGGGACGCTTCTCCGTTCCTTCCATCACCTCCAGCAGGTCATAGTGGTCAAACACATTCTCCATTCTGAAGGACCATTCAGCAAAGTTATCGCCGTTGAACTTGTCAAGCCCGAACACTCTTGGTTCGTCCCTAGAAGTTTCCAAGAGTAGGTTGCACGGGCGCCACGGCCGAATCACGGGCTTGGCCTTGTGCTTGGGCTTCTCCATTGCCTCCAGCACCTCTGTCACCCCTTTCTTCAGGTCCAGCTATCGTCGTAGCTGCTCCAAGGCGCTCTGATACCACTTGTTATGGACATAGTAGGCTTCAATGTGCCTAAAACGAAGGATAGAGTGCACAGTCGGATTTCTCCACAGCGGCTTTAAACGTTCATAGCGATCTGTCCAGAGCTCCAAATAACCTGATTCAACTTGGATTTGGAGCGTCGTGACGTCTTCTATAATTAGCAATTTAGGTCGCACTATTTCGTCAAGAATTGACGACACAGCGTAGGTTTGAATGAACGGCACTATGGCAGCAACATAGTCTTAGAACACAAGATGGGAAGAGTTAGGAAGAGTTACGAGTTGGGAAGGACTCCCAGCTCCTACAAACCCCAAGAGCCGAGGTACAGTGATGTGGAACAGTGCCATACTGTCCCCAACCACGAAGGGTCTCGAAACTACCCTTCACAAGGGTCTACACCAAGAGGAATGTTACACTACACATTGTAATGTAACTATCTTCAATATCTTGAGGTGTACCCATTTGATGAGCTTCGAAATCACTTGAAGCTTGAACCAAGGCTCCGGTTCTTCATCACAAAACTCATCCTTGAGTTCTTGATGGGTCTTCTGCACACACCTGCGACACGCCGAACGTTTGACACAGGACAAAATAGAAACCGCGCACGAGACACACGACAAAATAGAAAACCGCGCGCGAGACACGAATGACTGCATTAACACGCGGCTAGCGATAACTCGCTATTGACTCGACACACACACTCGACATCATGACCCATCATACACACACTATTATAAGCATGATATATATATTATTTCATGCCCTCATTCCATTCCATGCACACACGCATGCACGCACACGGACAACAAGCCGAGTGTAAACCGTAGGGTTGCACCAACAACCTCCACGCCCACAACCCCTGCACCCCCAGAGCCGACACCACCAGCTCCTGCAGCCCCAGTACCCTCACTCTCCGCAACTGCACCTCCCACACCCCCAGGCACGACAGTGACTGGACGCTGCGAGGGGGGCGACTGCGGAGTGACGTGCGACACACCTGACGGGGCAGGACGCGAAAGGGGGGGTGGCTACCGGGGCAACTTGGGGGGGCTCAAGGGTGAGGAACAACGGGGGGGGGAAGACCTTGGTACATCGGTGGGGACAACTCGTGTAGTAATAGACAGACTCATCGAACGTGACAGCCTGAGAAGCAAAGAACCCGCAGGTGACCGGGTCGTAGAATACCCAGCAGGAGGCGTCCAAAGGGAAGCCAAGAAAGACGCTCGCACGAGTGCCCGGTAAACTTGTCCAAAGGGAGACCAGCGTCACCCGCGACCGTGCGTCACTGGGCCACAGGTTCAGTTGGTGCGTGGCATAGCGGACTGTCTGAGGCCACAAGAACTGAGGGGCACCTGCATGGCACATGGAGGTCCGGGCAACCTCCATGACCAGGTCGATCCGTCGCTCGGCTACCCTGTTCTGCTGCGGCGAGGCTGGTAGCGTGTAAGAATTAATGACTCCCCGACCCTGACAGAACATCTCTAAGCGAGTGGAAGAAAACTCATCACCACGGTCCGAGTTTAGGCGAAGCCCACACAGGCTCTGGGCGCCACCCCACGCTTGTAGCCACGGCTCGAGGACAGTAGGCACGTCGGGCTTCCGTCGCAAGGGGAAAACCATGGTGTAGAGAGAATAGTCGTCCACCACAATTAGGAATTAACGCTCGTGACGTGGGCCAAGGACCGGGGAGGGGCCCAAAACGTCCAAGTGCAGGGTTTGGAAGGGAGCTGTGGTGGGGGGAAACGAGGAGGAGTGAGGGGCAGCGCGCTGCCAACCCTCAACGCAAGGAGTGCAGGGCGGGACAGGCGAGCGATGAAGCGGGGCAAGCGACTCTGGGAGACCTGAGACTAGATGGTGACGTGCCATCCTACTGAGACATGGGAACGACGGGTGACCTAGACGGTGGGTGAGGGACTGACAGTCACACGACGTAGCAGCTAGCTGACCTGACCTGACCTGACCTGGCCTGACCCAGTGTGGTGGGACCCCGTGTGTATCGAGTACAGAGCAGAGCCCGGCTCTTTGTGAGAAGTGGCAAGAGGGGCCCCAGTGGTACCGACTGTGCAGGAGGCAACAGGCTCATCCACTGGGAAAGTAGTGTCTACGCCTAGGTCGTGGAGGTGACTGACACCTACGAGGTTCCTGGAGAACTAGGGGGTGTATTAATCTGTGAGGAACCCAGAGGGAGCCGCCAGACACGGGAGAGTGGTGGTGCTGCGGGCAACTACAGGTCCTATGGAGGGGTTAGTCAAGGTGACAGTGACTGGAGTGTGCAGTGGTGTGACGTAAGTACAGTCGTGAAAGAAACAGCTGGACGCTCCAAGGTCTAGGGTGAAGGAAAGCTGTGCAGTCTGTGAGGTCGCACCCGAGCCAGCTACAAAGGTTGGTGCTAGACTAGTGGTAGCTGCAACTCCTACACAAAGACCCTCAGAGGCGCCTCGACTGGAAACAACACACGCACCAAGACTGGAAACACAGGTCTCTATCCGTGCTGAAAGGTCCTGGATCAGGTAGGTGTGCGCTGGCGAAGTCGCGAGGGCCAGTGGGGTGTAATAGCGTGAGGACCAAAGCGCTCACGGTGAAGGTCATCGAGTCGACGGTAGCAGGGGGATGCAGAGTGGTTAGAAATCAAGCAGGTAGTGCCAGCACCAGGGCCTGTCAGGGCCCGGTACCCACAGGGGCCGACGTCTCGCCCACTGCTAGCTGAGCCATTGCTGGGGGCTCCACATTTTGGACCCGGAGGTCCCCACTGCCGGGAGTGCTGCGGCTGGCCCTGCTGCTGTAGAACTCTAGTAGACGCCATGTGAGTAGCTAGAAACGGGGGGGGGAGGGGGGGGGAGGGGGGGGGGGGGATGCGCTGGCGGTAGCCTAAGCTGCTGCTGGTGCACAGGGGGCAGCCTGTTCTACTGCTGGTTCTGCTGGGGGCAGCCTACGCTGCTGCTAGTTGTGCTGAGGCAGCCTAAGCTGCTGCTGGACAGGTGGGGCTGCTGGACAGGTGGAGCTGCTGGACAGGTGGGGCTACTGGCGCATTTCTTGCAGTTGCTTGCACTGCTAGCACAGTTCTAGCGGCTGCTGGCGCTGCTAACGTGTTTCTAGCGGCTGTTGGGGCGACTATTTCCAAGTGGAGCCACGGGTTTCAGATCTGGCGGCGGTTAAGGTAGCGAGCTTCAGTTCCTGGGGCGGCAGATTTCTGGTGTGGCAGCGGTTTTCTGCACGTGGGGTGGCAAATCGCGGGTGAGGCGACAGCTAACAGACTGGGCGGCGGGTAAGGCAGGGTGGGGCCACGTCTAACAGGTTGGGAATGGGTGGGGCGACGGGTCGCTCGTGCGCGCGGCTGCTGCTGTGCGTGCGTGCGACTAACGACGGGCCCGCGGGGCCCGCTAACGAAGGGGCCTCGGAGCCCACGAAAGAAAGGCCGCGGGGCCTGCTAACGAAAGGCTGCGGGGCCCGCTAACGAAAGGCCGCGGAGCCCGTTAACTAACTGCCGTGACGGGTGACAGGTTACGGAAAAAAATAATTAAATAATAATAATAATAATAACCGGGTAGCGATCGACAGGGGGAAACGGGCGACGGGCGGCGAGCGACCGGGGGGGGGGGGGGGGGGGGGGTCTACGGGCGACAGAGCCTAGGGTAAGCATGCTACGGGTGGTCTAGGATGGGGCGCGACTAGGTGGGGCCATAAATTAGTCGAGTGATTTTTCCTAAGGGGAAAATCTCGCTAGGTTAACCTAGCTCTATACCATGTCACAATGTAAAAAAAAAATATAGAATGAAACATACAGCAAGATATATCCGGTGAACCCTGACATTACTCTAGGTCAAGAGTGTACACCTAGACTAATAAATATAAACTATAACAAATATAGCTTGACATGCGTCGCGTCCTGTCACACCTGTCCGTTCTCGGCGTGCTGTGCGTACTCGTCCTCCACCTATCCCTGGTACAAACTTCATGGCACTTCGTCCTTCATCTGTTCCACATCGTGTTGTCCTGATGTCTCCTCCTGCGTCTTCCCTTCTTCACGTTCCTGACCCTGAGTCAGACCTTGTCCGTACTGCCAGTCCGACTGTCACTCGTCTCCTTGCCACGGTTGTGACTGACCCTTCCTCTGAGTCTGCTGCTGCGTCTGCCTTCGTTGCTGTGCTTGTTGAGTTTGCTGCTTTGTGGCGCCTTGACTACACTGCGAGTCTTGTTTTTTACTCTTCCTGTCCTCCGTCCGTCAGGGGTGAGCTTGCCCTTGGCTGTGACGTTCTTGAGGACAGGCAGCTTGAACTGGAGTGCCTAGGTGCCGCTGCACCTCATCTCGCGTCCACGCTACTTTGCCATGAGGGAGACCCGGATGCACTGGACATCCCGACCCCGCGCACTTACACAAAGGCGATCACGGGTCCGTAATCCTCTCAGTGGCAGATAGCCATGGACACAAAGATGGCTTCCTTGAAGTCCACAGGCACCTACGTTGACGAGGTTCCCCCACCTGGGGCAAACATAGTGGATGGCATGTAAAATTTTAGGGTTAAGCGGCCGCCGGGTTCTCCACCTGCCTTTACGGCGCGTTACGTTGCACGAGGCTTCAGTCAGCGTGAGGGGGTCGACTTCTTCCATACCTTTTCCCCCACCCCAAAGATGACCACTCTTCGGGTAATACGGCACGTTGCAGCATAGCGCGACTACGAGCTGCACTCCCTCCACTTCTCGAGAGCCTTCCCAGCAGGTCAGCCTTCACCAGGCTATCTGGTTGCGCCACCCACGTAGCTTCACTGGGTCGTTTCTTGAGGGTACCCAGTGGAGTCTTCCGCCTACAACAGGCACCCCGCGAGTGGCCCGACACACTGAGGACTACACTTGCGGCTCTTGGCTTCGCTCCCTTGACTGCTGACCCTTCGTTGTTTCTGCGCACAAACACTTCTCTGTTGCCGTTCTACGTTCTTGTGTACGTTGATATTTTTGCTACTGCTGACACTGAGGCTCTGGCCATAGTGAAGGCGGAGCTGTAGGAGAGACACACCTTCACTGACCTGGATGAGCTGCGGATCTATCTTGGCTTGCAGATCACATGGGACAGAGCATGCCGCACCATTACCCTCACTCAGTCACTCATGGTGCACCAGGTCCTTCAGCACTTCGACTTCTCGTGGTCCTCTCCACAGCCCACTCTTCTGTCTACCGGCCCCTCGTTCTCAGCTCCACCTTCGGACGAGTCCGTAGAGCCGAGGGGTCCGTACCCAGAGCTTGTGGGTTGCCTCATGTACCTGATGACGTGCACACGACCTGACATCGCGTACCCTCTCAGCCTCCTAGCTCGCTACGTTGCTCCCGGTACACACCAAAAGGTGCCCTGGGATGCTGCGAAAAGGGTACTGCACTACTTGTGCAGTACATCGGGCATGGGGCTTGTGCTTGGAGAACAGGGTTCGGTTATTCTCACCGGTCACTCAGACGCTTCTTGGGCTGACGACTAGACGACTCACCGGTCGACACAGGGGTACAGTTTCAGCCTCGGCACTGGTTCTGTCTCGTGGAGGTTCACTTGCTCTTCTTCTGTACTTAGTTTCAGCTGTGAGGTCGAGATCTATGCTGGGGCTATGGCTGCACAAGAGCTCCACTGGCTGACCTACCTGCTGAACGACTTGGGTGAGCGGCCTCGTTCTCCTCCAGTTCTATACGTCGACAACAAGGCCATGATTGCCTTGTGTCAGGACCAGAGTCTGGAGCACAGAACGAAGCACATTGCTCTTCGTTAGTTCTTCACGCAAGAGCTGCAGCAGCGTGGTCAACTTCGTCTTGCTTACGTGGCCAACACTGCTGATATTAAGGCCATTGGGTCTAGTGATCATCTACTCTTGCGCTTGTGCCCACTTTGCCTCACCTGCTTGTCTCTTGATCTGGCCTTGCATTTGATGTACTCTGATACATATGATTATACCTGCATGTTAACGCTTGTTAGATTGTGATTAGCGTACGGCAACTGCATTGATAAACTCTGCGTGTGAAGTGGCCTTGTGGTCACTTGCTTGTGCTCAGAATGCGTGGTGATCTTGAGATCCACCCTGAGCTTTGCTTTGCTTACCTTGAAGAAAACGAGTCAAAGGAAATCTTCAAGTCGACGAGTAAGAGGAACCAATCCTCGTCGTTGTTCCGCGCTGTGTTAATGATATCAGCGACAAGTCCCACCGCGTCCGTCAACCGCCTTCCTAGTAACAAACCGTACTGCTCCGGCGATATCACAATTCTCACTAAGTTCTTCATTCTGTCCGCCATAACCCGCGCCAGCACCTTGTAGGTAAAGTGGAGCAACGTGATGGGCCTGTGGTTTTTAAGCTGACCCTTGTCACCATTTTTATGAAGCAGAGGTACATTGTTATGAGCTCTCAACGAAAAGTGCGCGGAAGTCAATAACGAGACTGTGTGGCTGTTCGGGAGAACATGAGTTTAGGGTGCGGGAAAATAGCGCTAAGGGTGCGTGTGATTTTTGGGTTGCGTAGCAACCCTATAGAATTGGTTTCACATTTTGTGAATATAATTTATAAGTGTTTTCTTTTCAATGCATTTCTATGGGTACACGCTTCAAGAGAATGCCCCAAAAATGTTAACACGTGCAACGGCGATATTACGAACGTTTGTGAATACCTCGAAATGGATGCTAATGTTTATCAATATGGCAACTGAGATTGATGGGCTCGTCGGAAAAACGAAGACACGTTGCCCCAACGACGATAACAATCCCAAATTGAAACACGATACATATTTACACCACACTTCGAAACAAACACAATCAACAGGTGGGAGTGAATGAACGTACACGTGTACGACGACAATATGACGCATGATTTTAAATGTCCCGAAATGGATGCAAATATGCATTCGTGTTACAATCAAGATTCATCGGGTCATTGAAACAACGAAGACATGTTGCCCCAAAGACAATGACAATCAGGCCCTTATATTCACTTTTAGGGACGTTGATGCATCAGGGTCCCTGTGAAAAACAAAAGCTGATTTTAAGTGTTCCTAAAAAATCAGGCCTGATTTTTCAGGGTTCTTAAACAAAAACTCTGATTTTCACCCCAATATATAATTACAATCCTTAAGGAAACATGCCAACAAAGGGCCTCGAACCGCAGATCTTACCCTTCGACATCGATTTCACCAATAACTGAAACACTCCAAGCTATTGGCTATCAGTTTGTACTCTATACCAAGGATGTTGTAGTAGTGGTCTGAATGTGCATTCAGTGTACACTTTGATAGAAGGCCGAAAAATCAGTGTTAACATTGAAATGAAGGCTGAAAAATCGGAATAACAAATATCTACACACTAAACAATCAGTGTAGGTACACAAAAGTAGGC
The DNA here is from genome assembly GCA_947471745.1 of Closterium sp. Naga37s-1. Classification (NCBI taxonomy): domain Eukaryota; kingdom Viridiplantae; phylum Streptophyta; class Zygnematophyceae; order Desmidiales; family Closteriaceae; genus Closterium; species Closterium sp. Naga37s-1. Next base: position 517,679 of record CANJKZ010000203.1, on the reverse strand, counting down.
TGAAAATCAGGAATTTCAGGGAAATTTTCATAATATCGTAGGGCCTAATGAAAATCCCAAATTGCAACACCATACATATTGACATCACACTTCTGAACAACCTCAATTAACAGGTGTGAGTTAATGAACGTGAACATAGTAGATCTAGGGGGGTTACAGGCGCGTTCGCCTGGAGGGTTATGGGCGCACGGACCCGCTACACAAACAAGCCCTTTTATCCTATTGTCTAGTAATTGGGATCCTAACATATATGACGACAACATCATGCATTATTGTGAACGCCCCGAAGTGGATAACAACATGCATCAATGTTGCAATCAAAATTGATGGGGTCGTTGAAAGAATGAAGGCACGTTGCCCCAACAACGATGACAACCCCGAATTGCAACACGACACATATTGACACCACACTTTGGAACAAACACAATCAACATCATACAAGATTGACGTATGCAGACGGATGCGCCCGCACAAACATATAAAAGACATGCATAGACGCACAGTTGGTAGACCGCATATACAGTTAAGCAAAAGCTGTTCGAGTTTATCTAAAATTGCTACTGCCCGACCTCGGTCATTCCCTCTCCTTCCTTCTCCTCTTCCTTCCACTTCACGTTTCCCATCTTGATTATTTCTGAGAAAAGTAGAACGAGAATGGATGAACTATGAATGAAGTGAGTACATATGGGAAACCCTAATTGGGTTGTACCCCCTATGGGATACCCCACTATAGCCTACACAACAGCATGAGCTATATATATGTTCTGACACACCCCCATAGGCAAAGTGGGGGAGAACAAGGGGTCACAAGACCAGTCAAGCAAAGCAGAGCAAGCTCAGGGTGGATCACAAAGTCACCACACAGTCCGAGCACAACGACAGGGCAACAGGGCCAGTTCACATGCAGGAGTACACATATATATATAGAGCTAGACAAGCAAGAGCAGGTATATATATGTGACAGTACAAGCAAGGTCAAGAAGAGAGCAAGTGAGGCAAGACAGGTACAAGACCCAGCTGGGTGCAGAAGCGCTGATGGTCACAAGGCGCAAGTGCCTTGGTGAACACATCAGCAGTGTTGGCCTCAGAGGCCACGTACGCAAGTCGCAACTGACCACGCTGCTGCAGCTCACGAGCAAGAAAGTAACGGAGAGCAATGTGCTTCGTTCTGTGCTCCAAGCGCTGCTCTCGACACAAGGCCAGCATGGCCTTGTTGTCTACGTACAACACTGGAGGAGAACGAGGCGGCTCTCCAAGGTCAGTCAGCAGGTAGGTGAGCCAGCGAAGCTCCTGTGCAGCCATGGCCCCGGCGTAGATCTCAGCCTCACAACTGGAGCTGAGAACAGAGGACGAGCGAGTAGCCCGCCACGAGACAGAGCCGGAACCAAGACTGAAGGTGTAACCCTGCGACGACCGCTGTGTAGCCTGGTCGTCTGCCCAAGAAGCGTCCGCGTGCCCAGTGAGGACCACTGGACTCCGCCCTCCAAGCACTAGCCCCATGCCCGACGTACTGCACAAGTAGCGCAACACCCTCTTCGCTGCAGCCATGTGCTCTGGTCGGTGTCTCCCAGGAGCAACATAGCGTGAAAGAATGCTAAGAGGGTATGCAAGGTCAGGTCGTGTGCAGGTCATCAGGTACATGAGGCAGCCAACAAGCTCTGGGTACGGGCCACTCGACTCTACGGACTCATCCGAAGGCAGAGCTGAGAGCGAGTGGCGAGTAGACAGAGGAGTGGCCTGAGGCGAGGAGTACGTGAAGCCGAAGCGCTGAAGGACCTGCTGCACCATGTGTGACTGAGTCAAGGTAATGGTGCGGCGTGCTCTGTCCCGAGTGATCTGCAAGCCAAGGTAGCTGCGCAGTTCACCCAGGTCTGTGCACGTGTGTCTCTTCTGCAGCTCGGACTTCACGTAGGCTAGTCCAGCAGTGTCAGCTGTGGCAAAGACCAAGTCGTCGACGTACACGAGGACGTAGAACGGCGGCAAAGAAGTGTCGGTGCGCAGAAACAACGACGGGTCAGCAGTAGAGGGAGCAAACCCAAGAGCCGCAAGCGTAGTCCTCAGTGTGTCGTGCCACTCACGCGGTGCCTGGCGGAGACCGTAGACTGGCCGTCGGAGGCTCGACTGGGTGCCAGGAGGAAAAGTCCCAGTGAAGCCAGGTGGACGGCGCAGCCAGATCTCCTCGTGCAGGCTACCCTGCAAGAAAGCAGTACTGAAGTCAAGAGAGTGGAGCTCGTAGTCGCGCTGAGCGGCTATGTGCAGCAGCACCCGAAGAGTGGTCATCTTCGGGGTGGGAGAGAAGGTCTGAAAGTAGTCAACTCCCTGCCGCTGACTGAAGCCACGAGCGACGTACCGCGCCTTGAAGACAGGTGGAGAGCCCGGCGGCCGCTTCACCCTGAAGATCCACATGCCACTGACGATGTTCGCCCCAGGAGGGGGAACCGCGTCAACGTAGGTGCCTGTGGACTTCCAGGACGCCATCTCTGCATCCATAGCTGCCTGCCACTGAGAGGAGTAGGGACCCTCTACGGCCTCCGCGTAAGAGCGCGGAGTCGGGATGTCTAGTGCATCCGGGTCTCCCTCAGGGGCAAGTAGTACGGACGCGAGATGAGGTGAAGCAGCAGCCAGACACCGGAACTCCTCCTGCCTGTCCTCAAGGACGTCCGTGCCAAGAGCACACTCACCCCCGACGGACGGAGGACAGACAGACGCAGACTCAGCAACAAGACCGGCCGCGTAGTCTAGACGACAGCGAGCAGCAAAGTCGACGAGCTCAGCAACAAGCGCAGACGCAGCAGTGGACTCAAAAGAGGGGTCAGTGACGACAGTAGCAAGGAGACGTGTGACAGCAGGACTGGCAGCACGAAGAGAGTCCGACTCCGGGTCAGGAAGAGCAGGAAGAGAGGACTCAGGAGGAGAAGGCAAAGGGGCACGCAGAGGAGCAGTGGACGGACGCAGAGACATCCGGTGCGTGCCAGGGACAGGAGGAGGACGCTGACGCGAACCACGACCACTAGTGCGAGCAGCACGGACAGGCGACGCAGGGCGAGACGCAGGCTCACGACGCTCAGCAGGACCTCCAGTAGGACCAGTGTAGGGAGAAGGAGCGGGCAGTGGGGAGGCCGGCTGGAATTGTAACTGTGACAGGACAGGCTGTGGACACTCTAAGGGAGGAGGAGGACCAGTAGAAGGCGGGAGACCAAGAACCTGCTGAAGGAGCGGAACGAAGTACGGTCTAGGCCGCGCGGCGACTCCAGACACAGCAGGGACAGCACCAGTACCCCCAGCGGCAGCACCAGCGCCAGCAGCACCTCCAGCTCCAGGACCTCCAGCAGCACCAGTAGCACCCCCAGCAGGACCGCCTCCAGGACCGACAGCAGTAGCCTCAGCGCCAACGCCCTCAGCAGCTCCAGCTCCAGCACCTCCGGGACCCACGGCACCAGCACCCTCAGCAGCCGAAGAACCTCCAGCTCCAGCAGCACGCCTCCAGCGCCGGGCAAACCACTTGCGCAGCTCCTGTGGAGAGAGGGGCTCCCGCCGAGGCGAAGCACCCGGAGAACCGCCAGGTCCCGCACCGCCAGACGCCACAAGGGGAGGTCCAGTGGCCGCAGGCTCCGCAGCTCCAGGCTCAGCACCTCCAGACGCAGCACCCCCTGGCTCAGCACCCCCAGTAGCAGCACCCCACGGCTCAGCACCCCCAGACTCCGCACCCCCAGGCTCAGCACCCCCAGTCGCAGCACCCCCAGGCTCAGCACTCCCAGACTCCGCACCCCCAGGCTCAGCACCCCCAGTCGCAGTACCCCCAGGCTCAGCACCCCCAGACTCAGCACCCCCAGGCTCAGCACCCGCAGCAGGACCAGAGTCACCAGCAACCTCGACCGGCTCGACTGCGTCTACCTGGGACACACCTGAAGGGGCAGGACCCTGAGGGGGAAGGGGGTCTACCGGGGGGGGACCTGGCACAAGGAAGTGCGGTGGCGGGGGGAGGGAAGGAGTGCGGTAGGGGAAGAGGCGGTAGAAGGGGACTGACTCGTCGAACGTGACGTCCTGGGAGGACAGAACACGACGAGAGGAGGGGTGGTAGAACTGCCACCCTGGAGCGTCAGGGGGGAAGCCGAGGAAGACACAGGGAGCAGCACGAGGGGACAGCTTGTCCGCAGACAAGTCGCGGACAAACGCCCGAGATCCCCAGACACGGAACGCAGACGCATCGCCGACCTTCCCCGTCCACAGCAGAGCTGGGGAGGTCTCCGGCCGGGAGACCCTGGGGTGAAGGTTGATCTGATGCGCCGCGTACCGAACCGCAAACGGCCACAGAAAATGGGGGGCAGCCGCATGCATCATGGACGTACGAGCGACGTCCATGACCATGCCAATGCGGCGCTCAGCAATCCCATTTTGCTGTGGAGAGTCCGGAAGCGTAAAGGTCTGGCGGATGCCTCGTGCACGACAGTAGGCTCGCAGAAGGCCAGAGGAGAACTCTCCACCTCGGTCAGAGTGCAGACGCAGAACAGGAAAGTCCGAGCCGAAGCTCCTCCTGAGCTGGAGACGAGCTGCGCGGATCCAGTCGATCAACACCTCAGTGACATCACCCTTGCTGCGCAAGGGGAAGACTGTGGTGTAACGCGAGTAGTCGTCAACCACCAGCAGGAAGTAGCGCTCGTGACCCTGCCCACGGACGCGGGCGGGGCCCCACACGTCCATGTGAAGCGTCTGCAGAGGAGCCTCTGTCGGGGGAAACTGGGAGGAGTGAGGGGCAGCCCGGAGCCGCCCCTCGACACAGGGGACACAAGAAGGTCCGGGTCCCGAAGGAAGGGGAGGGAGAGACCGGGGAAGACCAGAGACAAGGACACGGGAAGCCATGCCCCGAAGACGAAGCAAGGAGGGGTGGCCAAGACGGTGGTGCCACAGGAGAGTCTCGTGAGACAGGCGGCGACACGAGCAGGGGGCAGACTCAGGACCAGACCTGGACGCAGCAGCAAACACCTGACCCGACGCAGCTACCTGGCCAGACGCAGGGACAGGAGGAGACGCAGTGGTCAGTGTGTAGAGACTCGACCCTGGCCGACGCGAGAACGTGGCCAGGTGTCGGCCTGTGCGGGCATCCGAGCAGTGGGTCACCCGCTGACTCGCAGGAGTAAACTGGTGAACCCCCGCATCCTGCAGGTCAGCACCACTCACCAAGTTCGTCGAGAACGAGGGGAGGTACAGACCAGACAAGGTGCCCGAGGGGGCAGCCGGACACGGGAGGACAGTGGAGAAGTGAGAGAGGACAGGACCCCCAGAGGGGTCAGCCAGGGAGACTGCAACCGGCCGGCCAAGCGGCGTGAGTGTGGTGCGGTCTCGAAAGAAGGAGCGAGAAGCCCCTGAGTCAAGTGTGAAGGTGAGGGAGGCCGAAGCCGACGCAGTACCTGAGAGCGCAGCCTCACCAGTACCTGAGAGTGCAGACGCACTGGCACCTAGAGCAGCAGCTGCAGAAGTACCTGGCGCAGCAGTACCAATGCCCGGGTCGGGCGGGAGACACTGGTAACAGTCACCCTCCTCACTAATAGTCATAGCATACATGGCAGCAAGGATAGCATCAAAGTCAAGATCAAAGACAGCTACGCCAGCCCTAGACAGCTCTCCCCAACGGGGAATCTCACTGGCCTCGGGGAACTGCTGACGCCAAGCGTCCATCAGGCGGGCAAAGCAGCGCTGGGTGGTGTGGGCACCCCCACACTGCTCACCCGCGCGGTCGCCGGAACGAAGGACGTAGGTGCACGGACCAAAACCCCCACCCCGCTGACGCTGCGTGTACCACTCACGGAGCTGCTGGGGCGGGGGGATGTCCCGCGAACGCTGCTGCTGCTGCTGCTGCTGCTGCTGACGCTGGCCACCACCAGGGCCGCTACGCTGCGGGGCACCACCCCGACCAGCTCCACCCCCTCCGCCACCGCTGCCTCCACCTCCACCACCACCGCTGCCTCCGCTCCCACCGCTGCCGCCACCGCCGCCTCCTCCTCCGCTGCTGCCACCTCCACCACCGCCCCCGCCACCACTCCCACCGCCACCCCCACTCCCTCCTCCGCCTCCACCGCCTCCTCCACCGCCCCCGCCAGCTCCACCCGCGCCCTTGCCCCCCTTGCCCCTGCCAGGGCGGCGTCTCCCGCTAGGGGCAGACGCCGCGTAGACCGACTCAAGACCAAGCAGGTCGGCAGCAGCAGCAGAGGCAACAGAGGGCAGCAGGGGGGAAGGAGAACACCCCTCAAAGATGGGGGTGCGAGGGTCACCACGAGAGGCTCCTACAGCGACGATGCTCTTCTCCGCCGCCAGGAGGGACTTCCCGAGGAGGTCGACAGTGAGAGTGGTGGGACAGACCGAGAGGTAGTGGTCCCTGACTACGCGAAGGGAGTCAGGGAGGCGTGTGACGATGTAATAGAGAGTGATGTACATGGGGGGGGGGTTCTTGGCGCAGAACTCAGCAGGAAGGGCGGCGCGGTAGCGAGTGTCACTAGTGCGGAGGTGCGTAATGAGGTCAGCGACAGTGGGAAAGGCAGCAAGGTCAGGAAAGAGGTACGGTAGCATGAGGCGGCTCAGGGCAGCAGTGGCAGGGGAAGAGTAGCGCGCAACTACAGCGTCGTACAAGGTCTGAGCACTCTTGTACTGACTAAAGTGCGCGCGCTCAGTGGTAGGCAGGTGGCGACGTACAGCAAGACGTGCAGCAGCATCGCGGGTGGCCCACTGAGAGCGAACAGTGGGGTCAGCATCAGTAGCAGGGGCAGGAGAGGCGCCAGAGGTGAGGTCAAAGAGGGAAAGACCGTCCGCCCTATCGCACTGTAAGAACAGCTGCAGGTCGTCGACCCAGACCTCAAAGTCAATGGCTCGACCCTCAGCGTCAAAAGCGAGGACACTAGGGGTAGCCATGACGACGACAGACGAGCAGTGCAAGCAGTAGGGGAAGGGCACGCAGTGACAGTGGGGCTGTGCTCACCGGACAGGGCAGGTCGGGCGGCCCGGCAGTAGGGCGGCTCGGCTGCTCAGCGGCTCGGCGGCAGTGCGGCTCGGCGCCCGGGCGGCTCGGCGGCAGGGCGGCTCGGCTCCCGGGCGGCTCGGCGGCAGGGCGGCTCGGCTCCCGGGCGGCTCGGCGGCAGGGCGGCTCGGCTCCCGGGCGGCTCGGCGGCAGGGCGGCTCGGCTCCCGGCGGTGCTGCTGCTAGGCGGCTCCCGCAGGTAGGGCGGCGGTTGGGCCGCAGGTAGGGCGGCGGTCGGGCCGTAGGTAGGGCAGCGGGCTGGCCGCAGGTAGGGTGGCGGGCGGGCCGCAGGCAGGGCGGCGGTAGGGCCGCAAGTAGGGCGGCGGGCGGGCCGCAGTTAGGGCGGCGGGCGAGCCGCAGGTAGGGCGGCGAGTAGGCCGCAGGTAGGGCGGCGTGGGGCCGGGACGGGCGGCGCGCGGGCGTCGAGGGGCCGGGACGGGCGGCGCGCGGGCGTCGAGGGGCCGGGACGGGCGGCGCGCGGGCGTCTAGGGGTCGGGCCGGGTGGCGCGCGGGCGTCTAGGGGCCGGGACGGGCGGCGCGTGGGCGTCGAGGGGCCGGGACGGGCGGCGCGCGGGCGTCTAGGGGCCGGGACGGGCGGCGCGCGAGCGTCTAGGGGCCGGGACGGGCGGCTCACGGGCGGCGAGGGGCCGGGACGGGCGGCGCGCGGGCGTCGAGGGGCCGGGACGGGCGGCGCGCGGGCGTCGAGGGGCCGGGACGGGCGGCGCGCGGGCGTCTAGGGGCCGGGACGGGCGGCGCGCGGGCGTCTAGGGGCCGGGACGGGCGGCGCGCGGGCGTCTAGGGGCCGGGCCGGGTGGCGCACTGGCGTCTAGGGGCCGGGACGGGCGGCGCGCGGGCGTCTAAGGGGCCGGGACGGGCGGCGCGCGGGCGTCTAAGGGCCGTGACGGGCGGCTAAAGGGGCCACTAGGGGCCAAGAGAGAGGGGAGCGCGACTCGGGTAGGGGCAGAGTGCGCTCCGGGCAGGAAAAAAAAAACGGTGCCCTAGGAACAGTTCCCACGAGGGAACCTGCTCGATACCATGAGAAAAGTAGAACGAGAATGGATGAACTATGAATGAAGTGAGTACATATGGGAAACCCTAATTGGGTTGTACCCCCTATGGGATACCCCACTATAGCCTACACAACAGCATAAGCTATATATATGTTCTGACAATTTCATCCCTGCTTTTTTTTCCCAGCGAAAGCAAATGAAGACGTTGTGACTCACTGACCCTGCACAACATAACAAGAGTAACCAAAAAAAGGAGAATACTTCGTGTAGAAATTATCACGAGTCAATAATTCGATCAATGTGTTTAACAAACCCATGTTACAATCAGCACCATATTGTACGCTACTCCAAAGCCATCTATTAAAAATGAATATGAGGTTTTATGATAAATTGGCGCTTTGTATCTTGCCTGGTCGCCACAATGCTTAGCGAGTTTCACGGGTGTCGATGGAATGGCGGGAGGAGCATTCGGCGCTACACGTTTGGTGTTGCCGTTCACAGCTTCTGTCATAATATATTTTATAAATATTTCTGTATAATTGCGTGTAGTTCTGGCTGTAGTGTAGTTGTATAGCTGTCCTGTTTGGTGGTGCACCCTTTGGCTTGCTATATCTTGTAACTCTTCTCTTAGTGAACTCCTCTTTGCCCAATTCTCTCGATAGTTCATCTCACCACCCCCTTGCCTAGCTAACTAAACCATAGCTATGGCTATTAAGTTCTACCTGTCAAACTATTATGTTATGTGTCTTGTGTAGGCTGTAGTGGGGTAGCCAATAAGGGGTACAACCCAATTAGGGTTAGTACTTGTACCACATTTCTGTTCAATGCATTCATTCTCGCTTAGTCTTCTGACACTACCTACTATTTTGACAGCTTCAACATGCTCCTCTTATAAACATGACACAAACATAGAAAGAACACGCAAATAAATTGTTTTTGATGTGCAAAGAAGTTAACATGTATAGTTTTTTTGCATGCATAAATAAAGAAGATAACATATGACGTTATGTCTCCTACAATTTGGAATAACGAAATTACCACGAAGAATGCAGAGATTGTCCTGTCAAAACGATTTCCAACCGCCTTCACGATCATCTGTGGTGGGATGAAAAGGACAAACGACAAAAGTTGTGCAACATGACATTTTAATTAACAATGAAATTGGTAACATCTTATCATATTACAATATTAACTATAGTAGATGATATTGACAAACACAATGTCCTTGTTAAGTTGCATGACGTACCTTGATTTGATGGCGCTTATGAAGGAATTTTGATAAAATCTCCCGCTTGCCAGCAGAATCAACTGCAACCCATGTCGCAATGCTGAAACCTTCTAATCCGTTCTTGAGAGCACCCTGGCTCATTGTAGCACTCACACTTGTGCGGGCGAGCTTTCCACCTTTGATAGAAAAAATGGAAAATAAAAAAACAAGTTGAGCGAGATAAGATCATAACATTAGAAAACGATGAGCTTCGAAAGCAATCTTTTATCGAGCACGTAGATATCGATATCTATTTACATGATGAAAAGACAATGAATGAGAATACATGAACAAGTAAAAGCAACATCTATAACAAAAATGATGGAAACAAAGAACAAACACAAGCACATGTCGCTGTGTCGAAAACCGCAACAATGGTATCCTGTGTCGCGCGTCCGCATCCTGTGTCATATGCTCCAAGTCACAGAGGTACCCGTCATTAGTGAAACCCCATCCGACGGGAAAACTGCAAGGGAGTGCACCTTCTTCCGGCGGCCTGAATGAACAGACCCACTCTGTAGTGATGTCAGTGATGCATATCTCCACGCGGAGTTCACGTGTGATCTTTTGGCTCAAAAAGATCACATCATCCAAGTGATCCCAAACTGGATGATAGAGGGGAAAAAAATGAGAAAGTGTACATCAATGACATATAAACAACAATTGTTGGTCGGAATTGACATCATTTTTATATTAGACTAACACGAAATGCAAACTTGATCACTATGAATTGCTTGCAACGCTTACGAAATGACGCTGCAGACGTGGGCTAGTGCGGTGAGAACAGGAGCTAGACTCCGCGTGACGCGAGCAACAATAGCATCATCAGTGATTTTGATGATCCTCGACATGGTACGAAAGAATACAATATGAAAATTGTAAGGCATTTGAGGTTATATACATCATGTACAATATTCATGTATCAACAACATGCCTATTCAATGACAAACACATGACTAATCAATAAGCATACAGTAAGACCGCTTGTACAATACATCTTGGTCGTAAAGATCTGGGGATGCTCGACGTAGAACTCAGTGATCCGCAAGTCCACGGGAGTCGATATGAACGAAGTCCTGGTCACCTTTTGCTGCTCTGTCACAAACATGCGAATTCTGTCCGCAGATGAGCCTAACGACGTCAAACCGAAGCGTCCGCTCTCATCAGAACCGAACACAGAATGCGCAGCAAGAAACCAGGCTCCATCTTGGAGATCATAAGCTCCACAATGAAGGATAAAACCAGTACGTAATAAAGACATAAACAATTTGTACAAAACTTTGTTACTATATAAGTATGAACATGGATGATAAAACTACAAATGCGTGATAACATAAGAACTAAATAAGAGTACACATCCAAAGTCTGTTTAACATAAATTTGTAGAACAAAAATATGAGTAATATTAAGTATAATGTCATGACACGACGTGCACACAAACCTGGCGACGTGTGGGCGGATCAGACAACAACAAAGCATCTAGCCGTGTAGGAGAGAACATACTCAACGGAATGATGTCCGTGCCTCAGCCGTCATGCGGGCATGCGATGAATGGTGCTCCCAGTTGAGTGCACCATCCAGTTGCCAGTAGAGTACCTGAAAAGAATTGTTGAGATGAAATGTGATATGGTCAAAAGAAGACAGTGTAAAGGAACCAGTGATAATGGTTTGATTAGCTCAGTATATGTTCATACTACCAACCCCATGCTCCCTCAAAAATCAGGGTGTGGGGAAGAATAATGAAGAAACCACCATGTTGCAAGCATCTTCTTATTAAAGGAAGCTATACATTTCGGCCAACCCCATGTTGCAGACAACATTATTCTATAGACAGCCTCATGTTGTACCAGCGTAAAAAGAGTTTGATGCTTGAGCACGCCCCATCATGCAAGTAGCCCCATATTGCAAGCACTTCCTTATGTAGCCAGCTTCATATTTCAATTAGCCTCAAACTGAAAATAGTCACATAAAGGTCAGATTCATGCTGGAAGAAACGTTGTGCTGCAAATATACCATTCATATCTTGCAACTAACCTCATACTGTAGCTACAACTATGCTATAAGGGTGTATGTCAGTTTGTGCTATGGCCACTGTTTGGGTCATATAATAATCGCACTTGACACAAACACAATAAAGCTCCACTTCTGTCAAACGAATGCATGTAACCCAACCAAGAGTTGAGCGTTCAATTTTAGGCAAGTCGTTTACCCAGGTAATCTTGTCCTAATGGCGAGCACTTAATACTGTCGCATAGCGTCTAAAACCAATTCGCCCAAATCTGAGCAGAAAGGAATGAAACCGCTGAAATTCACGGCAAAACATTTGCCAAACTGCACGCACAATCCGCTCACATTTCACTACGTGTAGACATCGACACTCCCTCACTAGCGTATATTATAACCAACATGCCTTCACATAACACAACAAGGCGTAACAAGGGACGACCCACCCAACGTCTAATGGATGAAGACCCAGCAAGCGGAAGGTACCAAATGCGTTAGCATTAAGCGCAAGGCTGCGCCTTCTCGCAACGGTGGTGCGAGTTCTAGCCGAGCATCAGCATTCTCCAGCGACCATGAAGGCGCATATACAGACGTCTCCAACGGCGACTATGAAGAGATTGCTGATTCGCCGGAAAGCGAGGCTGATCCCGACAACTCCAAGTGCGCCTTGGACAGTGGAGAGGATGATTCTGAGGGTGAAGCTGGTGGTGATGATGACGATACGCAGTGAGCAACACGATACGGAGTCTACACGACACCGTGCTTTCAGCTCTAAGCGCCTTTGGATGCCGAAAGAAGTAACTGCCTTGGTGACGGCAAAACGGTTCTCTTAGAACAGCGTCAATGCCATGCATAGGAAACATGGCTCTCAATATTGAAAAATACATTGCGCCCACGCGAACGGAAAGAAGTGGACCTACAACAACAAGTCTATTGAACTATACATGGAAGAGGCAAGAGAAGGACTATACACTGATAAAAAGGCGGCACCAAGTGCGGTAGGAAGGCGGTAGCGAAAACGCAGTGGTATTGGTACATTTATAATCTCAAGTGTGCTTTGTGAGAATCACGAGGAATGATTGGCTAGGAAATGAGTTGGGTACAAATATGTAACCCTAGGAAACTGTACCCCATACTGTGTACCCCACTACAGCCTAGAAAGACTATAGCATAAATGTTTGACACACCCCCATAGGCAAAGTGGGGGAGAACAAGGGGTCACAAGACCAGTCAAGCAAGGCAAGCTCAGGGTGGATCACAACGTCACCACACATTCCGAGCACAAGTTCAAGGCCACAAGGCCAGTTCACATGCAGGATTATATATAAAGGTAAACAAGCAAGTGCAGGTATAGATAGATCACAGTACAAGCAAGGTCAAGAAGTGAGCAAGTGAGGCCAAGTAGGCACAAGACCTAGCATCGTACAAAAGCGCTGATGATCACAAGGCTGAAGTGCCTTGGTAAAGATATCAGCAGTGTTGGCCCGAGAGGCCACGTAAGCAAGGCGCAGCTGACCACGCTGCTGCAGCTCACGAGCAAGGAAGTAGCGAAGAGCAATGTGCTTCGTCCTGTGCTCCAGTCTGTGCTCCCGACACAAGGCCAGCATGGCCTTGTTGTCTACGTACAGAACTGGAGGAGAACGAGGCGGCTCTCCTAGGTCGGTCAGCAGGTAGGTGAGCCAGCGTAACTCCTGTGCAGCCATGGCCCCTGCGTAGATCTCAGCCTCACAGCTGGAGCCGAGAACAGAAGACGAGCGGGTAGACCGCCACGAAACAGAGCCGGAACCAAGGCTGAAGGTGTAACCCTGTGACGACCGCTGCGTAGCCTGGTCGTCAGCCCAAGAAGCGTCTGCGTCACCTGTGAGGACCACTGCACTCCGCCCTCCAAGCACAAGCCCCATGCCCGACGTACTGCACAAGTAGCGCAACACCTTCTTCGCTGCAGCCATGTGCTCAGGTCTGTGTCTCCCAGGAGCAACATAGCGTGCCAAGATGCTAAGAGGGTATGCAAGGTCAGGTCGAGTGCAGGTCATCGATACATGAGACAGCCAACAAGCTCTGGGTACGGGCCACTCGGCTCTACGGACTCATCCGAAGGCAGAGCTGAGAGCGAGTGGCGAGTAGACAGAGGAGTGGCCTGAGGCCAGGAGTACGTGAAGTCGAAGCGCTGAAGGACCTGCTGCGCCATGTGTGACTGAGTCAGGGTAATGGTGCGCTGTGCTCTGTCCCGGATGATCTGCAAGCCAAGGTAGCTGCGCAGCTCACCCAGGTCTGTGCACGTGTGTCTCTTCTGCAGCTCGGACTTCACGTGGGCGAGTCCAGCAGTGTCAGCAGTAGCAAAGACCAAGTCGTCGACGTACACAAGGATGTAGAACGACGGCAAAGAGGTGTCGGTGCGTAGAAACAGTGACGGGTCGGCAGTAGAAGGAGCAAACCCAAGAGCCGCAAGAGTAGTCCTCAGTGTGTCGTGCCACTCACGTGGCGCCTGGCGGAGACCGTAGAGTGGCCGCCGGAGGCTCCACTGGGTACCAAGAGGAAACGACCCAGTGAAGCTAGGTGGGCGGCGCAGCCAGATCTCCTCGTGCAGGCTGCCCTGTAGGAAAGCAGTGCTGAAGTCAAGAGAGTGAAGCTCGTGGTCGCGCTGAGCGGCTATGTGCAGCAGCACCCAAAGAGTGGTCATCTTCGGGGTGGGAGAGAAGGTCTGAAAGTAGTCAACTCCCTGCCGCTGACTGAAGCCTCGAGCCACGTAAGGCGCCTTGAAGACAGGCGGAGAACCCGGCGGCCGCTTCACCCTGAAAATCCACATGCCACTGACGATGTTCGCCCCAGGTGGGGGAACCTCGTCGACGTAGGTGCCTGTGGACTTCCAGGAAGCCATCTCTGCGTCCATGGCTGACTGCCACTGAGAGAAGTAAGGACCCTCTATCGCCTCTGCGTAAGAGCGCGGAGTCGGGATGTCTGGTGCATCCGGGTCTCCCTCAGGTGCAATCAGCATGGACACGAGATGAGGTAAAGTAGCAGCAAAACACTGGAACTCCTCCTACCTGTCCTCAAGGACGTCCGTGCTAAGAGCACACTCACCCCCGACGGACGGAGAACAGACAGACTCAGACTCAGCAACAAGACTAGCGGCGTAGTCTAGACGACAGTGAGCAGCGAAGTCGACAAGCTCAGCAACTAAGGCAGACGCAGCAGTGGACTCAAAGGAAGGGTCAGTGACAACAGTAGCGAGGAGACGCGTGACAGTAGGGCTGGCAGCACGAAGGGAGTCAGACTCCGGGTCAGCAAGAGCAGGAAGAGAGGACTCCGGAGGAGACGGCAAAGGGACACGCAGTGGAGCAGTGGAAGGACGCAGTGCCATCTGGTGCGTGCCTGGGACCGCAGGAGGACGCTGACACGGAACACGACGACCAGTGCGAGCAGCACGAACAGGCGACGCAGGACGAGACGCAGGCTCACGACGCTCAGCAAGACCTCCAGTAGGACCAGTGTAGGGAGAAGGAGCAGGCAGTGGGGAGGTGGGCTGTAACTGTGACTCGGACTGGACAGGCGGTGGACACTCTAAGGGAGGAGCAGGACCAGTAGAGGGCGGAAGACCAAGAACCTGCTCAAGGAGCGGAATGAAGTACGGCCGTGGCCGCGCAGCACCTCCAAAACCAGCAGGGACAGCACCAGCACCCCCAGCGTCAGCTCCAACAGCTCCAGCAGCTCCACCAGCTGCTCCAGTAGCGCGAGCTCCAGCAGCACCTCCAGCTCCAGCACCTCCAGCTGCACCTCTAGCAGCACCCCCAGCTCCAGCACCGCCAGCAGCTCCAGCTCCAGCAGGACCACCGGAAGACGAAGCAGCTCCAGCTCCAGTACCTCCAGCAGCACCTACTCCAGCAGCACCGCTAGCTCCAGCACCGCCAGCAGCTCCAGGTCCAGTAGCACCACCAGGCCCGGCAGCTCCAGTACCTCCAGTACGAGCACCTCCGGGACCCGTGGCTCCAGAACCCCCAGCAGCCCCAGCAGCAGAAGGATCTCCAGCCGCAGCAGAACCTCCAGCGCCGGAAGCACCACCAGCTCCAGCAGCACGGCGCCAGCGCCTAGCAAACCACTCGCACAGCTCCTGCGGAGAGAGTGGCTCCCGCCGGGACGAAGCACCAGAAGGACCTCCAGGCCCAACACCACCAGACTCCACACGAGTAGGCCCAGCACCCTCAGGCTCCGCACCCGCAGACTCAACAACCCCAGGCTCAGCACCCCCAGACTCAGCACCCCCAGGCTCAGCACCCCCAGACTCAGCACCCCCAGGCTCCGCACGCTCAGGCTCAGCACCCCCAGATCCGGCACCCACAGACTCAACACCCTTAGCAGCACCAGAGTCAACAGCTACCTCGACAGGCTCGACCGCGTCTACCTGGGACACACCTGAGGGAGCAGGACCCTGGGGGGGGAGGGGGTCTACCGGGGGGGACCTGGCGCGAGGAAGAGCGGTGGGGGGGGGAAGGGGAGCAGTGCAAAAGGGGGAGAGACGGTAGTAGGGAGCCGACTCGTCAAACGTGACGTCCTGAGAGGACAGAACACGGCGCGAGGTGGGGTGGTAAAACTGCCAACCAGGCGCGTCAGGGGGGAAGCCAAGGAAGACGCAGGGAACAGCACGGGAGGACAGCTTGTCCGCAGACAAGTCGCGGACGAAAGCTCGAGATCCCCAGACACGGAACGCAGACGCATCACCAACCTTCCCCGTCCACCGCAGAGCAGGGGAGGTCTCCCGCATAAAGAGCCGGGGCTGAAGGTTGATCTGATGCGCCGCGTACTGAACCGCGAACGGCCACAGAAAATAGGGAGCAGCCGCATGGATCATGGACGTACGAGCGACGTCCATGACCATGCCAATGCGGCGCTCAGCAATCCCATTTTGCTTTTGAGAGGCCGGAAGCGTGATCGTCTGGCGCATGCCCTCCGCACGACAGAAGGCTCGCAGAAGGTCGGAGGAAAACTCTCCACCTCTGTCGGAGTGCAGACGCAGAACAGGAAAGTCCGAACCGAAACTCACTCTTAGCTGGAGACGAGCAGCGCGGATCCAATCGATCAACACCTCAGTGACCTCACCCTTGCGGCGCAAGGGGAAGACTGTGGTGTAACGCGAGTAGTCATCAACCACCAGTAGGAAGTAACGCTCATGGCCCTTACCACGGATGCGGGCGGGGCCCCACACGTCCATGTGGAGAGTCTGCAGCGGAGCCTCTGTCGGAGGAAACTAGGAGGAGTGAGGAGCGGCGCGCTGCCGTCCCTCGACGCAGGGAACGCAGGTAGGGGCAGGCCCCGGAGGAAGGGGAGGGAGGGACCTGGGGAGACCAGAGACAAGGACACGGGAGGCCATGCCTTGGAGACGAGGCAGGGAGGGGTGACCAAGGCGGTGGTGCCAGAGGAGAGTCTGGTGGGACAGGAGGCGACACGAGCAGGGGGCAGACTCAGGACCAGACCGAGACGCTGCAGCAGAAACCTGACCCGACGCAGCAACCTGACCAGATGCTGTAACCGAAGGAGACTCGGTCGTCAGTGTGTACAGGCTCGACCCCGGCTGATGGGTAAATGTGGCCAAGTGTCGGCCCGTCCGAGCACACGTGCAGTGGGTCACTCGCTGACTCGCAGGAGTGAACTGGTCAACCCCTCCATCCTGCAGGTCAGCACCACTCACCAAGTTCGTTGAGAACGAGGGGAGGTAAAGACCTGACAGGGAGCCAGACGGGGCCGCCGGACACGGTAGGACAGTGGAGTAGTGAGCAAGGACAGGACCTCCAGAGGGGTCTGCCAGGGAGACTGCAACCGGCCGAGTAAGCGGCGTGAGGGTGGTGCGGTCTCGAAAGAAGGAGCGGGAAGCACCCGAGTCAAGGGTGAAGGTGTGCAAGACCGCAGCAGGCGCAGCACCAGAGAGAGTAGACTCACCAGCACCTAGAGCAGGAGACTCACTAGCACCTAGAGCAGCAGCCTCACCGACACCTGGAGCAGGAGACGCACGAGCACCTAGAGCAGCAGCCTCACCAGCAGCTAGAGCAGCAGACTGGATACCGGGGTCAGGCGGCACACACAGGTGACAGGCACCCTCAGCACTAAAAGACAATGCATATATTGCAGTGAGAAGAGCATCATAGTCAAGAGCAAAGATATCTACCCTCTGCCTAAGCAGCTCCAGCCTGGAGGGGAGCTCAGCGTTGTCGCCAAACTCTGTATGCCAAGCGTCGCTTAGACGGGCAAAGCAGCGGGACTCTGTGTGACCAGGAGTCCCGCAAGGCTGACCAGTCCGGACACCCGTGCGAATGACGTACGGGCAGCGAGAACTACTTAGTGACCCTCTACTCTGAGCGTACCACTCGCGAAGCTGCTGGGGCGAAAGGGTCTCGCGCGGACGACGCTGCAGCTGCACCTGGCCACTACAAGAAGCTCCCGAACTACTCACTCCAGGACGACTCCCACTACGGCCACCCCGACAACCCCAACTAGCGTACCACTCACGAAACTGATGGGGCGGGAGGGACTCACGCGAACGTCGCTGGAGCTGCAGCTGGCCAACGCTAGGAGTAGCAGTAGCAGTAGTAGCCGCAGTAGCAGCAGTAGCAGCAGTAGCAGTAGTAGCCGCAGTAGCAGCAGTAGCAGTAGTAGCAGCGCGGCCACCCTTACAACCCCAACTAGCGTACCACTCACAAAGCTGTTGGGGCGTGAGGGACTCATGCGGACAGCGCTGGAGCTGCATCTGGCCACGCCAGGAGCAGCTGTAGCAGTAGAAAGAGCAGTAGCAGCAGGAGCAGCAGTAACAGCAGTACGGGCAGGGCAGTGCTCACCAGTGGCGAGAAGGGCAGGCGTACGACGGCGGCAACGGCGAGGCCGCTACCACTGCAGGGCAAGGGCTCCGCGGCAGCTGCAGGGGCGGCTGCTCTAGGGGCGGCTGCTCCAGGGGCCAGGGGCAGCTGCTGCAGGGGCGGCTGCTCCAGGGGCCAGGGGCGGCTGCTGCAGGGGCGGCTGCTGCAGGGGCGGCTGCTCCAGGGGCCAGGGGCTGCTGCTGCAGGGGCGGCTACTCCAGGGGCCAGGGGCGTCTGCTGCAGGGGCGGCTGCCCCTGGGGCCAGAAGCGGCTGCTGCAGGGGCGGCTGCTCCAGTGGCCAGGGGCGGCTGCTGCAGGGGCGGCTGCTCCAGGGGCCAGGGGCGGCTGCTGCAGGGGCGGCTGCTCCAGGGGCCAGGGGCGGCTGCTGCAGGGGCAGCTGCTGCAAGGGGCGGGGGCAGGGGCGGCCGTTCGAAGGTCGGGCGCGGGTTAGGGCAGGGCGCCGCGGCGCGCAGGGGCGACGCCGCGCGGGTCCCGCAGGGGAGTCGCGACGAGCGGGGGCGACGCCCGGGTCCCGTTGGGGCGTCGCGACGCGCAGGAGCCGCGCCTCGCGGGTCCCGCAGGGGCGTCGCGACGAGGCGGGGGCGACGCGCGGGTCCCGCTGAGGCGTCGCGACGAGGCAGGGGCGACACCCGGGTGGCGACGGGGCGGGGCCGCGACTCGCGACGGGGCGGGGCCGCTACGGGCAACGGGGCGGGGCCGCGAAGGGGCCGCTAAGGGGCCGCGAAGGGGCCGCGAAGGGGCTGGGAAAGGGCCGCTAAGGGACCGCGAAGGGGCCGCTACGGGGCCGCGAAGGGGCCGCGAAGGGGCCGGAAAGGGGCCGGGAAGGGACCGCTAAGGGACCGCAAAGGGGCCGCGAAGGGGGCCGCTAAGGGGCAGTGAAGGGGGCCGCTAAGGGGCAGTGAAGGGGGCGCTAAGGGGCCGCGAAGGGGCCGCAAAGGGGGACCGCGACGGGCCTCAGGAGCAGGGCAGGCCGCTAAGGGGCCGCGAAAGGGTAGGGCAGGTCAGAGCGCGAAGCGCACTTCGGGCAGGGTAGGAAAAAAAAAAAAAAAGATGGTGGGCCCTTAGGAAGAAACGGTCCCACTAGGGAACCCGCTCTATACCATGTGAAGAAAGAGGAATGACTGAACTAGCAAGGAGACGGGTACAAGTAGGGAAACCTAGCAGTGTTGTACCCCATATGGTCTACCCCACTACAGCCTACACAGACTATGTCATGTATGTTTGACAGGCGGGAGAGCCTTTGTGAAGATATTTGTAGTGTTGGCCACTTAGGCCACAAAGACCAAGCGTGCCTGGCCGCGCCGCTGTAGCTCTCGTAGCAGGAAGTAACATAGATGGATGCGCTTCAATCTGCTCTCAAATCAAGGCGCTCGAACAGGAGAGCCATGGCCTTGTTGTCAGGGATCAAGGTCGGTGCAAAGCTAGCCGCTCACCTAGGGCAGTGAGCATGAAGGTGAGCCAGCGGAGCTCCTGAGAAGCCATGGCACTGGCATAGATATCGGCCCCAGCAGTGGACGAAGCCACAGATGACGACCAAGTAGACCTCCACGACACAGCCCTAAAGCCCAAGCTGAAACAATACCTCTGCTTTGACCTGCTGGTCTCCAAGTCGTCGACTTAGGAGGAGTCATAGTGTCAAGTATGTCGCAATGGCTGTGTCACTCCAAGCACAAACACCATGCCTGATGTAGTTGCCACATACTTTGCTACCCTCGTAGGAGCCATCCAGTGCATAGGACGGTGTCTCCTAGTCGCAACAAAATGAGCCATGATGTTGAGAGGCTATGCGAGGTATGGACTTGTATAGATTATCTGGTACATGAGGTAACCCACAAGCTCTGCGTAAAGACCACTAGGCTCAAAAGGCTCGTTGGAAAGAGGAGAAGTGAGTCTGTGGTCAGCAACAAGAGGAGCGGGCAGTGTGGTGGAGAACTGAAACTCGAACCGAGAGAAGTAAGAGTGGAGCGAAGAGTGTCGTGCCACTCACGAGGCGCCTGTCGAAGATCGTAGACCAGTCGTCTCAGGCTCCATGGGGTCCCAGGTGGGAAAGTGACATTGAAGCCAGGAGGACGACGCAACCAGATTTCCTCATGCAAACTGCCTTGTGGGAAGGCAGTGGAGAAGTCTAGCGAGTGCATCCCAAGGTCTCGCTATGATGCGACGTGTAGTAGCACTCGTAGAGTGGTCATCTTTGTAGTGGGAGAGAAAGTCTGAAAGAAGTATATTTCCCCATGCAGACTGGAGCCTCTTGCCACAAAGCGCCCCTTGAATACATGTGGTGATCGAGGCGGCCGCTTCACCTTGAGGATCCACATGGCATCGACTACATTCGCCCTAAATGCTCACGGTAAAGGTCGTCAAGGCAATAGTGGCAGCACAGTGCAGAGTAGTCAGGACGCTAGCATGTAGTGCCAGCACCAGGGCCAGTCAGGATCCGGTATTGGCAGGGTCCGACGTCGCGGCCACCACGACTAGCCCTCAAGCTGGCTAGGAAGACGCTTCCCGTTCCAGGCCCCCACTGCTACTGAGGGCTCCATTATCAAAACTACTGCGGCTGATGCCACTGCAGCTGAGGAATACAAGTGGACTCCATGGCGAAAGGAAGCTGAGGCTAGGAACGAGTGGCAACGGCTAGCAACAAGCTTCAGGCCCGGAGCTGTTGGAACTAGACTCAGCTGGAAATAGGAGCGAGACACGGCTGAAGCTAGATACGACTACGAGAGCCATGCTAGGAGTGGCTGGTACTAGAAACGGCCAAAGCGAAGAACGACTAGGAATGCCGTGCTAGGAACGGCTGGCGCTAGGAGCAGTTAGAACTAGAAACGCTGGAGTTAAGAACGATTAGTGGGGCTGCCAACTACCGCTAGAAGAGCCGCATGTAGTGAGGGCTGGAGTACTGGTGGCAGTAGGCGGCATGCCTTTATTTTGTTAGAGACTAAGGATGGAGTCTAGGAAGATTAGGGGCCGAAATATCTCAAAATCGTAAACTACAGTTCTTGACCGAAAAGTTGTCGTCACAAGAAACACCATCGACAAAAAATGCACCATTAGAATTCTCTTAAGCGCGATTATGTTCTAGCCCTTGATCGTGGCTATCTCTCCCAATTTGAAATCGTATCAAAAGATGGAGCATAACTCGAGTTATGAATTTCAGCGCACTAGGGGGTATGCTGCCATAGAAACTTAATCACAATAGTCTCAAAAGGTTCCACAAGAGAATTCGAGTAGCTAGAAACCAGGTAGGAGGGAAGAGGAGGACGAGAGGGAAGGTCCCAAGAGAGTCCCCAACCAAGGAAACCCCATATTCACACAATTCCTCTCCCTAAAGGCACCCCAACTTTGACATTTGTCACTTTCCTAACCCATGCCATCCACCTCACCCAACATGACCACACTTGCCAACCTGGTTTGGCTTCTCCCAACCATTAGGCAGCAACTACACTGATGGTGACAAAGTTCCCAACCCCCAATGGTCCGTACCCCATATCGAGTCACTCCACAAATTACCATAGTCACCTCACCACAACCATAACTTTGAACGATCATAACTTTCTCGTTCGTGCTCTCATCGCGACGATTCTTTGTCGGAAAGCTCTTGAGCAGAGAAGTCATTTCAGATATCTGCTCAAGCAGGAAAAAAATTCACACACACTCAGAAAATCCAAACCACCCCAAGCACAAATTGTTCTGCACGCTCACACCACGCATGCAACGCATGAACATATGATGGGAGGCAGACAGGCGTGAATGCAAATGATAGCATCACATAATATATTTTACTCATCATTTTAGTGCTCGTAGCTCCTCTTAGTGCACTAGCTGCTGCGGCTGATAGTGCGCTTGGGGCTGTTGGTGGCGCGCTAGCTGCTCGCTGCTGCGCGCGCAAGCATACGTTGTTGTGCGTGCGCACGGGCCATGTGCGCTGCTGCAGCCATAAGCGCTGCTTCTAACGAGCGCGCGCTGATTTTAGCGGGGCGTGCGCTGCCTACAAGCGGGGCGCGCGCTGCTAGAGGCGAGAGTGTGCACTGCGTGCTGCAGTGCGTGGTGCTGTGGCTCGTGCTGTTGTGGGTGGTGGGCACGCCAGCGTGCTGCAATTCTAGCAAGCTGACTGGCTGAACGGCTAGCTGGCTGGCTAATCGGCTGGC
Source organism: Closterium sp. Naga37s-1 (assembly GCA_947471745.1). Lineage (NCBI taxonomy): Eukaryota > Viridiplantae > Streptophyta > Zygnematophyceae > Desmidiales > Closteriaceae > Closterium > Closterium sp. Naga37s-1. Next base: position 495,382 of record CANJKZ010000203.1, on the reverse strand, counting down.
CGGTTGGCTAAACGGCTGGCCGGCTGGCTAAACGGCTGGCTGGCTAAGCGGCTGGCTAGTTGGCTGGACATTTGCCTGGCAGGATGGGCGGCAGTCTTGGACGTAGGTGGCATAGGACCTAACCATCTGGATACCATGTCAGAATGGCACGTAATGAAATGATGTTCAGTACGTAGGATGGGATATATGGACAACCCTAAATGGGTTGTACCCTTTAGAGGCTACCTCAATGTAGCCTAACAAGATAACATATAAAATTTGGTAGATCTTCCCTCAAGATTCGTATCTGTACTTCAGACTTGCAGGTTTGCGAATCCTGGAAAATTAGAGTCGTCATTCTTAGGAAAATATGCCTCACCCCAAAATACGGGTGAATGCAAATAGCAAACACGGATAGCAACGTAAGCACATGAACACGGGAGCTCGGGAGCACGAGTGCATGCGAGCACAGGTGCACGAGCAAACACGGGTAGTATAGGTGGGCACGGGCAGCACAAGAAGTATACGAGCACGGGAGCACGGGAAACACGGGCACGGGTGAAATGGGAGGCACGGGCGGACATCAAAGGTCATGCACGACACAAGAGGAAAGGAAGGGACATGGGAGGGGATGAGAGGAAGAGGAGGCGGCTGATGCTGCGGCTGGACTCACACCACTCCCTCAACCTCCACCTTATAGTAGAAACAGTGGGAGTGAGAGATACATGGGAGGGTATGAGAGGAGGAGGTGTAGTGGTGGTAGGTGCTGGAGAGATACGCCCAACCACGGCATGGCATACGAGGGACATTTCAGGAGTAACAAGACATTAGTAGGGATAGCTAAGTATTACTACTGGCCCCAGATGGCAGCAGACGTGCAGCAGTTTGTCGCCTCATGCGACACGTGCTAGCGGATGAAGAGTAGCAAGCAGAAAAGGGCAGGGCTACTTCAACCTCTACCCGTACCGGAGCAGCCATGGCAAGTCGTTAGCCCGGATTTCATTATTGGGCTTCCTTAGACCTCACGAGGGCATGATGCGATACTCGTGGTGATCGATAAGTTCTCTAAAATGGGAGATTTCATACTGAACAATGCCACGGCTACAGTCACTACTCGCCTCCTCTTTGACCGCATCATTACCATCCACGGCATCCCCGCTACACTCATCTCGAACATGGACCCAAAGTTCACTAGAAAGTTCTGGAGGGAACTCATGGGAATGTTGGGGAGAAAGCTTGCGATGTCTTTAGCGTACCACCCCAAACTGACGGACGGACCGAGCGACTTAATGAGATGGTTGAACAGTTACTGTGCACAGCTTGCAAATACGATAGTAGATACCGACCCTGGAGTTTGCTTACAACAACGCGTCACTTGCGGCCATAGGGAAATCTCCATTATTTTTGTGCTATGGACAGGAACCACTTACACCACAGCAGCCAACCATACCAGCACACATAGAAGCCGCACACGACTTCGAGTGGCAGTCGAAGATCAGGTTCTTGTAGACACACACAACTTGGACATGTCTCACTTTCTGTCCAAGCTCCGGCCACGCTACTGTGGTCCTTTTCACGTTGAGGAGAAGGTGACACCAGTTACATTACGCTTGCGCTTACTATCTACGTAGAAGCTTCAAAATGCTTTCCATCTTTTACAATTAAAGTCCTACAAGGACCCGAACCAACAGCTCATGGGACGGAAGCTACCGCCATAAACACCTGTTCTTGTATAGGATGAAGCGGTTCTTCGATCCTCACACTTCGATCTTCCTTAAGGACTTTTGTCGTGAGGAGGTCATCACCAAGTCGTACATGCTTCCGGCCTCTCCACAGCAGAATGGGATTGCTGCGCGCCGCATTGGCTTGATCAAGGAGGTTGTTTGCACCTCCCTGATCCATGCGGCGGCTCCCCATTTTTGTGGCCGTTGGTGGCCTGATATGCCTCACAGCAGCTTAACCTCTGGGCCCGTGTCTCCGTGCCAATGACCTCGCCTATGCTACGTTGGACAGGAGAGGTTGGCGATGCGTTGGCATTCCGGGTCTGGGGCTCGCTTGCCCTTGTCCGCGATACCACCGCGGGCAAGCTCTCTGCTCGCACCGTTCGCTATGGAGGTGCTGGAGCTGTAGGTGCTGGAGGTGCTGGTGCTGGAGGTGCTGGTGTTGGAGACACTGGAGGTGGAGGTTCTGGTATTGTGGGTACTGCGCAGCAGCGACTGTTTTTCTTGCCTTAGCCGTAGCCGTCGCTGCCACCACCTGAGTCGGCGCTTCGCCAGGTTCTTAGTTTTCCGTCTTCAACTGACCTTACTCCACCTCTATTGTGTCCTCCCCCTAACCAGTCACAAGCGGAGTTATAGCCTGACTCCTTACTGCCCGCTCCTTCTCCTTATACTGAGCAGACAGACTCCCTGACAGAGCGTCGTGAGTCTGCGTCTCGCGCGTTCGCAGTGTTCGTCGTGCTCGTCGTGTTCGTCCTCCACCAGTCCCCGGCACACACACTATGGCACTTCATCCTTCCTCTGTTCCACAACGTGTTGCCCTGCTGTCTCCTCTGGCGTCCACTCTTCCTGATGTTCCTTACCTCGAGTCTGACCTTGCTTGTGCTGCTAGTCCTATTGTCATGCGTGTCCTGGCCACACTTGTCACTGAACCTTCCTTTAAGTCTATTGCTCCCTCTGCCTTAGTCACTAACCTCGTTGAATTTGCTGCTACCTGTCGTCTTGACTACTTTGCAAGTCTTGTTACTGGGTCAGAATCTGAATTTCCTCCGTCCGTCAGGGGTGAGCTTGCCCATGGAATTGACGTCCTTGAGGACATACAGTTTGAGCTTGAGTGCTTCGTGGCTGCTGTACCTCATCTCGCTTCCATGCCGCTTTGCCCTGAGGGAAACTCGGATGCACTAGACATCTCGACCCCGCGCTCTTACGTAGAGGCAATTGCGGTTCAGTATTCCTCTTTGTGGCAGACAGCCATGGATGTAGAGATGGCTTCATGGAAATCCACAGGCACCTACGTCGACGCAGTTCCTTCTCCTAGGGCGAACATAGTCAATGGCATGTGGATTTTCAGGGTAAAGCGGCCGACGGGTTCACCGCCTAACTTCAAGGCGCGTTACGTGCACGAGGCTTTTGCCAGAGATAGGGGGTTCACTTCTTCAAGACCTTCTTCCCCACTCCGAAGATGACCAATCTTCTGGTGTTACTGCATGTTGCAGCACAGCGTGACTACGAGCTCCACTAGCTTGAATTCAGCACGGTGTTCTTGCTGGACAGCCTTGACGAAGAGATCTAGATGCGCAGCCCACCTGGCTTCACTGGGCCGTTTCCTGAGAATACCCAGTGGAGCCTCCAGCGGCCAGTCTACGGTCTCCGCCAGGCACCCCGTGAGTGGCACGACACACCGAGAACTAGACTTACAGCTCTTGGGTTTGCTCCTTTGACTACTGACCCGTCACTGTTTCTGTGCACCGACCCTCTCTGCCTCCGTGCTACATCCCCGTGTACGTCAACGACTTGGTCTTTGGTACTGGTGACACAGAGGCATTGGCCCTTGTGAAGGGTGGACTGCGGAGCTATCTTGGCTTGTAGATCACCCAAGACAAAACACGGCGCACCATCACTTTGACTCAGTCACACATGGTGCACCAGGTCCTTCAGCGCTTTGGCTTTCAGTTATCCTCGCCACATGCCACTCCTCTGCCTACAGGCCACTCGCTCTTAGCTCCACCTTCGAACGAGTCCGTTGAGCCGAGTGGTCAGTATCCAGGTCTTGTGGGCTGCCTCATGTACCTGATGACTTGCACTTGATCTGACCTCGCGTACCCTGTCAGCATCCTACTGCGCTACGTTGCATTTGGGAGGCACCGACCAGAGCACTGGCGCGCTGCTAGGAGGGTGCCGCGTTACTTGTGCAGTACAACAGGCATGGGGCTTGTGCTTGGAGGACGGGGTCGAGTTGTACTCACTGGACACCCAGACGCTTCTTTGGACGACGACCAGGAGACTCAGCGGTCGTCACAGGGTTACACTTTCAGTCTCGGCATTGGTTCTATCTCCTGGAGGTCCACCCGCTTGTCTTCTATACTTAGTTCTAGCTCTGAGGCCAAGATCTACGCTAGGGCTATGGTTTCTCAGGAGTTATGCTGGCTGACCTACTTGCTGACAGACTTGGATGGGCGGCCTCGTTCTCCTCCTATTCTGTATGTCGACAACAAGGCCACGATTGCCTTGTCTCGGGACCGGAGAGTGGAGCACAGAACAAAGCACACTTCCTCGCTCGAGAGTAACAAGAGCATGGTCAGCTCAGCCTTACTGGGCCAACAGTGCTGATATTTTCACCAAGACCCTTGTGTCTGGGTGATCATCAGCGTTTCTACACTTCTCTAGGCCTTGTGCCTACTCTACCTCACTTACTTACCTCATGACGTTGCCCTGTACTGTGAGATATATATATAGATATACATATATATATATATATGCCTGCATGCTTACCCTTGCTAGGTTGTGATCACTGTACTGCTTGTCCTTTTACAACTGTGCATGCAAACTCGCCTTGTGGCCACTTGCTTGTGCTCAGATTGCGTGGTGATCTTGAGTTCCACCCTTAGCTTGGCTTTGCTTTGATTCTTTGCTTGATTCGTCTTGTAGCCGTTGGTTGTTCTTGGTATCCTCCACTTTGCCTATGGGGGTGTGTTAAAGTGCATTATATGCTTGTAGGTTGTAGTGGAGTAGCCCATATAGGGTAAAACCCATCATGGTTGCATACTTGTATCTCGCTGCTGTTACTCACACATCATTCCAATGTACTCTGATCCTAACACTAAACCCTATGTTCAGGAGCTTACGGTACTTGTGAACCCTTTACGCCCCCATGTTTGTTATCCTTAATTCATGACATTTTACCTTCGCGAGTTTCTCAGCGAAGTCCAGCTGGTCGATGTTCCACTGTTTCATATCCACTATGACAACCAATGAGCAATTTGCATCACGAAAAAAGACCGGTTTCGCCAATAGGACGAAGCACATCCCGCTTCGGTTTCATTTTTTTTTTTTAGGGTTTAGGGTTCGCTGTCCGTCGCCATCACTGTGAACTTGTAGCTTGTGTAGCGGGTGCGGAACGCGGTCTTGTAACAATCATCGGCAAAGACCCGAATCTGGTGATAGCCGCCACGTAAGTCGATTTTTTAAAATTAGCGAGCGCCGCGAAGTTGATCGAGGAGGTCGTCGGTGCATGAGATGGGATAACGAGACTTGATGGTTACCCGGTTGAGCGCGCGATAGTCGATACACATGCAACGCCCGCCATCTTTCTTTGGTGTCAACAGGGTTGGGGCTGCGAAGGGAGAAGTACTAGGTCTAATAAACCCAATTGGCATCGCTACCGTTCGCTGCCTATCTTCTTCTTCAAAGTCACTTGTGAGCGTTTTCAACGGGTTGCTCACCACTTGACTGTTGCCCTCGCCTTCTTCATTGGGCGACTCCCGACATGCTTCACATTGCGTCTAGAGTAGCTCGGTATTTTCCTCAGCATAAATTCTTCATTGTTGCCTGTAGCTCTGCCATTTGTGCCAGCATTCTGTTCAATGTCTCTTGGTCCATGTGTCGCACGCTTCGTCTGGTGGGCAGAGGGTGTCAGAATGTTATGTTTGTCTAGCCTGCAGTGGGGTACTCAATAGTGAGTACAGCCCAATTTAGGGTTTGCTATATGTACTCAACTGCTTGCTAGTGAAACCACTTCCTTCCATCCATTCCTCATTTCTTCACATGGTATAGAGCAGGTTCCCTAGTGGGAACGCTTCTTAGGGCCCACCACTGAAATCGAATTTTTTTTTCCTGACCGGAGCGCGAGTCGCCCCTGCCCGAGGCGCGCCCCGTGGGCCGCCCTCTCGCCGCGTCCCCTGCCCTTAGCGGCCTGTCGCGCCCTCCTAGAGGCCCCTCGCGCCACCCTTAGCGGCCCCGTCGCCGCCCTTAGCGGCCCCGTCGCCACCCTTCGCGGCCCCGTCGCCGCCCCTAGCGGCCCCGTCGCCGCCCTTCGCGGCCCTGTCGCCGCCCCTATCGGCCCCGTCGCCGCCTCCTGCGGCCCCGTCGCCGCCCCTAGCGGCCCCGTCGCCGCCCCTATCGGCCCCGTCGCCGCCTCCAGCGGCCCCGTCGCCGCCTCCAGCGGCCCCGTCGCCGCCTCCAGCGGCCCCGTCGCCGCCCCTATCGGCCCCGTCGCCGCCTCCAGCGGCCCCGTCCCCGCCCCGGCCATGCTCCGTCGCCTGTCGCGGCGCACCGGGGTCCGTGCACCGCCCCCCCCTCTTTTCCCGTCGCCTGTCGAGGGGCGACCTGGGGGGGGGGGGGGCGAGCGTCGCCCTTCTGCCGCCTGTTTTGGCGCCCTGGGAGGCCGCGCGTCGCCCCCCCCCCCCCCCCCGTAACCTCCCTACCCGCCGTCCCGCCCTGCCCTGTGTTAGGGTCTGGGGGTGGCGAGTAGGGGGTGGCGGGTGTGTGGTCTCCCCTGCTCCTCCTCCTCCTCTGTCTCCCACTGCTGCAGCTGCCGCTGAGGGGGGTGGGTGTGTGGGAGTCGACGGAGTGGTGCTAGGGGGTGGGGTGTGAGTGAACCTAGGGTGCAGCAGGGGGTGTGTGAAAGGGGGGTGGGATAGTTTGGGGAGGTTGAAGGGGGGTGGCCGCCGTGAAGCCCGCAGCTCCAGTCGCCCGTGAGACCGTTGCGCCAGTCGCTCGTGAGCCCGTTGCGCCAGTCGCCCGTGAGCCAGTTGCTCCAGTCGCCCGTGAGTCCGTTGCTCCTGCCGCTCAGAGTTAGCCGCGGAGCCAGTTACTCCAGTAGCCCATGTGCCAGTTGCTCCAGTTGCCAGTGTGCCAGTTGCTCCAGTTGCCCGTGTGCCAGTTGCTCCAGTTGCGCCGTGTGCCAGCAGCTTCAGCTGCCGCCCACTACCTCTTCTCCTCTCATAGTCCCTCCTCCTCCACACTTGCCCTCGGTGATAGCCTCTAGCTTTGCTTACATTTGTGAACTTTAAACTGTTGCTTCTTGTACTTGTGCTCAGATTGTGTGGTGACATTGTGATCCACCCTGAGCTTGTGTTTTGCTTGCTTGTTGTGCTGATTACACCCCACTTTGGCTATGAGGGTGTGTCAGAATGTTATGTTTGTCTAGCCTGCAGTGGGGTACTCAATAGTGAGTACAGCCCAATTTAGGGTTTGCTATATGTACTCAACTGCTTGCTAGTGAAACCACTTCCTTCCATCAATTCCTCATTTCTTCACAGAGGGGTATCCGTGGCCTTTAGGCGAGTGGAAAGCAATATCTATCAGAGTTGGGCAGGTTAAAATTTATGAATTTCGCAGCCAACCGTTTTGCAGTCAACTGTACCAGCCAACCTGTGCCACCAAACTACACTCGAAAGTGGGGTGAACTAGGAAAGTAGCTCTAGTAGCAGATGTTATGAGTTGTTAAAGAGAGTGCGCGGAATAACGAATAGCAAGAGTGTGACTCAATGAACTGATAATACAATGAAGGCACGCGCTAATATAGTGACTACCCTAGCTAGGAGGGAACCTTGGGAAAACGAGGTTGGGTGTAGGTTTGGCAATCGAAAAGCCAAAAGCGATGCGGAGTAGCCTCGCCATCGAGGATGTGTGTGAGGATCTGGTTTAGGAAAGAGAAATCTATTGAATGCTTCACCTGGGTACAAGGTGAGGCTATATATAGGCTCGACACAAAGGCAGTAACCCGGGTGTTACTTCAAGGTTCCGCGGGTCGCGAAGCGTCCCGAACGGTTTCTTCCCGAATTCGGTAGAAGGCAATTCGGTGGCAACCGAAAAGCCTAGAATTCGGTGCACTCAACCTAGTTCGGTGCCTATAACTATAATATTTATAGTAAAAGCAAGGAACCTAGGAAATCAAGCAAAAGCAAGCAAAGCAAAATAAAGCTAAGCTAGATAATGCGTAATAAAGCAGTATCAAGCAAGTAAAGTCTAGCAAATCCGTCGTACTCTCACACGTCCCCCCCTCAAAGCTGGATGGCATGAGATACACCCTGCTTGACAAGATAATCCTTGAGAGCACGGCGTGCGTTGCCCATATCAGCTTTTGCAACCCAACTGTCTTCCGATGGGTCATATCCCTTCCAGTGTATCAGGAACTCGAGAGTGTTGCCGCATTGCGTCGATGAGCGAGCACACGTTCCACCTCGTACTTAGGTTCATCCTGTACGAGAACAGGTGGTGGTCGAGGTAGTTGTCATCCTCTGAACTGCTGGTTGGGGTCCTTGTAGGGCTGCTGCTGCTGCAGTGGCGGCTGCTCCAGGGGCGGCTGCTCCAGGGGCGGCTGCTCCAGGGGCCAGGGGCGGCTCCTGCAGTGGCGGCTGCTCCAGTGGCAAGGGGCGGCTGCTGAAGGGGTGGCCGCTCTAGGGGCCAGAAGCGGCTGCAAGTGCGGCTGCTCCAGGGGCCAGGGGCGGCTGCTGAAGGTGCTGCTGGTGCTGGAGTTGGAGCTGGAGGTGCTGGAGCTGCTGGGGCTGCCGGTGAAGCTGAGGCCGCTGGGCCTACTGGAGTTGGTGTAGCTGCTGACCCTGGGGTTGGTGCTGCAGGGGCTGGAGCTGGAGGTGCTGACGCTCGTCCTCCTGCAGGTGCTGGAGCCGACGGTGCGGCTGGAGCGGGTACTACTGGGGGTCCTGGAGTTGGCACTACAGGAGCTGCTGGTGGTGCTCCGAGAGTTGGAGCTGCTGCTGGGGGTTCTGGTGCTGTCTCTGCGGGTTCTGCGGGTGCTTCACGACCGCGACCGTACTTCGTTCCGCTCCTTCAGCAGGTTCTTGGTCAGCCTCCTCCTCCTTGTCCTGCTCCCTCCTTAGAGTGTCCTCCGCCTGTCCAATCGCAGGCGCAGTTATAGCCTGCCTCGCCACTTCCTAGTCCTTCTCCCTACACTGGTCCGACAGGAGGTCTTACGGAGCGTCGTGAGCCTGAGTCTCATCCTATGTCGCCTGAGTCTCGTTCTGCGTCGCCTGCTCGTGCTGCTCGCACTGGTCGTCGTGTCCCGCGTCAGCGTCCTCCTGCTGTCCCGGGCACTCACCAGATAACGCTTCGTATTTCCACTGCTCCGCAGCCTGTCTCTCTGCCTTCTCCTCCTGCGTCCTCTCTTCCTGCCCTTGCTGACCCGGAGTCTGACTCTCTTCGTGCTGCTAGTCCTACTGTCAGGCGTCTTCTGGCCACTGCTGTCACTGACCCTTCCTTTGAGTCAGCTGCTGCGTCTGCCTTAGTTGCTGAGCTTGTCGACTTTGCTGCTAACTGTCGTCTAGACTACGCAGTCAGTCTTGTTGCTGAGTCTGAGTCTGTCTGTCCTCCGTCCGTCGGGGGTGAGTGTGCTCTTGGCACGGACGTCCTTGAGGACAGGCAGGAGGAGTTTGAGTGCTTTGCCGCTGCTGTACCTCATCTCGAGTCCATGCTGATTGCACCTGAGGGAGACCCGGATGCACCAGACATCCTGACCCCGCGCTCTTACGCTGAGGCGATCGCGGGTGAGTACTCCTCTTAGTGGCAGTCAGCCATGGACGCAGAGATGGCATCCTGGAAGTCCACAGGCACTTACGTCGACGACGTTCCCCCTCCTGGGGCGAACATCGACAGTGGCATGTGGATTTTCAGGGTGAAGCGGCCGCCAGGTTCTCCGCCTGTCTTCAAGGCTCGTTACGTTGCTCGAGGCTTCAGTCAGCAAGAGGGAGTTGAGTTCTTCCAGACCTTCTCCCCCACCCCGAAGATGACCACTCTTCGGGTACTACTGCACGTTGCCGCTCAGCGTGACTACGAGCTTCACTCTCTTGACTTCAGCACAGCTTTCTTGCAGGGCAGCCTGCACGAGGAGATCTGGCTGCGCCCCCCTCCTGGCTTCACTGGGTCGTTCCCTCCTGGAACCCAGTGGAGCCTCCGGCGGCCAGTCTACGGTCTCCACCAGGCGCCACGTGAGTGGCACGACACACTGAGGACTACACTTGCGGCTCTTGGGTTCGCACCTTCTACTGCTGACCCGTCGCTGTTTCTGCGCACCGACACTTCGCTGCCGCCGTTCTACATCCTCGTGTACGTCGACGACTTGGTCTTTGCCACTGCTGACACTGAGGCTCTCGCCCTGGTGAAGTCGGAGCTGCAGAAGAGACACATGTGCACAGACCTGGGTGAACTGCGCAGCTACCTTGGCTTGCAGATCACCCGGGACAGAGCACGCCGCACCATCACACTGACTCAGTCACACATGGTGCAGCAGGTCCTTCAGCGCTTCGGCTTCACCTGGTCCTCGGCACAGGCCACTCCTCTGGCTACAGGTCACTCGCTCTCAGCTCCACCTTCGGACGAGTCCGTAGAGCCGAGTGGTCCTTACCCAGAGCTAGTTGGCTGTCTCATGTACCTGATGACTTGCACTCGTCCTGACCTCGCGTACCCTCTTGGCCTTCTGGCTCGCTACGTGGCTCCTGGTCGGCACCGAAAGGTGCACATGGATGCTGCTAAGAGAGTACTGCGCTACTTGTGCAGTACATCAGGCATGGGACTTGTGCTTGGAGGGAGGAGCTCAGTTGTCCTCACTGGGCACTCAGACGCTTCTTGGGTTGACGAACAGGCTACTCAGCGGTCGTCACAGGGTTACACCTTCAGCCTTGGCTTTGGTTCAGTTTCTTGGCGTTCTACACGCTCGTCTTCAGTTCTCAGCTCCAGTTGTGAGGCTGAGATCTACGCCACAGCCATGGTTGCACAGGAGTTACGCTGGCTCACCTACCTGCTGACTGACTTGGGAGAGCGGCCTCGTTCTCCTCCAGTGCTGTACGTCGACAACAAGGCTACCATTGCCTTGTGTGAGGAGCACAGACTGGAGCACAGAACGAAGCACATCGCTCTACGTTACTTCCTGGCTGGAGAGTTGCAGCAGCGTGGTCAGCTTCGTCTGCGTTACGTGGCCACTCGGGCCAACACTGCTGATATATTCACCAAGGCACTTCAGTCTGGTGATCATCAGTGTTTCTGCACTATGCTAGGGCTTGTGCCCACTTTTCCTCACTTGCTGTAGGCTTTGCTTGTACTGTGATCCAGATATATATACCTGCATGATTGCTTTGCTAGGTAGAGATCACTGTGATGTTTGTGTTGCATATATGCCTCTGCATGTGAACTGGCCTTGTGGCCCTTTGCTTGTGCTCAGTGTGTGTGGTGACGTTGTGATCCACCCTGAGCTTGCTTTGCCTTTCTTGACTGGTCTTGTGACCCCTTGCTCTCCCCCACTTTGCCTATGGGGGTGTGTCAAATGTCATATCTGCAGCAGTTTGTTAGGCTGTAGTGGGGTAGTTACTATGGGGTACAGTAAGTTTAGGGTTTCCTACTTGTACCCAACTCTTTCCTAGTTCAATCACTCTTGTTGATTCTGACACGGTGTAGTTGACTGCTGTGGTGTAAGTGGTTCCCCTCCGTAGCAGAGGAAGAAATGAGTTTTCCCTGTGGCCGCATGTGGCGCGTTGTTGTAAGCGAACTCTAGGGTCGGTAACTGTAGATCCCTGTGGCTGATGTCGTCTTTGCAAGCTGTGCGTAGTAACTGTCCAACCACCTGATTGAGTCGCTCAGTCTGTCCGTCAATCTGGAGGTGGTACACTGAAGACATCGCAAGCTTTGTCCCCAACAATCCCATAAGTTCCCTCCAGAACTTACTAGTGAACTTTGGGTCTCTGTCTGAGATGAGCGTAGCAGGGATTGTGAGAGGACGTCCCCGTTATAATATTTGTCATTATTATATTCTTCCTTTATCTTATTCTCCTTTTTCTCCTCTTTATTTTGGTCTTTATTTCATCTCAATCGGCCTACTATTCTATTTTCTAGAGCCTTCTATTTATTTCTCTTATTTCATACTTTTCCCACCGACATATCTATTATACGGCACCGACAGCGCCGACAGCGGTGCATACGGTGTAATCTGGGCGTAATCCCAAGTGCCAATAGCCTTGCGTGCTTGTGCGCACTTGTGATTGTAGTATCGGGAAGGGCGTGTTCCCGAAGGTTCGTTTTATCTCGTATCCTTGTATTTTCCGAGTATAAAAACGCCTTGTATTCAGTTTTAGTGACAAGTTTCGATTGAGAATTCAATCCTGTGACACTTGGTAATCAGAGCCGTTCTCACTCGACAACTCTCGGCTAAACAGCGGTCGCGGAAAAAATCGCCTCGAAAAACCGCCGGGGGCGACCAATTCGACGCCGATTTCTAGTAAGCATCAGTTCCGCGCTTTTCGAATTAACCCCCTCGCGTGGTTTCTGAACAGGATGGGTTCGCCGGCGACCAACGACGTTACGCAGCAGCTATTCGCGCAAATCGCCAAGATGGAAGCGGAGATGCGAGCGACTACCGAACGGTCGTGATTGGAGAACGAGCAGCTGCGAAATGAACTGCAGCGCGTTACGCAGCTCCTCTCGACCATGAACATTCCTGCTTCGGCGACTTCGCAGCAGTCGCAGCGTCAGTTCGAGGTTCCGAAACTTCGCTCGCCGGAATCGTTCGACCCCAGCGACAGAAAATCCGACGTCAGGCGATGGCTCGCAACGATCGAAATTTATTGCGCGGCGATCGGATGGTCGACGACGGAGTACGACGGCGAAAAAATTCGTCTCGCGACAACGTTGATGCGCGGTCCAGCTCTCGAGTGGCTCGAAAGCAACAGTAGAATTTTCTAGGGCGAAGCCACGTGGCAGCAGTTCCGGGCAGACCTTCTCAAACGTTTTGAGCCGATTAATTCCACTTATATTGCGCGCGAAAAATTACATCATCATCGGCAATACAGATGGAAGAATTTTATAATCGCATTCCCGATATTGCCGAGGGTGAAAAAATTCAGTCCTATATTGCGGGGCTGAAAACCGACATTCGCCGCCAGGTTGCAGCAGCGAATTGCAGCAGCTACAGTGAGATCGTATTGGCCGCGGAACGATTTGACCTGGTCAACAACGGAACACGACGGCCCCACGTCGTCGGATCACGACAAGGGGATCGCTCGGCTTCAACCACGTTCGTCGACCCCATGGAAGTCGACAAATTCGACGCGAAGTCACGTCCTGCAAAAAACAAAACGATTTGCGATTTTTGCGGCGGAAACGGACATCGAATTTCCGACTGTTTTCACATGAAATCTGCACGTGCAGCATTCCTAGGAACTTCCTCCAGCAGTCAAGAAAATTCTTGAAGAGTTCCAGGACATTCTCCCCGACAATTTACCTGATCAACTACCGCCATACCGAACACATCAACACGAGATCGTAGAAGAGCCGGGGTCCAAGCCGACGTTCCGAGCACCATACCGGCTGAGCCCGACAGAGCTTGCCGATATGAAAAAACAAATAGAGTATCTGTTAGAGAAAGGGCTGATTCGACCTTCGACTTCGCCGTACGGAGCTCCAGTTCTCTTCACTCCGAAGCCGGACGGAAGTCTGCGAATGTGCATCGACTACCGAGCCTTGAACAAGCAGACTATAAAAAATAAATACCCGATACCACGGATCGACGACTTACTCGATCAACTTCGCGGTGCTACGGTATTCTCCAAGCTCGACCTCAGATCGGGATACTGGCAAATTTGTATGGCGGACAACTCTATCCACAAAACTGCCTTTCGAACTCGGTATGGGTCATACGAGTATCTCGTGATGCCGTTCGGACTCACTAACGCACCAGCCACGTTTCAGGCGGAAATGAACCACATCCTTCGGCCCCTTCTGGACGAGTGCGTGGTGGTATGTTTGGACGACATCCTGATCTACTCGAAAGACATGAAGCAGCACGTTGAGCATCTACGACGCGTGTTTGAAATTCTTCGACGAGAACGCTTCTACGTGAAACTATCCAAGAGCGAGTTTGCGTTGAAAAAAGTCCAGTTCCTTGGACATATGGTGAGCGCTCAAGGAGTTCACGTGGATCCTAAGAAGATCGAAGCAGTGCGAACGTGGAAGACCCCTGAGAACGTGAAGGAGTTACAACAGTTCCTTGGATTCGCCAACTACTACAACCGGTTCGTACCGAACTACGCCAAGATTGCCGCACCATTAACGAACCTGTTGAAGAAGAATACACCATATCAGTGGGAGGCGAAGCACCAGGAAGCCGTGGAACAACTTAAAACTGCACTCACGTCCGCACCTCTCCTTATCATGCCAGACCCTGAACTTGACTATGTCATCGAGGCCGATGCTAGCGATCAAGCAGTGGGCGCAGTACTCATGCAGGATCAAGGGAAGGGACTGCAACCCATTGCATACCTCAGTAAAAAACTTCACGGGGCAGAACTCAATTACCCCATCCATGACAAAGAGGCCCTCGTCATCGTCAACGCATTTAAGGCATGGAGGTGTTATCTCGAAGGAAGAGAAACGACCGTCTACACCGACCACTGCAGCCTCAAATATCTGAAGACCCAACCAACACTCTCCAGGCGGCAGGTCCGGTGGATTGACTTTCTCGAAACCCACTTCCATTACGACATCGTATATAAGCCGGGGCACAAGAACAAGGCAGACGCACTCAGTCGCCCTGCACACGTTGCCGCCCTACAAGTCGATGGCATGAACCCACTTTTGAAGGGACTCTTCACGCATGGATATACCATTGACCCTGAAGTCTCCGTAGCAGAAAAGCGCCATCTTTTGCATTGGGATCAAGACATCGCGTACCATAAGGGATCCACAAAAATATGGGTACCTAATTACCCTCCTTTCCACCAGTTACTACTCGAAGAATATCATGATGTTCTCTACGCGGGCCACTTCGGTAGTAACAAGACGCTTGCCGGTATTGCGAAGCATTATTGTTGGCCCCACATGGCGGATGACGTACAAAAATTCGTCACCTCGTGCGACACATGCCAACGGATGAAGAGCAGCAAACAGAAGAAAGCCGGGTTACTACAGCCTCTTCCAGTCCCTGAACAGCCTTGGCAAGTGGTCAGCTTGGACTTCATCACCGGGTTACCACCTACCAAAGCTGGTTACGACGCCATTCTAGTTGTCATCGACAAATTTTCCAAAATGGGACACTTCATCCCGACACACACAACGGCTCGCACCGAGGAGACAGCGCAATCATTCTTCCGCTACGTCATCTCGCAACATGGCATTCCAACCACGCTGATCTCCGACAGAGACCCGAAATTCACGAGTAAATTCTGGAAGGAGCTCATGTCGCTCATGGGGACCAAACTCGCCATGTCATCAGCCTATCATCCCCAAACGGATGGTCAGACAGAGCGCCTCAACCAGATTGTCGAACAGCTTCTGCGAGCAGCGTGTAAGGACGCTATCTCTAAATGGGATGCGCACCTGCCAGTTCTCGAGTTTGCGTATAACAACGCCACGCACGCCGCAACAGGGCAAACTCCTTTCTTCCTCTGTTACGGTCGCAACCCACTCACGCCTCAGCAACCGACAGTACCCGCCACGGTGCAACCCGCACATGACTTCATTACCACTATGCACCAATTGTGGGAGCGCACGCATAAACGTCTCCTGACTATCCAGAAGCAACAAAAGAAGCTCGCTGATCGGAGTCGCAACGATCATTCCATCAAAATTGGCGATCAATTGCTTCTGGATACACGCAATCTCGACATCAGCCATCTTCCGTCTAAGCTCCGACCTCGCTTCTGCGGACCTTTTCTCGTCGAGGCGCAGGTCACTCCAGTAACCTTTCGCTTGCGTTTACCAGCTACCTGGAGAATTCACAATGCCTTCCATGTTCAACTTCTCAAGCCCTATCGGGACCCGAACACGGTCTTCAAAGGTAGCCAGCCGCCGCCGCCACTGCCAGTGATCGTTAATGGGGAACCTGAGTACGAAGTCGAAGCCGTTCTGCCGCACCGACGACGACGAAACGGCACCTTGGAGCTCTTGATTCGTTGGAAAGGCTATGATCCTTCCGAGGATAGCTGGGTACCTGAAGACGACATGGATAACGCCTGTCGTCCTCTCCAGGACTACCTTGTAAAGCAGGGTGTTACTTCTACCACCCAGCTTTGAGGGGGGGAAGTGTGAGAGGACGTCCCCGTTATAATATTTGTCATTATTATATTCTTCCTTTATCTTATTCTCCTTTTTCTCCTCATTATTTTGGTCTTTATTTCATCTGAATCGGCCTACTATTCTATTTTCTAGAGCCTTCTATTTATTTCTCTTATTTTATACTTTTCCCACCGACATATCTATTATACGGCACCGACAGCGACGACAGCGGTGTATACGGTGTAATCTGGGCGTAATCCCAAGTACCAATAGCCTTGCGTGCTTGTGCGCACTTGTGATTGTAGTATCGGGAAGGGCGTGTTCCCGAAGGTTCGTTTTATCTCGTTTATCCTTATATTTTCCGAGTATAAAAATGCCTTGTATTCAGTTTTAGTGACAACTTTCGATTGAGAATTCGATCCTGTGATAGGGATGCCGCGGATGGTGATGATGCGGTCGAAGAAGAGGCAAGCAGTTGCTTCAGCTGTAGCCGTGGCATTGGTCGGGATGAAATGTCCCATTTTAGATAACTTATCGATCATTATGAGTATAGCGGCATGCCCTCGTGAGGTCGAAGGAAGCCCAGTGATGAAGCCTAGGCTAACGACTTGCCATGGCTGCTCCGGTACGGGTAGAGGTTAAAGTAATCCTGTTTTTTTTCTGCTTGCTACTCTTCATCCGCTGGCACTGTCAGAGTATATATATGCTATATATGTTTAGGCTGTAGTGGGGTAGCCATTATAGGGGTACAGCCCCTTTTAGGGTTTCATACTTGTACCCAACCCCTTCATAGTTCATTCATTCCTGCTGCTAGATTCTGACATGGTTTCAGAGCACTAGGTTCGTAGGACCGTTTTTTTTTTCGGGCCCACCTACCGTTGCGGTTACCGCGCTACCCCACGTGTTGTCCTGCACCTGCCTGCATGCCCTGCCTTGTGACGTGCTGCGCTGCGCACGCCGTCCTGCAGCCCTCGCGCTGCCTCCTGCTGCCCTAGGCCAGCGCGCCGCCCCTGCAGGCTCGTACAGCCCGCGCGCCGCCCCTGCAGGCTTGTAAGGCCCACACGCCGCCTCTACAGGCCCGTCAGGCCCACGAGCCGTCCCCGCAGGCCCGTCAGACCAGAACGCGGCCCCGCCCTGCCTCTGACGCGGCCGCGCCCAGCCTCTGACGCGGCCGCGCCCTACCTTCGACGCGGCCGCGCCCTGCCTTCGACGCGGCCGCGCCCTGCCTTCGACGCGGCCGCGCCCTGCAGCCGTCACGGCCGCGCCCAGCCTCTGACGCGGCCGCGCCCTGCCTTCGACGCGGCCGCGCCCTGCCTTCGACGCGGCCGCACCCTGCCTTCGACGCGGCCGCGCCCTGCAGCCGTCGCAGCCACGCCCAGCCTCTGACGCGGCCGCGCCCTGCCTTCGACGCGGCCGCGCCCTGCGTGCTGCAGCCCCGCGCGTCGCACTGCAGCCTCGCGCGTTGCGCTGCAGCCCCGCGCGTCGCGTCAGCTGCCCGCACGTCGCGCTGCAGCCCCGTGCGCCGCGGCTGGCGTCCTCGCGCAGCCCGCGGCGGCTTCGCGCGCCGCGCCCGCAGCTCGCGTTGCGCGCTGCAGGCCCGCGCGCCGCGGCTGCCCCTGTACCAACTACGCCGCCCCTGGTGCAGCCGCCCCTGGACCCTCGAGCAGCCGCCCCTGGACCCTCGAGCAGCCGCCCCTGGACCCAGAGCAGCCGCCCCTGGCCCCTGAAGCAGCCGCCCCTGGTGCAACCGCCCCCGGACCTTCGAGCAGCTGCCCCTGGACCCAGAGCAGCCGCCCCTGGCCCCTGCAGCAGCCGCCCCTGGTGCAGCCGCCCCTAGACCCTCGAGCAGACGCCCCTGGACCCACGACGCCGCCCCTGGACCCGTGCAGCCGCCCGCCGAGCCCCGGCCCTGCTCACCCGGCGAGCGCCTGCTCTTCCCGCCACTGGTGAGCACCTGCCTTGTTAGCGCGCTGCCGCGCCATCTGCCTGCCTGCCTGCCTGCCAGCCTGCCTGCCTGCCTGCCTGTCTGCCTGCCTGCCTGCCTGCCGCGCCTGCCCTACCCGTGCAGCTACTTCTGTTACTACTGCTAGGCTACTGCTACTGCTGCTACTGGCAGTGGCCAGATGCAGCTCAAGCGACGTCCGCGCGAGTCTCTCACGCCCCAGCAGCTTCGTGAGTGGTACGCTTGTTGGGGTTGTGGTGGTAGCCGTCGTAGCTGTCGCCCTGGAGCTGGTCAGTTGGGAGCGTCTGGCGGTGGCCAGCTGCAGCTGCAGCGGCGTCCATGCGAGACACTTACGTCCCAGCAGCTTCACGAGTGGTACGCTCAGAGAAGAGGGTCTTTGAGTACCGTTCGCTGCCCGTACGTCATTCGCACAGGTGATCGGACGGGTCAGGCTTGCGGGATGCTTAGTCACACCCAGTCCCGCTTGCGGGATGCTTAGTCACACCCAGTCCCGCTGCTTAGTCTGAGCGACGCCTGGCGTATCGAGTTTGGCGACGAGGCTGAGCTCCCCGACTGGGTGGAGCTGCTTGGGCAGAGGGTAGATATATTTGCTCTTGACTATGATGCTATTCTCACTACCATGTATGCACTGCCTACTAGTGCTAACCGTGCCTGTTACCTGTGCGTACCGCCTGACCCAGGTATAGAGCCTGCTGCTCTTGGTGCTGGTGGGGCTGCTGCTCTAGGTGCTAGTGCGTCTCCTGCTCTGGGTACTGGTGAGGCTGCTGCTCCAGGTGCTGGTGAGTCTGCTCTCTCTGGTACTGCGCCTGCTGAGGCCTTGTACACCTTCACACTTGACTCAGGTGCTTCCCGCTCCTTCTTTCGCGACAGCACCACCCTCACGCCGCTCAGCCGGCCGGTTCCAGTCTCCCTGGCAGACCCCTCTGGGGGTCCAGTCCTTGCGCACTCCTCCACGGTCCTGCCGTGTCCGGCAGTCCCGTCTGGCTCCCTGTCACGTCTTCACCTCCCCTCGTTCTCTACAAACTTGTTGAGTGGCGCTGACCTCCAGGACCAGTGGGTTGACCAGTTCACTCCTGGAGGTCAGCGCGTGACCCACTGTACGTGCTCCCGGACTAGCCGGCACCTGGCCACGTTTACCCGTGCGCCTGGCTCGAGTTTGTACACACTGACTACTGTGTCCCCTCAGGTCGCTGCGTCTGCGTCTGCGTCAGGTCAGCTAGCGGCCCCCTGCTCGTGTCGCGCTTTGTCGCACCAGACCCTCCTTTGGCACCACCGCCTTGGTCACCCCTCGGTGCAGCGCCTTCGTAGCATGCACCGCCGTGTCCTTGTCTCTGGTCTTCCCAGGGTTCTCCCTCCCCTCCCACCCTCACCTGCTCCTCCCTGTCTTCCCTGTGTCGAGGGGCGGCAGCGCGCCGCTCCTCACTCCTCCTCGTTCCCTCCCACAGAGGCTCCCCTGCAGAATCTCCACCTGGACGTGTGGGGCCCAGCCCGCGTCCGTGGACAGGGCCACGAGCGGTACTTCCTGCTGGTCGTCGACGACTACACGCGTTACACCACGGTCTTCCCCTTGCAGCGCAAGGGGGATGTCCTTGATGTTTTGATCCCAAGGATCCGCGCTGTTTGTCTCCAGCTCCGCGAGCGGTTCCAGTCGGACTTTCCTGTCCTGCGCATGCACTCTGACAGAGGTGGTGAGTTCTCCTCCGACCTCTTGGCAGCCTTCTGTGCGGAGCACGGCATCCGCCAGACGTTCACGCTTCCGGCCTCTCCGCAGCAGAATGGGGTTGCTGAGCGCCGCATTGGCTTAGTCATGGAGGTCGCTCGTACCTCCATGATCCATGCGGCTGCCCCCCATTTTCTGTGGCCGTTTGCGGTCGGTACGCCGCGCATCAGCTCAACCTCTGGCCCCGTGTCTCCTTGCCGGAGACCTCGCCCACACTGTTGTGGACGGGGAAGGTTGGCGATGCGTCGCGTTTCCGGGTCTGGGGTGCTCGTGCCTTTGTCGGCGATACCACCGCGGACAAGCTCTCCGCCCGCGCTGTTCCCTGTGTTTTCCTTCGCTTTGTCCCTGACGCGCCTGGTTGGCAGTTTTACCACCCCACCTCGCGCCGTGTCTTCCCCTCTCAGGACGTCACGTTCGACGAGTCGGTTCCCTTTTACCGTCTCTTCCCCTACCGCACTGCCCCTCTCCCCCCCCCGCCGCTCTTCCTCGCTCCAGGTGCTCCCCAAGTAGACCCCCTCCCCGCTCCCGGTCCTGCTCCTTCAGATGTGTCTCAGGTAGACCCTCCCCCCTTGACTGTGCCGGTTGAGGTCACTGGTGACTCAGGTCCTGCTGAGGGTGGTCCTGCTCGGGGTGCTGCTTCTGGGGGTGTTGAGCCTGGGGGTGCGGAGCGTGGAGGTGCGGAGCCTGGGGGTGCGGAGACTGGAGGTGCTGAGCCTGGGTGTGGGGAGTCTGGGGGTGCTGTGCCTGGGCGTACTGAGTCTGAAGGTGCTGCACCTGGAGACGCTGAGGCGTCTGGTGAGCGGTCTCCCTAGAGCGGCCGTCTGCGTAGTCGCTCCGCAGGTGCCTCGCCGCTGCGCTCTCGTCGTTGACTCCCTCTCTCCCCACAGCAGCTGAGTGAGTGGTATGCTAGCCGTCTGGGTAGCGCTGCTGGAGCTAGGGGCCCTGCTGCGGGAGGCGCTAGTGCTGGTGACTCTGCTACTGGAGTTGTTTCTGCTGGAGGTTCTGGAGCCGCTGAGGGTGCTGGAGCTGGAGGTTTGGGAGCTGCTGGTGGTGCTGGAGCTGGAGGTTCTGGAGCTGCTGCGGGTGCTGGCGCTGGAGGTTCTGGAGCTACTGCGGGTGCTGACGCTGAGGGTTCTGAGTCTGCTGTTGCGCGGTCTCCTTGGAGTAGCCGCCTTCGTCCGCGTGTGCCTCTCACCTCACAGCAGCTGCACGACTGGTATGGTCGCCATCAGGGTCGTACTTCTGGAGCTCGAGGCTCTGCCGCTGGAGGTACTTCTGCTGACGTCGCTGGAGCTGGGAGTGGTGCTGGTCCCGAAGGTGCTCGTACTGGAGGTACTGAAGCTGCTGGGGCTAGAGGGGCTGAGCCTGGGGGTGCTGCTGCTGGTGGAACTGGTCCTGGAGGAGCTGGCGCTGAGGGTTCTGGAGCTGCTGGAGGTGCTGGAGCTGCTGGGGGTGCTGGAGCTGCTGGTGCTGGTGGCACTGCACAGCCCCGCCTGTTCCTTGCTCCACTGTCTCCGTCGTCTCAGCCACCGTCTGCCTCTGTGCGTCGCCAGGTTCTTAGTCTCCCTTCGTCTACTGGTCTTCCGATACAGCCTGGCTCACCGCTGCCTGCTCCTTCTCCTTACACTGAGCAGACGGGGGGTCTTACTGAGCGTCGTGAGCCTGCGTCGCGTCCTGTCTCGCCTGTCCGTCCTGGTCGTTCCGGTAGTCGTGTTCCTCGTTCGCGTCAGCCGGCTGTCACCAGCACCCACCTCGTAGTCCGTCGTCCTTCCTCTCCTCCGCAGCGTGTTCCTCTGCCGTCACCTCCTGAGTCTTCTCTGCCTACCGTTCCTGAGCTTGAGTCTGACCGCACCCGTGCTGCTCACCCTACTGTCACGCACCTGGTCGCCACTGTTGTCACTGACCCGTCGTTTGAGTCAGCTGCTGCGTCTGCCTTAGTCGCTGAGCTTGTCGACTTTGCTGCTGCCTGTCGTCTAGACTACGCCGCTGGTCTAGATGCTGAGTCTGAGACTGTCTCTCCTCTGTCCGTCGGGGGTGAGTGTGCTCTTGGCACGGACGTCCTTGAGGACAGGCACGAGGACCTTGAGTGTCTTGCAGCCGCTGCGCCTCATCTCGTGTCCATGCTGCTTGCCCCTGAGGGAGACCCGGATGCTCCAGACATCCCGACCCCGCGCTCTTACGCTGACGCGATCACGGGTGAGTAATCCTCTCAGTGGCAGTCAGCCATGGACGCAGAGATGGCATCTTGGAAGTCCACAGGCACCTACGTCGACGAGGTTCCCCCTCCTGGGGCGAACATCGTCAGTGGCATGTGGATTTTCAGGGTGAAGCGGCCGCCAGGTTCTCCGCCTATCTTCAAGGCTCGTTACGTTGCTCGAGGCTTCAGTCAGCGGGAGGGAGTCGACTTCTTCCAGACCTTCTCCCCCACCCCAAAGATGACCACTCTTTGTTGAGTTATGCTACCATTCGCATTCACGTCTGTCTGCCTCCCATCATATGTTCGTGCGTTGCATGCGTGTTGTGAGTGTGTGCAAGAATTTGTGTTTTGTGCGGTTTGGTTTTTCTGAGTGTGTGTGTGAATGTTATTTGGCTTGAGCAGATATCTGAAGTGACTCCTCTGCTCAAGAGCTTTCCGAGGAACCAAGTATCGCTTCAATCGGAGCACGAACAAGAAAGTTACGAACGTTGGAGTTCGTATGCTTTTGATATTTGGTTGTGGTGACTATGGGAAGTTGTGGGGTTGACTCAATATGGGGTACAGACTTTTGGGGGTTGGGAAATTCGTCTTTTCTACTGTAGTTGCTGCCAAATGGTTGGGAGAAACCAAACCAGGTTGGCAAGTGTGGCCAAGTTGGGTTGAGGTGGATTGTGGAGGTTGGGATAGTGACAAAGGTCAAAGTTGGGTTGCCTATGGGGAAGGGAATTGTGTGGCATGGAGTTTCCTTTGGTTGGGGACTCCTTGGGACCTTCCCTCTCGTCCTCCTCATCCCTTCCACCTGGTTTAGTGCTACTCCAATTCTCTTGTGTGAACTTGTGTGAACTTTGTGATTGAGTTAAGTTCTTATGGCAGCATACCCCCCTGTGCGCCGAAATTGATAAGTCGAGATTTACTTCACCTCTTGATACGTTTCAACTTGGGAATTGTAGCCACGGAGTAGGGCTACAACATATATGAGTTTAGTGAAGTTTTGACAGTGCACTTTTCGTCGACGGCGTTTCTTGTGAACTCGACTTTTCTGTTCAGAAACTAGGCCCAACGATGTTGAGATATTTTGGCTCCTAATCTTCATAGACTCCGTCCTTAGTCTCTAACAAGTGGTATCAGAGGTGATTAAGGACCTTGTGGGGAGTCTACTGAAGTGTGAAGACCCTCCTAGACCCACCATGGCCTGTGGGCGTGCCTAAGTGGAGTTCTGGAGGTTGGATGTGACTTCCGCTAAGGGGAAACTCTGCCGAAATTTCGTTGGCGCTGACACTTGTGAAGATTGTGTGGATCTACATTGTGACCAGCAAAAGGGGGAGCTGAAACCTCTGATTGGGAGCAAGGATGAGAATGAGATCTCTGGGGTGACAGAGGATGGGGGAGAACCTGAGGTGGAGGAGCAGCAGCAGCAGCAACAGCAGCAGCAGCCGCAGCAGCAGGAGGAGCAAGGTGCTCCACAAGGTGCCGGACGTACGGCTGACCGTCCTAGGAGGGATGTGCGCCCTCCTAACAGGCTGACCTATGCAAGCCGTGGCAAGCCAAAGGTGGTAAGGGCTGGGAGTGTGGCTGAGCAGTGTGATGAGGATGAGATAGCACACTGCTACTGGGCAGCCGTCCCTGAGCCCAAGACGCTAGCTGAGGCATTGAGCGGGCCCGATGCTGAAAAGTGGAAGCAGAGTGTGAAGGAGGAGTATGATTCTCTGCTAGAGAATGAGACGTGGGAGCTGTGTGAGCTGCCACCTGGGAAGAAGGCCATTTCTTCCAAGCTGATTTTCAGGTACAAGTACGGACCTGATGGGGCGCTGACCCGCTACAAGTCAAGGCTTGTGGCTAAGGGGTTTCAGCAGACAAAGGGAAAGGACTTCAACGAGCTCTATGCTCCTGTGGGGAAAGGCACAACACTTCGGGTGTCATTGGCAATGGCAGCAAACCGTGGATGGCGGGTGAAGCAGATGGACATCACCACCGCCTTCCTCAATGGGATCATTCTGGAGGAGCTGTACATGTTACAGCCTGAGGGTTTGGATGATGGGAGCGGCAGGGTGTGCAGGCTGAAGAAGGCCATCTATGGCCTGAAGCAGGCTCCTCGTGCATGGTACCACAAGTTAGAGGAGACTCTGCTGGCTGGGGGTTTCAAGAAGAGTGAGTGTGATCACAGCTTGTTCCTGCTGCAGGAGAAGGAGCAGTTTCTCATGCTCCTGGTGTATGTGGATGACATCCTGCTCTTCTCTGAGTCGTCTGCAATGATTGAGCATGTGGAGGAGATGCTGGAGATGCAGTTTAAGTGCTCCAAGATGGGAGATGTGAAGTACTATTTAGGGATGCATGTGGAGAGGGACCTTGACAAGGGAGTGTTGAGGTTGCACCAGAGAAAGTATTGTGAGGGGCTGGCTGAGAAGTATGGGCTGCAAGATGGAGGAAAGCCAGCCACCCCACTGCCTTCGGGGTTCACTGTGGAGCCCTGTGCTGATGAGGAGGTGGTGGGTGAGATTGACAGGAAACTTTTTCATTCCATGGTTGGGGCACTCAACTATGCGGCTAACCACACACGGCCTGACATTGCCTTTGCAACATCCAGGCTTGCCAGTGTGGTTTCACGCCCCAGTCATGAGCAGCTGGAAGCGGCCAAGAGGTTGGTCCGCTATGTGAGTGCAACGGCATCAGTGGGTTTGGAGTACAGTGCTGTGAGGCAGAGGCTGCAGAGGAGTGCAGCTGATTTGAGCAAGGGGGAGATGCTCCTGACCTGCTACACTGACGCTAGCTTCAACTCGGTGAAAGCGGATGGCACCAGCATTGGAGGCTATGTGTGCCTGTTCGGAGGTGGTGCAGTGAGCTGGCGCAGTAAGAAGCAGAATGAGGTGGGGCAGTCCTCGTGTGAGACAGAGTACATGGCCCCGCATCATGGGGCAAAGGAGGTGGTGTGGCTGAGGCGTTTGTTGGAGGAGATTGGAGTTGGTCAGAGGGAGCCGACTGTGATTTTCTGTGATAATGAGTCGGCGGTGAAGCTAGCGAAGAATGCTTGTCTTCATGGGCTGACCAAACACATCAGGCCTAAGTGGCACTGGGTGAGAAGGCTCCTGGACAAGGAGGTGCGGCTGGAGATTGTGAAGACCCATCAGCAGGCGGCTGACATTCTCACCAAGCGCCTGGCTGAATCTGAGCATTGGAAGGGCATGAAGCTTGCTGGGATGAGTGTGCATTGAGGATGCATGCTTGAGCTATGTCATGTGGGATGATGGTTGGCAGCCAGAGGGGGAGTTTGTTGAGTTA
This sequence comes from Closterium sp. Naga37s-1, assembly GCA_947471745.1. Taxonomy (NCBI): domain Eukaryota; kingdom Viridiplantae; phylum Streptophyta; class Zygnematophyceae; order Desmidiales; family Closteriaceae; genus Closterium; species Closterium sp. Naga37s-1. The sequence goes on along the minus strand of CANJKZ010000203.1, from coordinate 470,252 downwards.
TGCTACCATTCGCATTCACGTCTGTCTGCCTCCCATCATATGTTCGTGCGTTGCATGCGTGTTGTGAGTGTGTGCAAGAATTTGTGTTTTGTGCGGTTTGGTTTTTCTGAGTGTGTGTGTGAATGTTATTTGGCTTGAGCAGATATCTGAAGTGACTCCTCTGCTCAACAGCTTTCCGAGGAACCAAGTATCGCTTCAATCGGAGCACGAACAAGAAAGTTACGAACGTTGGAGTTCGTATGCTTTTGATATTTGGTTGTGGTGACTATGGGAAGTTGTGGGGTTGACTCAATATGGGGTACAGACTTTTGGGGGTTGGGAAATTCGTCTTTTCTACTGTAGTTGCTGCCAAATGGTTGGGAGAAACCAAACCAGGTTGGCAAGTGTGGCCAAGTTGGGTTGAGGTGGACTGTGGAGGTTGGGATAGTGACAAAGGTCAAAGTTGGGTTGCCTATGGGGAAGGGAATTGTGTGGCATGGAGTTTCCTTTGGTTGGGGACTCCTTGGGACCTTCCCTCTCGTCCTCCTCATCCCTTCCACCTGGTTTAGTGCTACTCCAATTCTCTTGTGTGAACTTGTGTGAACTTTGTGATTGAGTTAAGTTCTTATGGCAGCATACCCCCCTGTGCGCCGAAATTGATAAGTCGAGATTTACTTCACCTCTTGATACGTTTCAACTTGGGAATTGTAGCCACGGAGTAGGGCTACAACATATATGAGTTTAGTGAAGTTTTGACAGTGCACTTTTCGTCGACGGCGTTTCTTGTGAACTCGACTTTTCTGTTCAGAAACTAGGCCCAACGATGTTGAGATATTTTGGCTCCTAATCTTCATAGACTCCGTCCTTAGTCTCTAACACTCTTCGGGTACTGCTACACGTTGCCGCTCAGCGTGACTACGAGCTTCACTCTCTTGACTTCAGCACAGCCTTCTTACAGGGCAGCCTGCACGAGGAGATCTGGCTACGCCGCCCACCTGGCTTCACTGGTTCGTTCCCTTCTGGTACCCAGTGGAGCCTCCGGCGGCCAGTCTACGGTCTCCGCCACGCGCCGCGTGAGTGGCACGACACACTGAGGACGACACTTGCGGCTCTTGGGTTTGCTCCGTCGACTGCTGGCCCGTCGCTGTTTCTGCGCACCGACACTTCGCTGCCGCCGTTCTACATTGTGAGGATCTAGGATCGAGCTCGGAAAAGAGAATGTGAATTGAATGATCACCTGGGTACAACACTAGGCTATATATAGGCTCGACACAAGGCCCAGTAACCAGGTGTTACGCGAAGGTTCCGCAGGTTGCGAAGCGTCCCGAACAGATCCTTCCCGAATTTGGTAGAAGGCAATTCGGTGGCAACCGAAAAGCCAGAATTCGGTGCACGCAACCTAGCTCGGTGCCATAACTATAATAAAATATAGGAAAGCACCTAGCCTTGGAAATCAAGCAATTCATGCATGCATAAAATTATCCTATGCTAGAAATAGCATGATAAAGTAAAGGCAAGCAAGCATAGCTGGCATAAGCCGTCGTACTCTCACACGTCCCCCCCTCAAAGCTGGGTGGCGTGAGATACACCCTGCTTGACAAGATAGTCCTTGAGAGCACGGCGTGCGTTGCCCATATCAGCTTCTGCAACCCAACTGTCCTCAGTGGGGTCGTATCCCATCCAGCGTATCAGGAACTCGAGGGTCTTGCCGCCGCGGCGCCGATGAGTGAGAACGCGCTCCACTACGTACTCGGGTTCATCCTGTATAAGAATAGGTGGTGGTGGCGGTAGCTGCCGTCCCTGGAACTGTTGGTTGGGGTCCTTGTAGGGTTTCAGTAGCTGGACATGGAAAGCGTTGTGAAGCTTCCATGTATCTAGTAAGCGCAAGCGGAATGTAACTGGTGTCACCTGTGCCTCAACGAGAAAAGGACCACAGAAGCGAGGCCGGAGATTGGATGGGAGGTGAGACAGGGTCAAGTTGCGCGTGTCAAGAAGCACCTGATCTCCGACTGTTACTGAGTGATCACGTCGCTGACGATCGGCATACTGCTTCTGGGAGGTCTGCATCGTGGTGAGTCGTCGCTGAGTCTTCGCCCATAGCTGCTGCATGGTGGTGACAAAGTCATGTGCGGCTTGGACGTGTGCCGGTGTGGTTGGCTGCTGTGGTGTGAGTGGTTCCCAGCCGTAACACAGAAAGAAAGGAGTTTTCCCTGTGGCCGCATGTGATGCGTTGTCGTAAGCGAACTCTAGGGTCGGGAACTGTGTGTCTCAGTGGCTGACGTCGTCCTTGCAAGCTGTGCGCAGTAACTGTTCAACCACTTGATTGAGTCGCTCTGTCTGTCCGTCAGTCTGGGGGTGGTATGCTGAAGACATTGCAAGCTTTGTCCCCAACAGTCCCATGAGCTCCTTCCAGAACTTACTGGTGAATTTTGGGTCTCTGTCTGAGATGAGTGTAGCGGGGATGCCGTGGATGGTGATGATGCGGTCGAAGAAGAGGCGAGCAGTTGCTTCAGCTGTAGCTGTGGCGTTGGTCGGTATGAAGTGACCCATGTTGGAGAACTTATCGATCACTACGAGGATGGAATCGTGCCCCCGTGAGGTCGAAGGAAGTCCTGTGATGAAGTCGAGGCTAACGACCTGCCATGGCTGCTCCGGTACAGGTAGAGGCTGAAGTAACCCTGCTTTTTTCTGTTTGCTGCTCTTCATCCGCTGGCACGTGTCGCAGGAGGTGACGAACTGCTGCACGTCTGCTGCCATCCGAGGCCAGTAATAATACTTTGCTATTCCCGCTAACGTCTTGTTGCTCCCGAAATGTCCCGCGTATGGTACGTCGTGAAACTCCTCTAATAGAATCTGCCGTAGCGGGGCATAATTCGGTACCCATATCTTTCCTGAACCCTTCCTTACAGCTAAGTCTTTCTCCCACTGTAACAGCTTCTTCGTCTGTGCTGTAGCGATCTCTGCGTCCACGGAGTACCCATGTTGGAATAGACCCTTGAGTAGAGGGTTCATCCCGTCGAGCTGGATGCCTGCTACATGACCGGGGCGGCTCAACGCGTCTCCCTTGTTGTGTAGCCCGGGCTTGTAGACGATGTCGTAGTGGAAGTGAGTTTCCAGGAAGTCCACCCACCGCACCTGTCGTCGTGAGAGCGTCGGCTGCGACTTCAGGTATTTGAGACTGCAGTGGTCAGTATAGACTGTAGTCTTGGCTCCCTCTTGTTAAAGTTTAGAAGAAAGAAGAGGGTTGCACTAGCAAGAATGAGAATACAAATAGCAAACCCTAGAAGGGTTGTACTCGCTATAGAGCACCCCACTACAGGCTAGAGCATAAGATAACATTCTGACACACCCCCATAGCCAAAGTGGGGTGTAATCAGCAGAGTAAGCAAAGGAGTACAAGCTCAGGGTGGATCACAATGTCACCACACATTCTGAGCACAAGTTCAAGAAGCAATAGTTTAAGTTCACAATTATGAGCAAAGCTAGTGGTAGTCACAACGGGCAAGTGAGGAGGAGGAGAGAGAGTGAGAGGAGAGGAGATAGGAGGCGACGGCTGAAGCTGCAGACACACAGGCAACAGGAGGCAGACTGGCACAGCGGCTACCGGACGAAGTCCCCGGAATACAGGAGTAACAGGCCCCGCGGCTAAAGTAGCGGCAGACGAGCAACGGACCCACGGGCGGCTGGCACAGCTGGCTACGACTGGGCTACCGGACGAAGTCCCCGGAATACAGGTGCTGCTGGCGACACGACGGCAACCTCCATTCAGCTTCCCCAAACTATCCCACTCCCCCCTGGCACATACCCGCTGCTACACCGCTAGCTCCACTCCCCCTTCACCCCCCCTTAGTACCACTCCACCGGCTCCAACACGTCCACCCCCCCTCAGCGGCAGCTGCAGCACAGGGAGACGGAGGAGGAGGAGGAGCAGGGAACAGTACACAGTGGGTGCACCCCCATACCCCGCACCCCCAAACCCTAATACAGGAGAATGGGGAGTAGGAGGGGTGGGGCACGAGTAGAAGCGCTGGGGGACAGTAGGGAGGGCAGGGGCAGCAAGGAGCGGGCCCACCACGGGCCTGGTAGGGTCGCCCGAACCGCGCGTAGGCGGCCTGAGCCGCGCGCGGGCCTGGCGCCGCCCGTACGGGCCGCGCGCGGGCCTGGCGCAGCCCGTACGGGTGGCGCGCGGGCCTGGCGCAGCCCGTACGGGTCGCGCGCGGGCCTGGCGCAGCCCGTACGGGTCGCGCGCGGGCCTGGCGCAGCCCGTACGGGTCGCGCGCTGGCCTGGCGCAGCCCGTACGGGTCGCGCGCTGCCTGTACGGGCCGCGCGCAGGCCACGACGGGCGACGGGGGGCGACGAACGGGTCCCCGTCGCCCGTCGCGGCGCCTCCCGAGGGCGACGCGACGGTTGACGGGGCCGAAGCCCGCCGCGCGCCTCGGGGCGCACAGCGGGCAGAGAACCGCCGCGCGCCTCGGGGCGCACGGCGGGCAGAAAACCGCCGCGCGCCTCGGGGCGCACGGCGGGATGAAAACCGCCGCGCGCCTCGGGGCGCACGGCGGGAAGAAAACTGCCACACGCCACGGGGCGTGCGGCACCGAGTGTAGTGGTAGGAGTTGCAGCGGAAGCTAGGAGGTGGTAAGCCCACCCACAGGATCGATCCAAGGGGATCGACCTGCTCTGATAGCATGTTAAAGTTTAGAAGAAAGAAGAGGGTTGCACTAGCAAGAATGAGGATACAAATAGCAAACCCTAGAAGGGTTGTACTCGCTATAGAGCACCCCACTACAGGCTAGAGCATAAGATAACATTCTGACACCTCTAGGTAACACATCCACGCCTTGAAGGCTATGACTATCGCTAAGGCTTCCTTGTCATGGATGGGGTAGTTCAGTTCTGCTCCGTGTAGCTTCTTACTGAGGTAGGCGATGGGCTGCAAACCGCGTCCGTGATCCTGCATCAGTACTGCTCCGACTGCTTGGTCACTAGCGTCTGCTTCCACCACGTAGTCCTTGTGCGGGTCCGGTAGGATGAGTACTGGCACCGTAGTCAGTGCTGTCTGTAGCTTCTCTATGGCTTGCTGATGAGGAGTATCCCATTTGTAAGGCGTATCCTTTTTCAGTAGGTCGGTCAGTGGCGCTGCTATCTTAGCGTACTGCGGCACGAACCTGTTGTAGTAGTTGGCGAAGCCTAGGAACTGCTCCAACTCCTTCACGTTCTCCGGTACTTTCCACTTCTTAACGGCTTCGATTTTCCGCGGGTCCACGTGTACGCCCTTGGCACTCACCATGTGCCCGAGAAACTGCACCTTCTTCAGGGTGAAGTCGCTCTTCGACAGCTTCACGTAGAACTTGTTCTTCCGCAGGATCTCGAAGACCTTCCGTATATGCTCCACGTGCTCCTTCATGTTCTTGGAGTAGATGAGAATGTCGTCCAGGTACACCACCACGCACTCGTCTAGTAGGGGCCGTATGATGTGATTCATCTCCGCCTGAAATGTCGCTGGTGCGTTGCAGAGTCCGAACGACATCACCAAGTATTCGTAGGAGCCGTATCTGGTATGGAACGCCGTCTTGTGGATCGAGTTGTCCGCCATCTTGATCTGCCAGTAACCCGACCGTAGGTCCACCTTCGAAAAGACTGTTGCACCACGCAGTTGATCCAGTAGGTCGTCTATGCGCGGTATGGGGTATTTGTTTTTCACTGTCTGTTTGTTCAGTGCGCGATAGTCGATGCACATCCGTAAACTGCCGTCTGGTTTTGGAGTGAAGAGGACTGGTGCACCGTAGGGAGAGGTGGAAGGGCGGATCAGTTGTCGGTCCAGTAGATATTCTATCTGTTTCTTCATGTCTGTCAGTTCGGTCGGACTCAGCCGGTATGGTGCACGTGAGACGGGTTTCGCACCTGGTTCCTCCACGATCTCGTGCTCGTGGGTGCGTGCTGGAGGTACACCTGCAGGTAGGTCGTCGGGCATGATGTCTTTGTACTGCTCCAACACCTCCTTTACTGCTGCAGGTAGCTCCGAACTCGGCTTCTCTTCCTCTGCTGCTGCCATAACCAGTGCTAAGTATCCCGTGTTACTCTCGTTCACAGTCCGTTCGAACCGTGCCAGTGTCGTTTCAGGAACGCTCCCTGTATCCGTCCAGCTTCGCAGCTCCACTTGTTTCCCGTTGTTGTAGATGCACGCCTTTCTGTTGACCCAGTCGATCTCGGGGTTGAACCGCTTCAGGAAATCTCGCCCCAAGATGAAATCTAAACCCTTGATGTTCGTGATCGGCAACGTCGGCTTCCACCTCAGCGCCCCTATGTGCAGCTGCAGTGATGCTTCGCCGTGGATGGGAAGTTTCGTACCGTCCACCATCGTTGCCATGAACTTGGTCTCCTCCGAAGATTCTCCAATTTTCTCCAATGTCCCGCGGTCACACACCGAGTGAGATCCACCGCTGTCCACCAGTGCCTGGAGGCGTCGCCCGTTGCAGATCACCTCGAGTAGTAGTGGTTGCTGCTGCTCCGAGTAACCGTAGATGGTATCGCTTATAGGATTGTAGGGTACGTCGAATAGATCATCCCTCGGTCCTGCGCTCGAAGCTGCTGACTCCATATCAGTTTTTAACTGAGTTGGGTTAGAAGGATTTGTCCGAGGCCGATTCTGCTTCGTCTTGGCCTGGAACCTTCCCTTAAGCCTTTGCAGCTGTGTAGGCTTCTCCTGTGGGCAATGGGGAGCATTAACACTATGCTGCGGGGAGAGAATATGAACTCCTTGGAACGCACGACCCTTTTCAACGCTCCGGAGTGGTTTGCCCAACGTCTTAGGTACCTCAATAATGTCTAAAGGCTTTTTCTTGTCCTCGAAATCTCCCCTGAATTTTTTAAAGGCTTGAAAACCTCGAGAGGAAATATTCTTACTCTCGGGGGTGTTCGGCTGGAGTTTCCCGGTCGGTGCAGAGTCCTGTTTCGCGGAGCCTTCATTTGTCTCGGCGATTTCCCCTGTTGCCGGCCGGTCGTGGCGTTTTGAATTTGCGCCATCGTGTCCTCCTTTTTTTCGCCATCGTGGATGTCGCAATGTTGTTGCCCTGCAGCTCCGCTCGTCCTCCTTCATTTTCCAACACGCCAAGAGTCGATGTCCTGCTGCGCCGCAAAATTCGCAGTTCTCATATTTTGTCGGCCGCTGCTTCGCGTCGATCTTGTCGATATCCATCGGGTCGGCGGTCGTGGGTGGTGCCGATCGCTTCGTGTCAAATGATCGGTTCGGCACGTGGCGTCGTGTCTCGGGTTGGTCTCGCGTCAGCGCATCGAATCTCTCTACTGCACACACCATGTCGCGGTAGCTGTTGTAGTTCGCGGCAATCACCTGTCGGCGCACTTCCATCTTTAGCCCCTCAGTATACGCTTGAATTTTTTCCCCTTCGGTCAGGTCGGTTATTCGGTTGAAGAGGCTCTCCATCTGCTGCGTGTACTGAATTACGCTGCCGTACTGTCTGTGCCGATGAATCTGCTGCCGCACTATGTAGCTGGAGTTGATTGGTTCGAAACGTTGAATTAAAGCTTCACGAAACTGCGTCCATGACCCCTCGCCTCGGATCTTAATGCTGTTGTAAATCCACTCGAGCGCCAGGCCTCGTAACAGTGTCGCTGCGAGCCGAATCCGCATTGCATCGTGTGTCGGGGCCGTACAGCCAACGGCCTCGAAGTAAATTTCGAGGGTCGCAATGAATCGACGGACGTCAGTGTCTTTCGCATTCGGATTGAACGTCTCCGGTTGCCTCGGACGTGCCGCCTCAAGATTCACTGTAGCCACTACCGCTGCTGCTGGGTGAAGTGTCAGTGTAGCCGCTGCTGCTGCTGACGTCGCAGCTGCATTCGCCGCTGCGTTCGCCGCTGCGTTCGCTGCTGCGGTGGCGGCTGCCAACTGGTTCGCGAGAAGCTCCTCTATTCGCTGGAGTACCGCTTGCGTCTGGTCCAGGCCGGTGTGTAACTCCGTAATTTTCCCTACGGAATTATCACCGTTTTCCTCCATTTGGCGATTTATAGGAAGATTTGCGACGAAAATAAATGGATTTCAGGCGCTGGTCATCTTACTGTGAGTCGAATCGACTGTCGAAATGACGAGCGCTGATTCTGTAGGTCGCGGAATTCTCCCTTAGTCGAAATTCGCGTCCGATCTCGGCCGTTGAGCAGAAAATTGATCCGGCGCTCCAAATTCCAACCTATTTGAACGAAATTCCCAGGGCCGTTGAGATTCGAATCGATCTGACGGTCGAAATTCCAACTTTTTCGCCACTGGACCTGAGGAGTGTTTGAAAACCGGTTCGAGGGGGACGTAGAAAATAGCGCGGAACTGGTTTACGTACCCGAAATCAGCGCTTTCCGTCGTCGCCCCCGCGGTTTTAAAAGCTAGGTTTTAGCGGTCGAAAGACTTCGCGTCTAAACAGGCTCTGATTACCAAGTGTGAGGATCTAGGATCGAGCTCAGAAAAGAGAATGTGAATTGAATGATCACCTGGGTACAACACGAGGCTATATATAGGCTCGACACAAGGCACAGTAACCTGGTGTTACGCGAAGGTTCCGGTTGTCACGAAGCGTCCCGAACAGATCCTTCACGAATTCGGTAGAAGGCAATTCGGTGGCAACCGAAAAGCCAGAATTCGGTGCACGCAACGTAGCTCGGTGCCATAACTATAATAAAATATAGGAAAGCACCTAGCCTAGGAAATCAAGCAATTCATGCATGCATATAATTATCCTATGCTAGAAATAGCATGATAAAGTAAAGGCAAGCAAGCATAGCTGGCATAAGCCGTCGTACTCTCACATACATCCTCGTGTACGTCGACGACTTGGTCTTTGCCACTGCTGACACTGAGGCTCTCGCTCTGGTGAAGTCGGAGCTGCAGAAGAGACACACGTGCACAGACCTGGGTGAGTTGCGCAGCTACCTTGGCTTGCAGATCACCCGGGACAGAGCACGCTGCACCATCACACTGACTCAGTCACACATGGTGCAGCAGGTCCTTCAGCGCTTCAACTTCACCTGGTCCTCGGCACAGGTCACTCCTCTGGCTACAGGTCACTCGCTCTCAGCTCCACCTTCGGACGAGTCCGTAGAGCCGAGTGGTCCTTACCCAGAGCTAGTGGGCTGCCTCATGTACCTGATGACCTGCACTCGTCCTGACCTTGCGTACCCTCTTGGCCTACTGACTCGCTACGTGGCTCCTGGTCGACACCGAAAGGTGCACATGGATGCTGCTAAGAGGGTACTACGCTACTTGTGCACTACATCGGGCATGGGGCTTGTGCTTGGAGGACGCAGCGACGTTGTCCTCACTGGGCACTCGGACGCTTCTTGGGTTGACGACCAGGCTACGCAGCGGTCGTCACAGGGTTACACCTTCAGCCTTGGCTCTGGTTCAGTTTCTTGGAGTTCTGTACGCTCGTCTTCAGTTCTCAGCTCCAGTTGTGAGGCTGAGATCTACGCCACAGCCATGGCTGCACAGGAGTTACGCTGGCTTACCTACCTGCTGACCGACCTGAGAGAGCGGCCTCGTTCTCCTCGAGTGCTGTACGTTGACAACAAGGCCGCCATTGCCTTGTGTCAGCAGCACAGACTGGAGCACAGAACGAAGCATATCGCTCTGCGTTACTTCCTGGCTCGAGAGTTGCAGCAGCGTGGTCAGCTTCGTCTTGCTCACGTGGCCACTCGGGCCAACACTGCTGATATATTCACCAAGGCACTTCCGTCTGGTGATAGTCAGCGTTTCTGCACTTTGTTAGGCCTTGTGCCCACTTTTCCTCACTTGCTGTAGACTTTGCTTGTACTGTGATCTACATATATATACCTGCATGCTTGTTCTGCTAGGTAGAGATCACTGTACTGCTGTTGTTGCATATATACCTCTGCATGTGAACTGGCCTTGTGGCCCTTTGCTTGTGCTCAGTGTGTGTGGTGACGTTGTGATCCACCCTGAGCTTGCTTTGCTTCTCTTGACTAGTCTTGTGACCCCTTGCTCTCCCTCACTTTGCCTATGGGGGTGTGTCAGAGTATATATATGCTATATATGTTGAGGCTGTAGTGGGGTAGCCATTATAGGGGAACAACCCCTTTTAGGGTTTCATACTTGTACCCAACCCCTTCATAGTTCATTCATTCCTCCTGCTAGATTCTGACAGACACGTCTCGCAAGGGGTGACGAACTGCTGCACGTCTGCTGCCATCCGGGGCCAGTAGTGATACTAAGCTATTCCCGCTAATGTCTTGTTGCTCCCGAAATGTCCTGCGTATGCTACATCATGAAACTCCTCCAATAGGATCTATCGTAGCGGGGTAAAATTCGGTACCCAAATCTTTCTTGATCCCTTTCTTACAGCTAAGTCTTTCTCCCACTGTAACAACTTCTGAGTCTGTGCTGTAGGGATCTCTGCGTCCACGGAGTACCCATGTTGGAATAGACCCTTGAGTAGAGGGTTCATCCCGTCGAGTTGGATGCCTGCTACATGTGCGGGGCGGCTTAATGCGTCTGCCTTGTTGTGTGGCCCGGGCTTGTAGACGATGTCGTAGTGGAAGTGAGTTTCCAGGGAGTCCACCCACCGCACCTGTCGTCGTGAGAGCGTCGGTTGCGACTTCAGGTATTTGAGACTGCAGTGGTCAGTATAGACTGTAGTCTTGGCTCCCTCTAGTTAACACCTCCACACCTTGAAGGCTATGACTATCGCTAAGGCTTTGTTCACATGGATGGGGTAGTTCGGTTCTGCTCCGTGTAATTTCTTACTGAGGTAGGTGTCAGAACTATATTGTAGGTGCGGAGATAACTCTTACAACGGGAGCTAGACTATGAGCTAGGCACGGATGCTCGTGTGATCTCTGCGTTCGTTGGTCCTTAGTCGTTTTCCTAGTGCACATACAGCTTGCTAGTTCACGGGGAGAATTGGCAAGAGTTTCACTAGAGAAAGTTGACAACAAAATTGGTATCTGGCGTTCATGCCGACGTGCGCAAGCCTCGCATGCATCCTGTCCGGCGTCGACTTCGTCTTCGAGACGATCGCCCGCAAGGCCACAACTTCCGGCGTGGTCGACGTCGGCGTCGTTGAGCAGGGACGCAGGTCGGTGCAGGGGACTCGCCCGGAGTACGTTGCCCGACCAAGCACCTCTCTAGCTGCCAAGACGAGCAGCATTCCGTCTCCGTCCTCCTGCAGCTTCACGCCGTGCTCCTTCAGCTGGCCGGACGACAGCAGGTTAGCCCGCACACCCGGGACGTACAGCACGTCGGGGATGAGCACCTGCTTCCCGGCGTGTCCTTGCAGGGCGACGGTGTCACGCCCCTGGACGTCTTGCAGCGCCCCATTGAAGCCGCGCACGTGCTTGATGAGGCCACTCGGCTGTAGGTCGACGAAGGCTTCCTTCGTCCCCATCAGGTGGTGGGAGCAGCCGCTGTCGAGCAGGACCACCGCCGGGTTCGCATGCACAGCTGCCGCCACCGCCTGGAAGTCCTCTCCGGCCTTCGGCGCCAGCGAGACGGTCGGCTCCACGACGCCGACCAACGAGCACGACACTGTCTTGTCGTCCCGCGCCTTGCCGCCAGCAGAGGAGTCGGCATCCTTCGCCGAAGTCGACGTCTTGGTCGACTGCTTCTCCTTGCGCGGATGGTTTCCTCCACGACGAGGACGACAGCTGCCAGACCTCCCACGGCCTCCCTTGGCGTCTTCGTCGTCGGAGTCACTGCGGTTGGGGCACTCGAAGGAGAGATGGTCGGGGTCACCGCACAGCCAGCACTCCCGTCGTCGACCTCCTCCTCCCCGACCGCTCTCCTTGGTTGACTTCTTCTTGTCGACCTCCTTGGCCGACTTCCAGCCACTGCTACCACCACCGCCAGACTGTCCGCGCTGCCCCGGTCGGCCTCCTTGCTTTGCTGGGGCGACGAAGTTTGCCTGCGCAAAGAGCTCCTGGGACCGCTCAGCCTCCTGCATTGCCTCGTCCTGCCGGATGTACGAGGTCAAGTTGTCCTCGTTGAGCGTCGACCTCGTGCTCGGCGCCATGGACAGCCGCTTCAGGAGGTTGTAGCTGCTCGAGAGTCCCTGCATGACGTGGGTGACGTACGACGCAGTCGAGTACTGCGCGCCGGCCATCTTGGTGGTGGCGAGAATTCACCGGGCCCGGTTGCAGTAGTCGGTCGCCGTCTCCTCGTCGCCCATACGCAGGTGCGTCAGCTGCCCTTCCAGCTGGACGATGAACAAGTCGTCGGTGACTTGGTAGGTCGACTCGATGAAGTGCCACGCCCGGTGGCCGGCGTCGAGGTACTCCCGGCACCACTTCAAGGCGATCTGCACGCCAGGCGAGCAGCACCGCGAGATGACCGTGAAGGTCAACTGCTGCACGGCGCGGAACTCCGCACGCAAGTCGGCATGATGCTCCTCCGGCGTCGCCACTGTCCCTCGGGCAAAGCCGATCAGCCCCGCCATCTCAAGCTGAGGCTCGATAGCTTCCTTCCAGGTGAGAATGTCTTGTCAACCTACGAGCGGCGGGGTGACCAATATCCTGTCCGGCGTAAACTTGAAGTAGCCGTAGCCTGGTGCGATCCCGCCCGCTGTCACCTGGGTCGCCGACATCAGCGACAATCCGCTTCGTCGTCCTCCGACGTCGCCCTGCGATGAGCCTGCAGCCGCCGACGACTGCACCCCTCGCGTCTGAACGCCGCCGACTTCATCGGCGTGAATCACACCTCTCTGCCTCGACGTGCCTCCCGCACTGCTGCCGATTTGGCCACCTCCGGCGTTGACGCCCACGTCGATGCCGCCTTCGTTGGTCACCGGTCGAGGAGAAGCCGGTCGAGAAGGGGGATGCTCCGTCGCCCACATGGTACGGAGTCCAGCCTCGACGACCGCCCAGGGTATCACTCCGTACTCCTGGGCCTCATGGCATCTCCTCGCATCCTCCAGCCGTCCCTCCAGGGTGTCCATCACCTTGGCGTCACCTACGCGCACGTTAGGGACCTGTACGGTTGCCGGCCTACGAGCAACTTAGGTATGTGACCTCTACGTCGACCTGACTGAAAGGTAAGTCGTGTGCCGTCCACGCTCACCGCACCATGCGAAGATAACTCTTACAACGGGAGCTAGACTACGGGCTAGGCACGGATGCTCGTGTGATCTCTGCGTTCGTTGGTCCTTAGTCGTTTTCCTAGTGCACATACAGCTTGCTAGTTCACGGGGAGAATTGGCAAGAGTTTCACTAGAGAAAGTTGACAACAAAATTGGTACAATGAAGTTGGCATGGCAAGACTACATTAGAGCTAGCATTCATGTTGGTCGACTACCAGCGCAGCATGGTCGACCGCGTTCCAGCACGACTTGGTCGACCGCGCTCCAGCAGTGCAAAGTCGACGGCGTGCCAACGTTGCAGGTTGACGGCGTGCCAGCGTTGCTCCCGCAGAGCAGCATCGCACCAGCTTCGCAGGTGCTCGCAGATGATTGGCGAGCTGAGCCTCATCACCTGCACAACGCACACACCAAGTCATCCCCGTGCTGACGACTCCACCTGATCCGCCATGTCGACCTCGGGATACCACCACCGAGGTCGGACTCGCCAACTTCGCCTGGGCGACCGTCGCACTCCTCCGCAGAACCTCATCACCCAAGTAACCTGGTCGACCAGGCAACCACGTCGACCAGTTGCTCCCGTACGTGCACGTCGACCTCCCAAGTCGACGACCACCTCCAAGTCGACCTCACCAGGTCGACCACACCCCTGGTCGACCAGCTCCAGGTCGACGTCACTCCTGGTCGGCCAGCTCCGCGTCGACCAGCACTCCTGGTCGACCAGCTCCATGTCGACCAGCGCAACTGTCAACCGACCCCCAAGTCGGCTACCCGAAGTTGGCGTCACGAAGTTGACGCCCCGCTACTCGACGCCCAGCTGCTCGGCGTCCTGAGTCGAGGTCGACGTCGGCCCCTCCTCCGTCGACCACCAGGTCAGGTCGACCACCAGTAGGTCGACCAGCAGGCCTGGTCGACCAACCACCAGGTCGGCCAGCAGTCCCGTCAGCTGACCACCCAAGTCGGCTGCCCCAAGTTGACGTCCTCCCCAGGTCGACTTCCCAGGTCGACCTCCATGAAGTCGGCGCCCGTGCAGTGGCCCCCGTGCAGGTCGACCTCCTCGTCAACCAGCTCGCCCACTGCTGCAGGTCGGCTGCTCCCCTCACACCCGACCACGAAGTCAGCTCCGCCCAAGCGAGGACGGGGCCAACACACAACTCCCGTTGACAGTAGGCTGTAGTGGGGCACTCCTTATGGGGTACAGTGTTGTTAGGTTTTGACTATACAAACCTTGTACTGCCCTGTTTCTAGTCATTCTCTTTTCATACCTTGTAACATGGTTTCAGAGCAGGTTCCCTAGTGGGAACGATTTTTTAGGGCCCACCGTGTTAATTTTTTTTTTACTGCCCTGCCCGAAGCGCGCGTCGCGCCTGCCTCGCCCTAGTGCCGCCCTTTGCGGCCCTGACCTTTGCGGCCCATCGTGCCCTTCCCCTACGGCCCGTCGAGGCCCGATCACGCTGCCCTAAGCGGCCCGCCCTGCCGTCGCCGCCCTTAGCGGCCCGCCCTGCAGCCGCCGCCCTTAGCGGCCCGCCCTGCCGTCGCCGCCCTTAGCGGCCTTCGCGCCCCGTCGTCGCGGCCCTACCCACCCTACCGCCCATCGCGGCCCTGCTTTGCTGGCCGTCGCGGCCCTGCCCTGCCGCCCTTCGTCGCGGCCCTGCCCCACCGCCCTACGTCGCGGCCCCTGACCTGCAGCCGCCGTTGCGGCCCCCTGACCAGCCGCCCCACGTCGCGGCCCCTTACCCTGCAGCAGCCGCCGTGGCCTACAGCGGCCGTCGCCCCTGCTGCCGCCGTAGCGGCCCTACTGCCGCCGTCGAGCCTGCAGCCGCCGGTGCGACCGCCGCTGTCGTCGCAGTTGAGGCCCCGCCATCGCGGCCCTGCCCTGCCGCCCTGACGCGACCCTGACCCTGCCGCTGAGTCGCGGCCCTGCCCTGCCGTCTTGTCGCAGCCCCTACCCTGCCGGCGCGCCACGGCCCTGCCCCACCAATCGCGGCCCCTACCCTCCCCTCCCGCCACTGGTAAGCGCACTGCCGCACCTGCGCCGCCCTGCCGAGCCGCGCCCCCCTGCCGAGCCGCGCCGCCCTGCCGAGCCGCGCCGCCCTGCTGAGCCGCGCCGCCCTGCCGAGTCGCGCTGCTACTGCTGCTACTGTTGCTAGGCTACTGCTGCTGCTTCTGCTGTCATGGCTAGCCCTAATGTCCTTACCTTCGATGCTGAGGGTCGAGCAGTCGATTTCGAGGTCTAGGTCGATGATCTGCAGCTTTTCCTGCAGTGTGACTCTAGGGACGGAGTCTCACTGTTCGATCACACGTCCGGCGTCTCTATTGCACCTGCTGCCGATGCTGAAAGTGCAGTCCGCTCACAGTGGACCACGCGCGATGCTGCTGCTCGTCTTGCTGTTCGCAGTCACCTGCCGTCTGCTGAGCATGCACACTTTAGCCAGTACAAGACTGCTAAGACTCTATACGACGCTGTTGTTGCGCGCTACTCCTCCCCTGCCACTACTGCCCTTAGCCGCCTCATGTTGCCGTACCTGTTCCCTGACCTAGCCGCTTTTGACACTGTCGCTGACCTCATCACGCACCTCCGCACTAGTGACACCCGCTACCGCGCTGCGCTTCCTCCCGAGTTCTGCGCCGCGAACCCCCCCCTATGTACATCACTCTCTACTACCTCGTCACCCGGCTCCCTGACTCCCTTCACTCGGTTAGGGACCACTTCCTCTCCCTTTGCCCCACCACACTCACTGTTGACCTCCTCGAGGAGCGCCTCCTTGCAGCTGAGAAGATTATAGTCGTTGTAGGAGCCTCTTGTGGTGACCCTCGTGCCCCTTTCTTTGAGTGGTGCTCCCCCGTTCCCCTTTTGCCATCTGTTGCCTATGTTGGTGCAACCCTACGGTTTGCACTCGGCTTGTTGTCCGTGTGCGTGCATGCGTGTGTGCATGGAATGGAATGAGGGCATGAAATAAATATATATTTCATGCTCATAATATTGTGTGTATAATGGGTCATGATTTCGAGTGTGTGTGTGTCAAGTCTATAGCGAATTATCGCTAGTCGCGTGTAACGCGGTCATTTTGTGTGTCCCGCGCGGTTTCTATTTTGTTGTGCGCGGTTTCTATTTTGTCGCTTGTCGAACGTTCGGCGTGTCGCATGTGTGTGCAGCAGACCCATCAAGAACTCAAGGATGAGTTTGTGATGAAGAACCCGAGCCCTGGTGTCAATATTCAAGCGTTCGCGAAGCTCGCCAAACAGGGTACACCTCAAGAAATTGAAGATAGTTACATTACTTTGTGTAGTGTAACATTTCACTTGGTGTAGACCCTAGTGAAGGGTAGTTTCGAGACCCTTCGTGTTTGGGGACAGTGTGACACTGTTACACATCACTGTACCTCGGCTCTTTGGGTTTGTAGGAGCTGGGAGTCATTCCCAACTCGTAACTCTTGCCAACTCTTCCAAATTTGTGTTCTAAGACTATAGTGGCTGCCATAGTGCCGTTCGTTCAAACCGATGCTGTGCCGTCAATTCTTAATGAAATCGTGCGATCTAAATTGCCTATTCTAGGCGACGTTAAGCCGCTCCAGATCCAAGTTGAATGAAGTCATTTAAAGTTGTGAGCAGATCGCTATGAACGTTTGAAGTCGCTGTGAGGAAATCCGACTGTACACTCTATCTTCCGTTTTAGGCACATTGGAGCCTATTGTGCTTATAACAAGTGGTATCAGAGCCCTGAAGAAAGGGGTGGCAGAGGTGCTGGAGGCAATGGAGAAGCCCAAGCACAAGGCCAAGCCCGTGATTCAGCCGTGGCGCCTGTGCAACCAAGTGTTGGCCCATCTAGGGATGAGCCTAGAGTGTTTGGCCTTGACAAGTTCAACGGTGACAACTTTGCTGAGTGGTCCTTCAGAATGGAGAATGTGTTTGACCAATATGACCTGCTGGAGGTGATGGAAGGAACGGAGAAGCGCCCCGAGAACGACCCGGAGAAGAGCCCGTGGGTGCGGAAGAGCGCACATGGCTACCTCCTACTTGGGCAAGCGTTGGGGAGCAGCCAGATCCGTCACATCAAGCCATTCCAGCGTGAACCAGAGAAGGGACCAAAGACATGGGCTGCTCTCAAGGGTGTACACGCTCCTGCAACAGCGGCGGTAGCTGTGGTGCTGGAACGGCAAATGGCGACGCTACGAATTGAGGAAGATGAACCCGTGGAAGACGGGGTGCAGAAATTCTTCGACTTGTTGACGCGGCTTGAGGGAGCTGATCTGAATTACAGTGAGCTCCAGAAGAAGACCAAGTTGCTGGCCCTACTCCCGGAATCGTGGTCCTCGCTCATAATCAACTTGAACCGTGATCTGCCCCGTCGCTCGCTTGAAGACGTGAAGCGCGCGATCCTTCAAGAGGACTTCCGCCGCCGTGAGTTGGCGAGTGCGGATGGCGCTGGGGCAGCGAGCGTCGGCCGTGGATATGGCCGAGGAAGAGGCAGAGGACGAGGGGGAGGAAGATCTGGTGGCGGCAACTTCAGTGGAGGCCGCGGGAATGGCGGATACGGCAGCGACGACAAGAGCTACGGTCGCGGTCGCGGACGATTTGACGGCGAATGTCACTATTGCGGCAAGAGCGGACACATGTGGCGCGATTGCTTCAAGCTCCCTGATGGTTGGACCCCTGCTCAAGGCCAAGAGGGTAGAGGAGCAGGAGGAGGGAGAGGAAGAGGCTGTGGAGGCCATGGCGGTCGCGGAGGTGGAGCCGCGAACATGAAGAGTGGAGACAACGACAAGGACCCGAGAGACGATCGGTACCCGGGTCTATTCTACTTTGTGTCGACGCAAGTACCAGCTGGTCCTGAGAAGGATGAAGACCTTGAGGAGCCAGCAGCTGTGGGGAAGGTGACCCTACACCCCCTGGACTATTGGGTGATTGACAGCGGCGCTACCTATAGCATGACACCTCGCCCCGACTTGCTCACCGAACTTGAGCCGTCACCGGTGAAGCATGTCACATCGGCCTTGGGGCAGCGAGCAGAGGTGAAAGGCATGGGCAAGGCCATGTTCAAGGGTGCTGATGGGAAGATGGTGGGCCTCAAGAACGTGCTTTGGGTGCCCAGCCTTGCTGCGAACCTGATTTCCGTGCGGCGATTCGCAAAGGCCGACATGGACACAAACTCGAAGGGAGCCAAGACCTACACCGCGAGGCTTGGCGAGCGGATTCTATGGGACCTTCACGAGGATAGGGATGTCTACAACGAGATGTGGCAGATCCCTGTGGTCCCTATGCCTAAGGAGAGGCAAGCGGCAGCAAGCGTCAGCACCAAGGGTGAAGCGGTTGGTAGCGGCGATGGCGCGAACGGTCGCGTTAAGGAGAATGAGTCCAACAAGTGGAATCTTGGAGGGACCAGCAAGAAGAGTGAACCTAAGGAGAGTGATGCAGCAGCCAAGGAGCAGCACAAGGGTGAGGAGAACCCCAAGGCAATCTTCCCTTGTGAATGGGGGAGAGGAGGCCAATGATGCAGAAGAAGAAGAGGAGGAGGTGTAGCAAGTGAGCGAGCGTGCACCGTCACTCCCTTCCCGCACTACGAGTGCTCCACGGATTCGAGCCACACCGCAGAAACGCAAGGCCTTCAAGTCCCTGCAGCTGAGGAGGAAGGAAGGGGGAAGAGGAGAGTTCAACCCCCTAATCGGCTGACCTATGATGCGCCGGGAAAGCAGGGCAAAACGGCCCTGGCCGGAGCGGCAATGATGGTCGGAGACGACGAGGAGAGTGACTACGAGGAGTGTGCCTTCGCGTTCTTCTCTCCGGTGGAGATGCCGGGAGAAACAGCAACTCTCAAGGAGGCCTTGGAGAGTAGTGATGCTGAGGAGTGGAAGAAGGCAATGGAGAGTGAGCTGAAGAGCATTGAGGAGAACGACACGTTTGAGTTGGTGGAGCTACCGGAGGGGCGTAAGGCGATTACGTCCAAGTGGCTATTCAAGATCGAGTCCGACGCCGACGGCAAGATCGAGCGTTACAAGTCTAGGCTGGTGGCCAAGGGGTACCAGCAGAAGGAGAAGGTGGACTTCAAGGAGCTGTTTGCTCCAGTGGTGAAGCCGAAGACGCTGCGAACCCTATTTGCGGGAGCCGCGATCAAAGGATGGGTGGTGAAGCAGCTAGACATCGTAACGGCGTTCCTCAACGGAATCCTAGAGGAGCAGATTTTTATGGCGCAGCCAGAGGGGTTTGACGATGGCAGCGGCAGGGTGTGGAAGCTGAAGAAGGCCCTCTATGGGCTGAAGCAGGACCCTAGGCAGTGGTACATGAAGCTGCGCGAAGTGTTGGAGGGGATCGGCTTTACTCCCTCAACGGCCGATCACTCCTTGTTCATGCTTGGCGAAGGGGAGCAGAGGAGCTTTATTATGGTGTACGTGGATGACATCCTAATCTTCTCACCCTCCTCTGACCTCGTGAAGGAGGTGATGCTGAAGCTGCAAGACAAGTTCAAGTGCAAGTCGCTTGGTGACGTGAACTTCTACCTCGGGCTTCACATCGAGCGTGATGTGGAGAAGCGGTGCATGCGGGTGCACCAACGGAAGTACCTGGAGGCCTTGGCTGCCAACTTTGGGCAGAGTGAAGGCCATGTGGCTACTCCCTTTCCCTCTGGGTTCAAGTGTGTGAAGGGACCAGAGGAGGAGAGCGTGGGTGAAGAGGAGAGGCGCCGATTTCACTCGTTGGTGGGCAGCCTCATGTATGCGGCGGTCAACACACGACCGGATGTCGCGTTTGCTACCCGGCAGCTGGCAAGGGTTGTTCAATGCCCTAATGAGGAGCAGGTAGCAGCTGGAATGAGGGTGGCCAAGTACCTTGGCCAAACACCGACCGTTGGGCTGCAATACTCGGCGGCGGCGCAAAGGCGCCAAAAGGGCGCGGATGGTGTAGAACCCGGGCGATTGTTCCTCACCGCCTACTCGGATGCATCATATGCATCGGAACCAGAGGACAAGACGAGTGTTGGAGGCTTCATTTGCTGTGTTGGTGGAGGCCCAACTGCTTGGGAGAGCAAGAAGCAGGTGGACCAAGCTTTGAGCTCGGTTGAGTCCGAGTACATGGCACTCTTCCGTGCCGTACGGGAGATGATTGTGTGGCAGCGGCGTTTGTTGGCTGAATTGGGGGAGGAACAGCAAGGACCCACCCCTCTCTATTGTGACAGCCAGGGATCCATTGCTCTAGCCAAGAACCCTGTGTTACACGGCTTGACCAAGCACATGAGGGTGAAGTGGCACTGGACGAGGAGCATGGTGGCCGCGGGTGAAGTTGAACTGCGCTATGTGAAGACGACGGTGCAGCCAGCTGATATGATGACTAAGAGGCTGGTGGAGCAGCAGCATTGGAAGTGTTG
This sequence comes from Closterium sp. Naga37s-1, assembly GCA_947471745.1. NCBI lineage: Eukaryota > Viridiplantae > Streptophyta > Zygnematophyceae > Desmidiales > Closteriaceae > Closterium > Closterium sp. Naga37s-1. The sequence continues at coordinate 449,827 of CANJKZ010000203.1, read as the reverse complement.
CAAGCTGGCTGGGATGGCTTTGAACTGAGAGAGCAAGATCCTAAGGCCAACAATCCGAGGGGGAGTTTGTTGGTGCAACCCTACGGTTTGCACTCGGCTTGTTGTCCGTATGCGTGCATGCGTGTGTGCATGGAATGGAATGAGGGCATGAAATAAATATATATTTCATGCTCATAATATTGTGTGTATGATGGGTCATGATGTCGAGTGTGTGTGTGTCAAGTCTATAGCGAATTATCGCTAGTCGCGTGTAACGCGGTCATTTTGTGTGTCCCGCGCGGTTTCTATTTTGTCGTGCGCGGTTTCTATTTTGTCGCTTGTCGAACGTTCGGCGTGTCGCAGGTGTGTGCAGCACACCCATCAAGAACTCAAGGATGAGTTTGTGATGAAGAACCCGAGCCCTGGTGTCAATATTCAAGCGTTCGCGAAGCTCGCCAAACGGGGTACACCTCAAGAAATTGAAGATAGTTACATTACTTTGTGTAGTGTAACATTTCACTTGGTGTAGACCCTAGTGAAGGGTAGTTTCGAGACCCTTCGTGGTTGGGAACAGTGTGACACTGTTACACATCACTGTACCTCGGCTCTTGGGGTTTGTAGGAGCTGGGAGTCATTCCCAACTCGTAACTCTTGCCAACTCTTCCAAATTTGTGTTCTAAGACTATAGTGGCTGCCATAGTGCCGTTCGTTCAAACCGATGCTGTGCCGTCAATTCTTAATGAAATCGTGCGATCTAATTTGCTATTGTAGGCGACGTTAAGGCGCTCGAGCTCCAAGTTGAATGAAGTCATTTGGAGTTGTGAGCAGATCGCTATGAACGTTTGAAGCCGCTGTGCAGAAATCCGACTGTACACTCTATCTTCCGTTTTAGGCACATTGGAGCCTATTGTGCTTATAACAGCCTCTGCTGCTGCTGTCGACCTCATTGGCACCGAGTCGGTCGGCGCTGCGTCTGCTCCTAGTGGGAGGCGCCGCAGCAGCAGGAGCAAGCGGGACAAGGGTGCTGGAGGAGACGGCGGGGGTGGCGGTGGTGGCGGTGGAGGCGGCGGAGGGGGTGGGGGTGGAGGTGGGGGTGGTGGCGGGATTGGGGGCCATGGCGGCGGTGGTGGAGGTGGAGGCAGTGGGGGTGGCGGAGGCGGCAGCGGCAGTGGGGTTGGTGGCGGCGGTGGTACTGGTCAGGGTGGCGCTGTGCAGCGGGGAGGTCCTGGTGGTGGCCAGCGCCAGCAGCAGCAGCGTTCTCGTGAGACCCTGACGCCCCAGCAGCTTCGTGAGTGGTACGCTGGGCGTGGGAGGTCTGGGGGTGCTGGTCCTTGTGCTTACGTTCTCCGCACTGGCGAGCGCAGTGGGGAGACGTGCGGAGGACAGCACGCCACGCACCGCTGTTTCGGCCGCCTGATGGACGCTTGGCGTACACAGTTTCCAGAGGCCACTGAGCTCCCTCGCTGGGGTGATCTGCCGGGTCCCCTCCCGTTGCAGCGTCTGGTGAGGTAGCTGCGTGTGGTCAGGTAGCTGCGTCGGGTCAGGTGTTTGCTGCAGCGTCCCGGTCTGGTCCTGAGTCTGCCCCCTGCTCGTGTCGCCTCCTGTCTCACCAGACTCTCCTCTGGCACCACCGCCTTGGTCACCCCTCCCTGTCTCGTCTCCGAGGCATGGCCTCCCGTGTCCTTGTCACTGGTCTTCCCCGGTCCCTCCCTCCTCTTCCTCCGGGGCCTGCCCATACCTGCGTTCCCTGCGTCGAGGGGCGGCAGCGCGCTGCTCCTCACTCCTCCGAGTTTCCTCCGACGGAGGCTCCCTTGCAAACTCTTCACATGGACGTGTGGGGCCCAGCCCACGTCCGTGGACAAGGTCACGAGCGCTACATTCTGCTGGTCGTTGACGACTACTCGCGTTACACCACAGTCTTCCCTTTGCGCCGCAAGGGTGAGGTCACTGAGGTGCTGATCGACTGGATCCACACTGCCCGTCGTCAGCTCAGCGAGAGTTTCGGCTCGGACCTTCCTGTTTTGCGTCTGCACTCCAACAGAGGTGGAGAGTTCTCCTCCGACCTTCTGCGAGCCTTCTGTCATGCGGAGGGCATCCGCCAGACGTTCACGCTTCCGGCTTCTCCACAGCAAAATGGGATTGCTGAGCGCCGCATTGGCATTGTCATGGACGTCGCTCGTACGTCCATGATCCATGCGGCTGCTCCCCATTTTCGGGCGGCGCAGCCAGATCTCCTCGTGCAGGCTGCCCTGTAGGAAAGCAGTGCTGAAGTCAAGAGAGTGAAGCTCGTGGTCGCGCTGAGCGGCTATGTGCAGTAGCACCCGAAGAGTGGTCATCTTCGGGGTGGGGGAGAAGGTCTGAAAGTAGTCAACTCCCTGCCGCTGGCTGAAGCCTTGAGCCACGTAACGTGCCTTGAAGACAGGCGGAGAACCCGGCAGCCGCTTCACCCCGAAAATCGACATGCCACTGACGATGTTCGCCCCAGGTGGGGGAACCTCGCCAACGTAGGTGCCTGTGGACTTCCAGGAAGCCATCTCTGCGTCCATGGCTGACTGCCACTGAGAGGAGTAGGGACCCTCTATCGCCTCTGCGTAAGAGCGCGGGGTCGGGATGTCTGGTGCATCCGGGTCTCCCTCAGGGGCAATCAGCATGGACACGAGATGAGGTACAGCAGCAGCAAAGCACTAGAACTCCTCCTGCCTGTCCTCAAGGACGTCCGTACTAAGAGCACACTCACCCCCGACGGACGGAGGACAGACAGACTCAGACTCAGCAACAAGACTAGCGGCGTAGTCTAGACAACAGTGAGCAGCGAAGTCGACAAGCTCAGCAACTAAGGCAGACGTAGCAGTGGACTCAAAGGAAGGGTCAGTGACAACAGTAGCCAGGAGACGCGTGACAGTAGGACCGGCAGCACGAAGGGAGTCAGACTCCGGGTCAGCAAGAGTAGGAAGAGAGGACTCTGGAGGAGACGGCAAAGGGACACGAAGTGGAGCAGTGGAAGGACGCAGTGCCATCTGGTGCGTGTCTGGGACCGGAGGAGGACGCTGACGCGGAACACGACGACCGGTGCGAGCAGCACGAACAGGCGACGCATGACGAGACTCAGGCTCACGACGCTCAGCAAGACCTCCAGTAGGACCAGTGTAGGGAGAAGGAGGAGGCAGTGGGGAGGCCAGCTGTAACTGTGACTCGGACTGGACAGGCGGTGGACACTCTAAGGAAGGAGCAGGACCAATAGAAGGCGGGAGACCAAGAACCTGCTGAAGGAGCGGAACGAAGTACGGCCGCGGCCGCGCAGCGCCTCCAGAACCAGCAGGGACAGCACCAGCACCCCCAGCGTCAGCACCAACGCCAGCAGCACCACCAGCTCCAGCAGCACTCCCAGTCGCTCCAGCAGCGCCAACTCCAGCACCCCCAGAAGTACCAGCTCCAGCAGCACCTCCAGCGCCAAGACCTCCAGCAGCGCCAGCTCCAGCAGGACCACTGGAAGAAGCAGCAGCACCAGCTCCAGTAGTACCTACAGCAGCGCCTACGCCAGCAGCACCTCCAGCTCCAGCACCAGCAGCACCACCAGGCCCAGCAGCTCCAGTACCGCCGGTACGAGCACCTCCGGGACCCGTGGCTCCAGAACCTCCAGCAGCCGCAGAACCTCCAGCACCGGGAGCACCACCAGCTCCAGTAGCACGACTCCAGCGGCGAGCAAACCACTCACGCAGCTCCTAGGGAGAGGGCAGCTCCCGGCGGGACAAAGCACCCGAAGGACCTCCAGGCCCAGTACCACCAGGCTCCACTCGAGCAGGCCCAGCACCCGCAGGCTCCGCACCCCCAGAATCAGCAACCCCAGGCTCAGCACCCCCAGACTCAGCACCCCCAGGCTCAGCACCCCCAGACTCAGCACCCCCAGACTCAGCACCCCCAGGCTCCGCACGCTCAGGCCCAGCACCCCTAGCAGCACCAGAGTCAACAGCTACCTTGACAGGCTCGATTGCATCTACCTGGGACACACCTGAGGGGGCAGGACCCTGAGGGGGGAGGGGGTCTACCGGGGGGGGACCTGGCGCGAGGAAGAGCGGCGGGGGGGGGAGGGGGGCAGCGCGGTAGGGGAAGAGACGGTAGTACGGAACCGACTCGTCAATCGTGACGTCCTGGGAGGACAGAACATGGCGCGAGGTGGGGTGGTAAAACTGCCAACCAGGCGCGTCAGGGGGGAAGCCAAGGAAGACGCAGGGAACAGCACGAGAGGACAGCTTGTCCGCAGACAAGTCTTGGACGAAAGCCCGAGATCCCCAGACACGGAACGCAGACGCATCGCCAACCTTCTCCGTCCACCGCAGGGTGGGGGAGGTCTCCGGCAAGGAGACCCGGGGCTGAAGGGTGATCTGCTGCGCCGCGTACTGAACCGCGAACGGCCACAGAAAATGGGGAGCAGCCGCATGGATCATGGACGTATGAGCGACGTCCATGACCATGCCAATGTGGCGCTCAGCAATCCCAGTTTGCTGTGGAGAGGCCGGAAGCGTGATCGTCTGGCGCATGCCCCTCGCACGGCAGAAAGCTCGCAGAAGGTCGGAGGAAAACTCTCCACCTCTGTCGGAGTGCAGACGCTGAACGGGAAAGTCCGAGCCGAAACTCTCTCTGAGCTGGAGACGAGCAGCGCGGATCCAGTCGATCAACACCCCAGTGACCTCACCCTTGGTGCGCAAGGGGAAGACTGCGGTGTAACGCGAGTAGTCGTCAACCACCAAGAGGAAGTAACCCTCGTGACCCTGTCCACGGACGCGGGCTGGGCCCCACACGTCCATGTGAAGAGTCTGCAGCGGAGCCTCTGTCGGCAGAAACTCGGAGGAGTGAGGAGCGGCGCGCTGCCGCCCCTCAACGCAGGGAACGCAGGTAGGGGCAGGCCCCGGAGGAAGGGGAGGGAGGGACCGAGGGAGACCAGAGACAAGGTAACGAGAGGCCATGCCTCGGAGACGAGGCAGGGAGGGGTGACCAAGGCGGTGGTGCCAGAGGAGGGTCTGGTGGGACAGGAGGCGACACGAGCAGGGGGCAGACTCAGGACCAGACCTGGACGCTGCAGCAAACACCTGACCCAACGCAGCTACCTGACCAGACGCAGTAACCGGAGGAGACTCGGTAGTCAGTGTGTACAGGCTCGACCCCGGCTGGCGGGTAAATGTGGCCAAGTGTCGGCCCGTCCGAGCACACGTGCAGTGGGTCACCCGCTGACTCGCAGGAGTGAACTGGTCAACTCCCCCATCCTGCAGGTCAGCACCACTCACCAAGTTCGTAGAGAACGAGGGGAGGTAAAGACCTGACAGGGAGCCAGACGGGGCCGCAGGACACCGTAGTACAGTGGAGAAGTGGGCAAGGACAGGACCCCCAGAGGGGTCTGCCAGGGAGACCGCCACCGGCCGACTGAGCGGCGTGAGGGTGGTACGGTCTCGAAAGAAGGAGCGAGAAGCACCCGAGTCAAGGGTGAAGGTGTGCAAAGCCTGACCAGACGGGGTACCTGAGAGTGCTGACTCACCAGTACCTGGAGCAACAGACTCACTAGTACCTGGAGCAGCAGCCTCGCGAGCAACTAGAGCAGCAGCTGCAATGCCCGGGTCAGGCGGAACACACATGTAACAGTCACCCTCCTCACTAGTAGACACAACATACATCGCAGCAAGAATAGCATCATAGTCAAGACCAAAGATAGCTACACCCGACTTGAGCAAATCACCCCAGCGAGGGATCTCAAAGGCGTCAGGGAACTGGAGATGCCAGGCGTCAGTTAAGCGGCCAAAGCAGCGCTGGGTGGTGTGCGGCCCGCCGCACGGCTCCCCAGTGCGGTCACCAGTACGCAGGACGTAGGCACAGGGACCAGCACCCCCAGACCGCTGACGCGCAGCGTACCACTCACGAAGCTGCTGGGGCGGCGGGGTCTCACGAGAGCGCTGGTGCTGCTGCTGACGCTGGCCACCACCGAAGCCTCCCCGCGGCACAGAGCCACCCCGACCAGCGCCACCGCCACCGCCGCCACCGCCGCCTCCTCCACTCCCACCGCCACCGCCGCCACCGCCTCCGCCGCCGCCACCAGAGCCCCCACCCCCGCCACCACTCCCACCGCCACCCCCACCCCCTCCGCCGCCCCCACCGCCACCACCACCGCCCCCGCCCGCTCCCCGAGCACCCTTGCCCCCCTTGCCCTTGCCGTTGCGGCGCCTCCCGCTAGGGGCAGACGCAGCGCCGACCGACTCGGTGCCAACGAGGTCGACAGCAGCAGCAGAGGCAACAGAGGGCAAAAGGGGGACGGGGGAACACCCCTCAAAGAAAGGGGCACGAGGGTCACCATGAGAGGCTCCTACTGCGACTATACTCTTCTCAGCTGCCAGGAGGCGCTCCTCGAGGAGGTCAACGGTGAGTGTGGTGGGGCAAACAGAGAGAAAGTGGTCCCTGACCGAGCGAAGGGAGTCAGGGAGTCGGGTGACTAGGTAGTAGAGGGTGATGTACATAGGGGGGGGGGTTCTTGGCGCAGAACTCAGTAGGAAGCGCAGCGCGGTAGCGGGTGTCACTAGTGCGAAGGTGCGTAATGAGGTCAGCGACTGTGGCAAAGGCGGCGAGGTCAGGGAACAAGTACGGCAGCATGAGGCGACTAAGGGCAGCAGTGTCAGGGGAGGAGGAGCGTGCAACTACAGCGTCGTACAAGGTCTTGGCAGTCTTGTACTGGCTAAAGTGCGCGCGCTCAGTGGACGGCAGGTGACTACGCACAGCAAGACGGGCAGCAGCATCGCGTGTGGTCCACTGTGAGCGAACAGTACTGTCAGCATCGGCAGCAGGGGCAGTAGAGGCGCCAGACGTGAGATCGAAAAATGAGAGGTCGTGTTTGCTATCGCACTGCAGGAAAAGCTGCAGATCATCTATCCAGACCTCAAAATCTACCGCTCGACCCTCAGCATCAAAGGTAAGAACGTTGGGACTAGCCATGACAGCAGCAGCAGCAGGCTAGCAGCAGCAGCAGCAGAAGCAGGTTAGCAGTAGTAGCAGCAGGAGGGGCACGGCTCGGCGGTGCACTTACCAGGGGCGGGTGGGTAGAAGCCCGCAAGTGGTGGGGCAGGGCCGAGGTGCGCCGGTAGGATCAGGGCCGCAACAGGGCGGCAGAGGAGGGCCGCGACTCGGCTGCAGGGTAGGGCCGGGACGGCGGCGGCGGCGTCATAAGGTAGATCAAATGCATCGTCCCTTGGTCCTGCGCTCGAAGCTACTGACTCCATATCAGTTTTGAACTTACCAGCTTAACAGGGTTAGAAGGATTTATCTGAGGCCTATTCAGCTTCTCTGGGGCCTGGAACCTTCCCCTAAGCCTTTGCAGCTGTGTGGGCTTTTCCTCTGGGAAACACGGAGCCTTTAAACAGTGCTGCTGGGAGAGAATATCAACTCTTCGGAACGTTCGACCCGTATGAACGCTCCGGAATAGGGTCCCCTGATTACCCGGTACCGATTTAATTTCTGGCTCTCCCTTAATAGAGGCTTGAAAACCACGAGAAGTAATATTCGTACTTGAAAACCAAGAGAAATCTATTGAATGCTTCACCTGGGTACAAGGCGAGGCTATATATAGGCTCGACACAAAGGCAGTAACCCGAGTGTTACTAGAAGGTTCCGCGGGTCGCGAAGCGTCCCGAACGGGTCCTTCCCAAAATCGGTGGAAGGCAATTCGGTGGCAACCGAAAAGCCTAGAACTCGGTGCACTCAACCTAGTTCGGTGCTTATAACTATAATATACATAGTGAAGCAACGAACCTAGGAAATCAATCAAAAGCAAGCAAAGCAAAATAAAGCTAAGCTAGATAATGCGTAATAAAGCAACATCAAGCAAGTAAAGTCTAGCAAAGCCATCGTACTCTCACAATGTCGGCCGAATGTGCAAAGCTCGAATTGTCAGGGTTGTACACGTAGTAGTCAACCTCGTTAAGGAATAAGGAAACCTCATTCCAAATCACATCCCTCTTCGCTTTCAATATTTTTTCTGTCAAGGATGAGATCGATAAAGGAAAGTAACAAATTCTATATTGCTCCACCAATGAGATGGCTGCAGGCGTCCTCATAAACACGTCTCACAGATAACGTATCCACTTTATATTTGTTACGATACAAACCTTGATGAGAAGGCATTCCTGTACATTACAGGAGCCGACTCTACCGAGTACGAAGTCGATGAGTCAGAAGAGTCGAAGCGACACCATCAACCGTCAGATCTGGACCTGATGAAGGCACAAACATTGGGAATAAAATGAGCAGGAATGGGTTTGAAACGGGTTCCCGCGCCGCACGGTTTGTACTTCGCTGTAATAAGGGAATGTACCCCTCAGATTGCATGGCTTGTGTAGGTCTTTTCGTATTCCCCTGTATTCCTATATAAAATTGATGTATGCATACTCTTATCATCTCAGTCATTTACATTCACTCTGACATAAGGTCAACAATTCCGTTGCAACAAACCACATGCGATCAACCCCTAAGACGATCTCTGGCTAAGTCCTTTAGGATTGTAACATTCACTGGTATGAGAGCTACTGGGGGATTCTTCGCAACCCTGCTTCCGAAAACATCGCAACACCAAACCTGGCAAGCGGCACACGCTCCAAAACCAAGATGGCCGGAGAATTCGAAGGCTAAACAAATCTAACGGCTGAAGAACAAGCCAACTCGTCTGCAACAAATGAGGCGACAACTACGATCAGTACGGTCGCACTCGAATAGTTGTTTTAACGACTATCAACTATGGAGAAAGATATCCAAGAATTGCGGAAAGGCGATGCGGGAATCTCCTCGCAACCAGCACAACCTACTCAACCGGCCACAAATAGCCGTGATACCGCCCCGCACATCTTCTCCATCGACAATGACAAATCAACACCAACACCCCCCCCGTCCAAGTGATGAAGTAATCAACTCTGCGCAAGCATGCTTTCTTAGCGTATCCAATATCAATGCGACTACCGCCTTCAACGGAAAGGATTTGTACACATGGAGTTTTGAGCTAGAGCTCCTCCTACAGACAGTCCAAACCTACCACTACTTCGACGGCTCCTATTCTAAACCGGTGGAAGACACCGAATACTCTCGGGCTCAGTACTACAGTGAGTCTGTCATGGCGTACAGCGTGTTGCTAAGGAACATGATGCCCGCGGAGCAACTCGGCATACGCTCACACAAGAGAGTGCTGCTCCAACCCTGGAAGCCTGGAAGCGCCTTGTCGAGGAATATCAGCCAAAGGATTCAATCACCTCCAGCAGGCTCCTTCAGCAACTCATGCAAACAAAGATGGGGCACGGGGAGAAAGCGAATACGTATATTAATTGCTGTCGGAACATCCGTGATCAAATCACAAAGCATGGAAGCACGATCTCGGAGGAAATCTTTGTCAACATAATACTCCAAGGTCTCAAGCCCAAATGGAAGCCCTGCCAGGCACTTCTCCGACAGATAGGGACAATCTCAGGCTGCCCTATGCACCGCCCATCTCACTGAACAACAAGACATGGACTCAAGAAAGACAACCTCAGCGCCGCACCGAGAGCGCCTCGCCTTCTACGCTGACAGTCATGAGGAGCGACGACAACCAAGGCGCCATTATTGCAAAATTTGCAAAGTCTTCGGACACTCAACGGATCGATGCAGGTTCCAGTCCAACAATTGCCACCCAAATTCCACTCACCAAAGCAACTGGGTCGGTCGACAAGACACTCGTCAGCTCCAACCACAACAGCAAGCTCCCCGTCCACGTGCTCAACAACAGCAACACCAACAGGGACAATCAACTCAGATAGGAGGAACAAACATAATGGCGAACATGGCAACGCGCCGACGCCCACGAGCTACTACGCCCGACAAAGACGAAGAGCCCGCTGGAGAAATGATTGAACCTGAAGAAGGCTACAATAACCCCTGCATCGACAGACACTACAATTACGACGATGAAGACCGTCAGGAGTGGCACTTACCAATCTAGTTAAGGAAAAGTCCCCCACATCGCCATGATCAGCGCCCGGTTCCTCTGGGATGGCAAGAAGAGCAAGATTCCCTCATAGTCAACAAGCTAACCACTGTCACACCGTGACTCGCGCTGCTACTATGAAGAAATAACGCAGCCCACAACAATTGGTACTTGGACAGCTGCTGCGGGCAATACATGGTGGGTCGGTGCGCTACATCTCCAACATCAGTTGCACCCCCACTCTTATTCACGCCACCGTTGGCAACAATGGCCAACTACGCGCAAATGCGCAACGCATTGTCGTACTTCAAGCACGAGATAGTAATACGCACATCACGCTCAACGACATGGTCTACGTGCCGAACCTACGCTTCAACCTACTATCCGCAGCGCAACTTTCTGACTATGGAGTCATGTTCACCACCGACCCCTACACTCGCGACCTCATCCTCACATATGCTCCTCCTGACTCACCCGCCAAGACGCACAAGTACCTCGGGCGAGCACGTTCAATCAACGGATACGTACTTTACTTCGACATACCCGACTGCAAGGCAACATCGAACGAGCTTGTGGATCTCGTTCTGCTGGACTTTGCCTACATAGACAAAGACTCCTGGAAACACCCTAATGGCCGGCCGTGGGTCAGACGGAGCCCTCACCCGCAGGAGATAAACCTGCACCAGCCTGTGCCTGACGGGCTCTGCACCACTTGCTGCACACCCACAACGAGCCGCACACAACAAGTTGAGAGAGATCTGGCAGCAATCGAAGACGCTGAATTATACGATACACGATCGTGTGCGCGTTCAAAGTCCGGCGCTGTTACTTGACCGGTGCAGACGTGATAGTACGAATAGACCACAAATCACTATAGTACCTCCGCGCACAGCCCCACCTCGACCCACGACAGGTCCGTTGGCTTGACTTCCTCGAGTCTAACTCTCACTACACAATCACTTACAATACGGGAGCCTCGAACATCGCCGACGCACTGGCCCGCCCCACTGCTCAAATCCACGCCATACTGCTCGCCCAGACCAGCCCACTACTTAGAAGACTATTCACCCACGGCAATCACACAGACCCATTCATCACCGGAGGAAATTCGCAGCAGTTCGCCGCAGCACAAGGGGTGTATTACGTAAAATCCGGCACCGATCGGATGTGGGTACCGAGCTACACTTTACTACAGGAATTACTGCTACAGGAGGCATATGACGGAGTTACCTCATGATATTTCGGAGTAGAAAAAACACGATAACAGCTGCAACGATATTATTACCAGCCCGAGATGCTGACTGACGTACAGCGACACATGGTAGCGTGTCCCACCTGCCAGCTCATGAAGTCGTCACGACAGCGACCGGAAGGACAGTTGCAGCCGATACCACCCCCAGAGCATGCTTGGCAGCATGTGACGATGGACTTTGTCACGGGGTTACCGGCCAGAGCAAGTGGGAATGACGCGGCTGACGAAGATGGCACATTGTGCAGCCTGCAAGAAACCAATCACGCCGAAGAAACGACCTGGCTCTTTATGGAAACCAGCAAATTCTGGAGAAACATGTGGCAGCAGTTCGGCACACAACTACAGTTCAGCTCATCATACCACCACGAAACCGATGGACAGAGAGAACGGACAAACCAAACCATGAAGCAGTTAATTCAAGCCACGTGCGACGACCCGGCAACATGGGAACAACAACTACCACGCATCGAATTCGCGTACAACAACTCCACGACAGCCACGACACAGAAATCGCCCTTCCACTTCAACTACGGATAGAACCCAACAGTGCCCACAACCCTGAATCCCGACAACTCGGTACCACGCGCGCAACAGTTCGCAGAATATTTACAGGCGGCCCGGACTCGAGCAACAGACGCAATTGAAAATTCCAATATCATTTCTATATGCAATGCCAATCGCCACCACCGTCCCGTCACTTACCAACCCGACGACCTCGTGTTACTCGACACCCAAAACCTCCGCCTACCCATTACTCCGAAACTCCGCCCACGATCTTGCAGGCCATCTTAAACTAGTCACATGATCACACCCGTCACCACCCACCTCCTCCTCCCTGCCGACCGGTACGTCAGCTCGTCAGCCTACTTCGCCCATACGTCCAATCCGCCAGCCAACACCCTCGCATTCGCCCAGCCAGCATGACACGACCACCAATAGAGCCAGTCATCACACCTGAGAAAATATTGAGCCAGCGAGTTCGTGACCCACGTGGGGCTTGCAAGATCGAGTTCCTGATTTGCTGGAAGGACCACACGCCCACCGAGGACAACTAGGTGCCCCTTGATAGAATTGAAAATCACCCCGTTCTCACCGAGTATCTCTGTAGCCGTAATTTTCAGGATGTACACGTACTCTCGTGAGGAAGGCCTCCTCGAGGAGGGGGGTAATATAAGAAAGAATCATTTCCCCTACTTCACGCACCTGCTTACCGTGGACATGACTGTTCCCGCCAACAGCACCCAACAGTAAAACGTTACCCGACCGCGAGACTCGCCACGACCACTGTTCCCGCCACTGTACACCTTGCGGCCCAGTCTCACGGTTCGGTTGGTAACCCGCGCTCCGGTCCTCCACCTCGACAATTCCCAACTTCGGTGCTAGGCCCGTAGTGCACCCCGAGTTCTCGTATTAGCATTACCACCCAAGCTTCGCTATAGGTTCTTTGCTCATGCCTTCGCTCAAGGTACTGTTTTGTTTCGATAGTGCAATTCTCGCTCGCTCACTCAATTGTACTCGTAACAATTATTCAATTCTTGTTCCCATTACCATATCTCCTGTATACAATCTACCTTATTATAAGCACATAACATTTAGGACTAGTTGGAAGCCTAAAGTAATCGGTTAATGTATGTGTTTGCAAGTCCACAAACGAGTACCTGATACGGTAGGTTCCCAACTCACACTAGCAAGTGCACAAACAGTATGTGAAGACTGCTTGTAGCGAGTGTAGATTCAAGCAACAGCTGCTGATGGCGGGCAAGAAGAGGAGTGGAAACGCGAGTGCGGAACGCACACCGCCATCGCCATGTATTCCTCGAGCCATACCATACCAGAATAAGTTTGTGTTTAGGTGCTAGGGTGCTACGGTGTTACTACGTGTTTACACGCTCGCTCTAACCCGTCATTGCATGAATAGGTGCTGCTGTATGGCCTTTGAGTGGAAGCGTGTCAAAATGAACAAGAGTGATTGCACTAGGAAAGAGTTGGGTACAAGTAGGAAACCCTAAACTTACTGTACCCCATAGTAAATACCCCACTACAGCCTAAACAAACTATAGTAGACATAACGTTTGACACACCCCCATAGGCAAAGTGGGGGAGAGCAAGGGGTCACAAGACCAGTCAAGAAAGGCAAAGCAAGCTCAGGGTGGATCACAACGTCACCACACACTCTGAGCACAAGCAAAGGGACACAAGGCCAGTCCACATGCAGAGGCATATATGCAACACAAATAGCACAGTGATCTCTACCTAGCAAAGCAAGCATGCAGGTATATATATATAGATCACAGTACAAGCAAAGCCTACAGCAAGTGAGGAAAAGTGGGCACAAGCCCTAGCATAGTGCAGAAACGCTGATGATCACCAGACTGAAGTACCTTGGTGAATATATCAGCAGTGTTGGCCCGAGTGGCCACGTAACGCAGATGAAGCTGACCACGCTGCTGCAACTCTCGAGCCAAGAAGTAACGCAGAGCGATGTGCTTCATTCTGTGCTCCAGTCTGTGCTCCTCACACAAGGCAATGGTAGCCTTGTTGTCGACGTACAGCACTGGAGGAGAACGAGGCCGCTCTCCCAAGTCAGTCAGCAGGTAGGTGAGCCAGCGTAACTCTTGTGCAGCCATGGCTGTGGCGTAGATCTCAGCCTCGCAACTAGAGCTGAGAACTGAAGACGAACGTGTAGAACGCCAAGAAACTGAACCAGAGCCAAGGCTGAAGGTGTAACCCTGTGACGACCGCTGCGTAACCTGGTCGTCAACCAAAGAAGCGTCTGAGTGCCCAGTGAGGACAACTGAGCTCCTCCCTCCAAGCACGAGTCCCATGCCTGATGTACAGCACAAGTAGCGCAGTACCCTTTTAGCAGCATCCATGTGCACCTTTCGGTGCCGACCAGGAGCCACGTAGCGAGCCAGAAGGCCAAGAGGGTACGCGAGGTCAGGACGAGTGCAAGTCATCAGGTACATGAGACAGCCAACTAGCTCTGGGTAAGGACCACTCGGCTCTACGGACTCGTCCAAAGGTGGAGCTGAGAGCGAGTGACCTGTAGCCAGAGGAGTGGCCTGTGCCGAGGACCAGGTGAAGCCGAAGCGCTGAAGGACCTGCTGCACCATGTGTGACTGAGTCAGTGTGATGGTGCGGCGTGCTCTGTCCCGGGTGATCTGCAAGCCAAGGTAGCTGCGCAGTTCACCCAAGTCTGTGCACATGTGTCTCTTCTGCAGCTCCGACTTCACCAGGGCGAGAGCCTCAGTGTCAGCAGTGGCAAAGACCAAGTCGTCGACGTACACGAGGATGTAGAACGGCGGCAGCGAAGTGTCGGTGCGCAGAAACAGCGACGGGTCAGCAGTAGAAGGTGCGAACCCAAGAGCCGCAAGTGTAGTCCTCAGTGTGTCGTGCCACTCACGTGGCGCCTGGCGGAGACCGTAGACTGGCCGCCGGAGGCTCCACTGGGTTCCAGGAGGGAACGACCCAGTGAAGCCAGGAGGGGGGCGCAGCCAGATCTCCTCGTGCAGGCTGCCCTGCAAGAAAGCTGTGCTGAAGTCAAGAGAGTGAAGCTCGTAGTCACGCTGAGCGGCAACGTGCAGTAGTACCCGAAGAGTGGTCATCTTCGGGGTGGGGGAGAAGGTCTGGAAGAAGTCTACTCCCTCTCGCTGACTGAAGCCTCGAGCAAGTAACGAGCCTTGAAGACAGGCGGAGAACCTGGCGGCCGCTTCACCCTGAAAATCCACATGCCACTGACGATGTTCGCCCCAGGAGGGGGAACCTCGTCGACGTAAGTGCCAGTGGACTTCCAGGATGCCATCTCTGCGTCCATGGCTGACTGCCACTGAGAGGAGTACTCACCCGCGATCGCCTTAGCGTAAGAGCGCGGGGTTGGGATGTCTGGTGCATCCGGGTCTCCCTCAGGTGCAATCAGCATGGACACGAGATGAGGTACAGCGGCGGCAAAGCACCCAAACTCCTCCTGCCTGTCCTCAAGGACGTCCGTGCCAAGAGCACACTCACCCCCGACGGACGGAGGACAGACAGACTCAGACTCAGCAGCAAGACTCGCAGCGTAGTCTAGACGACAGTGAGCAGCAAAGTCGACAAGCTCAGCAACTAAGGCAGACGCAGCAGCTGACTAAAAGGAAGGGTCAGTGACAGCAGTGGCCAGGAGACGCGTGACAGTAGGACTAGCAACACGAAGAGAGTCAGACTCTGGGTCAGCAAGGGTAGGAAGAGAGGACGCAAGAGGAGAAGGCAGCGGGACACGCTGTGGAGCAGTGGAAGGACGAAGCGCCATCTGGTGAGTGCCTGGGACAGCAGGAGGACGCTGACGTGGGACACGACGACCAGTGCGAGCAGCACGAACAGGTGACGCAGACCGAGACTCAGGCGACACAGGACGAGACTCCGGCTCACGACGCTCCGTAAGACCGCCTGTCGGACCAGTGTAGGGAGAAGGACCAGGGAGTGGCGAGGCAGGCGGTAGCTGTGACAGCGACTGGAGAGGCGGAGGACACTCTAAGGAGGGAGCAGGACAAGGAGGAGGCGGCTGACCAAGAACCTGCTGAAGGAGGGGAACGAAGTACGGCTGTGGCCGTGAAGTGCCCCCAGAACCAGCAGAGACAGCACCAGAACCTCCAGCAGCAGCTCCAACTCGCTCAGCACCACCAGCAGCTCCAGTACCTCCAGCAGCACCAGCAGCACCTCCAGCAGGACCAGCACTAGCAGCACCTCCAGCAGCACCAGTACCTCCAGCAGCACCAGCCCCAGTACCAGCAGCACCACCAGCAGCTCCAGCAGCTCCTGTACCTCCAGCAGCACCAGCAGCACCTCCAGCAGGACCAGCTCCAGCAGCTCCAGTAGCACCCCCAGTCCCAGCAGCTCCAGTACCGCCAATACGAGCACCTCCAGGACCAGTGGCTCCAGCGCCTCCAGCGCCAACCCGAGGGTCAGCAGCAACACCAACTCCAGTAGGCTCAGCGCCCTTAGCTCCAGCTCCAGTAGCACCTCCAGCTCCCACAGCACCACGGCGGCGGCGACAGTACCGAGAGTACCACTCACGCAGCTGCTGAGAAGAGAGAACGCCCCCAGGCGCAGCACCCCCAGGCTCATGACCTCCAAACTCAGCACCCCCAGGGACAACACCCCCAGTCTCAGCACCCCCAGGCTCAGCACCCGCAGTCTCCGCACCCCCAGGCTCAGCACCCCCAGTCTCCGCACCCCCAGGCTCAGCACCCCCAGTCGCAGTAACCCCCAGACCCAGCACCACCAGGCTCAGCACGCTCAGGCTCAGCACGCTCAGTACCTCGCGCAGGACCAGAGTCGACAGCTACCTCGACAGGCTCGACCGGGTCTACCTTGGAAACACCTGAGGGAGCAGGACCCTGGGGAGGCAGGGGGTCTACCGAAGCAGCACCTGGCGTGAGGAAGAGCGGCGGAGGGGGGAGCAGGGCAGTGCGGTAGGGGAAGAGACGGTAAAAGGGGACCGACTCGTCAAACGTGACGTCCTGAGAGGGGAAGACACGGCGCGAGGTGGGGTGGTAAAACTGCCAGCCAGGCGCGTCAGGGACAAAGCCCAGGAAGACACAAGGAACGGCACGGGAGGAGAGCTTGTCCGCGGACGTATCGCGGACAAAGGCACGAGATCCCCAGACATGGAACACAGACGCATCGCAAACCGCTCCCGTCCAACGCAGTGTCGGCGAGGTCTCCGGAACGGAGACACGGGGCCAGAGGTTGAGCTGATGCGCGGCGTACCGGACCACAAACGGCCACAGAAAATGCGGGGCAACCGCATGGATCAAGGAGGTACGAGCGACCTCCATGACCAAGCCAATGCGGCGCTCAGCAACCCCATTCTGCTGAGGAGAGGCCGGAAGCGTGAACGTCTGCTCAATGCCCTCCCCCTGATAGAAGGCCTCCAAGAGGCCGGAGGAAAACTCACCACCTCTGTCAGAGTGCAGTCGCAGGACGGGAAGGTCCGTGCGAAAGCGCCTCTCCAGCTGGAGACTAGTAGCGCGGATCCAAGGGATCAAGACAGCAGGGACCTCTCCCTTGATGCGCAAGGGGAAGACCGTAGTGTAACGCGTGTAGTCGTCAACTACCAGCAGGAAGTAGCGCTCTCCGCCCTGTCCACGGACGCGGGCTGGGCCCCACACGTCCATGTGAAGGGTTTGCAGAGGAGCCTCCGTCGGGGGGAACTCAGAGGATTGAGGAGTGGCACGCTGCCGCCCCTCGACACAGGGAAGGCAAGGAGGGGCAAGGGACGGTGGCAGGGGAGGCAGTGACCTGGGGAGACCAGAGACAAGGAAACGAGAGTGCATGCCACGAAGGCGCTGCATCGAAGGGTGCCCAAGGCGGTGGTGCCAGAGGACCGTCCGGTGCGACAGGGTGCGACACGAGCAGGGGGCGGACAACTGACCTGACGCAGACGCAGACGCCTACCTGAGGGGACTCAGTGGTCAGTGTGTACAAGTCCGACCCCGGCTGCCGAGTGAAGGTAGCCAGGTGACGACCCGTCTGGGCACACGTGCAGTGTGTCACACACTCGTAGGCAGGGGTGAACTGGTAAACACCCGCGTCCTGGAGCGCAGAACCCGCCACCAAGTTCGTAGAGAACGAGGGGAGGTAAAGGCCCGACAGTGTGCCGGACGGGACAGCAGGACAACGGAGGGCAGTGGTGGAGGTCGCAAGGACCGGACCCCCGGAGGGGTCAGCCAGGGAGACAGCAACCGGCCTAGGGAGCTGCTCGAGGGCAGTGCGGTCGCGAAAGAAACAGCGGGAAGCACCTGAGTCCAGTGTGAAGGTGTGCAGTGCCTCAGTAGACGCAGTACCTGAAGGCGCAGACTCACAAGCACCTGAAGCAGCAGACACACCTGCACCTAGAGCAGCAGCCTCACCAGGACCAGGGGCAGCAGACGCACTAGCACCTAGAGCGGCAGCCTCACCGGCACCTGGAGCAGCAGACTGGATACCGGGGTCAGGCGGCACACACAAGTGACAGGCTCCCTCGGCACTAGTAGACAATGCATACATTGCAGTAAGAATAGCATCATAGTCAAGAGCAAAGATATCTACCCTCTACCTAAGCAGCTCCACCCAGTCGAGGAGCTCATCGTCGTCGCCAAACTCTGTACGCCAAGCGTCGCTCAGACGGGCGAAGCAGCGGGACTCTGTGTGACCACGCGTCCCGCAAGGCTGACCAGTCCGGACACCCGTGCTAATAACGTACGAGCAGCGAGCACTACTCAGCGACCCTCTACTCTGAGCGTACCACTCACGAAGTTGCTGGGGCAAAAGAGTCTCTCGCGGACGACGCTGCTGCTGCACAGGGCCACTACAAGAAGCTCCCGAACTACCCACTCCAGGACGACTCCCACTACTGCCACCCCGACAACCCCAACTGGCGTACCACTCACGAAGCTGCTGGGGCGTGAGGGACACACGCGGACGGGCGGGGCGGGGCCGCGACCGCGGCAGGAAGCTCCGCGGCAGCTGGTGCAGGGCAGGGACAGGGCCGCGACGGTCGCTGCTGCAGGGGCGGCTGCTCCAGGGGCCAGGGGCAGCTCCTGCAGTGGCGGCTGCTCCAGTGGCCAGGGGCGGCTGCTGCAGGGGCGGCCGCTCCAGGGACCAGGGGCGGCTGCAGGTGCGGCTGCTCCAGGGGCCAGGGGCGGCTGCTGCAGTGGCGGCTGCTCCAGGGGCCAGGGGCGGCTGCTGCAGGGGCGGCTGCTCCAGGGGCGGCTGCTCCAGGGGCCAGGGGCGGCTCCTGCAGTGGCGGCTGCTCCAAGGGCCAGGGGCGGCTGCTGCAGTGGCGGCTGCTCCAGGGGCCAGGGGCGGCTGCTGCAGGGGCGGCTGCTCCAGGGGCGGCTGCTCCAGGGGCCAGGGGCGGCTCCTGCAGTGGCGGCTGCTCCAGTGGCCAGGGGCGGCTGCTGCAGGGGCGGCCGCTCCAGTGGCCAGGGGCGGCTGCTGCAGGGGCAGCCGCTTCAGGGGTCAGGGGCGGCTGCTGCAGGGGCGGCTGCTCCAGGGGCGGCTGCTCCAGGGGCGGCTGCTGCAGGGGCGGCTGCTCCAGGGTCGGCTGCTCCAAGGGCCCGGCGCGGGGTAGGGCAGGGCGATGTGGCGGGCAGGGGCGACGCGGCGAGCAGAGCGACGCGGCGGGCAGGGGCGACGCCGCGGGCAGGGGCGACGCGGCGAGCAGGGCGACGCGGCGGGCAGGGGCGACGCCTCGTCAGCAGCTGGGCGCGGCCGCGTCAGTAGCAGGGCGCGGCCGCGTTAGCAAGAGGGCGCGGCCGCGTCAGCTGCAGGGCTGGCGGGGCCGCGTCACGGCAGGGCGGGGCCGCGACTGCGGCCTGACGGGGCCGCGACTGCGGCCTGACGGGGCCGCGACTGCGGCCTGACGGGGCCGCGACTGCGACCTGACGGGGTCGCGTGCTGGTCTGACGGGCCTGCAGAGGCTGCGTGCGGGTGGCGAGGGCCTGCAGGGGCGGCGCGCGGTCGGGCAGAAGCTGCGCGCGGGCGGCGTGGTCCTGCAGGGGCAGCGCGCCGACCTGACGGGCCTGCAGGGGCGGCTCTCGGGCCTGACGGGCCTGCAGAGGCGGCTCAGGGGCCTGACGGGCCTGCAGAGGCGGCTCGGGGGCCTGACGGACCTGCAGGGGCGGCTCGAGGGCCCTACTAGCTTGCAGGGGCGGCGCACTGGCCTAGGGCAGCAGGAGGCAGCGCGAGAGCTGCAGGACGGCGCGCAGGCAGAACGAAGGGCGGGGCGCGCGAGGGCGCACTAGCAGAAAAAAAGGGGGCGCACGAGGGCGCACGAGCAGAGAAAGGCGCACGAGGGCGCACGTAAGGTAGGGCGCACGAGGGCGCTT
Organism: Closterium sp. Naga37s-1; assembly: GCA_947471745.1. Taxonomy (NCBI): domain Eukaryota; kingdom Viridiplantae; phylum Streptophyta; class Zygnematophyceae; order Desmidiales; family Closteriaceae; genus Closterium; species Closterium sp. Naga37s-1. The sequence continues at coordinate 429,768 of CANJKZ010000203.1, read as the reverse complement.
CTAGCGGAATAGTGGGCCCGTAGTAGTAAGCGGTCCTAGGTGGCAACCTAGGCTCGTGATACCATGTCAAAATGAACAAGAGTGATTGCACTAGGAAAGAGTTGGGTACAAGTAGAAAACCCTAAACTTACTGTACCCCATAGTAACTACCCCACTACAGCCTAAACAAACTGTAGTAGACATAACATTTGACAAAGCGGTATGGCGAGCGAGAGTCGGTGCAGTCATGGTGGCAGCGACCATCCCAAATTTGGGGGGCCCCGAAAGGTATGCTTTCGGGGGGTATGTCTGGGGTAGCAGTTGTCAGTAGATCTGCACTATGGATGCCCGATTGATCCTGGAGAGGGTTACAGGCGCGTTCGCCTGGGGGGTTATGGGCGCACTGACCCGCTACTGAAACAAGCCCTTTTATCCCAATGGTCTAGTGGTTGGGATTCTGACATGGTATCAGAGCGGTCTCGGGTTCGATTCCCGGTGTATGCACATGTAGGCCGTTGCCGCTGTGCTTAGTCATGGGCCTCCCAGTGTGGGGGGTGTCAGTAGATCTGCACTGTGGATGCCCGATTGATCCTGGAGAGGGTTACAGGCGCGTTCGCCTGGGGGGTTATGGGCGCACTGACCCGCTACTGAAACAAGCCCTTTTATCCCAATGGTCTAGTGGTTGGGATTCTGATAGCAGTTTGAGCTGAGTGGGGAAAGTTACTTTCGACGCGTCGCGTCTCAGCGAAATCGGCCAAGGCAGCTACGGAATTCTCCCAAATTATTGGGCAACCAGCTTGGCAGCTTCGGAAATCACTCGAGCGGTTGAGCATGTTAGGGTGGCAGCTTCGGTGGCACAAAACAGCTTCGGAAGGCCTGGAACAAGGCTTTCGTGTCCCATTGGCTATGGGTTTCGCCCAAGATTGGTGTGTTGGCATTGGATAAAGTGCATTATTAGTACACTGGCCCTAAACATTGCATTGACTGATGAATCATATACCTGCTCTAGTTTATATATGTTGAATAATGAACCATATACCTGTTTAGGGATATTTCAGACGTTTGCATTCGATAGTAAAATTTTCCCTCATGTGCAAGTGAAACATATATGTTTATAGCTATTGTTGTGCTCTGAAGAATATATTAAGAGTGGGGTCCATGTATACATGTTAACAGCTAGTGTACACCCTGAAGTTTCTGTGTTCGCATTGGCTCATATTTATACACTGTATGAAAATATTTACAGTAAAATGAGCTTCGTTATATTCTATAAGAGTGCTCTAATGTTGGTACGGTATAGATGATTAGTGAATGTCACTGCGCCAACGTCTAAATGCCTTGATTAGCACTATTTCTTCACACAGTTCCTTTCTACATCCGATTACCTAGCCTTAGGAACTGGTTTGACCTCGTTAGCACAACTACGCAGCACGTGGCGCATGTTTGTGCGTTCGCTGACCCGAATCTGTGCAAGGATAGGCCTGTGCGCAACATGTCACTGCGCCAACGTTTAAATGCATTTTTTACCACAATTTCTTCACACTGTTCTCTACTACATGCTATTACCTAAAAATAGGAACTGGTTTGACCTCGTTAGCACAACTACGCAGCACGTGGCGCATGTTTGTGCGTTTGCTCGCCTGAAACTGTGCAAGGATAGGCCTGTGCGCAACATGTCACTGCGCCGACGTCTGGATGCCTTTTTTAGCACTATTTTTTCACACAGTTCCCTACTACATCCTATTCCCTAGCTATTGGAACTGGTCTGAGGTCGGTCGCACAACTATGCAGCACGTGGCGCATGTTTGTGCGTTCGCTGGCCCGAATCTGTGCAAGGATAGGCCTGTGCGCAAGATGTTACTGCGCCGACGTCTAAATGCCGTTTTTAGGACTATTTCTTCACGCAGATCTCTACTACATCCTATTACCTAGCCATAGGAACTGGTTTGACCTCGTTAGCACAACTACGCAGCATGTGGCGCATGTTTGTGCGTTCGCCGCTCCCGTGTTGGTCGGCTTCAGGATGCGCGACGGGGGGAGCGACATCGTTGATTGCGTTGCGCCTGCCTTGCCGCGACTAGCTGATGGGCGTGACGACGTCACCACCAATGCGACCGACACTGATTTCGTCGCACCAGTTTCCGTCGCGCTTGGTTCCGCTGCAGCAGGTTCCGTCGCACCCGATTCCGACGCACCAGATTCCGCCGCGGCTGATATCGTTGCAGCGATTTCCGTGGAAGCGGTTTCCATGGCAGGTGATTCCGGAGCTGCACATGCCGATTCCGACGCACCAGAGTGCGGCGCAGCTGACTCCGGCGCGGCGGAGTCTAGCGCAGCAGTTTGCGGCGCATGCGAAGCCGCACATTCGCATGCTGCAGGGTCTGACGCACCAGTTTCCAACGCTGCGCATTCCCACGCACCACTTTCCGACGCCGTGGCGTCTTGCTTGCATCCCGCGGCGGCGCCACTGCGATGACCGTTGTTGGTGCTGTCGCTCAGCGGCTGTACGCGCCGTGATGCGCTCGACTTCTCTCCGTCGAGGCTCTTCCAGAAGCTCATCGCTGCGGAGTAGGACGGATACGCCGACTCGCACACTGGGGCCATGCTGAGGTAACGAGAACGCGACCGGGAAGGCTGAGAGGTTCTAGTCGTACGAACAGAAGCTGTAAGCTGGAGAGTGATGAGAGGAATGAGCGCGTGAGGCGGTGCTTTGTAGTGCGCAGGTGCGAGGGTGGCTGAGTGGCGAGCGGAGGAGAGGCAGAGCGAGAAGCCTTGGGGTGGTCGGGGAGGGAGTGGAGGAGACAGCAGGGCTGCACGCTGCGTGCACTGCGGACGGATGGCGCTCCAAAACCAGTGCCTTGGGATCATGCTGATTTGGTCCACTGCGGTGCACTTGGGTAGATCCAGCTTCGCGCGCAGTTCTGTGCGCTGAAAGTGAGTCACTCCCGAACTCCTCGCCTGAGCTGCTTCGGACTGACTTGTCGGGCCAAACCACTCTCGACTCGCCCCTGGAACTCTCGCCGCACATCCGAGCCAGTTTTCGCCCCTTGGTTTTTGCCAAGCTCGTTCGCCATACCTTGACTCGCAAACTACTTGATATATTTCGAAACTTGCTTTAAAGAAAACATTTACCAAATGCTTACAGAACTTGAATGCAATGATTGCATATTCAACCCATCGGACAGAAGTTATTGGGAAACGTATATATTTTACATTTGAAGAATTTACTAAGTGCCTAGTGTCAGAATAAATAAATGATTGATTGGGTGGCAGGAGCGGAAGACTTGTATAGGATCTTGTTCATAGTAATAATTGGAAGCATTACATTGAAATATCTTTTTCCTGTTACGATATGAAGTTCAATGAGAAGGCATTCCTGTGTGCTAGTTCTATGTAGGCTATAGTGCGGTAGCCCATATGGGGTACAACCCAATGTTAGGGTTAGTACTTGTACCTGAAACTCATTCAATGCAGTCGTTCCTGCTTGCTATCTTGACATGGTATCAGAGCAGTAGGTCCGTAGGACCGTTTTTTTTCCGATTCCACCATATTTAGCGACCGACTGCGGTTACCGCGTTACCCCACTACCCTGCGTGGCGCTGCCCCGCGCACGCCCTACACTGCCCCGCATCGCGCTGCTCTACACACGCCCTGCCTTGCCCCACGTCGCGCTGCCTAGCGCACGCCCTGCCCTGCCCTGCTTCGCGTCACCCTGCGCCAGCGCCCTGCCCTGCGCCAGCGCCCTGCCCTGCGCCTGCGCCCTGCCCTACGCCCGCGCTGCTGCCCTGCGCGTCGCGCCCTACGGCAGCCCACGAGTCGCGCGCTCCTGCCCTGCGCGTCGCGCTCTGCTGCCCTGCGCGTCGCGCTCTGCTGCAGCCCGCGCATCGCGCCCTGCTGCCCCGCGCGTCGCGCCCTACGGCAGCCCACGGGTTGCGCGCTGCTGCCCCGCGCGTCGCGCTCTGCTGCAGCCCGCGCGTCGCGCCCTGCTGCCCTGCGCGTCGCACCCTGCTGCAGTGCGTGCGTCGCGCCCTGCTGCCTTGCACAGCGCACGCCCTGCTGCCCATGCCGCCCAAGCCGAGCCGAGCCGCCCTACTCGACCCTATCCGCCCTGCTGCTCGTGCTACTGCTGCTGCTGGTGGAGGTGCTACTAGGAGTGCTGGAGGTTATGCAGCCTAGTTTCATCGAGCCGCTCTGCTGCTCTTACTGCTACTGCTACTCTTCGTGCTACTGCCTTCACTCAGTATTGCCCTAGAGGTCGCGCTCCTCCTAGCTTGCCCGCCATGACTTCACTCTGTAGCGGTAGGAGTGGTGACGACGGTGGTGGCAGCAGTGGGAGTGGTGGCGGCCGTAGTAGCAGTCACAGTGGCGCTGTTTGGTGCGGAGTTTCTGGTGCTGGCCATATGCAGCTACGGCGGCGTCCGACCCTTACGTCCCAGCAGCTTCGTGAATGGCTTTACCAGCGTGGGACGTCTCCGAGTCCTGGTCGCTGCCCGTACGTCATTCGCACACGTCGTCGAGCTGGTCAGACCTGTGGGACACCTAGTCACGCACAGTCCCGGTGCTTCCCCTATTTGAGTGACGCCTGGCGCGCAGAGTTTGGTGACGAGGCTGAGATCCCCCACTGGCTTGAGCTGCTTAGGTCGAGCGTTGATGTCTTTGCTTTAGACTATGACGCCATCCTTACTGCTATGCATCCTTTGCCTGGTGGTGCTGAGACTGACTGTTACCTGTGTGTGCTGTACGACCCCGGTATAGAGGTTGCTGCTCTTGGTACTGGTGAGGCTGTTGCCTTAGGTGCTAGCGAGTCTGCTCTCTCAGGTACTGCGCCTACTGAGGCCTTGCACACCTTCACGCTTGACTCAGGTGCTTCCCGCTGTTTCTTTCGCGACAGCACCGCACTCACGCCACTCTCTGCACCTGTTGCAGTGTCTCTGGCTGACCCCTCAGGAGGCCCAGTTCTTGCACGGTCCTCCACTGTGCTACCGTGCCCGACAGTTCCGTCTAGCTCACTGTCAGGTCTTCACCTCCCCTCATTCTCTACGAACCTGGTGAGCAACGCAGTCCTCTAGGATGCATGGGTTGATACCTTTACCCCTTGAGGACAGCGTGTGGCCATCTGTACGTGCTCCCGGACTGGCTGTCACCTGGCCACGTTCACCCGTCGGCCAGGGTCGAGTCTTTACACACTGACTACTGAGTCCCCTCAGGTAGCTGCTACTGGTCAGGTGTCTGCGTCAGGTCAGGTAGCCTCCCCTTGTGAGTGTCGCTCCCTGTCGCACCAGACTCTTCTCTGGCACCACCGCCTGGGTCACCCCTCCTTGCCACGTCTACGTGGCATGCACCGTCGCCTCCTTGTGTCAGGTCTTCCCAGGTCTCTCCCTCCCCTCCCTTCCTCGCCTGCGCCGCCCTGCCTTCCTTGCGTCGAGGGGCGGCAGCGCGCCGCTCCTCACTCCTCGTTTTCCCCGACAGAGGCTCCTCTGCAGACCCTCCACCTAGACGTGTGGGTCCCAGCCCGCGTTCGTGGACAGGGAGGTGAGCGGTACTTTCTGCTGGTTGTCGACGACTACTCGCGTTACACCACGGTCTTCCCCTTGCGCACCAAGGGTGAGGTCCCTGCTGTCCTGATCCCTTGGATCCGAGCAGTTTGTCTCTGGCTCCGCCGCAGGTTCTGCCAGGACCTTCCTGTCCTGCGTCTGCACTCTGACAGAGGTGGTGAGTTCACCTCCGACCTCTTGCGGGCCTTCTGTCAGGGGGAGGGCATCGAGCAGTCGTTCGCGCTTCTGGGCTCACCGCAGCAAAATGGGGTTGCTGAGCACCACATTGGCTTAGTCATGGAGGTCGCTCGTACCTCCTTGATCCATGCGGCGGCTCCCCATTTTCTGTGGCCGTTTGCGGTCCGGTACTCCGCGCAGCAGCTCAACCTCTGGCCCCGTGTCTCCTTACCGGAGATCTCGCCCACACTTCGTTGGACGGGGGAGGTTGGCGATGCGTCGCGTTTCCGGGTCAGGGGTGCTCGTGCCCTTATCTGCGATACGTCCGCGGGCAAGCTCTCCTCCTGCACCATTCCCTGTGTCTTCCTTGGATTTGTCCCTGACACGCCTGGCTGGCAGTTTTACCACCCCACCTCGCACTGTGTCTTCCCCTCTCGGTTCCTTTCTACCGTCTCTTCCCGTACCGCACTAACCCTGTCCCTCCCCTGCCGCTTTTCCTCGCTTAAGGTCCCCCTCCGGTAGACCCCCTCCCCCCCCAGGGTCCAGCTCCTTCAGGTGTGTCTCAGGTAGACCCGCCCCCCGTGGCTGAGCCTGTAGAGGTCACTAGCGACTCAGGTGCTGCTGCGGGAGGTGCTGCTGGGGGTGCTGCGTCTTGGGGTGCTGAGCCTGCGCGTGAGGTGCTGGGGAGTGCGGAGCCTAGGGGTGCTGAGCCTGCGGCTGTGGAGCCTGGGGGTGCTGAGCCCGTCCGTGAGGTGCTGGAGGGTGTGGAGCCTGGGGGTGCTGAGCCTACGAGTGCGGAGCGTGGGGGTTCTGAGCCGGAGGGTGCCGGGTCGGGGGGTGCTGAGTCTACTGGCGTTCCTCTTGGTCTCGTTTCACGACGCGGGCCTGTCTCACCACAGCAGGCACGAGAGTGGCTTGCGTCGCGTACCCGCCTGAGGAGTCGTGCTGCTGGAGCTGCTTGTCTTGGAGGCGTTGGGAGCGCTAGTGTCTCTGGTCCTGGAGGTGCTCGTACTGGAGGTGCTGGAGCTGCCGGGACTGGTACTGCTCTTGGAGCTGGAGGTGTCGACTCTGGGGGTGCTGCTGCTGGAGGTACTGGGGCTGGAGGCCCTGGAGCTGGTGCTGTCGACCCTGGCGTTGGAGACCCTGGAGTTGGAGGTGCCGGTTCTGGGGTTGCTGCTGCTGGAGGCCCTGGAGCTGGTACTGTCGACTCTCAAGTTGGGGACCCTGGGGCTGGAGGTGCCGGTTCTGGGGGTGCTGCTACTGGTGGCGCTGGAGCTGGAGGTTCTGGAGCTGCTGGAGGAGCTAGAGCTGGAGCTGGAGATGTTGCTGCTGGAGTCACTGGAGCTGGAGGTGCTGCTGCTGGAGGCGCTGGAGCTGGAGGTTCTGGAGCTGCTGGAGGCGCTGGAGTTGGAGGTGCTGTTGGTGGAGTCACTGGAGCTGGAGGTGCTGCTGCAGGAGGCGCTGGAGCTGGAGGTTCTTGAGCTGCTGGAGGCGTTGGAGCTGGAGGTGCTGCTGCTGGAGTCACTGGAGCTGGAGGTGCTGCTGCTGCGGGCCCTGGGGCTGGAGGTTCTGGAGCTGCTGAAGGCGCTGGAGCTGTTGGTACTGGTGGCACTGCACCGCCGCGACTGTTTTTCGCTCCGCCGTCACCGTCGTCTCTGCCACCACCTGACTCCATGCTTCGCCAGGTTCTTAGCCTCCCGTCATCTACTGGCCTCCCGTTACAGCTCGGCGCACCACTACCTGCTCCTTCTCCTTACACTGAGCAGACAGACTCACTTACAGAGCGTCGTGAGCCTGCGTCTCGTCCTGCCTCGCCTGTTCGCGCGCGTCGCACTGGTAGTCGTGTTCCTTGTGAGCGTCTGCCTCCTGTCATTGGCACGCACGCTATGGCACTTCGTCCTTCCTCTGTTCCACAGCGTGTTCCCCTACCGTCTCCTCCTGCGTCTTCTCTGCTTGACGTTCAGGACCCTGAGTCTGACCTGGTTCGTGCTGCTCACCCTACTGTCACGCGTCTGCTAGCCACTATTGTCAGTGACCCGTCGTTTGAGTCTGCTGCTGCGTCTGCCTTAGTCTCTGAGCTTGTTGACTTTGCTGCTGCTTGCCGTCTCGACTTCGCTGCTAGTCTTGTTGCTGAGTCTGAGTCTGTCTGTCCTCCGTCCGTCGGGGGTGAGTATGCTCTTGGCACGGACGTCCTTGAGGACAGGCAAGAGGACTTTGAGTGTCTTGCAGCCACTGCGCCTCATCTCGTGGCCATGCTACTTGCCCCTCAGGGAGACCCAGATGCTCCAGACATCCCGACCCCGCGCTCTTACGCTGAGGCGATCGCGGGTAAGTACTCCTCTCAGTGGCAGATAGCCATGGACGCAGAGATGGCATCCTGGAAGTCCACAGGCACTTACGTCGACGCAGTTCCCCCTCCTGGGGCGAACGTAGTCGATGGCATGTGGATTTTCAGGGTGAAGCGACCGCCGGGTTCTCCGCCTGTCTTCAAGGCTCGTTACGTTGCACGAGGCTTCAGTCAGCGACAGGGTGTTGACTTCTTCCAGACCTTCTCCCCCACCCCGAAGATGACCACTCTTCGGGTTCTGCTGCACGTTGCCGCTCAGCGTGACTACGAGCTTCACTCACTGGACTTCAGCACAACGTTCTTACAGGGCAGTCCGCACAAGGAGATCTGGCTGCGCCGCCCACCTGGCTTCACTGGGTCGTTCCTTCCTAGTACCCAGTGGAGCCTCCACCGGCCAGTCTACGGTCTCCGTCAGGCGCCTCGTGAGTGGCACCACACACTGAGGACGACACTTGCGGCTCTTGGGTTTGCACCTTCCACTGCTGACCCGTCGCTGTTTCTGCGCACCGACACTTCCTTGCCGCCGTTCTACATCCTTGTGTACGTCGACGACTTGGTCTTTGCCACTGCTGACACTGAGGCTCTCGCCCTTGTGAAGTCGGAGCTGCAGAAGAGACACACATGCACAGACCTGGGTGAGCTGCACAGCTACCTTGGCTTGCAGATCACCCGGGACAGAGCACGGCGCACCATCACACTGACTCAGTCACACATGGTGCACCAGGTCCTTCAGCGCTTCGGCTTCACTTGGTCCTCGCCACAGGCCACTCCTCTGGCTACAGGTCACTCGCTCTCAGCTCCACCTTCGGACGAGTCCGTAGAGCCGAGTGGTCCGTACCCAGAGCTAGTGGGCTGCCTCATGTACCTGATGACTTGCACTCGTCCTGACCTTGCGTACCCTCTTGGCCTTCTGGCACGCTATGTGGCTCCTGGTAGGCATCGAAAGGTACACTTCGATGCTGCGAAGAGGGTGTTGCGCTACTTGTGTAGTACGTCGGGCATGGGGTTCGTGCTTGGAGGGCGGAGTCCAGTTGTCCTTACTTGGCACTCAGACGCTTCTTGGGTTGACGACCTAGCTACGCAGTGGTCGTCACAGGGTTACACCTTCAGCCTTGGCTCTGGCTCTATTTCTTGGCGGCCTACACGCTCGTCTTCAGTTCTCAGCTCCAGTTGTGAGGTTGAGATCTACGCCATAGCCATGGCTGCATAGGAGTTACGCTGGCTCACCTACCTGCTGACCGACTTGGGAGAGAGGCCTCGTTCTCCTCCAGTTCTGTACGTCGACAACAAGGCTGCCATTGCCTTGTGTCAGGACCACAGACTGGAGCACAGAACGAAGCACATTGCTCTGCGTTACTTCCTTGCTCGAGAGTTGCAGCAGCGTGGTCAGCTTCGTGTCGCTCACGTACCCACCCGAGCGAACACGACTGATGTGTTCACCAAGGCCCTTCCGGCTGGTGATCATGAGTGCTTCTGCACTGCTCTAGGCCTGGTGCCTACGTTTCCTCACTTGTTGTAGACTTTGGTTGTACATATCTTTTTATTTCTGCCTGCATGTTTAATCTTGCTAGGTAGTGATCACTGTACTGTTGTTGTTGCATATATACCTCTGCATGTGAACTGGCCTTGTGGCACTTTGCTTGTGCTCGGAGTGGGTGGTGACGTTGTGATCCACCCTGAGCTTGCTTTTCTTTTCTTGACTGGTTATGTGATTGCTTGTTCTCCCCCGCTTTTCCTATTGGGGTGTGTCAAACTATATCTGTGCTAGTTCTATGTAGGCTATAGTAGGGTAGCCCATATGAGGTACAACCCAATGTTAAGGTTAGTACCTGTACCCACAAGTCATTCAATGCAGTCATTCCTGCTTGCTATCTTGACAGTATGAAGTCCAGGAGCCAGAAGAATCGAATCGACGCAGCAACCGTCTGACCAAGGCCGATGCAGGCATAAACATTTGAAATGGAAAGAGCGGGAACAGGTTTGAAACGGGTTCCCGCGCCGCACGGTTTGAATTCGCCGCAATAAGGGAATGTACCCCTTAGAGTACATGGCTAGTCTAGTTCCTTTACATTCCTTTGTATTTCCTATATAATCTCGATGTATGCATGCTATTATCAATCTCAATCATTTACATTCACTCTGATCTGATCTGAGGTTCAATGCTTCCGCTACAACACTACCTTGCGATCAACCCTGAGCGATCCTTCGCTAAGTCCCGCTTGGGATTGTAACATGGTATGAGAGACATTCAGGGATTCTTCGCAACTTCACTTTCGTGGAATTCGCCGAACCAAGATCTGGCGAGCGGCACACGCTCTAAGACCAAGATGGCCGGAGGATCTGGAGGCCAAGCGAATCTGACGGCCGAAGGACAAACCAACCTGGCTGCGACAAATGAGGCGATAACCACGATCAGCACTGCCGCGCTTGAGCAGTTATTTTCGCAACTCTCAACTATGGACAAATACTTCCAAGAACTGCGCAAAGGCGATGCGGGAACCTCCTCCCAACCAGTTCAACCTGGACAACCGGCTATGAAAAGTCGCGATACCACCGCGCACACCTTCTCCCTCGACACAGACAAATCAACAACAACTGACCCCGTCCAAGTGATGAAGTCATCAACTCTGCGCAAGCACGCTTTCTCAGCGTTTCAAAAATTAAGACTACCGCCGCGTTTGACGGCAATGATTTTTACACTTGGGGTTTTGAGCTTGAGCTCCTCCTACACACAGCACAGATCTACCATTACTTCGACGGCTCCTACGCAAAACTGGTGGAAGACACCGACGACGCCAGAGCTCAGTACTACAACGAGTCCCTCATGGCGTACAATGTGCTGCTACGTAATATTACGCCTGCGGAACAACTCAGCATTTGCTCCTACAAAGAGAGCGCTGCTCCAGCCCTGGAAGCTTGGAAGCACCTCATTGAGGTATATCAAGCGAAGGATTCGGTCACCGCAAGAAGGCTCTTGCAGCAACTCATGGAGACCAAGATGGGGCAAGGGGAGAAAGCAAACTCTTATATCAGCCGCTGTTGGAACATTCGTGACCAAATCACGAAGCATGGAAGCGCAATCTCAGAGGAGATCTTCGTCAATATTGTCCTTCAAGGACTCGGGCCAGAGTGGAAGCCCTGCAAAGCGCTACTCCGACAATGAGGAATCATCACAGAAGCCGCACTATGCGACGCCCTCGTGACTGAACAGCAGGACATGGACTCGAGGAGAACAAGCTCCGTGCCGCGCCGAGAGCGCCTCGCCTTCTAGACAGACAACCGTGAAGAGCGACGACAACAAAGGCGCCACTATTGCAAAATATGCAAAGTCTTCAGACATTCAACGGATCGTTGCAAATCCCGGTCCAACTATCGCCACCCGAATTCCACTCACCATAACAACTGGGTTGGCCGACAAGACGCTCATCATTCCCAACCCCAGCATCAGACCTCTCGTCCCCCTGCACAGCACCAACAACAGCAGGCGCAAGGATCTCAAGCAGGAGCTCCTAGAAACGTAATTGCAAACATGGCGACAAGGCGTCGCCCTCGCGCTGCTGAACCAGACGAAGTGGAAGAACCTCACGGCGGGCTTGTTCAACCTGAAGAAGGGTGGAACAACCCCCTCACAGAAGACCACTACTATTTGCATGACGAAGACAAGCAAGATTGGCATCAGCCAATACAGCTGCGGGAAAGCCCGCCTCACGAGCACCAGCATTTCGTACCTGTGGGATAGAAGGAGGACGAAGATCCATGGTTCCACAGGCGATACAAGGCAACACTGGTGACTCCGCAACTCGCGCTACTTCTGCGCAATAACAACGTCGACAACCACGACACCTTGTACCTAGATAGCTGCTGCGGCCAACATGGGATCTGTTCGATATGTCTCGAACATTAGCCGCGCTCCTGCTACCTACGTCACAGTCGCCAACAACGAGCAATTGCGCGCGAACGAGCAAAGCGTCGTGGTGCTGCAAGCTCGAGATAGCAACACCCACGTCTCGTTCAACGACGTGCTTTACATGCCAGACCTCCGCTTCAACTTACTCTCGGCAGGACAACTCCAAGACTGCGGAGTCATGCTTGCCACGGACCCTGTTAGAGGGCCCTACGACAGCAAGGGCCCTCACGATATGCTTGACTTGGCAGGTTTACAACCAAGACTACGAGCTGCCAGCACCGACGACGACGACGAGCGACTACGGCAACTCTAATGAAGTCATTGCTGGGGTGGTGCTGGCTTAGGGAAGTCGTGGTATGTTTCTTGGGAAATGCGTGATTGTCTTGGGAGTTATGGGTGGTTCTTTGTGAGTCTCGCCATTTCTAGCTGTGCTGGGAGAAACGGCGTGCTTGGCATTCACTTCTCTGCTGAGTTGGGTTGGGAGTTGACGAGGCGCGTTCACTCACCCACACACCACTTTCGTGGGGTTGGGTTACTCCGCAGCACCACGCAATGTTAGTGCAACTCTCCCGTAGCCTATATCAATCTTGTGTGTCTGCTTTTGTATTCATAGTTGATATTACAATTCTACTTGGCCCAATTGCTACTTCAATTCTCACCAAGTCCTTGGAAACGAACGCTACTGAAACGCTACCGAGTTGCTGGCGCAACACCGTTCTCATAGCAGAAACTCTCCCGCTATCGCTATGCTCTCTAATATATTCCTTAATGGTGCGGTGAGCGTGGAACGAACACGCATAGCTTTCCGTCGACGTTCGTTGGTATACTCGCCTTAGCGTGCGGCGTTAGTGAAGGGCGCTCATTAATTCTAGTTGAACATCTCTTAACCTCCCTCCAATTACGCTCTCGGACCCAAGGATAGGGCGTTTGGTATTTCATTACCACTCGTCTGAGGACCCTTATGAGGTGACCCCGAGACGAGGGATTGAAGGAAGGGACAATTTATTATAATTTGTGGTACCTTATAGAGACGTCGTAGAGGATGAACTTGGAGGAGGCGGACGTTGAGGCCGGTAATATTCGCGCATTAGAGGAGGATCTCGTAGCTTGCCATTCTCGTGGTGAGCTTAGTGATATCGAGTACGAGCTCATGCAGGAAGGATTACGCGCTCGTCGGCATCGCGATCATCCCTCGCCACGTGTAGAGAATGTTGAGCAAGCTGCGGGAGGTACTAGTGCGTGGGATATGGCTGTCGATGGCGGAAATCTCGATGGCGAGGAGCTTGATGGGTTGATGTCGCGTGGGGTCTTGCGAGGACCGACTCGGTTTAGTACGGCTAGCGTTGGCGGTGTACAGGAGCGTGTTCATCGAGCGGCAGCATCACGAGAGCATGCACATGTAGGACGGCGGAGCGTTGCTGGAGGAGGGAATGCGGAGGAGTAAGATAGTGAGGCTATGCCGGGCGTTACCCCGATTGGATCAATGTTGAGGGACGAGGGAATAGCCCCCAACTATGGCTACTTCAAATTCACTCCAGGCAAGATCGTCATCCCTAGGCCATTAGAAGGACGTCACGACATGTCGACGTGGACAGAATCGATCGAGCCACAGTTTGAGATCGCTCAGCTAAAGCGAATCATAGATGGCACCACCCCCATTCCACCAGCGCGTGCACTTGCGCATCTCTCTCAGTTCCGCGCGATGCAGTTGCTGACGTTCACCACCATTTCCCGATGCTGCTCCCCAACCGTACAGATTGCCCTTAAGGCGTGCTGCTTCAAGGTAGGCGCCGGCTTTCAGGCATGGCAGTTTATCATGCGCGTGCACTTGCGGAGGCCCTTGCGGTGGCACCTGGCGCTGTCGCAGGCCTAAGGGTGCGCAACCGCATGGAGCACGCCTCGCTGCCCTCTGGTGTGACGCCGTACGACCTCGCCTTCCGACGCAAACCCGATGTCAGTATGGTGCGTGTTTGGGGCTGCATGCTGCAGTATATGGTGCCGCAGTCGCAGCGCGGGGGGAAGCTGGCGCCTAAGGCTCGCTGGGGGTTGAACTTGGGGGTGTCAGCAGCGAGCAAGGGCTGGCACGTGCTGGACTTGGAGTCCAACCGCCTCATCACCACCGGGGAAGCAGTTTTCTATGAGACCATGTCCTTGGCAGGATGGAAGGCTTGGCATCAGCAGGAGCACGGGGGGCGTCCGATGCCCTATGAGCCCCTTCCTTCACTCTTTCCAGGCACTCTTGAGGAGGAGGTGGAGGAGGAGGCAGTGGTCGCACCTCGTGTTATGCACTATGTCCCTACCTCAGTCCCCACCCCACCTCCTCGTACAGTGTACCCTCGTGTGGTTCCTCCTACCGCACTTCCTACATCCTCACCCCCCTTGGCTACCCCTCCTCTTCCAGTTATTCCCTCTCCTCTTCCACCCTCCATCCCTCCTCCACCTGCCCCACCCTCCTCTTCGTCTTCCACGGCGCCGCCCGTGGGTGAGGGGAGGACAGTGGTGTCGCCGTCTGTGATGAGCACCGACAGGCAGCGCCTTGTGACTGAGCAGCTGCAGGACGAGAGCAGCATGGATGGAGTGCAGCAGAGTGGGAGGCAGGAGACAGGGGAGCAGTAGACAGGGGAGCAGCAGATTGGGGAGCAGCATATAGGGGAGGAGCAGATTGGGGAGCAGCAGACAGGGGAGGCGCAGACATGGGAGCAGGAGATGTGGGGAATTCGAGATGGTGGTCGTGTGTTGGTTTCTGGGACGATCACAGCACCGCCGTTGCGTCCCTCCACTCGCATCACTCGTGGTGTCCCGCCAGTTAAATATGCTTGGGCAGTAGTGATTGAGCCAGCGGGTTTGGATGACGAGGAGGAGGACGAAGAGTGGACGGACTTAGCCCCAGATGTTGTTGGTGCAACCTTACGGTTTGCACCCGGCTTGTTGTCCGTGTGCGTGCATGCGTGTGTGCATGGAATGGTATGAGGGCATGAAATAATATATATTCCATGCTTATAATAGTGTATGAATGCTGGGTCATTATGTCGAATGTGTGTGTCGAGTCAATAGCGAGTTCTCGCTAGCCGCGTGTTAATGTGGTCATTTGTGTCTCGCGCGCGGTTTCTATTTTGTCGTGTGTCTCGTTCGCGGTTTCTATTTTGTCATGTGTCGAACGTTCGGCGTGTCACAGGTGTGTGCAGCAGACCCATCAAGAACTCAAGGATGAGTTTTGTGATGAAGAACCGGAGCCTTGGTTCAAGCTTCAAGTGATTTCGAAGCTCATCAAAAGGGTACACCTCACGATATTGAAGATTGTTACATTACAATGTGTAGTGTAACATTTCTGTTGGTGTGGACCCTTGTGGAGGGTAGTTTCGAGACCCTTCTTGGTTGAGGACAGTGTGGCATTGTTCCACATCACTGTACCTCGGCTCTTGGGGTTTGTAGGAGCTGGGAGTCATTCCCAACTCGTAACTCTTCCTAGTTGTTCGTATTTGTGTGTTCTAAGACTATGTTGCTGCCATAGTGCCGTTCGTTCAAACCAACGTTGTGACGTCAATTCTTGATGAAATCGTGCGATTTAAAATGCCTATTGTAGGCGTTGTTAAGACGCTCCAGATCCAAGTTGAATCAGGTCAATTGGAGCTGTGACCAGATCGCTATGAACGTCTGAAGCCTCTGTGCAGAAATCCGACTGTGCACTCTATCTTTTGTTCGAAGCACATTGAAGCCTATTGTGACTGTAACAGATGTGGTGGCCGACCCTGAGAGGCAGTGGGATATAGCTAAGATGACAGTGAAGGAGGCCTTGGGCTGCTGGAAGGGCGACAAGGTGAAGGAGTCGATGGATGAGGAGATGCGGAGCGTGATTGAGTAGGGGACGTGGGAGTTGGTTCCGCGTCCTCCAGGGGTGAATGTGATGAAGAACCGCTGGATTTTGAACACCAAGTTCCGACCGGATGGGATAGTGGAGCGTGAGAAGGCGAAACTGGTGGTGAAGGGGTTCACGCAGGTGGCAGGGGTGGACTATGAGGAGACGTACGCCCCTATGGGAAGCTATGTGACAGCGCGTGTGCTTCTGGCGATTGCAGGTGCACTTGATTTGGACCTGATGCAGTTGGATGTGAAGAACGCGTTCCTCCACGGCGTGCTGGACCGAGACCTTAATATGGAGCAGCCAAGCTGCTCTATGAGGATGGGACTCCTCGTGTCTGTAAGTTGGTGAAGAGTGTTTATGGGCTCAAGCAGTGCCCGATGCTATGGTATGAGGCCTTGGATGGGGTACTGCTTGGGGCTGGATGGAAGAAGAGCCAAGTGGATGAGGCTCTGTACTTCAAGCGTGATGCTGAGGGGGAGATGTGCTGGCTGCTGGTGTATGTGGATGATTTGCTTCCTGCCAGTTGCAGTCAGAGCATCCTAGGGGAGCTGCGTGACCTGCTGCAGAGTGCCTTTCAGCTGCGGGAGATTAGCCCTATGAAGAAGTACCTGGGCTTGCAGCTGATTCGGGACAGGCCTACGAGGAGGCTGTGGCTGCACCAGGGGGCCTATGTGGACAAGGTCCATAGGCGCTTCTTTGACAGGAAGCAGCCGCTGCGATTGCCTCGCACCCCTCTTTCCTCTAACCCTTTCAGTGTGCAGACCTTCGAGGATGTGAGATGGCAGTCTCGCCAGGAGGAGGAGTACAGGCAGAAGGTGGGATCCTTGCAGTTCGCGGCCTGTACCACCCGTCCCGAAATCTCGTTCGCCTGCAACAAGTTGGGGTCGGGCCAGACTGTGCGGAGTGGTCAGCACTGGAAGGAGTTGGACCGGTGCTTGACGTGCTTGGTGGGGAGCAGGGATGTGGTGCTAGAGTTTGGTGGTGGGCCGGAGTCCTTGGAGCTGGTAGGCTACACCGATGCTGATGATGCAAGGGACGAGCAGAACAAGACCAGCACTGGTGGCTATGTCTTTGTGCTCGGAGGTGATGCTGTCTCTTGGGCAAGCCAAAGGATTCGTTGCGCCACCCTCTCCTCCACTGAGTCAGAGTACATTGCTGCGGTGGAGGCTGGGAAGGAGGCGCGCAGGCTGCGCTTCCTACTGGCAGAATTTCAATTGCTAAGGAGGGAGGAGCCCACTACCCTCTTTGTGGACAACTCCTCCGCCATTTCAATGGCAGGTGGCATGGGGCTCAAGGGGAGCCTCAAGCACATGGAGCGTCGCCACATGTGGCTACAGCACATGGTCAAGCGCAGGAAGCTACAGCTGCAGTACATCCCTACGGGCGAGCAGCCTGCTGACTACCTTACAAAGGCGTTGCATTTCCCCGCTTTCAGCCGTTGCTTCGAGGCTGTGGGGCAGGTGAGGCTCTCGAGCGAGGGGAGTGAGACCTCGGCACTCCATGATGAGTATGGTGCCATGGCCTATCCATGGCTGGTGCGGTGCGTGTTTGCACTTTGAGAGTGCTTCGTTTGTGCGTGTGTCCCTTTGTTTTGGTGTGTATGTATGTATGCATGCCCTGTGATTATAAAGGGCCTTGCTGTAGTATGGCAGGGGAGTGTTAGAGGGCCCTACGACAGCAAGGGCCCTCACGATATGCTTGACTTGGCAGGTTTACAACCAAGACTACGAGCTACCCAGCACCGACGACGACGACGAGCGACTACAGCAACTCTAATGAAGTCATTGCTGGGATGGTGATAGCTTAGGGAAGTCGTGGGTATGTTTCTTGGGAAATGCGTGGTTGTCTTGGGAGTTATGGGTGGTTCTCTGTGAGTCTCGCCATTTCTAGCAGTGCTGGGAGAAACGGCGTGATTGGCATTGACTTCACTGCTGAGTTGGGTTGGGAAGTTGACGAGGCGCGTTTGCTCACCCACACACCGCATCTTCGGTGAAAGGAACGACAGACTCAGCTTCTCGAGACAGGAACGCCCAACGCCGCGCTCGGGGACACTCTGCTTCATCCTTGAAGCCAACACCGGGACCTTTGACGAAAAAAAACGTCCGCGCCCATACACCCGCGACGTCTACCGCAAGGAGATCGACAAGACGTAGAAAGATCCTGACGCAAAAGAGGAGCTGAGCGTCAAGGAAGAAGAAGATAAGGTGAAGGCAGAAAAGAAACAGAAGCAGTATGAGGAACGCATCGCCGCCGGATAGGAAGAAGAGTCCGCACGACGTGATGGTTGGGGAGACGACGACGGTGGAAACACCGGTGCAACATGGGGATCTGCAACGGGCGCATTTGGCACCGTCCAATGATGGGGAACTGGCGGCTGTGGTAATGCAGCAGGATGGGGCGAAGAAACCTACGGAGATCCTCCGCTGACCAAGGAAGAACTGGAGGACATCGAAAGGGAAATGAAAGCCGAGCGCGGTGAGCAATCTCCACGAGTCACCGTTCCGCTCGGACGTCCCCCGCGCAATTGCCCACCTTCACCCAGCTCACCCTATCGCTGGGACGACCCCTGGACGGAGATTGAGGAGGCGAACGTGCCACCAACTCCTCCGCGAGACTCACTTGGTCCAATCTCCAGCCCAGATCCATTTGCCCGCTTTATTGAAGGCACGAGGACTCTGCTCAACATCATCCCTGACTGCGAGTTTCTTGCGCTCTATCTCACGACGACACCTGCAGAAGGGGAGACAACAACAGAAGCAGAAGCAAAGGAGCCGGGCAACGAAGCAGAACCAGGGGAAGAGGAAGAACCTCCACTCCAGATTCCGCAAGAAACGGAGGCAGAAGCGGCGGAATCCCTTGCTCGTTACATGCGCACTTCCGGGATCCGCACCGAGGACGATCTCTGGCATCAGCGACTCGATCACCCTTCGCGCCAGACGCTCAAAAACTGTCTTCGCGCCAAATTGTTTTCCCTAGGAGCACTGCTGTGCCCCACGGAACCCCACAACACCCCGCATCCAACTACCTGTACTGTCTGTCCTATAGCTGCCCTTTCTCACAGTGCCTATCCCTCTTTGGAACCAAGCACCAATCGCTTCAAGAAGCTGCAAAAGGTGTACAGCGACTTCATCGTGCTCACGTGCGACTGCATCAACGGCAAGAAATACACGCTCACCTTCGTGGACGCCTACTCATGCCACGTTTGGATTGCCAATGTCGACGCTCGCTCCAAGGCTCCAGAGGTCTTCCGCACCTGGCTCGCACACACGCAACGACATGTCAAGAGAGAGGAACGGGAATGGCTCGACTAGGTCAAGGAGGGGGTACAAACAAGAATGTTGAGGTAATATCTGTACCCCCTAAGACTATCCCCTATATAGCCTAGACAACATTAAACACATATGTCTTGACACAACCCCATAGGCAAAGTGGGGGATATCCAAAGCGAACAATGGTCACAAGACCAGTCAAGAGAACAAAGCAAAAGCAAGCTCAGGGTGGTTCACGAAGTCACCACACATTTCGAGCACAAGCAAATGGCCACAAGGCCAGATCACATGCAGAGTTAAAATAATGAGAACATACAGTACAATGATCTTTACCTAGCAAGAGTAAGCATGCAGTTATATATGTATAGATCACAGTACAAGCAAAGTCACGAAATGAGCAAGTGAGATGAAGCAGGCACAAGGCCTAAAGCAGTACACAAACACTGATAATCACCAGGCAGAAGTGCCTTGGTGAATATATCAGCAGTGTTGGCGCTAGTGGTTACGTAAGCAAGACAAAGCTGACCACGCTGCTGCAACTCTCGAGCAAGGAAGTAACGCAGAGCGACGTTCTGTGCTCCAGTCTGTGCTCCTGACACAAGGCGATTGCGGCCTTGTTGTCTACGTACAGAACTGGAGGAGAACGAGGCCGCTCTCCCAAGTCGGTCAGCAGGTAGGTGAGCCAGCGTAACTCCTGTGCAGCCATGGCTCCTGCGTAGATCTCAGCCTCACAACTGGAGCTGAGAACAGAAGACGAGCGGGTAGACCGCCAAGAAAGAGAGCCGGAGCCAAGGCTGAACGTGTAACCTTGTGACGAACGCTGCGTAGCCAGGTCGTCAACCCAGGACGCGTCGGAGTGTCCAGTAAGGACGACTCGACTACGTCCTCCAAGCACGAGCCCCATGCCCGATGTACTGCACAAGTAGCGCAACACCCTCTTAGCAGCCTCCCAGTGCTCTTGTCGGTGTCTCCAGGGCGCAACGTAGCGTGCCAGGATGCTAAGAGGGTAGGCAAGGTCAGGTCGAGTGCAGGTCATCAGGTACATGAGGCAGCCCACAAGCTCTGGATACGGGCCATTCGGCTCTACGGACTCGTCCGAAGGTGGAGCTGAGAGCGAGTGACCGGTAGCCAGAGGAATGGACTGTGGTGAGGACCAAGTGAAGCCGAAGCGCTGAAGGACCTGCAGCACCGTGTGTGACTGAGTCAGGGTGATGGTGCTCTGTCCCCGCTGATCTGCAAGCCAAGATAGCTGCGCAGCTCACCCACGTTTGTGCACATGTGTCTCTTCGGCATCTCCGACTTCTCAAGGGCCAGTGCCTCAGTATCAGCAATGGCAAAAACCATATCGTCGATGTATACGAGGATGTAGAACGGCGGCAGCGAAGTGTCGGTGCGCAGAATCAGCGACAGGTATGCAGTCGAAGGAGCAAACCCAAGAGCCGCAAGTGTCGTCCTTAGTGTGTCGTGCCACTCACGAGGCGCCTGGCGGAGACCGTAGACTGGCCGCATGAGGCTCCACTGGGTACCTGCACGAAACGACCCAGTGAAGCCAGGTGGGCGGCGCAGCCAGATCGGCTGCCCTATAAGAAAGCTGTGCTGAAGTCAAGGGAGTGAAGCTCGTAGTCACGCTGAGCGGCAACGTGCAGCAGTACCCGAAGAGTGGTCATCTTCGGGGTAGGGGAGAAGGTCTGGAAGAAGTCAACTCCCTATCGCTGACTAAAGCCTCGTGCGACGTAACGAGCCTTGAAGACAGGTGGAGAAGCCGGCGGCCGCTTCACCCTGAAAATCCACATGCCATCGACTACGTTCGCCCCAAGAGGGGGAACTGCGTCGACGTAGGTGCCTGTGGACTTCCAGGATGCCATCTTTGCGTCCATGGCTGTCTGCCACTGAGAGGATTACCCACCCGCGATCGCCTCAGCGTAAGAGCGCGGGGTCAGGATGTCTGGAGCATCCGGGTCTCTTTCAGGGGCAAGCAGCATGGCCACGAGATGAGGTGCAGCGGCTGCAAGACACTCAAAGTCCTCCTGCCTATCTTCAGGGACGTCCGTGCCAAGAGCACACTCACCCCCAACGGACGGAGGACAGACAGACTCAGACTCAGCAACAAGACTAAAGGCGTAGTCGAGACGACAGGCGGCAGCAAAGTCAACAAGCTCAGCAACTAAGGCAGACGCAGTCGGAGACTCAAACGGAGGGTCAGTGACAACAGGGGCTAAGAGACGCATAACAGTAGGACTGGCAGCACGCACCAGGTCAGACTCAGGGTCCAAAACGTGCGGAAGAGTGGATGCAGGAGGAGACGGCAGGGGAACACGGTGTGGAACAGAGGAAGGACGAAGTGCCATAGTGTGCGTGCCGGGGAGAGGAGGACACTCACGGGGAACACGGCGACCAGCGCGAACAGGCGAGGCAGGACGAGACTCAGGCTCACGACGCTCAGTAAGACCTCCTGTCTACTCGGTGTAAGGAGAGGGAGCAAGCAGTGGGGAGCCTAGCTGTAACGGGAGACCAGTAGAAGACGGGAGACTAAGAACCTGGCAAAGCACCGAGCCAGGCGGCAGCAGAGACGACGGTGACGGTGGAGCGAAGAACAGACGCGGCAGTGCAGCACCACCAGTACCACCGCCTCCAGCACCAGCACCTCCAGTACGAGTACTAGCAGCTCCGGGGTCTCCAGCAGCTCCAGAAACTCAAGCTCCAGCACCTCCAGCTCCCGGGTCACCAACTCCAGCACCTACAGCTCTAGGGCCTCCAGGTCCAGAGTCCGTAGCACCACTAGCTCCGGCCGCTCCAGTACCTTCAGCTCCACGCCTCCAGCCTCAGCGCCTCCAGCCCCAACAGCGCCACTCCAAAGGCGGTAGTGCTAAGTGTACCACTCACGTAGCTGCTGCGGTGAGAGAGCACCTATGGAACCCCCAGCGCCATCTCCACCAGCACCTCCAGCCTCAGCAACTCCAGGCTCCGCACCCGCAGGCTCAGCACCCTCAAGCTCCGCACACGCAGGATCCACACCCCCAAGCTTCACACGCTCAGGCTCAGCATCCCTAGGCTCCACCCGCTCAGGCTCAGTACACCCAGGCTCAGCACCCCCAGGCTCCTCACGCACAGGCCCAACACCCCCAAGCTCCACACGCTCAGACTCAGCACCCCCAGGCTCCTCGCGCACAGGCTTAGCACTCGCAGGCTTAGCACCCCCAGTAGCACCACTTGGTACCTGCACGAAACGACCCAGTGAAGCTAGGTAGGCGGCGCAGCTAGATCGGCTGCCCTATAAGAAAGCTGTGCTGAAGTCAAGGGAGTAAAGCTCGTAGTCACGCTGAGCAGGAATGTGTAGCAGCACCCGAAGAGTGGTCATCTTCGGGGTAGGGGAGAAGGTCTCGAAGAAGTCATCTCCCTATCGCTGACTAAAGCCTCGTGCGACAGAACGAGCCTTGAAGACAGGCGGAGAACCCGGCGGCCGCTTCACCCTGAAAAACCACATGCCATCGACTATGTTCGCCCCAGGAGGGGGGACTGCGTCGACGTAAGTGCTTGTGGACTTCCACGATACCATGTCTGCGTCCATGGCTGTCCGCCACTGAGAGGAGTAGAGACCCGTAATCGCCTCTGCGCAAGAGCGCGGGGTCGGGATGTCTGGTGCATCTGGGTCTCCCTCATGGCCACAAGATGAGGTACAGCGGCTGCAAGACACTTAAAGTCCTCCGGCCTGTCCTCAAGGACGTGCGTGTCAAGAGCACACTCACCCCCGACGGACGAAGGACAGACAGACTTAGACTCGGTAACAAGACTAGCGGCGTAGTCGAGACGACAAGCAGCAGCAAAGTCAGCAAGCTCAGCAACTAAGGCAGACGCAGCAGTGGACTCAAACGAAGGGTCAGTGACAACAGTGGCTAGAAGACGCGTGACTGTAGGGCTGGCAGCAGGAACGAGGCCAGACTCAGGGTCCGGAACGTGCGCAAGAGAGGACGTAGGAGGAGACGGCAGGGGAACACGGTGTGGAACAGAGGAAGGACAAAGTATCATAGTGTGAGTGCTAGGGACAGGAGGAGGACGCTGACGAGGAACACGGCGGCCAGTGCGAACAGCGCGAACAGGCGAGGCAGGACGAGACACAGGCTCATGACGCTCTGTAAGCGAGTCTGTCTGCTCAGAATAAGGAGAAGGAGCAAGCAGTGGGGAGCCTGGCTGTAACGGGAGGCCAGTAGAAGACGGAAGGCTAAGAACCTGGCGAAGCACGGAGTCAGGCGGTGGCAGAGATGATGGTGCCTGCAGAGCGAAGAACAGTCGTCGCTGTGCAGTACCACCAGCTTCAGCTCCTCAAGTACTAGTACCAGCAGCTCCAGGGCCTCCAGCTGCTCCAGAACCTCCAGTTCCAGCGCCTCTAGCGCCAGCGCCTCCAGCTCCAACACCTCCAGCTCCCGTGTCACCAGCTCCAGCTCCTCTAGCTCTACTGCCTCCAGCTTCAGAGCCCGCAGCACCACCAGCTCCCGCAGCTCCAGCACCTCCAGTACGAGCACCTCCGGGACCAGCAGCGCCAGCACCACTAGCATCTCCAGCAGCAGCACCACCACCAGCTCTGGTAGCTCCAATACCTCCGGTACGAGCACCTCCAGGACCAGCAGCTCCAGCTCCTCGGGTACCTCCAGCTCCAGTATCTCGAGCTCCAAAGCCTCTTACTCCAATGTCTCCATCTCCAGCGCCTCCAGCTCCAGCGCCTCCAGCTCCAGGGCCGCCAGCCCTAGCGCCTCCTGCTCCAGTGCCTCCAGCGCCAGGGCCTCCAGCGGCAAGGCCTCCAGCTCCATTAGTGCCACTCCGAAGGCGGGTGCGCCAAGCAAACCACTCACGCAGCTGCTGTGGTGAGAGGTGCTCTCGCCGACTAGACTGAGGTGGCGAGTCACCTGTGGGACCTCCGGGACTAGTAGCTCCACCACCCCCAGTACCTCCAGCTCCAGTGCCTCCAGCTCCAGTGCCTCCAGTGTCAGTGCCTCCAGCGGCAGGGCCTCCGGCTCCAGCAGCGCCACTCCGAAGGCGGGTGTGCCGAGCGTACCACTCGCGCAACTGCTGTGGTGAGAGAGGCTCCCGCCGGCTAGACTGCTGTGGCGAGGCACCGGTAGGACCTCCAATACTAGTAGCTCCAGCACCCCCAGTACCTCTAGTACCAGCAGTACCTCCAGCACCTCCAGGACTAGCAGCTCCAGGGCCTCCAGCTCCAGCAGCGCCACTACGAAGGCGGGTGCGCCGAGTGTACCACTCGCGCAGCTGCTGTGGTGGGAGAGGTTCCCGTAGTGTAGACGCAGTACCCCTAGGCTCAGCACCCCCAGACTCAGCACCCCCAAGCTCCGCACCCGCAGCCTCAGCACCCCCAGGCTCCGTACGCTCAGGCTCAGCACCCCCAGGCTCCGCACCCGCAGACTCAGCACCCCCAGGCTCCGCACGCTCAAGCTCAGCACCCGCAGGCTCAGTACCCCCAGACGCAGCACCCCGAGCAGCACCAGAGTCACCAGTGACCTCGACAGGCTCAACCAAGGAGAGTGGGTCTACCTGAGACAAACCAGAAGGAGCAGGACCCTGAGGGGGGAGGGGGTCTACCGGAGGGGGACCTGGAGAGAGGAAGAGCGGCGGGGGGGAGAGGGGTAGAGCGGTAGGGGAAGAGATGATAAAAGGGAACCGACTCGTCAAACGTGACGTCCTGAGAGGGCAGGACACGGCGTGAGGTGGGGCGGTAAAACTGCCAGCCAGGCGCGTCAGGGGGGAAGCCAAGGAAGAATCAGGGAATGGCGCGGGAGGAGAGCTTGTCCGCGGAGTATCGCGGACAAAGGCACAAGCGCCCCAGACCCGAAACACCGCAACCTCCCCTGTCCAACTAAGTATAGGCGAGGTCTCCGGTAAGGAGACACGGGGCCAGAGGTTGAGCTGATGCGCAGCGTACCGGACCGTAAACAGCCACAGAAAATTGGGGGCAGCCGCATGGATCATGGAGGTACGAGCCACCTCCATGACTAGGCCAATGCGGCGCTCAGCAACCCCATTCTGCTACGGGGAGGCCGGAAGCGTGAACGACAGGTGGATGCCCTTCCCACGACAAAAGTCCCGCAAGAGGTCGGAGGAGAAATCACCACCTCTGTCAGAGTGCAGACGCAGGACAAGAAGGTCCGTGCGGAACCGCTCGCGGAGCTGGAGACGAACAGCGCGGGTTGAGGGGATCAAGACGTCAGGGACCTCCCCCTTGCTGCGCAAGGGGAAGACCGTGGTGTAACGCAAGTAGTCGTCAACAACCAGCAAAAGTATCGCTTGCGGCCCTGTCCCTGGACGCGGGCTGGGCCCCACACGTCCATGTGGAGAGTCTGCAGAGGTGTAGTGAGGAGCGGCGCGCTGCCGACCCTCGACGCAAGGAAGGCAGGGCAGGGCAGGCGAGCGCAGGAGGGGCGGCAGATACCTGGGAAGGCCAGAGACAAGGAGGTGGGAGTGCATGCCACGGAGGCGTGGCAGGGAGGGGTGACCAAGGCGGTGGTGCCAAGGGAGAGTCTGGTGCGAGAGGAGGCGACATGAAGAAGGGGCTGATAGCTGACCTGACGCAGACACCGGACGCAGCGACCTGAGTAGGCTCAGTTTCAATGTGTACAGGCTCGACCCAGGCCGACGGGTGAACGTGGCCAGGTGACAGCCCGTCCGTGCACAAGTGCTGATCGCCACACGCTGTCCTCCAGGGGTAAAGGTATCAACCCAAGCATCTTGAAGGACGGGATTACTCACCAAGTTCGTAGAGAACGAGGGGAGGTGAAGACCTGTCAGTGAGCCAGAGGGAACCGCCGGACACGGAAGAACATTGGAGGAAGGTGCAAGAACTGGGCCCCCAGAGGGGTCAGCCAAAGAGACTGCAACAGGTGCAGGGAGTGGTGTGACTGTGGTATTCTCGCGAAAGAAGCAGCAGGAAGCACCTGAGTCAAGTGTGAAGGTGTGCAAGGCCTCAGCAGGCGCAGTACCATAGAGAACAAACTCACAAGCACCTAGAGCAGCAACCTCTATACCAGGGTTGGGCAGCACACACAGGTAACAGTCACCCTTAGTACCAATAGTCAAAGCATACATAGCAGTAAGGATAGCGTCATAGTATAGAGCAAATATATCCACATTGTTCCTAAGCAGCTCTAGCCAACGGGGGAGCTTAGCCTCGTCGCCAAACTTTGCGCGCCAGGCGTTGCTCAGACAAGAGAAGCAGCGGGACTGTGTGTGGCCAATTGTCCCGCAAGTCTGACCAGCCCGATCACCTGTGCGAATGAGGTACGGGCAGCAAGCTTTAATCCGAGACGCCCCACGCTGAGCGTACCACTCACGAAGCTGCTGGGGCGTAAGGGTCTCGCGCGGACGCCGCTGAAGCTGCATCTGGCCACCACCAAAAAATCCCCACTGAACAGCTCCACCGCGACTGCCACTACGGCCGCCGTCATCACTCCCACTATTGCCACCACCGCCGCCACCACTCCCACCGCTACCACGAAGAGAAGTCATAGCGGGCCAAGCAAGGAGGCATGCGACCAGCAGGGCAGCACGTGCGTGCAGAGAAATAGTGCGGAGCAGGGCAGGCGCACGGGGCAGGGCTCACGAGTGCAAGCAGGGCAGGACAGCCATGCATGTGGGCACAACACGGCGCAGGGCAGTAGCAGCAGTGCAGCAGCAGCGTAGGCGGCAGCAGCAGCTGAACAGCGGCAGCAGCTTAGCAGCAATAGCTGTGCAGCAACAGCAGTTCAGGCGGCAGCAGGGCAGCAGGGACAGTGTGCCGGCGAAGGGCAGGGGCAGTGCAGGTGCGCGGGCGGCAGGGCAGGTGCGCGCGGGCCTGGCGCGGGCTGTACGGGCTGCGCGCGGGCCTGGCACGGGCTGTACGGGCTGCGTGCGGGCCTGGCGTGGGCTGTACCAGCCGCGCGTGGGCCTTGCACGGGTTGTACGGGCTGCGCCCGTGCGGCGCGCGGGCTGTACGGGCTGCGCACGGGCGGCGCGCGTGCTGTACGGGCTGTGCGCGGGCGGCGCACGGGCTGTACGGGCTGCGCGTGGCTGGGCAGGGCAGGGCAGGGCAGCATGAAAGCGCTGGGCAGGGCAGGGCAGGGCAGAAATAATCGGGCAGGAATAAAACTAAGTGGTGGGCCCTCTAAAAGAAACGGTCCTTAGGATGGACCCGCTCTATACCATGTCGAGAGAGAGGAACGGGAATGGCTCGACTAGGTCAAGGAGGGGGTACAAACAAGAGTGTCGAGGTAAATTCTGTACCCCCTAAGGCTATCCCCTATATAGCCTAGATGACATTAAACACATATGTCTTGACACCCAAAAAAAGAGGAAGCTGAAAATCTGGCAGACGGATGGCGCCAAGGAGTTCCGCAGTATCGAACTGGAGAGTCTCATCGCAGAGAAGGGGATCAAGCACCAAATTTCACTCCCCTACGCTCATCAGCAGCAAGGTGTCGCAAAAAGGGTTAACCGCACCCTCATGACAAAAGTGCGTGCCCTCATGAACCAATCCGGCTTACCCAAGAAGTATTGGCCCTACGCCATGAACCACGCGGTGCATTTGCACAATCTCCCCTCCACGACGGCCAACCGGGACAACCTTTCCCCGCACATGAAGTGGACCGGCTCAAAGAGAGACCCCTCCATGCTGAGGGTTTGGGGGTGTATGGTACAGTATTGGCCGACGACCACCACAATCGGCAAGTTTACTCACCGTGCTCGTTGGGGAGCCCATCTGGGACTCAGTAACGAGTACAAGGGTTGGCTCATTCTCAACATTGACACCAACCTGATCGTCCCTGCTCGTGATGTTCTCTTCTACGAGCGACTCACCTTGAAGCAGTGGATCGACGATGAGCGTCGCAACGCAGCACGCGGCTACGTCAACAGCGGCCGCAGCTTCGCATCCCTGGAAGACGAGGCAGCAGCGGCAGCATTCGACCGCCACCCCGCCGACGAGCATCCCGGCGTACCGCCTCGTCCACGCAACGACGACGACGATGACGATGACGACGACGACGCTCTCGCGCCAGGACCATCACGGTGCCACACTACGAGAGCAGCGATGACGATGTGGTGGAAGGCACCACCGACACCACCGGCACTACCAATGTGTCTGGCCTGCAACTCCTTGGCCTACACACGTCACTCACTACCCTCGCGCACGCCGTTGAGCCCAAGAACCCGCACCAGGCCCTTACCAGCCCTCACGTCAAGGAGTGGCGTGCCGCCATGGATGCAGAGCTAAAGGCGCTAGAATCACGCGATATATGGGTTCTGGTCGATCGTGCAGCAGTGAAGTGGAGGAGGGTACTCAGCGGTAAATGGGTCTTTGGACTGAAAACTAATGCTGACGGCACCATTGAGCGCTTCAAAGCACGCTGGGTCGTACGCGGGTACGATCAGCGCCACGGCATTGATTTCAATCAAACCTTCGCTCCCGTCAGCCGTCACACCTCCATCAAGATCCTACTCGCCATTGCCGCCGCTAAGCATCTACCGTTGCGGCAGATCAACGTGAAGAACGCGTTCTTATAGACGTTGGTGGATGCAACCATCTTCGTGGAGCAACCAAACACCTACGGGGAAGGAGACCCCAGGGTCTGTCAGCTGAAGAAATCCCTCTACGGGATAAACCAGGCGCCTCGTCTCTGGCAGCAGCATCTGCACAAGATTCTCCTTGAGATCTGCTTCAGGCAGCTGCTGCACGACCGGGGAATGTACCACCTTCACTTCAACGGCGATTACATCCTCTTGACCGTCTACGCCGACGACCTACTGTACACGGGCACCTGCAACAAACTCCTTAACCAGTTTGAGGAAGACCTGGAGCAATGCGTTGACATCACCATCAACCACAACGTCAAGCAGTTTTTGGGGCTGAACCTCTCTTACACGCCAGAAGCAATTCATCTGTCCGCCTCCAAGTACGCTGAGCAGCTGGGAGAACGCTTCAACATTTTGCCCGCACCACTCTCAATTCCCTACCGCAACCCTGGCGCCAACTACAAACCGGACAACAAACCTCTGTCACCCGCAGGACTTCAACTGTACCAGTAGCAACTAGGTTGCATGCTGTTCGCCTCTATTACATGCCAACCCGACCTTTCGTACATCGCCAGCCAACTGGCACAGTATTCTCGCAAGCCAGTTGGACCTGGAGCGCGCCTTGCAGTATTTCATCTCCACACATGACATCGAGCTCTCTTACTCCACGCAGACAACAACCTCCTTCAACCTCAACGGCTACATGGACGCAGATCATGCCGCTGATCCTGCAAATCGACGGTCCCAAACCGGCTTTGTCTTTCGCTTGGAACCAAATGGACCACTCTCCTGGAACTCACAAAAGCAAGAGCTGGTTGCCCTGTCATCAGCTGAAGCAGAATACATCGTCGCGACAGCAACAGTACGCGAAGGCCTGTGCCTGCAGGAACTGTTACAGGAAGAAAAAATCCAACTTTGCCCACATTTCGCCTTCACTGCGACAACCAGAGCGCCATCAAGATCGAGAACAAGCTAGGGTTTGTGAACCGCACGAAGCATATTGCGCTTCGGTATTTTTTCGTCAAGGACGAAATTGACCAAGGCAAGGTTGACCTCACGTACTGCCCCACCACCGAGATGGCAGCCGATTTCCTCACCAAGCGACTGCCACGTCAGCATTACAAGCACTGCTCCGACCTCACCGAAGTAGTCAAGCGAGTCAGCCCCCTACGCGCCCAGGAATGAAGAGGAGTGTTACGATATGAAGTTTAATCAGAAGGCATTCCTGTATGCTGCAGGAGCCGACTCTACCGAGTACGAAGTCGAGGAGTCAGAAGAATCGAAGCGACGCAGCAACCGTCTAACCAAGACCGATGCAGGCAGAAACATTTGAAACTGGTTTGAAACGGGTTCCCGCGCTGCACGGCTTGAATTCGCTGCAATAAGGGAATGTACCCCTTAGAGTACATGGCTAGTCTAGGTCGTTTCGCATTCCTTTGTATTTCCTTTATAATCTCGATGTATGCATGCTATTATCAATCTCACTCATTTACATTCACTGTGATCTGAGGTTCAATACTTCCGCTGCAACACTACCCTGCGGTCAACCCTGAACGATCCTTCGCTAAGTCCCACTTGGGATTGTAACAGTTCCTTACTAGCCATAGTGTTTTACAGGCATCGTAAGAAAGTCAGCTGCCATTATCAACTTCGTCATTGACGAAGAATTATCGCAGCCCGGTGTGCTTGGTGTGATTGACGAATCCAGGTTTGTTCCCGATCCTGATCGCGCTCTGATTGTTACAGTGCAAGCAAAAGGTTGGCAAAGTTGGATTTTTCGCCTCCTGTAGGAGCTTTTGTAGGTAGAGTCATTCGCGAAGTGATGTCGTCACGGCAATGTTTTAGCTTCGGTCGATGATAGGGCAACCAGTTCATGCTTCTGCGAATTCCAGGAGATGGGCCATGTTGGCTCAAGGCGAAATAGGAACCCGCTTTTGGCTCGTTGATTGTCAGGGTCAGCACCATGACCGGTGTCCACATAGGCGATGAGGTTGAAAGAGGGGGTCGAGACTGTGGAGTAGCATAGCACGATGTTGGGCGTGGATAGGAGGTTGTGCACCCGTACGGCGTGGTGCATTGGTTATGGCCAGTACACCTGGGGAAGCTTTGACTGCTTCAGCAGCGCGCCCAGCTTCGTCATGAATGCAGTTGGTGCGTTCGGCTACGCCCTGCTAGGGATGCGCGTAGGGGAGTGACACGTGGTGCGAGATCCCCTTTTGCGCTAGGTAGTCCTACAGCTCCTTGGTGCGGAATTCCTCCGCGCCGTCAGTATGCCAAATCTTCAAATTCTTGCCGAATTGCGTTGCGCGTGTGCTAGCCAGCAACGGAAAACTTCATATGCTCTACTACGGAACTCTATGTTCGCGACCCACACATAGCGCGTTCCAGCGTCAACGAAGGTAAGCGTGTAGCCCTCATCGTTGATTCACTGCGCGTAGCAGTGGCCGATGACGAGAAAATCGCTGTACATCTTATGCAACTTGGGGTAGGTTTGGTTCCAAGTTCTAGCAGTGGGAATGGCTGATGATTCAGCGCGACTCTAGGGCAGACGGTGCAGCTGCGCGGATTTGATGTCATCCTGACTTCAGTGCCGTCGGGGGGTAAGAGTGGGCCAGGTGTGAAGACCCCTGCCTCAGAAAGTTGTTCAACGTCACACGCGAGGGGTGACCGAGGCGCTGATGCCAAAGGTCGTCGTTCACGCGGAGTCCAGAGGTGCCCATGTAGCGCGCACGTACGGCTTCAGTGTCTTTTCAAGTACTGGGGTAGGTTCTGCTGCTGCATCTTTGGGCCCAGCTACCTCCCGAGTTCCCCCAAACGCCGGTGTTGCTCGATCCCCAGCCGCCGTTGCTCTCCCACCCCCCTTCATCTGAGGCGCCTTCTTCCTCTTCCGCGCCCTATGCGCTGCACACGAAAGTACCGCGCGCTTCGGCGATGCTCTTCTGACATAGCTCCTCTGCTTCGCGAGGCGCCAACTCTTCTTTTTGTGCGATGGTACGTTTCTTCGTGGGGTCGCGCCAGTGGGGGTAAACCTTTAAGAATTCCTCTTTCGTGTATGGTCGCGCCACTCCGCGCGTATCGAAGGTTCCGCAATGTCGTCCGTGTAAAAATTTTTAGAGCCACTCTGCTGGTGTGCAAGTGAGAGGATCTTTTGGGGGGCCGAAGACGGTTTGCATTACGACTTAAAGCTCCGGGGCAAGCATTCCTTCTTCGGGTGGCGCGAAACACTTAGTTTCGGTGACTGCGACGAGTCCTCATCCTGCGATGGCGTTGGTTGATGATGTTGGCGTGTGGCAATCTGTGCATGCCATCTGGGTCAGGGTTGTGCAGCGCGACTTCGCACAGATATGGGCGGTGCGGCACCCAGGGTCTCCCGTCGGGATGCTTCTATTCGGAGCTATGGATGTGCTGTCGACTAACTCGTCCGTGTCGCCACTGCAATCGGGAATATCGAAGTCAAGGATGTACACGCCGTTGTCGGAGTGTGCTCGTCCGATCTGATTGCGCGGCTTTTTCGGCGATGTGTAGTGTAGGAGAATGTCGCGGGTCTTGGGGTCGGTGCTGAGGTCGTCCCCACAGGCCATGAGCTGCGCCGCCAAGAGGAGATTAAAACTAAGGTTCTGCATGTTTAGCACATCGTTTTATGTGATATGTGTCTTGCTCCTCTGTGCCTTGAGGACCACAATGCCTTGTGCGCTTGCACGCATGCGATTGTTGTTCGCCACATTAATGTACGTGACTGTGGGGGTGGCGACAGCGCTAATATGAAACGCTTGGAGCCCACGATGTGCTGACCACAGCAGACATCCAGGTACCACGTGTTGTAGCGACTGTTGTCCTCGTGCACGAGGAGCGCTAATAGCGGCGTGACGATGCGCGGAGTGTCGAATCTCAAGAATTGTTCGAGCGAAATCCAATCGATGGGTACCGCCCGTGAGTCAGTGACGTGCGGGGGGGTTCTTAAGCAGCGGGATTGGAAGATTCCAACCCTGGTCCTCGTTGTCGTCTTTGAAGCCGTAATGGGAGGCAAATGGATTGTTGTTCGTGAACGCCCCGATCGGATGGCGTGCTGGCTCGGGTGACGGTGTGCGCATGCGACGACGAGGCAAATGTGGCAGAGGACGTGGCTTCTGTATGTTAAAATCTAGCAGCATGAATGAATGCACTATGGAAGAGTAGGGTACAAGTATGAAACCCTAAATGGGTTGTACCCCATATTGGCTACCCCACTACAACCTACACATATATAGCATGCATATACTTAAACACACCCCCATAGGCAAAGTGGGGGAGAACAAGGGGTCACAAGACCAGTCAAGAGAAGCAAAGCAAGCTCAGGGTGGATCACAACGTCACCACACACACTGAGCACAAGCAAAGGGCCACAAGGCCAGTTCACATGCAGAGGTATATATGCAACAACAACAGCACAGTGATCTCTACCTAGCAGGTATATATATAGATCACAGTACAAGCAAAGTCTACAGCAAGTAACAAAACGTGGGCACAAGGCCTAACAAAGTACAAAAACGCTGATGATCACCAGACGGAAGTGCCTTGGTGAATATATCAGCAGTGTTGGCCCGAGTGGCTACGTGAGCAAGACGAAGCTGACCACGCTGCTGCAACTCTCGAGCGAGGAAGTAACGCAAAGCGATGTGCTTTGTTCTGTGCTCTAATTTGTGCTCTTGACACAAGGCAATGGCGGCCTTGTCGTCTACGTACAGCACTGGAGGAGAACGAGGCCGCTCTCCAACGTCGGTCAGCACGTAGGTGAGCAAGCGTAGCTCCTGTGCAACCATGGCTGTGGCGTAGATCTCAGCCTCACAACTGGAGCCAAAACAGAGGACGAGCGAATAGACCGCCGAGAAACCGAGCCAGAGCCAAGGCTGAAGGTGTAACCCTGTGACGACCGCTGCGTGGCCAGGTCGTCAACCGAAGAAGTGTCCGAGTGCCCAGTGAGGACAACTGGGCCCTCAAAGCACGAGCCCCATGCCCGATGTACTGCACAAGTAGCGCAGTACCCTCTTAGCAGCATCCATGTGCACCTTTCGGTGCCGACCAGGAGCCACGTAGCGAGCCAGAAGGCCAAGAGGGTATGCAAGGTTAGGACGAGTGCAGGTCATCAGGTACATGACGCAGCCCACTAGCTCTGGGTAAGGACCACTCGGCTCTACAGACTCGTCCGAAGGTGGAGCTGAGAGCGAGTGACCTGTAGCCAGAGGAGTGGCCTGTGGCGAGGACCAGGTGAAGCCGAAGCGCTGAAGGACCTACTGCACCATGTGTGACTGAGTCAGTGTGATTGTGCGGCCTGCTCTGTCCCGGGTGATCTGCAAGTCAAGGTAACTGCGCAGCTCACCCAGGTCTGTGCACGTGTGTCTCTTCTGCAGCTCCGACTTCACCAAGGCGAGAGCCTCAGTGTCAGCAGTGGCAAAGACCAAGTCGTCGACGTACACGAGGATGTAGAACGGCGGCAGCGAAGTGTCGGTGCGCAGAAACAGCGACGGGTCAGCAGTCGACGGAGCAAAACCAAGAGCAGCAAGTGTCGTCCTCAGTGTGTCGTGCCACTCACGTGGCGCCTGGCGGAGACCGTAGACCGGCCGCCGGAGGCTCCACTGGGTACCAGGAGGGAACGACCCAGTGAAGCCAGGAGGGCGGCGCAGCCAGATCTCCTCGTGCAGACTGCCCTGTAAGAAAGCTGTGCTGAAGTCAAGAGAGCGAAGCTCGTAGTCACGCTGAGCGCCAACGTGCAGCAGTACCCGTAGAGTGGTCATCTTCCGGGTGGGGGAGAAGGTCTGGAAGAAGTCAACTCCCTCTCGCTGACTGAAACCTCGAGCAACGTAACGAGCCTTGAAGATAGGCGGAGAACCTGGTGGCCGCTTCACCCTGAAAATCCACATGCCACTGACGATGTTCGCCCCAGGAGGGGGAACCTCGTCAACGTAAGTGCCTGTGGACTTCCAGGATGTCATCTCTGCGTCCATGGCTGTCTGCCACTGAGAGGAGTACTCACCCGCGATCGCCTCAGCATAAGAGCGCGGGGTCGGGATGTCTGGAGCATCCGGGTCTCCCTCAGGGGCAAGCAACTTGGACAAGAGATGAGGCGCAGCGGCCGCAAGACACTCAAGGTCCTCGTGCCTGTCCTCAAGGACGTCCGTGCCAAGAGCACACTCACCCCCGACGGACGGAGGACAGACAGACTTAGACTCAGCAAGAAGACTAGCGGCGTAGTCTAGACGACAGGCAGCAGCAAATTCAACAAGCTCAGCGACTAAGGCAGACGCAGCAGCAGACTCAAACGACAAGTCAGTGACAACTGTGGCTAGCAGACGCGTGACAGTAGGGTGAGCAGCACGGGTGCGGTCAGACTTAGGCTCAGGAACGGTAGGCAGAGAAGACGCAGGAGGGGACGGCAGGGGAACACGCTGCGGAGGAGAGGAAGGAGGACAGACTACGAGGTGGGTGCCAGGGATAGCCGGCTGACGCGAACGAGGAACACGACGACCGGGACGACCAGAACGGACAGGCGAGATAGGACGCGATGCAGGCTCACGACGCTCAGTAAGGCCCCCTGTCTGCTCAGTGTAAGGAGAAGGAGCAGGCAGCGGTGAGCCAGGCTGTAACGGAAGACCAGTAGACGAAGGGAGACTAAGAACCTGGCGAAGCACAGAGTCAGGCGGTGGCTGAGACGACGGAGATAGTGGAGCAAAGAACAGGCGCGGCCGTGCAGTGCCACCAGCACCAGCAGCTCCAGCACCGCCAGCAGCTCCAGCACCTCCAGCAGCTCCAGAACCCCCAGCGCCAGCTCCTCCAGGACCAGCTCCACCAGCAGCAGCACTCGCAGAACTGGTACCTCCAGTCCTAGGGTCTCCAGCCTCAGTGTCTCCAGCAGCAGCACCCCCAGACCCAGGGTCTCCAGCAGTAGCACCCTCAGGCTCAGCACCTCCAGCCCCAGCAGCTCCAATACCTCCAGTACGAGCACCTCCGGGACCAGCACCACTCCCAGCTTCTGCTGACGTCAGCAGAAGTACCTCCAGTGGCACAGCCCCGAGCTCCAGAAGCGCGACCCTGACGGCGACCGTACCAGTCGTGCAGCTGCTGTGAGGTGAGAGGCACACGCGGACGAAGGCGGCTACTCCAAGGAGACCGCGCAACAGTATACTCAGAACCCTCAGCGCCAGCACCCGCAGCAGGACCAGAACCTCCAGTGCCAGCACCCTCAGCAGCTCCAGAACCTCCAGCTCCAGTGCCACCAGCGCCAGCACCCTCAGCAGCTCCAGAACCTCCAGCAGAAACAACTCCCATAGCAGAGTCACCAGCTCCAGCGCCTCCCGCAGCAGGGCCCCTAGCTCCAGCAGCGCGACCCTGACGGCCAACGTACCACTCACGCAGCTGCTGTGGGGAGAGAGGGAGTCGACGACGAGAGTGCAGCGGCGAGGCACCAGCGGAGCGACTACGGAGACGGCCGCTCCAGGGAGACTGCTCACCAGACGCCTCAGCGCCCCCAGGTGCAGCACCCCCAGACTCCTCACGCCCAGGCTCAGCACCTCCAGTCTCCGCATCCCCAGGCTCCGCACCCCCAGGCTCCGCACCTTTAGGCTCCGCACCCCCAGGCTCAGCACCCCCAGGCTCCGCACCCCCAGGCTCAGCACCCCTAGAAGCAGCACCCCGAGCAGGACCACCCTCAGCAGGACCTGAGTCACCAGTGACCTCAACCGGCGCAGTCAAGGGAGGAGGGTCTACCTAAGACACACCTGAACGAGCAGGACCGGGAGCGGGGAGGGGGACTACCTGGGGAGCACCTGGAGCGAGGAAGAGCGGCGGGGGGGGGAGAGGGGCAGTGCGGTAGGGGAAGAGACGGTAAAAGGGAACCGACTCGTCGAACATGACGTCCTGAGAGGGGAAGACACGGCGCAAGGTGGGGTGGTAACAATGCCAACCAGGCGCGTCAGGGACAATGCCAAGGAAGACACAGGGAACAGTGCGGGTGCAGAGCTTGTCCACGGTGGTATCGCGGACAAAGGCACGAGCACCCCAGACCCGGAAACGCGACGCATCGCCAACCTTCCCCGTCCACAGCAGTGTGGGTGAGGTCTTCGGCAAGGAGACACGGGGCTAGAGGTTGAGCTGATGCGCGGCGTACCGGACCGCAAACGGCCAGAGAAAATGGGCGGCAGCCGCATGGATCATGGAGGTACGAGCGACCTCCATGACTAAGCCAATGCGGCGCTCAGCAACTCCATTCTGCTGCGGAGAGACCGGAAGCGTGAACGTGGCGGATGCCGTGCTCCGCACAGAAGGCTGCCAAGAGGTCGTAGGAGAACTCACCACCTCTGTCAGAGTGCAGGCGCAGGACAGGAAAGTCCGACTGGAACCGCTCGCGGAGCTGGAGACGAACAGCGCGGATCCAAGGGATCAAAACATCAGGTACATCCCCCTTGCGCTGC
The DNA here is from genome assembly GCA_947471745.1 of Closterium sp. Naga37s-1. Classification (NCBI taxonomy): domain Eukaryota; kingdom Viridiplantae; phylum Streptophyta; class Zygnematophyceae; order Desmidiales; family Closteriaceae; genus Closterium; species Closterium sp. Naga37s-1. Next base: position 392,697 of record CANJKZ010000203.1, on the reverse strand, counting down.
AAGGGGAAGACCGTGGTGTAACGCGTGTAGTCGTCGACGACCAGCAGGAAGTACCGCTCGTGGCCCTGTCCACGGACGCGGGCTGGGCCCCACACGTCCAGGTGGAGAGTCTGCAGGGGAGCCTCTGTGGGAGGGAACGAGGAGGAGTGAGGAGCGGCGCGCTGCCGCCCCTCGACACAGGGAAGACAGGGAGGAGCAGGCGAGGGTGGGAGGGGAGGGAGAACCCTGGGAAGACCAGAGACAAGGACACGGCGGTGCATGCTACGAAGGCGCTGCACCGAGGGGTGACCAAGGCGGTGGTGCCAAAGGAGGGTCTGGTGCGACAAAGCGCGACACGAGCAGGGGGGCGCTAGCTGACCTGACGCAGACGCAGACGCAGCGACCTGAAGAGACACAGTAGTCAGTGTGTACAAACTCGAGCCAGGCTCACGGGTAAACGTGGTCAGGTGCCGGCCCGTCAGGAAGCACGTACAGTGGGTCGCGCGCTGACCTCCAGGAGTGAACTGGTCAACCCACTGGTCCTGGAGGTCAGCACCACTCACCAAGTTCGTAGAGAACGAGGGGAGGTGAAGACCAGACAGGGAGCCAGACGGGACCGCCGGACACGGCAGGACCGTGGAGGAGTGCGCAAGTACTGGACCCCTAGAGAGGTCTGCCAGGGAGACTGCAACCGGCCGGGTGAGCGGCGTGAGGGTGGTGCTGTCGCGAAAGAAGGAGCGGGAAGCACCTGAGTCAAGTGTGAAGGTGTACAAGGCCTTAGCAGGCGCAGTACCAGAGAGAGCAGACTCACCAGCACTTGGAGCAGCAGCCTCACCAGCACCTAGAGCAGAAGACGCACGAGCACCTAGAGCAGCAGCCTCACCAGCACCTAGAGCAGGAGACGCACGAGCACCTAGAGCAGCAGCCTCACCAGCACCTAGTCTTAGCTACCACCACGAAGATGAATCACGTCAAAAAGTTGTCTAGAGAGTGAGAACGAAGTAAAAACGTATAGCTGTTGCTTTCACTATAAAGGATGGAGGAAGAACAAACATTTAAGCATAGAATAAGGACGTGGGGGGTTTCAAGACAACCTTGTGAGAGATTGGCTCTCCAAATGCTTTGGAAGTATGGTGGGAACCTTCCTAGCAGCATAGATGCAAACCTCATGATGAGGTCCTTGAGGTGTCACATACAAAATCCAATCCAATTGGATTTTGCCTAGGTGTTGCAACATTTGCAACACATGCTAGAAACTTCTAACCTCCCCAATTCAAAAGTCAAAGTTGCCTTCCTAACCACACAACCAAAGATCCATTTATAGTCATGACCCAATAATCGCCCTACTTTGTTCGTTATGTCTACTACAGTTTGTTTAGGCTGTAGTGGGGTAGTTACTATAGGGTACAGTAAGTTTAGGGTTTCCTACTTGTACCCAACTCTTTCCTAGTGCAATCACTCTTGTTCATTCTGACATGGTATCACGAGCCTAGGTTGCCACCTAGGACCGCATACTACTACGGGCCCACTGTTCCGCTAGAAGCGCCCTCGTGCGCCCTACCTTACATGCGCCCTCGTGCGCCTTTCTCTACTCGTGCGCCCTCGTGCCCCCCCCCCCTTTTTTTTCTTTTTTTTCTGCTAGTGTGTCCTCGCGCACCCCACCCTTCGTTCTGCCTGCGCGCCGTCCTGCAGCCCTCGCGCTGCCTCCTACTGCCCTAGGCCAGTGCGCCGCCCCTGCAAGCTAGTAGGGCCCTCGAGCCGCCCCTGCAGGTCCGTCAGGCCCCCAAGCCGCCTCTGCAGGCCCGTCAGGCCCCTGAGCCGCCTCTGCAGGCCCGTCAGGCCCGAGAGCCGCCCCTGCAGGCCCGTCAGGTCGGCGCGCTGCCCCTGCGGGACCACGCCCCCCGCGCGCAGCTTCTGCCCGACCGCGCGCCGCCCCTGCAGGCCCTCGCCACCTGCACGCAGCCTCTACAGGCCCGTCAGACCAGCACGCGACCCCGTCAGGTCGCAGTCGCGGCCCCGTCAGGCCGCAGTCGCGGCCCCGTCAGGCCGCAGTCGCGGCCCCGTCAGGCCGCAGTCGCGGCCCCGTCAGGCCGCAGTCGCGGCCCCGCCCTGCCGTGACGCGGCCCCGCCAGCCCTGCAGCTGACGCGGCCGCGCCCTCTTGCTGACGCGGCCGCGCCCTGCTACTGACGCGGCCGCACCCAGCTGCTGACGCGGCGTCGCCCCTGCCCGCCGCGTCGCCTTGCTCGCCGCGTCGCCCCTGCCCGCGGCGTCACCCCTGCCCGCCGCGTCGCTCTACTCGCCGCATCGCCCCTGCCCGCCGCATCGCCCTGCCCTACCCCGCGCCGGGCCCCTGGAGCAGCCGCCCCTGCAGCAGCCGCCCTTGCAGCAGCCGCCCCTGGAGCAGCCGCCCCTGCAGCAGCCGCCCCTGACCCCTGAAGCGGCCGCCCCTGCAGCAGCGGCCCCTGGCCACTGGAGCGGCCGCCCCTGCAGCAGCCGCCCCTGGCCACTGGAGCAGCCGCCATTGCAGGAGCCGCCCCTGGCCCCTGGAGCAGCCGCCCCAGGAGCAGCCGCCCCTGCAGCAGCCGCCCCTGGCCAATGGAGCAGCCGCCCCTGCAGCAGCCGCCCCTGGCCCCTGGAGCAGCCGCCACTGCAGCAGCCGACTCAGGTGCTTCCCGCTGTTTCTTTCGCGACCGCACTGCCCTTGAGCAGCTCCCTAGGCCGGTTGCTGTCTCCCTGGCTGACCCCTCCAGGGGTCCGGTCCTTGCGACCTCCACCACTGCCCTCCCTTATCCTGCTGTCCCGTCCGGCACACTGTCGGGCCTTTACCTCCCCTCGTTCTCTACGAACTTGGTGGCGGGTTCTGTGCTCCAGGACGCGGGTGTTCACCAGTTCACCCCTGCCTACGAGCGTGTGACACACTGCACGTGTGCCCAGACGGGTCGTCACCTGGCTACCTTCACTCGGCAGCCGGGGTCGGACTTGTACACACTGACCACTGAGTCCCCTCAGGTAGGCGTCTGCGTCTGCGTCAGGTCAGTTGTCCGCCCCCTGCTCGTGTCGCACCCTGTCGCACCGGACGGTCCTCTGGCACCACCGCCTTGGGCACCCTTCGATGCAGCGCCTTCGTGGCATGCACTTTCGTTTCCTTGTCTTTGGTCTCCCCAGGTCACTGCCTCCCCTGCCACCGTCTCCTGCCCCTCCTCGCCTTCCCTGTGTCGAGGGGCGGCAGCGTGCCACTCCTCACTCCTCTGAGTTCCCCCCGACGGAGGCTCCTCTGCAGACCCTTCACATGGACGTGTGGGGCCCAGCCCGCGTCCGTGGACAGGGCGGAGAGCGCTACTTCCTGCTGGTAGTTGACGACTACACGCGTTACACCACGGTCTTCCCCTTGCGCATCAAGGGAGAGGTCCCTGCTGTCTTGATCCCTTGGATCCGCGCTACTCGTCTCCAGCTGGAGAGGCGCTTTCGCACGGACCTTCCCGTCCTGCGACTGCACTCTGACAGAGGTGGTGAGTTTTCCTCCCGCCTCTTGGAGGCCTTCTGTCAGGGGGAGGGCATTGAGCAGACGTTCACGCTTCCAGCCTCTCCTCAGCTGAATGGGGTTGCTGAGAGCCGCATTGGCTTGGTCATGGAGGTCGCTCGTACCTCCTTGATCCATGCGGCTGCCCCCCATTTTCTGTGGCCGTTTGCGGTCCGGTACGCCGCGCATCAGCTCAACCTCTGGCCCCATGTCTCCGTTCCGGAGACCTCGCCGACACTGCGTTGGACGGGAGCGGTTGGCGATGCGTCTGTGTTCCGTGTCTGGGGATCTCGTGCCTTTGTCCGCGATATGTCCGCGGACAAGCTCTCCTCCCGTGCCGTTCCTTGTGTCTTCCTGGGCTTTGTCCCTGACGCGCCTGGCTAGCAGTTTTACCACCCCACCTCGCGCCGTGTCTTCCCCTCTCAGGACGTCACGTTTGACGAGTCGGTCCCCTTTTACCGTCTCTTCCCCTACCGCACTGCCCCGCTCCCCCCTCCGCCGCTCTTCCTCACGCCAGGTGCTGCTTCGGTAGACCCCCTGCCTCCCCAGGGTCCTGCTCCCTCAGGTGTTTCCCAGGTAGACCCGGTCGAGCCTGTCGAGGTAGCTGTCGACTCTGGTCCTGCGCGAGGTACTGAGCGTGCTGAGCCTGAGCGTGCTGAGCCTGGTGGTGCTGGGTCTGGGGGTACTGCGACTGGGGGTGCTGAGCCTGGGGGTGCGGAGACTGGGGGTGCTGAGCCTGAGGGTGCGGAGACTGCGGGTGCTGAGCCGGGGGGTGCTGAGACTGGGGGTGTTGTCCCTGGGGGTGCTGAGTCTGGAGGTGCTGAGCCTGGGGGTGCTGCGCCTGGGGGCGTTCTCTCTTCCCAGCAGCTGCGTGAGTGGTACTCTCGGTACTGTCGCCGCCGCCGTGGTGCTGTGGGAGCTGGAGGTTCTACTGGAGCTGGAGCTGAGGGCGCTGAGCCTACTGGAGTTGGTGTTGCTGCTGACCCTCGGGTTGGCGCTGGAGGTGCTGGAGCCACTGGTCCTGGAGGTGCTCGTACTGGCGGTACTTGAGCTGCTGGGACTGGGGGTGCTACTGGAGCTGCTGGAGCTGGTCCTGCTGGAGGTGCTGCTGGTGCTGCTGGAGGTACTGGAGCTGCTGGAGCTGCTGGTGGTGCTGCTGGTACTGGGGCTGGTGCTGCTGGAGGTACTGGTGCTGCTGGAGGTGCTGCTAGTGCTGGTCCTGCTGGAGGTGCTGCTGGTGCTGCTGGAGGTACTGGAGCTGCTGGTGGTGCTGAGCGAGTTGGAGCTGCTGCTGGAGGTTCTGGTGCTGTCTCTGCTGGTTCTGGGGGCACTTCACGGCCATAGCCGTACTTCGTTCCCCTCCTTCAGCAGGTTCTTGGTCAGCCGCCTCCTCCTTGTCCTACTCCCTCCTTAGAGTGTCCTCCGCCTGTCCAGTCGCTGTCACAGCTACCGCCTGCCTCGCCACTCCCTGGTCCTTCTCCCTACACTGGTCCGACAGGCGGTCTTACAGAGCATCGTGAGCCTGAGTCTCGTCCTGTGTCGCCTGAGTCTCGGTCTGCGTCACCTGTTCGTGCTGCTCGCACTGGTCGTCGTGTCCTGCGTCAGCGTCCTCCTGCTGTCCCAGGCACTCAACAGATGGCGTAACGTCCTTCCACTGCTCCACAGCGTGTCCCGCTGCCTTCTCCTCCTGCGTCCTCTCTTCCTACCCTTGCTGACCCGGAGTCTGACTCTCTTCGTGCTGCTAGTCCTACTGTCACGCGTCTCCTGGCCACTGCTGTCACTGACCCTTCCTTTGAGTCAGCTGCTGCGTCTGCCTTAGTTGCTGAGCTTGTCGACTTTGCTGCTCACTGTCGTCTAGACTACGCTGCGAGTCTTGCTGCTGAGTCTGAGTCTGTCTGTCCTCCGTCCGTCAGGGGTGAGTGTGCTCTTGGCACGGACGTCCTTAAGGACAGGCAGGAGGAGTTTGAGTGCTTTGCCGCCGCTGTACCTCATCTCGTGTCCATGCTGATTGCACCTGAGGGAGACCCGGATGCACCAGACATCCCGACCCCGCGCTCTTACGCTGAGGCGATCGCGGGTGAGTACTCCTCTCAATGGCAGTCAGCCATGGACGCAGAGATGGCATCTTGGAAGTCCACTGGCACTTACGTCGACGAGGTTCCCCCTCCTGGGGCGAACATCGTCAGTGGCATGTGGATTTTCAGGGTGAAGCGGCCGCCAGGTTCTCCGCCTGTCTTCAAGGCTCGTTACTTTGCTCGAGGCTTCAGTCAGCGAGAGGGAGTAGACTTCTTCCAGACCTTCTCCCCCACCCCGAAGATGACCACTCTTCGGGTGCTACTGCATGTTGCCGCTCAGCGTGACTACGAGCTTCACTCTCTTGACTTCAGCACAGCTTTCTTGCAGGGCAGCCTGCACGAGGAGATCTGGCTGCGCCGCCCTCCTGGCTTCACTGGGTCGTTCCCTCCTGGTACCCAGTGGAGCCTCCGTCGGCCGGTCTACGGTCTCCGCCAAGCGCCACGTGAGTGGCACGTCACACTGAGGACTACACTTGCGGCTCTTGGGTTCGCGCCTTCTACTGCTGACCCGTCGCTGTTTCTGCGCACCGACACTTCGCTGCCGCCGTTCTACATCCTCGTGTACGTCGACGACTTGGTCTTTGCCACTGCTGATACTGAGGCTCTCGCCCACGTGAAGTCGGAGTTGCAGAAGAGACACACGTGCACAGACCTGGGTGAACTGCGCAGCTACCTTGGCTTGCAGATCACCCGGGACAGAGCACGCCGCACCATCACACTGACTCAGTCACACATGGTGCAGCAGGTCCTTCAGCGCTTCGGCTTCACCTGGTCCTCGGCACAGGCCACTCCTCTGGCTACAGGTCACTCGCCCTCAGCTCCACCTTCGGACGAGTCCGTAGAGCCGAGTGGTCCTTACCCAGAGCTAGTTGGCTGTCTCATGTACCTGATGACTTGCACTCGTCCTGACCTCGCGTACCCTCTTGGCCTTCTGGCTCGCTACGTGGCTCCTGGTCGGCACCGAAAGGTGAACATGGATGCTGCTAAGAGGGTACTGCGCTACTTGTGCAGTACATCAGGCATGAGACTCGTGCTTGGAGGGAGGAGCTCAATTGTCCTCACTGGGCACTCAGACGCTTCTTGGGTTGACGACCAGGCTACGCAGCGGTCGTCACAGGGTTACACCTTCAGCCTTGGCTCTGGTTCAGTTTCTTGGCGTTCTACACGTTCGTCTTCATTTCTCAGCTCCAGTTGTGAGGCTGAGATCTACGCCACAGCCATGGCTGCACAGGAGTTACGCTGGCTCACCTACCTGCTGACTGACTTGGGAGAGCGGCCTCGTTCTCCTCCAGTGCTGTACGTCGACAACAAGGCTACCATTGCCTTGTGTGAGGAGCACAGACTGGAGCACAGAACAAAGCACATCGCTCTGCGTTACTTCCTGGCTCGAGAGTTGCAGCGGCGTGGTCAGCTTCGTCTGCGTTACGTGGCCATTCGGGCCAACACTGCTGATATATTCACCAAGGCACTTCAGTCCGGTGATCATCAGCGTTTCTGCACTATGCTAGGGCTTGTGCCCACTTTTCCTCACTTGCTGTAGGCTTTGCTTGTACTGTGATCTATATATATATACCTGCATGCTTGCTTTGCTAGGTAGAGATCCCTCTGCTGTTTGTGTTGCATATATGCCTCTGCATGTAGACTGGCCTTGTGGCCCTTTGCTTGTGCTCAGAGTGTGTGGTGACGTTGTGATCCACCTTGAGCCTGCTTTGCCTTTCTTGACTGGTCTTGTGACCCCTTGCTCTCCCCCACTTTGCCTATGGGGGTGTGTTAAATGTCATGTCTACTATAGTTTGTTTAGGCTGTAGTGGGGTAGTTACTATGGGGTACAGTAAGTTTAGGGTTTCCTACTTGTACCCAACTCTTTCGTAGTGCAATCACTCTTGTTCATTCTGACACGGCAGAGGATATTGCATGATCTTGTGGCTCCCTGCCTTTTGGCTCACACTACTTGTTAGTCCATTGCAAGTAGAATTATCATGCATTGATGTAAAGAACACAATGGAACTGCCGTGCGGAACTATTCGATATTCACTTTTAACGGATCTCGCAGTTGAGTTTGTTTCCCGCCGAACAGGGCCCAGGTGTCACACCCAAGGGAGAGTTTTGCCAGCCAACCACACGGCGCCACTGGCGCTGGCACGCCTTTCTCCCATCCCATACTCCGCCTTGTCCCCACGAAGCGCTGCGAGTCTGCGATGCTTGGTTGCGGTGCGGACGAATTTCGCATGTCGATGAGGCGATGTCCCAATCCAAGGCCGTCAGATCTGTCTGTCGACCTTGGCGGCAGGCGGGTCAGGCTTCGCTCAATTTCGGTTCAACAGAAGCGGTGGTGTGCGATGCTGTGCACTCTGGAGCTGTATGTGAGTTTCAATGGTTCAAACTGTTACGCACCAATCTAAAACATGGAATGGGAGGTTTCACTGCATGCTATTTCGGGTGAAACAAGGGGCGAGAGGACAGCAGCGCCGCTACGATACGAGGAGTGGAGTTGGTTGGGCTCTGCCTCTGCTGCCCTCAAATAGGTATCCTTCCCCTTGGTCCCTGACACTCCATTCAGCCTCCACCAGCAACCCTTGCCTGCAACTGACCTCCCACCAGCACTACACCCACGCGCTCCTCGCTATCTTGCGCGAGCCAGGAGTCCTGAAAACGCGCTGCACTGCTGGAAACGCGCCATAGTGCCGATAACGTGCCGTAGTGCTCATAATACGCGCCGCAATGCTTGTAACGCGCCGCAGTGCTGACAACGCGCCATAGTGCCGAAAAAGTGCCATAGTGCTTAAGAAACGCGCCGCGATTTTTGTAACAAGCCGTAGTGCTGAAGTATGCGCCGTAGCGCTGTGAGCCGTTGTCAGGCTGCGCGACAGCAGTCAGCGCACCACTAGATTCGCGTTTTACCCACTCCTGCGCGCCGCGCTGCTCACTAGCTTTCGCGACTCGCAGCCGTTCCCTTAGTGGTGACAGTGACACCTAGTCCGCGTCGGCCACGTGGCAAGATTCACGCGAGTTCTGCAGCGCAGCAGGTGCGCGGGCCCGGTAGAAAGGGGTGCGGGGAGGCGCATGGATGACGCCGGCGCGACACGCCCCACATGGCAGCAAACGGTGGCGACAACTCGACGGCGAGTCGTCGCTCGTCGCTGGCGGCGCGAAACGCTTCTCGCGACGCGGCTCACTCACGCGCGACCCCGCCGCCTTCTCCATCCGTTACTCGCGCTCCCCGCCGTTTTCCTTCTCCTCCTCGCGTCGCCGCGCGCGCTCGTGCGATCCCGCGTTGTGCTATCCGGGGACGCCAACCTCCGCCTGCCCGCGACCGCTGCCGCGAGAGGCGCGGCGAGTGGCGCAGGCAGAGCGGACGCGGCGGCATGGCCGTCCACCCGCGAGGGAGCCCTCCCAGGGAAACTATTCAGTTCCGCCACCACCTTAGGCTCGGATTCGGATTCGGCTATAGAATTAGGCTCGGCGGCTTCCAGGCGGGTTGCCTCGCGCGCGCCGTGGGCGGCGGCGATCGCGAAGTCGCTGACGCGGAGAGGGCGGGAAGACGGGGAAGGGGGGACGTCGCGCGCGGGGCGGAAGCGAGAAGCAGTTGCGGGGACGGCAGGGCCCATCGTGCTGCCCCTGCAGCGGCAGGTGCGCCGAGCGCACTCGCGGGAGCGGAAGACGGGCGGGGGCGAGCGTTCGGGGGCAGAGGAGGCGCCGCGAGCGGGGGGAGGCGGAGAGGGAGGAACGCGGAGGCGGCAGTTGCGGGGACTGCCGCTTGAGCTGCGGGGGTCCGTTCTGGAGCTGGGGTGAGTGAGTTGCGCGCAGGGTGAGTGGGGCTGCAGTGAGTGACTGGCGGGTGCAGAGGCGTGGGGCTAGGATGAGTGGGGGAGACAGGGCAGGGATGGGGGAGTTGAAGTTACAAAGGTGGCGGCGGTGATGGGGTTTAGCCTTCAGCTGCTGCTCATGCGCCTCCATTCCTCGGATACTCTCCCACTCACACACCCTAGCCTTACCCACAGTTTTGTGCACCATTTCTTTCCTCGCCCCACCATTTCTTTCCTCGCCCCACCATGTCTTCAACCCCAAACCCGCCCCACCTTCATGCGCCCCTCCCATCCCTCCCCTCCCCCAGGTACTACTACGTGACGCTGTACCTGGGGTGGCCGCCACAGCGGTTCGCGCTGATAGCGGACACGGGCAGCAGCATCACCTACGTGCCCTGCGCTGCCTGCACGCACTGCGGTAACCACCAGGTGCGACGCGGTAACCACCAGGTGCGATGCGGTAACTATCAGTTGGAGGAGAGGAGTTTGTGTGGGCACTGGTGGGCGCGCAGCACTGGTGGGCGCGCAGCACTGGTGGGCGCGCAGCACTGGTGGGCGCGCAGCACTGGTGGCGCTGCAAGGTGGTGCATGAACCCATCCACCGACCCCACTCCATACCCAACCTGCCTCTCTGCTCCCGCCCACCCTCCCCCACTCTCACCTTCCCTCTCCCCCTTTCCTCTCTCGCCCCTCGCTCTCCCAACCTGTCCTTTCTCGCCCTTCCAACCCGTGGCAACCCCCTCGGCCCGACCAGGATCCGCGGTTCAACCCGGCGCTCTCAGCGTCGTACGCCACCATCCCCTGTGCGCACCCCCGCTGCCTCACACATGCCTGCTCGCCCACGGGGCTGTGCACGTACCACGGCGTGTACGCCGAGGCCAGCTCCACGCGCGGCCTCCTCGCCTCCGACCTCCTCTCCTTCGCCCCGCCCCCCCTCTCCCCCTCCGCGCCACACCCTGCTGCTGCACAGCCCCACGTGCCAGCAGCGGGGGTGCACGAGGCGCGCTCACCTTCCCTGCCTACACCTCCTGCCGCCGCAGCTGCGCCTCTCAACGCCTCTCGGGCGTCGTCCTCCTCTCTGCCTGCGGCAGCAGCAGGGCGGGCGGGCGAGAGAGTGCTGCTGGCGGGCACAGCGGAGGTGGGGGTGGGCAGTGGAGAGGGCGGCGTGGGGGAAGCATGGGTGGGTGAGGGGGCGGGGGGTGAAGGGGGAGGAGGCGAGGGAGAGGGCGGGTCACGGGTGGCAGAGCAGGCTGTACCGGATGGCCCCCGACTCGTCTTCGGGTGAGCTCACCCCCCTCAATTGCTGCCCTCGTGCTTTCTCAACGCTCCCACACACCACCACTGCCTCCCTCCCCCTCCTCCACGCTCCACAGAAGAGCGTCCGCACCCACCTCGCCCACACATGCCGTGTGTGGGAGAGCTTCCACCAGTCCCCATGCTGCCAACCCCGTGTCCCCATGCTGCCAACCCCGTGTCCCCATGCTGCCAACCCCGTGTCCCCATGCTGCCAACCCCGTGTCCCCATGCTGCCAACCCCGTGTCCCCATGCTGCCAACCCCGTGTCCCCACGCTGCCAACCCCGTGTCCCCATGCTGCCAACCCCGTGTCCCCCTGTCCCCCACGTGTGGGGTGCACACGAGGGACCCCTTTGTGCCCCTGCTTCCCCTCGCAAATGCACCCCCGTTCCCCCGCCGCGCTACCTGCAAGTCCCTGACGTTTTTGCGGCCCGCCTCCCACACCGTACGACCTTTGTCCTGCACCGTCCCCCCTGGCAGGTGTGAGCTGCAGGAGACGGGCGACCTGTACCTGCAGCGCGCGGACGGCATCGTGGGGCTGGGGCGGGACGCGCTGTCGCTGCCCAACCAGCTCGTGCGCGCCGGGGTCATGCACGACGACGTCTTCTCCCTCTGCTTCGCCGCCCCCGCTCGCCCCGCTCCTGCCCCCTCTGCTGCTGCTGATGCTGCTGTTGAGCATGCGGCTGATGGGTCGAATGCGAGCAGTCATGGTGGCGGGCAGGGGGAGCAGGCAGGCACGGCGCATGAGCAGGGGGGAGGGCAGGGCGAAGGGGGAGAGGAAGGGGGGATTGTAGATGCGGAGGGGGAGGGGGGCGAGCTGATTCTGGGGCGCGCGGAGGAGCTGCCCGGCACCGTGTGGACGCCCCTGCTGCCCTCCGCCAGGTGGGTGCTGCTGCCCTCCGCCAGGTGGGTGCTGCTGCCCTCCGCCAGGTGGGTGCTGCTGCCCTCCGCCAGGTGGGTGCTGCTGCCCTCCGCCAGGTGGGTGCTGCTGCCCTCCGCCAGGTGGGTGCTGCTGCCCTCCGCCAGGTGGGTGCTGCTGCTGGCCGTGTGGCCTAAGGGACACGTCGGTAACACTCCCTGAACCCCTGCCATTCGTCTTCCCTCGCGCCACCATTCTTGTCCCAACCCAGCCGCCTCATCTCTCACCGTTGCTTGCTGTCCAAAACAGGCAAGTGACTTTGTTCCCCCTGTGCACTGCCCTGCCATCCGCCCTGGCCACTTTACAGTGAGACGCCGTACTACATAGTGAGTGTGGAGGAGATGGTGGTGGGGCAGCAACGCGTGGCGGTGGCGGCAGCGGTGTGGGAGGAGGGGCCGTACGGGGGGGTGATGCTGGACAGCGGCACCACCTTCTCCTATCTGCCCTCCCCCGCCTTCCACGCCTTCCACGCCCTCGTCAGTGCCCTGCCCACCACAACTTCATTCCCTGCCGCTCTCCACCTCACCCCCACTCCTGCTCTCACCCCCACTCCTGCTCTCACCCCCACTCCTGCTCTCACCCCCACTCCTGCTCTCACCCCCACTCCTGCTCTCACCCCCACTCCTGCTCTCACCCCCACTCCTGCTCTCACCCCCACTCCTGCTCTCACCCCCACTCCTGCTCTCACCCCCACTCCTGCTCTCACCCCCACTCCTGCTCTCACTGCTCTCAACCCCACTCCTGCTCTCACCCCCACTCCTGCTCTCACCCCCACTCCTGCTCTCACCCCCACTCCTGCTCTCACCCCCACTCCTGCTCTCACCCCCACTCCTGCTCTCACCCCCACTCCTGCTCTCACCCCCACTCCTGCTCTCACCCCCACTCCTGCTCTCACCCCCACTCCTGCTCTCAACCCCACTCCTGCTCTCACCCCCACTCCTGCTCTCACCCCCACTCCTGCTCTCACCCCCACTCCTGCTCTCACCCCAACTCCTGCTCTCACCCCCACTCCTGCTCTCACCCCCACTCCTGCTCTCACCCCCACTCCTGCTCTCACCCCCACTCCTGCTCTCACCCCCACTCCTGCTCTCACCCCCACTCCTGCTCTCACCCCCACTCCTGCTCTCACCCCCACTCCTGCTCTCACCCCCACTCCCCCCACTCCTGCTCTCACCCCCACTCCTGCTCTCACTCCCACCACCATTCTGACTCACTCTCTCCACACGCACACTGCCTGCCACTATGCGACAGGGTGTGCCAATGCTCCATGCTCCTGCCACCACTGCCTCACACCCACCCTCCCATCTCTCTCGCCCCGCATGCCGCCCTTGCCCTGCTGCATCGCTGTGCCCATCAGGTGCGGGCGGCCGTGCCTCTCCCCCAGGTGCCGGGCCCTGATGCGCGCTACTCCGACATCTGCTTCGCCAATGTCTCCGCGTGAGCCCCCCCTCGCGCGCCTCCCCACCTTGTGCTTGCACGCGTCGTTGCCCCATTCCACTGCACTGCCGCTCCTGCTACACGCTGCTGCACTGCACGCCGCTCCGCTCACTGCATGCACAGCACATCACATCACAGCACAGCACAGCACAGCACAGCACAGCACAGCACAGCACAGCACAGCACAGCACAGCACAGCACAGCACAGCACAGCACAGCACCGAACAGCACAGCACCGCAAGAGCCTTCTCTGTATTTTACTTCATCCAACCCTTCCTTCATCACCCCGCCAGAACACCCAATCCAATCTCTTCCCTACCTCCTCTGCCGTGCCCTTCCCCCTCTCCCCAATCTCCTCTCCCCCCCCTCCTTGTATCAGCGCGGGCGGCATGAACCGGCTGTTCCCATCGGCCACCGTAGTGTTTGGCAACGGAGCAGCGCTGCGCCTGCGGCCGCACAACTACCTCTTCAAGGTGCGCTGCTCCTCCTCGCTCCATGCCCTGCTTCCCCCATCCGCCCCTTCCTTTTCCCCTCTTCCCTCTTTCCCTTTCCCCGCCCTCCCCCTCTTTTCCCATTCCCACCTCGCTGCACCTCATGCGCACCTGCCACTTTCCCTCCACCTCCTCTCCTCTCTTCGCCCTCGCCTATCCTCTCTCTACCACTCGCACAACTGGCACCCTCCGCTTTCCCCTCCCTGCCACGTGAGCAGCACAAGAAGCATGAGGACGCGGTGTGTCTGGGCGTGTTTGACAACGGCAGTGGAGGGGCGCTTATCGGAGGTGAGAGGCAGAGGGAGCTGTGTGAGAGGCAGAGGGAGCTGTGTGAGAGGGAGAGGGAGCTGTGTGAGAGGCAGAGGGAGCTGTGTGAGAGGCAGAGGGAGCTGTGTGAGAGGCAGAGGGAGCTGTGTGAGAGGCAGAGGGGGCTGTGTGAGAGGCAGAGGTAGCTGTGTGAGAGGCAGAGGGAGCTGTGTGAGAGGCAGAGGGAGCTGTGTGAGAGGCAGAGGGAGCTGTGTGAGAGGCAGAGGGAGCTGTGTGAGAGGCAGAGGGAGCTGTGTGAGAGGCAGAGGGAGCTGTGTGAGAGGCAGAGGGAGCTGTGTGAGAGGCAGAGGGAGCTGTGTGAGAGGCAGAGGGAGCTGTGTGAGAGGCAGAGGGAGCTGTGTGAGAGGCAGAGGGAGCTGTGTGAGAGGCAGAGGGAGCTGTGTGAGAGGCAGAGGGAGCTGTGTGAGAGGCAGAGGGAGCTGTGTGAGAGGCAGAGGGAGCTGTGTGAGAGGCAGAGGGGAGCTGTGTGAGAGGCAGAGGGAGCTGTGTGAGAGGCAGAGGGAACTGTGTGAGAGGCAGAGGGAGCTGTGTGAGAGGCAGAGGGAGCTGTGTGAGAGGCAGAGGGAGCTGTGTGAGAGGCAGAGGGAGCTGTGTGAGAGGCAGAGGGAGCTGTGTGAGAGGTGTCCAGGCGCCTCTAAGAGGCCAAGTGGCGACTTGGTGAAGCCTTATGGCAAACCATGGTGTTTTGCACATGGCATGGCATGGCATGGCATGGCGCAATGGTGGTGTTTGCATTCTTTGTGTTGCGTGTGGAGCGGCAGAGGGATGTGTCCGTATTCTTAGCCGTGCATGCGAGGCATGAGTGCACGGCTGTAGCACGGACGCACAGCAACCAGCTGCCAGCACCCACCAGCCATGAGCGCCGAGCTCAAGGCTCAAGGGTAGTGGCACTGTGGTGTTTCATGGGTGGCCCCGGCTAAGCTCGCTCGGGCCAAAAAGGCACACCACACATCGCAACTTGTGCAACCACCATGCTTCCAGCTCTGTGCGTGCACTGGTGCTGTTCGCTTGACTCATGTCCTTGCATTTGTGGTGTCCTTTCTTCATTCCACGTGGCACGAATGCATGGCACCAGGAGTGGCGGTGAGGGGCATGCGAGTGACGTATGACAGGGAGCACCACCGCATCGGCTTCGCCCCGCACAACTGCCCTCTGCGCCCCTCCCCTGCTGCTGCTGCCTCGTCGCCCTCCCTCGCCCACAGCCCCCAAGCCCCACCACTCGCAGGCTCTCCTTCCGCTGCTGCTCATGCTCCTCCGCGCCCCTCCTCTGCGGAGGTTACTGCCGTGCCCGACCAGGGTGGCAGCCCAAGTAATGAGCGCAGTGGCAGGGTGGGTACCGGCACTGCGAAAGCTGCCGGGAAGGCTGGAATTGGGGTGGGGAGCAGCAGTGGAGGGGAGGATGCAGAGGAGGGAGGGGAGGGGGACGAGCGAGTGGAGGGTAATGGAGGGCGGGGCGAGGATGAGGAGAAGGCGCAGGCGGTGGGTGGAGGACTGGAGGGGGCGGAGATGAGAGGGGCAGCTGATGCAAAGAGCACGGCTCTGGAAGGGGCGTGGGCGGGTAACGAGGAGCAGTGGTGGTGGGATGCAGTGAGTCGCACTGTGTTGCTGGGAGGCGGGGCAGGCGGTGGTGGGGAGGGCAGGGCGGAGCTGGCGTCATGGAATGTGAGCGAGGAGTTGGAGGGCAGTGGGAAGGTGGAGGAGGAGGAGGTGGTGGGGGGGGAAGGGGAGCATGAGGAAGAGGGTGAGGAGGAGAGTGAGGGGAGCGAAGGTGGAGGTGCTGGTGGCAGCAGTGATGGTGGCAGCAGCGATGGTGGCAGCAGCGATGGTGGAACGGACGTAGTCCTTGCTGCAGCGCAGCAGCACCCGCTCACACGTGCCGGCCAGTGGTCGTCGTGCACGCACACCCCCGTGAGCATCGTGAAGGAGGCTTCCAGGAAGTACACCACCATCCGGTGGCGCTGCACAGGCAGGGGCGGGCAGCGCGTGCTGTGGGACGCGGAGGAGGCGGTGGGGGGCGCAGTGACGCCCGCGGGTGACAGCGAGGCAGACGGGGGAATGGCGCACGGGAGGGCGGAGGGGGCGGGGCGAACAGGTGGAGACGGGGATGGGGGCGAGCAGGATGGTGTGGCGGCGTCAGGTGCAGGGGTGGAGGGGGGCGAGCAGAGGGGCGCAGCAGAGTGGAGCGGTGGGAGTGACGGGCAGCACAGCCAGAGCCACAGCCAGAGCCACAGCCAGAGCCACAGCCAGAGCCACAGCCAGAGCCACAGCCAGAGCCACAGCCAGAGTCACAGCCAGAGCCACAGCCAGAGTCACAGCCAGAGCCATAGCCACACGCACCTGCTGCTGCACCTCGTCTTCTCTGCCCGCCATCCACCCCTGCTGCCGCCACTCCCACCCAGCACCTCTGCCCCCTCCGCTTCCGCAGCACCGCTCTCACTCCCGCCGTCTGTCTCCACCACCCCGCCGCTCCCCACCGTCCTGCCAGCGCTGCTGCCAGCGGTGGCTGCCGTCCTCCTCGTGCGCCCCACCCGGATGGCACTGGCCGCCTTCTCCTCCTCCACGCTGCTGCTGCCCTCCCCGCCGCGCCCAGAGGGGGAGGATGGCCACGGCCGTGGGAGCACGGGTGATGCGCACGACAGTCAGCAGCAGCAGAGGCAGAGGCACTTCACCACGGCGTCCCTCACCATCGACTGCCCCTCGCCACGCGCCCACCGCACAGCGCCGGCACGCACCTGCTCCCACGAGGCACAGCGCCTGGCACGGCTGGTGCGGGCGGGGCGGTGCCAGGGCGTGGGGGAGCGCGTGCAGAGAGCCATGCGGGGAGAGGGGGCGGTGGGGAAGGCAGGCAGTGGTGACTCGCCCGTGCTGCTGCGCTGCTCCCTGCACACGCTGCCGCCCGCTGCTGCTGCGTCCACCCGCTCCCCACCTGACCATGGCGGCACTCCTGCCCTCTCTGACTCGCCTCTCGCTACTTCCTCACACGCTGCTGCCGCCCTGGCTCACGAGCAATGGCAGGCAGAGTATGGGCACGAGGAGAGCCGTGTGGGAGGGGCAGCAGCAGGGGTGAGAGGTGCAGGCGAGGGGCAGATGGGCAGGGTGGGGAAGGGAGAAGCGGATGGAGGGGAGGAAGGGGGGGATGGGATGGTGGGAGAGATGGTGAAGTCAGTGCTTGGGGGGGCGGCAATGCACGCATGGCAGCAGCAGAGCGTGCATGAGGGCTCTGATGTGGCTGTCATGCGCTCCATCACCCTCACTCTTAGGTTGCTGCTCATGCCATGCCTCCCTGCTTCCCATCACACACATGCACACACATGCACTCAAGCCCACTCAATTACTCACAGCCGTATTCCCGTTTGTTACTTGTATCCTGCAAGAACCTGTCACGCTTTAATTGCCTCCGATTCCGTTGCCTTTTCTCGCCCTCTTAACTTTCTCTGCTCGCCCTCTCCTCCCATGCCTGCACGGCCGGCCTGCAGGGAGGAGCAGGGAGCCGCAGCCACGGCTGCCACTGGAGCAACGCCCCCAACACCATCAGCGGTGGCAGCAGCTGTGGTCCCGGCGGTAGTGCGCATGCAGGAGGAGCAGCGGCTGCAGTGGGCGGCGCTGGTGGTGGTGTATGCGCTGGTGACGGTGTGCCTCGCTCTCATCCTCCGCCTGCAGTTCCGCCGAGGGGCCTTTGCCATCGCCATCGCCACCGTTGCTGCCGCTGCTGCTACTGCAGGGGGGGTGTCTGCTGCACGGCCCCACCAGCTGTGCTCGCACTCACCCTATGGGACCTGCTCGTGCCCTGTGGCAAAGCGCGCTGTGGACCGCTGCCACGTGTAGACTGCTTGCATTGCCATCCTACTGAAAGTATCACAACCCCAAGGGGAGGGGTTGTGACTAGGGCTGCGCAATGTCATGCCTGGAATGCCCACCATTGTATCTATCCATGTGTACAAAGGAGCATTCTACTTGATTTGTTTGCCAGCATGGTAAGGTACTTTCCATGCTCTGGTACCGTACATGCCATCCCCCCCACACACTGCGCAGAACCGACCAGAACCCACACCGTGCACCAACCAGCCATGCAGGGCACGTTGCAGCCAAAGAATCGCACTCCAGGAAGAGTGCGCAATATGAGCACCTGTGATATACCGTTTGGCCCCGGATAGTAGCGCATATGCGCTTATAATAAATTCATTGTTTTAGGGGGGGGGCGCACGTAATTGAGTAACGGCCATAAGCGCCGGCGCTCTTATAATGGCAATTATGAATTTTACTTTTAAGGATACCAAACTGAAGCCCCTAATAAGGCGAATACAACACTGTACCATGCGCGTGGGGGGCCGTGCATGGAATCACGGCAAAACTTGCCGCGATTCGATTTCCCACCGCACAAAACCCGTCCCGGAGCAACGCACCTGCCACCGCTGACGCGATACCTGACGTGCGGCCCAATCAGGTTGTCATGCGCTGCCAGGCAGGAGCTGTCAAATTATATGTATGATATATATGGTTAGGCTATAGTGGGGTAGCCAATATGGGGTACAGCCCCGTTTAGAGTTTCATACTTGTACCCAACTCTTCCATAGTGCATTCATTCCTGCCTGTAGATTCTGACATGGTTTCAGAGCAGTAGGTCCGTAGGACCGTTTTGTTTTTTCGGGCCCACCTACCGTTGTGGTTACTGAGCTGCCCCACGTGTTGCCTACGCTGCGCCGCCCGCGGGCGCCTTGCCTTCCCTGCGCTGCGCTGCCCGTGCGCGCCTTGCCTTGCCTGCATCTTGCCTTGCTTTGCCTGCGCTGCGCCGCCCGCGCGCGCCTTACCTTGCCTGCGCTGCGCTGCCCGCGCGCACCCTGCCTTGCCTGCGCTGCGCTGCACGCGCGCACAAACCTTAATTCTGTGCGCAGCTCGCTGCTGCCCCGCGCGTCGCGTCCGCCACCCTTGCGCAGCCCGCTGCTGCCCTGCGCGCCGTGTCAACAGCTCGCGCAGCCCGCAGCAGCCCCGCGCGCCGCGGCTGCCGCCCTCACGCAGCCCGCGGCTGCCTCGCGCGCCGCTTCCGCCGCCCGCGCAGCCCGCTGCTGCCCCGCGCGCCGCGTCAGCAGCTCACAGCTGCAAATAGGCTTGAATGTGCCTAAAACGAAAGATAGAGAGCACAGACGGATTTCTGCACAGCGGCTTCAAACGTTGATAGCGTTCTGCTCACAGCTGCAAATGAATTGATTCAAATTGGATCTAGAGCGTCTTCACGTCGTCTACAATTAGAAATTTAGATTGCACGATTTGATAAAGAATTGACGACACAGCGTCGGTTTGAACGAACGGTACTATGGCAGCCACTATAGTCTTAGAACACAAGATAGAAGAGTTACGAGTTGGGAATGACTCCCAGCTCCTACAAACCCCAAGAGCCGAGGTACAGTGATGTGGAACAGTGCCACACTGTCCCCAACCACGAAGGGTCTCGAAACTACCCTTCACTAGGGCCTACACCAAGTGAAATGTTACACTACACAAAGTAATGTAACTATCTTCAATATCTTGAGGTGTACCCTTTTTGGCGAGCTTCGAAATCACTTGAGGCTTGACACCAAGGCTCGGGCTCTTCATCACAAACTCATCCTTGAGTTCTTGATGGGTCTGCTGCACACACCTGCGACACGCCGAACGTTCGACACAGGACAAAATAGAAACCGCGCACGACAAAATAGAAACCGCGCGCGAGACACAAACGACCGCGTAACACGCGTCTAGCGATAACTCGCTATTGACTCGACACACACACTCGACATCATGACTCAACATTCACACACAATTATAAGCATGAAATATATATTATCCCATGCCCTCATACCATTCCATACACACACACATTCACGCACACGGACAACAAGCCGAGTGCAAACCGTAGGGTTGCACCAACACCCCTTACACCCCAGGAGCTTCGTAAGTGGTTTGCTCAGCGCTGGGCGTCTCAGCGTAGTGGCCGTAGTGGCAGTCGTGGTGCAGCTCCTCCGTTGGGAGTTTCTAGAGGTCGCCTAGTGCAGCTGCAGCGGCGTCTGCGTGAGCCCCTTACACCCCAGGAGCTTCATGAGTGGTTTGCTCAGCGTTGGGCGTCTCAGCGTAGTGGCCGTAGTGGCAGTCGCGGTGCAGCTCCTCCGTTCGGTGTTTCTGGAGGTGGCCTGGTGCAGCTGCAGCGGCTCCCGCGTGAGCCCCTTACACCCCAGGAGCTTCGTGAGTGGTTTGCTCAGCGTTGGGCGTCTCAGCTCGTGCTCAGAATGACTGTTACCTGTGTGTGCCGCCTGACCCAGGTATAGAGGTTCCTGCTCTCGGTACTAGTGAGGTTGCCGCTCTCGGTGCTAGTGAGTCTACTCTCTCAAGTGCAAGTGAGTCTGCTCTCTCAGGAGCTAGTGAGTCTGCTCCCCCTGGTATTGCGTCCGCACAGGCCTTGCACACCTTTACACTTGACTCTGGTGCTTCCCACTGTTTCTTTCGCGACAGCACCACAGTCACTCCCCTCCCTGCCACTGTCCCTGTCTCACTCGCTGACCCCTCTGGGGGCCCAGTGCTTGCACGGTCTTCCACTGTGCTTCCGTGTCCGGCGGTCCCGTCTGGTGAGCTGTCTGGTCTCCATCTCCCCTCGTTCTCTAGGAACTTGGTGAGCAACGTCGCCCTTCAGGATCAATGGGTTGACACCTTTACTCCTGGAGGGCAGCATGTGGCGATCTGCACGTGCTCCCGGACCGGCCGTCACCTGGCCACATTCACACGTGCGGGTGGGTCCAGTCTGTACACCCTCACCACTGCGTCGCGCTCCACCCCTTTGTCTCCTCAGCTGTACGCGTCCGCTCAGGTAGCTACCCAGTGTGAGTGTCGCAGCATGTCGCACCAGACTCTCTTGTGGCACCACCGCCTTGGTCACCCCTCCGTGCCTCGCCTTCGTGGCATGCACTCTCGCCGCCTGGTCTCTGGTCTTCCTCGGTCCCTGCCCTCCCTCCCTCCCTTGCCTGCGCTGCCCTGCATTCCTTGCGTCGAGGGGCGGCGGCGCGCCGCTCCTCACTCCTCCTCCTTCCCTCCCATAGAGGCTCCACTGGACATGTGGGGCGCAGCCCGCGTCCGTGGACAGGGCCACGAGCGGTACTTCCTGCTGGTAGTCGACGACTACACGCGTTACACCACGGTCTTCCCCTTGCAGCGCAAGGAAGAGGTCCCTGATGTTTTGATCCCTTGGATCCGCGCTGTTCGTCTCCAGCTCCACGAGCGGTTCCACTCGGACTTTCCTGTCCTGCGTCTGCACTCTGACAGAAGTGGTGAGTTTACCTCCGACCTCTTGCGAGCCTACTGTGAGGAGCACGGCATCCGCCAGACATTCACTCTTCCGGCCTCTCCGCAGCAGAATGGGGTTGCTGAGCGCCGCATTGGCTTAGTCATGGAGGTCGCTCGTACCTCCATGATCCATGCGGCTGCCGCCCATTTTCTGTGGCCGTTTGCGGTCCGGTACGCCACGCATCAGCTCAACCTCTGGCCCCGTGTCTCCGTGCCAGAGACTTCGCCCACACTGCGCTGGACGGGGAAGGTTGGCGATGTGTCGCGTTTCCGAGTCTGGGGTGCGCGTGCCTTTGTCCCCGATACCACTTCGGACAAGCTCTCCCCTCGCGCCATTCCTTGCGTCTTCCTTGGCTTTGTCCCTGACGCGCCTGGCTGGCAGTTTTACGACCCCGCCTCGCGCCGTGTCTTTCCATCTCAGGACGTCACCTTTGACGAGTCAGTCCCCTTTTACCGTCTCTTTCCCTACTGCACTGCCCCTCGCCCCCTCCCGCCACTCTTTCTTGCTCCAGGTCCTCCCCAGGTAGACTCCCACCCCGCGCCAGGTCCTGCTCCTTCAGGTGTTTCTCAAGTAGACCCTCCCGTGCCTGCGCCTGTTGAGGTCACTGGTGTTAAGATAAGAATGAGATGGATAGAAAATGTGAAGTACAACCCTAGATATAGCAAACCCTAATCATGCAAGGAAGTTGAAATGTAACACCTAGACTAACCTAAACAACACATATAAAATATATGTTGACACACCCCCATAGTCTAGGTGACGGTAACCCCGTGGAAAGACAACACATATCTCAAGGTGGGTCTCAAGGACCCACACAGTCTGAGAGCAAACAAGGGTCACATGACCAGTCAGCAAGAACAAAAACAAGCAAGGGTCACAAGACCAGTCCACAAGAACAAGACAAATCTCAGGGTGGAGCTCAAAGTCACCACACAGTCCGAGAGCAAGCAAAACAGCCACAAGGCCAGTTCACATGCAGGTATATAGCAAATATATTGAGATGCAAGAGTACAAGACAATAAGGACAAAACATCTACGTAAGCAAGTGAGGACGGGCCCGCACAAGGCCAAGCTGGGTGCAGAAACGCTGGTGATCACAAGGCGGCAACGCCTTGGTGAAGATATCTGCAGTGTTGGCCTCAGAGACCACACGTCGTACGAGTGCCTGACTACGCTGCTGCAACTCACGCAGAAGGAAATAACGAAGCTGGATGTGTTTCGCCTTCCCAACCAGTCGGGGCTCCTCACACAACAGGATGGCAGACCTGTTGTCGGCGAACAAGACTGGGGGAGAGCGAGGCCGCTCACCAAGGTCGGTGAGAAGGAAAGACAGCCAGCAAAGCTCCTGAGCTGCCATGGCCGCAGCGTACACCTCTGCCTCACAGCTGGAACCGGCGACGGACGACGCCCGAGTCGACCGCCACGAAACAGCACTTGCCCCGAGGCTTAAGGAGTACCCCTGTGTAGACCGACGCGTCTCCGCGTCGTCGGCCCACGACGAGTCCGAGTAACCTGTAAGTGTAACTGGCTGCTTCCCTCCAAGGACAAGTCCCATGCCTGATGTACTCGCCACATACTTCGCCACCCTCTTAGCCGCGTACCAGTGGGACGGTCGGTGTCTCCCAGGCGCAACAAAGCGCGCAAGTACGCTAAGAGGGTAAGCTAGGTCTGGGCGAGTACAGGTCATCAGGTACATGAGACAACCCACCAGCTCAGGATATGGACCACTGGACTCAAATGACTCGTCCGAAGGTGGAGCCGTGAGCCCATGATCCACACCAAGAGGGGTGAGCTGTACCTTGGAGAACGGGAAGCGAAACCGCATGAGGATCTGCTCGACCATATGCGACTGAGACAGCGTAATGGTGCGAGCTGCCCTGTCCCTAGTGATCTGCAGGCCAAGGTGGTGCTGCAGCTCACCAAGGTCAGTGCAAGTGTGTCTCCTCTGCAGTTCCTCCTTCACGGAGGCCAGCGCGCGTCGGTCGGGAGTGGCGAACACCAGGTTGTCGACGTAGACCAGGATAAAGAACGGGGTCGAGCCACGGCGAACGAACAGTGACGGGTCAGCAGACGACGGAAAGAAGTCAAGCGCTGCAAGGGTCAAGCGAAGTGTGTCGTGCCACTCACGTGGAGCCTGACGCAGGCCGTAGACTGGTCGACGCAGCTGCCACTGGGTCCCAGGTGGGAAAGAGCCAGTGAAGCCAGGCGGGCGACGCAGCCAGATCTACTCGTGCAGGCTCCCCTGAAGGAACGCGGTGGAGAAGTCCAAGGAGTGCAACTCGTAGTCGCGCTGGGCTGCAACATGCAGCAACACCCGAAGAGTACTCATCTTCGGGGTGGGAGCGAAGGTCTGGAAGAAGTCCACCCCCTCTCGCTGACTGAAGCCTCTCGCCACATAGCGTGCCTTGAACACAGGTGGTGATCCAGGCGGCCGCTTCACCTTGTAGAGCCATCGGCCACTGACGACGTTCGTCGCAGGTGGTGGGACTGCGTCGACGTAAGTGCCTGTGGACCTATAAGATGCCATCTCTGCCTCCTCAGCTGCTATTCTGTACGAAGCCCAGGGTCCCGATACCGCCTCGGCGTGAGTGTGAGGGATCGGGATGTCAAGAGCGTCTGGATCCCCCTCAGGGGCAAGCAACATGGCGCAGAGATGAGGAACAGCGGCCGTAAGAAAACCAAGCTCGAACTGCCTGTCCTCGAGGACCTCTAGGGGAAAAACAGGAGCACCCCCAGAGAACGGAGAACGAGCAGGGCCACTCACCAAGTGAGCGGCGTAGTCAAGGCGGTGGGAAGAGACAAAGCCAGCGACAGTGGTAACAAGTGCCGAAACAGACGAAAGAGGTGCAGTCGGGTGAGTGACCAACGCGGACAAAACACGGGAGACGACAGGATGGGAGGCACGGAGGTAGTCGGACAACGGGTCGTGAAGCACAGTGAGGAACGACTCAGGGGGCTGTGGAAGGACAGGAGGAGGTGGAACACGAGAGCGAAGAACAAGGTGGAACGGACCGTCTGCATGGTAACGGGACCGACGACGCTCTGGGGACACAGCACGACTGAGGGGAGAACGACGAGTCCACTGGGATGAGGAAAGGGACTCAACAGGGGGAACAGGAGGGGACGGTAGGGGACCACGAACAAAGCGTGCAGGTGCTGGGTCGGGGAGGTCGTGTAGTCGCAGTCGGTGCTGCTCCGCCTCCTCTGGCGTCTACTGCGACGGCATCGGCCCCTGCTGCTGCTCCTGTGGCTCCGCCTCTGCCCTCTCCTGCTGCGATTGCAGCTGCACCCGCTGCTGCGAGCGGGACTCCTGCGCTACCCTCTCCTGCTGAGGTCGTGACTCCTCCTGTACTCTCTCCCGCGGGGCCTGTAACTGCACCTGCTGCTGCGGGTGGGGCTCCTGCTCTACCCTCTCCTGGTGCGGCCGTAACTCCTCCTGTACTCTCTCCTGCTGGGTTTGTAACTGCACCTGCTGCTGTGGGCTGGACTCTCGCTCTACCCTCTCCTGGTGCGGCCGTGACTCCTCCTCTACCCTCTCCTGCTGCGGCTGCAGCTGCACCCGCTGCTGCGACCGGGACTCCTGCTCTACCCTCTCGTGCTGCTGCTGTGACTCCTCCTCTACTCTCTCCCGCTGCTGTAGCTGCTGCTGCTGCCGCTGCTGGTGCTGCTGCGATTGCCGCTGCTGCTCCTGCTGCTGCTGCTGCTGTGCCCTCTCAAACCGCTCACGCTCCTCCCTCTCCAACCGGAGGAGACGCCGCTCACGGGTCAGGAAACGTACAGTGCAAGGTGTAGGCGCCAAAGTGCCAGTGCCTCCAGCTCCAACACTACCTGAACCAGCACCTCCACTAGCGACACCCCCGGGGCCTCCAGTACCTCCCGTAGGAGCACCCCCAAGCTCCGCAGCAACCGCCCGCAGAGGAGAACGAGGAGGGAACTGCGGGACGACCGGGAAGCCGGGGGGTGACGAGGGGCGAGGCCGCCGACTCGAGGCTGCCGTGCCCTCCACAGGAGCGACCTCCACGCCCACACCCACTGCACCCCCTGAACCGACACCACGAGCTCCTGCAGCCCCAACACCCGCACCCTCCGAAACTGCACCTCCCACACCCCCAGACACGACAGGGACTGGACGCTGCGGGGGGGACGACTGCGGAGTGATGTGCGACACACCTGACGGGGCAGGACGCGAAGCGGGGGGGGCTACCGGGGCGACTGGGGGGGGCTCAAGGGTGAGGAACAGCGGGGGGGAAAAGTCCTCAGTACCTCGGTGGGGGCGACTCCTATAGTAACAGACAGACTCGTCGAACGTGACGTCCTGAGAAGCGAAGAACCCGCAGGTGACCGGGTCGTAGAACACCCAGCCGGAGGCGTCCAAAGGGAAGCCAGGAAAGACGCAGGCACGAGTGCGCGGAGACAACTTGTTCGCGCCAGGGGCGCGAACGTGGGCCAGACAACCCGATACGCGGAAGTCAGCTGCTACGCCCTGTAAACCTGACCAGAGAGAGACCGGCGTCACCCGTGGCCGTGCGTCACTGGGCCACAGGTTCAGCTGGTGCGCGGCGTAGCGGACTGCCTGAGGCCACAAAAACTGAGGGGCACCGGAATGGCACATGGTGGTCCGGGCAATCTCCATGACCAGGCCGATGCGACGCTCGGCTACCCCGTTCTGCTGCGGCGAGGCTGGTAGCGTGCACGACTGAATGACTCCCCGACCCTGACAGAACGTCTCTAGGCGAGTGGAAGAGAACTCACCACCACGGTCCGAGTGTAGGCGAAGCCCACACAGGCCCTGGGCGCCACCCCACGCTAGGAGCCATGGCTCGAGGACGGTAGCCACGGTAGTGACCGACAGTCGCACGACACAGCAGCTACCTGACCTGACCCGACTCAGTGTGGTGGGACCCAGTGTGTAGTGAGTACAGACCAGATCCCGACTCTCTGTGGAAAGTGGCCAGAGGCGCCCCAGTGGCACCGACAGTGCAGGAGGCAACAGGCTCGTCCAGTGGGAAAGTAGTGACTACGCCTAGGTCGTGGAGGTGACTGACACCCACCAGGTTCCTAGAGAATGAGGGGGTGTAGTAACCTGTAAGAAAACCTGAGGGAGCCGCCGGACACGGAAGAGTGGTGGTGCTGCTAGCAACTACACGTCCCACAGAGGGGTCAGCCAAGGCGACAGTGACTGGAGTGCGCAGTGGTGTGAGGTCAGTACAGTCGCGAAAGAAACAGCTGGACGCTCCGGAGTCTAGGGTGAAGGAAAGCTGTGCAGTTTGTGGGGTCGCACCCGAACCAGCCACAAAGGCTAGTGCTAGACTAGTGGTAGCTGCAGCTCCTACACAAAGACCCTCAGAGGCGCCTGGACTGGAAACAACACACGCACCAAGACTGGAAACACAGGTCTCTACTCGTGCAGCCGGAAAAGGTCCTAGACCAGGTAGGTGAGACTCAACTGGTGCAGTAGTGCGCTGGCGAAGGTGCGAAGGCCAGTGCGGTGTAATAGCGTGAGGAACAAAATGCTCACGGTGGAGGTCGTCGAGTCGACGGTAGCAGCTGGACGCAGTGTGGTCAGGACTCCAGCAGGTAGTACCAGCACCAGGGCCTGTCAGGGCCCGGTACCCGCAGGGGCCGACGTCTCGCCCACTGCTAGCTGAGCCACTACTGGGGGCGCCACACTTTGGACCCGCAGGCCCCCACTGACGGGAGTGCTGTGGCTGGCCCTGCTGCTGTAGAACCCTAGTACACGCCATGAGAGCCTATGCTGCTGCTGGTTCTGCTGGGGGCAACCTAAGCTGCTGCTGGTGCGTTGGGGGCAGCCTGTGCTGCTGTTGGTGCGCTGGCGGTAGCCTAAGCTGCTGCTGGTGCGCTGGGGGCAGCCTATGCTGCTGCTGGTTCGCTGGGGGCAGCCTATGCTGCTGCTGGTGCGCTAGCCTATGCTGCTTCTGGTTCTGTTGGGCGCAGCCTACGCTGCTGCTGGTGCGCTGGGGGCAGCCTGTGCTGCTGCTGGTGCGCTGGCGGTAGCCTAAGCTGCTGCTGGTGCGCTGGGGGCAGCCTATGCTGCTGCTGGTTCGGTGGGGGCAGCCTATGCTGCTGCTGGTGCGCTGGCGGCAGCCTATGCTGCTTCTGGTTCTGCTGGGGGCAGCCTACGCTGCCGCTGGTGCGCTGGGGGCAGCCTGTGCTGCTGCTGGTGCGCTGGCGGTAGCCTAAGCTGCTGCTGGTGCGCTGGCGGCTGATCCCGGGTGAGGTGCCTGGAACGGGTGGGGCAGTAGGTTTCCAGGTGGGGCGGCGGTTGTCAAGTCTGGGGCGGCGGTTTTCAGGTGGGGAAGCTGTTAAGGCGGCGGTTCTGTGCAGTTATGTGCAGTTATGTGCGGTTCAATGCGGTGGAGACGACTGGGTGGGGCGGCTGATCCCGGGTGAGGTGCCTGGAACGGGTGGGGGCAGCAGGTTTCCAGGTGGGGCGGCGGTTGTCAGGTCTGGGGCGGCGGTTTTCAGGTCTGGGGCGGCGGGTCTCCAGGTTCGGCGGGGGATTTCAGGTCTGGGGGCCGATTACGACGGTGGGCTGCACGTGCGCGCGGCTACGACGTACTAGCGCGGGGCTGCGGGTACGACTAAGGCTGCGCGCGCAGCTACGCGCGTTCGTCTGCTGCGCGCTAGAGGGCTGGGGGGCAACACGCGGGGTAAAACGAGTGGGGCGCCGGGCAGAAAACTGAGTGACGCACGGCACAAACGGGTGGGGCGCAGGGCAGAAACGGGTGACGCGATGGCGACGGGGGGGCGCGACCTACTCGGGCTCTACGGGGCAGGGCGCTTCGGGCTACGGGTCGCTACGAAGCGCGCGGGTGGTGGGCCCATAGACTATCGAGAGAAATTTCGCCTAGGGGAAAAATCGCCTAGGGGAAAAATCGCGTAGGGGAAACCTAGCTCTATACCATGTTAAGATATAGCAAACCCTAATCATGCAAGGAAGTAGAAATGTAACACCTAGACTAACCTAAACAACACATATAAAATATATGTTGACAACTGGTGACTCGGGTCCTGCTGGGGGTGGTCCTGCTCGGGGTGCTGTCTCTGGGGGTGCTGAGCCTGGGGGTGCGGAGCCTAGACGTGAGGAGCCTGGGGGTGCTGAGCCTGGGGGTACGGAGCCTTGAGGTGCTGAGCCTGAGCGTGAGGAGCCTGGAGGTGCTGAGCCTGAGCGTGAGGAGGCTGGAGGTACTACGCCTGGGGGTGCTGCGTCTTGGGGTGCTGAGCCTGGGCGTGAGGAGTCTGGGGGTGCTGAGTCTGGGGGTGCGGCGCCTGAGGGTACTGAGACTGCTAGAGCGCGGTCTCCTTGGATTGGCCGCCTTCGTCCGAGTGCGCCTCTCTCCCTTCAGCAGCTGCACGAGTGGTACGCTAGCCGTCAGGGTCGCGCTGCTGGAGCTCGGGGCTCTGCAGCTGGGAGTGGTGCTGGTACTTTGTCTACAGGAGGTGCTGGAGTCGCTGCGGAGGTGCTCGTACTGGAGGTACTGGAGCTGCTGGGGCTGGCGGTGCTGAGTCTGGGGGGGGCGCTGCGGGAGACCCTACGACTGGAGGTGCCGGTTCTGGGGGTACTGCTGCTGGTGACGCTGGTATGGGAGGTGCTGGAGCTGGAGGTTCTAGGGCTGCTGGTGACGCTGGTACTGGTGGTGGTGGCACTGGAGGTCTTGGGGCTGCTGGTGACGCTGGTACTGGAGGTGCCCGCGCTGGAGGTTCTGGAGCTGCTGGTGACACTGAAACTGGAGGTGCTGGCGCTGGAGGTTCTGGAGCTGCTGGTGGTGCTGGCGCTCGAGGAGCTGGAGCTAGAGGTTCTGGAGCTGCTGGAGGTGCTGGACGTGCTGGTGGTGCTGGAGCTGCTGGTGCTGGTGGCGTTGCGCAACCACGACTGTTCTTTGCTCCGCCATCTCCGTCGTCTCTGCCACCGCCTGACTCCGTGCTTCGCCAGATTCTTAGCCTCCCGTCGTCTACTGGTCTTCCGTTACAGCCTGGCTCACCGCTACCTGCTCCTTCTCCTTACACTGAGCAGCCAGGAGGTCTTGCTGAGTGTCGTGAGCCTGCGTCACGTCCTGTCTCGCCTATCCGCACTGGTCGTCGTGTTCCTCGTCCGCGTCCGCCGGCTGTCCCCGGCACACACCTAATGGCTCTGCATCCGTCCTCTACTCCGCAGCGTGTTCCTCTGCCGTCTCCTCCTACGTCTTCTCTGCCTGTCGTTGCTGACCCTGAGTCTGACCGGTTTTGTACTGAGCACCCTACTGTCACGCGTCTGCTAGCCACTATTGTCACTGACCCGTCGTTTGAGTCTGCTGCTGCGTCTGCCTTCGTCGCTGAGCTTGTTTACTTTGCTGCTGCCTATCGTCTAGACTACGCCGCTAGTCTTGTTGCTGAGTCTGAGTCTGTCTGTCCTCCGTCTGTTGGAGGTGAGTGTGCTCTTGGCACGGACGTCCTTGAGGACAGGCAGGAGGAACTTGAGTGTCTTGCTGCCGCTGCGCCTCATCTCGTGGCCATGCTGCTTGCCCCTGAGGGAGACCCGGATGCTCCAGACATCCCGACCCCGCGCTCTTACGCTGAGGCGATCGCGGGTGAGTACTCCTCTCGGTGGCAGACATCCATGGACGCAAAGATGGCATCCTGGAAGTCCACAGGCACTTACGTTGACGAGGTTCCCCATCATTGGGCAAACATCGTCAGTGGCATGTGGATTTTCAGGGTGAAGCGGCTGCCAGGTTCTCCGCCTGTCTTAAAGGCTCGTTACGTTGCTAGAGGTTTCAGTCAGCAAGAGGGAGTTGACTTCTTCCAGACCTTCTCCCCCACCCTGAAGATGACCACTCTTCAGGTGCTGCTGCACATTGCCGTTCAGCGTGACTAAGAGCTTCACTCTCTTGACTTCAGCACAGCTTTCTTACAGGGCAGCCTACACGAGGAGATCTGGCTGCGCCGCCCGCCTGGCTTCACTGGGTCGTTCCCTCCTGGTACCCAGTGGAGCCTCCGGCGGCCGGTCGACGGTCTCTGCCAGGCGCCACGTGAGTGGCACGACACACTGAGGACGACACTTGCGGCTCTTGGGTTTGCTCCGTCGACTGCTGACCCGTCGCTGTTTCTGCGCACCGACACTTCGCTGCCGCCGTTCTACATCCTCGTGTACGTCGACGACTTGGTCTTTGCCACTGCTGACACTGAGGCTCTCGCCCTGGCAAAGTCGGAGCTGCAGAAGAGACACACGTGCACAGACCTGGGTGAGCTGCGCAGTTACCTTGGCTTGCAGATCACGCGGGACAGAGCGCGCCGCACGATCACACTGACTCAGTCACACATGGTGAAGCAGGTCCTTCAGCGCTTCGGCTTCACCTGGTCCTCGGCACAGGCCACTCCTCTGGCTACAGGTCACTCGCTCTCAGCTCCACCTTCGGACGAGTCTGTAGAACCGAGTGGTCCTTACCCAGAGCTAGTGGGTTGCCTCATGTACCTGATGACCTGCACTCGACCTGACGTTGCGTACCCTCTTGGCCTTCTAGCTTGCTACGTGGCTCCTGGTCGGCACCGAAAGGTGCACATGGATGCTGCTAAGAGGGTACTACGCTACTTGTGCAGTACATCGAGCATGGGGCTCGTGCTTGGAGGACGGAGCAACGTTGTCCTCACTGGGCACTCGGACGCTTCTTGGGTTGACGACCAGGCTACGCAGCGGTCGTGACAGGGTTACACCTTCAGCCTTGGCTCTGGTTCAGTTTCTTGGCGTTCTACACGCTCGTCTTCAGTTCTCAGCTCCAGTTGTGAGGCTGAGATCTACGCAGGGGCCATGGCTGCACAGGAGTTACGCTGGCTCACCTACCTGCTGATCGACTTGGGAGAGCGGCCTCGTTCTCCTCCAGTGCTGTACGTCAACAACAAGGCCGCCATTGCCTTGTGTGAGGAGCATAGACTGGAGCACAGAACGAAGCACATCGCTCTGCGTTACTTCCTGGCTCGAGAGTTGCAGCAGCGTGGTCAGCTTCGTCTTGCTTACGTGTTCACTCGGGTCAACACTGCTGATATATTCACCAAGGCACTTCCGTCTGGTGATCATCAGCGTTTATGCACTTTGTTAGGCCTTGTGCCCACGTTTCCTCACTTGCTGTAGACTTTGCTTGTACTGTGATCTATATATATACCTGCATGCTTGCTCTGCTAGGTAGAGATCACTGTGCTGTTGTTGTTGCATATATACCTCTGCATGTGAACTGGCCTTGTGGCCCTTTGCTTGTGCTCAGTGTGTGTGGTGACGTTGTGATCCACCCTGAGCTTGCTTTGCTTCTCTTGACTGGTCTTGTGACCCCTTGCTCTCCCCCACTTTGCCTATGGGGGTGTGTCAAATTATATGTATGATATATATGTTTAGGCTGTAGTGGGGTAGCCAATATGGGGTACAGCCCCGTTTAGGATTTCATAGTGCATTCATTCCTGCCTGTATATTCTGACAGGAGCATCTCAGCATAACCATTCAGTAGGGGATGGAATATGCCATGCCAACGCAGCATGTATGGTTCCTCCTCTGCGGGTTCACGCAGGGGTGGACTCGTCTCTCATTAATAAGGACCCCGAGCCGCAAACCCGAAGGGGTCCCCTTCAATCTCCCATTTCTTCACCTATTCTTGCAGTTTTCCATTCAGTTTTGTTTTCTCGCCCGCCTGGCTGTAGTATTCCTATTCTGGCGGAATTCACGGGCACGCATTTTCTCTTCAAGAAGAAACCTACCGGTAGGCCCGCGTACCATGTTGACGCTGACGGGTGGTATAGCCGTATACCACCTAACCCACCAGAGCCACCACAGCCTCATGCGCCTCCTGCGCCGCCTCCTCCTCCGGCGCCTCCACTGCCTCCTGCTCCTCCTGTTCCTCCGTCTCCAACGTGTCCGGTGTCTCCTCACGTCACTGAAAATCACCCCGTGCTCACGCTCCTGCTCCCATCGGCGTTCGACGAGTACCTTTCGGAACCAGATTCTAACAAGGGCCCCGATGTGTGGGTACCCGCTCCGGCGCCGGCACCACGTTGGGGCCAGCCTGAAGACTGCACGTGGGATCTGAAGTCGGCGCTGACGACGACGTGCCTGACGCTCAGGAAGATTGGCGCGCTGAGGGCGACAACGGCGCCGAGGGTGGCACAGAGCCTAACACCGAGGCCGGCACTAAGGCCGGCACCGCTGAGGATGCGTTTCCCAAGGGTGCCCCGGGCAATGACGATGACGACGGCGACGAGTACTGGTCACGCGATGGGCTCCCCGAGAAACTTCCGATACCATCTTATCCTCCACGTAATCGAAAGCGCCTCACGCTTCTTCAGAGAATTGTGATGCCCGCCCCCCCTCCCCAGGCACAAGGTTAACGAGCACAAGAGTCAGGCCTATACTGCCGCCGAGAAGTTGAAGTGGGTCGCGTAGCTGGATGCGGCGGTGTCGGAGCGTGCTTTGGCTCTCGAGAGTGGCATCCACCGCAAGTGCCTCACAAACTGAAAGCGTGCTGTGGGGTTCCTTAAGGAAGCCCACTCTGCCATGGAGCGCATGCACGGTCGCGGGAGGGCGTCGTGGTACCGGCCGATGGAGATTAAGGTGTACGAGAAACTGCTCTACTGGCGCCGAATGCGAGTGTCCGTCGAACCGCCTGCAGGAGTGGTCCCAAGAGTTCATGAAGATACTCGACCCCCTTGTGAAGTGGAAAGGGAGCCAAAGGTGGTCGGATTGGTTTCGGCGGTGGTGGAATCTTAGCGTGCGAATGAAGATGAAGGTTGCCCAAAAAACCGCCGCCCGTAAGAATCATAGTGCTTACGTATGCCTTGTTTTTGCACTTATTATTTACTAACCGTAACCGTGTTTTCCCGCCCTCTGTACCACCGTTTTGCAGATGTCGCGGAACAGTGCAAGAAGTTCTAGCAATACGTCAGTGACAAGTGTCGCGAGCGCTGCATCTAAACGACGTGGATTATCAACGCCAACCAGACGCCGCTCTGGCTGGAGATGCCCGCCACCACCACCGTCGATCAAAACGAAGTTCGGTTGGTGCCCATCAGGAGTGTGGGGTACCAGATTGAGCGTGTGATCGTGATGTTGGCGTGCGCGGCGGACGGGGTGAAGCTTAAGCCGTGGGTCTTTTTCAAGCGGAAGACAGTGCCGAAAGGCGTTTTCCCGCCGGGTACGACATGTTTCTTGTTTGTGTGCCTGGTTGTGGTTGTTTTTTTAATCAAATCCGACTGTCCGATGTTGGTTGTGCAGATGTGGTCGTGGCGTGCCACGAGAACGGGTGGATGGACGCGGAGGGCATCATTCGATGGCTTGAGGAGTGCGTCAAGCCCTTCTTAAAGCCCGGGTTCGAGAGGCATGCGAGGAACTCGATGCTCGTACTAGATTTCTATCGCGGTCACCTCACTGAGGGGGTGCAGGAGAAATTCCGCGAGCTCAACAGCATGCCGGCGATCATCCCGCCGGGCTGCACGGCGGAGGTACGGCCCCTCGACGTCTCCATCAACAAGAGCTTTAAGGCGATCGTCCGCCAGCAGTACCAGAAGTGTCAGAACATTATAGCTCATGCATATTGTGTAGGCTATAGTGGGGTAGCCCATAAGGGGTACAACCCAATTAGGGTTAGTACTTGTACCCAATTCATTCATAGTTCATTCATTCTCGTTCACCTTCACATGGTATCAGAGCAGGTTCCCTAGTGGGAACTGTTCCTAGGGCCCACCGACCTTTTTTTTTTTTTTCCTGCCCGGGGCGCGCCCCGCCCCTGCCCAAAGCGCGCTTAGGGTCGCGCCTTCCCTAGCGGCCCCGTCGAGTCGCCCTTAGCGGCCCGTCGCGCCGCCCTTAGCGGTCCCGTCGCGCCGCCCTTCGCGGCCGCGTCGCGCCGCCCTTTCGCGGCCCCGTCGCGCCGCCCCTTTCGCGGCCCCGTCGTACCGCCCTCAGCGGCCCGTCGCCGCCCTCCCCCCGTGGCCCGTCGCCGCCCTTTCACCTACGGCCCCGTCGCCGCCCTTACGGCGGCCCCGTCGCTGCCCTTGCAGCGGCCCAGTCGCCGCCCCTGACGCGGCCCCGTCGCCGCCCTCACAGCGGCCCCGACGCCGCCCTTCCAGCGGCCCCGCCGCCTCTTTCAGTGGCCCCGTCGCCGCCCTCCCCTTACGGCCCGTCGCCGCCCTTACAGCGGCCCCGTCGCCGCCCTTTCAGCGGCCCCGCCGCCTACTTCAGCGGCCCCGCCGCCCTTCGCGGCCCCGCCTTCCGTAGCGGCACAGCCGCCCAGCAATCGAGCCGCCGAGCAGCCGAGCCGCCGAGCCGCCCAGCAGCCGAGCCGCCGAGCCGCCCAGCAGCCGAGCAGCCGAGCCGCCGAGCCGCCCAGCAGCCGAACAGCAGAGCCGCCCAGCAGCCACGTAGCCGAGCCGCCCGAGCCGCCGAGTTGTCGAGCCGCCGAGCCGCCACGCCGCCCGAGCCGCCCTGTCCGGTAAGAGCAGCGCCTCTGTCACTGCACTGCCCTTACCCTACTGTTCACGCTACTAGTCTACTGCTATCATGGCTACCCCTAGTGTCCTCGCTTTTGACGCTGAGGGTCGGGCCATTGACTTTGACGTCTGGGTAGATGACCTGCAGCTTTTCCTACAGTGCGATAGGGCAGACGGTCTCTCCCTCTTTGACCTCACCTCTGGTGCCTCTTCTGCCCCTGCTGCTGATGCCGACGCCACTGTTCGCTCACAGTGGGCCACACGCGATGTGGGTGCGCTTGGCCGGCCAGTTGCAGTCTCTCTGGCAGACCCCTCTGGGGGTCCTGTCCTTGCTCACTTCTCCACTGTCCTCCCGTGTCCGGCGGCCCCCTCTGGCACCCTGTCTGGTCTTTACCTTCCCTCGTTCTCTACGAACTTGGTGAGTGGTGCTGACCTACAGGATGCGGGGGTTCACCAGTTCACTCCTGCGAGTCAGCGGGTGACCCACTGCACGGACGCTCGGACAGGCCGACACCTGGCCACGTTTACCCGTCGGCCGGGGTCGAGCCTGTACACCCTGACCACTGAGTCTCCTCCAGTCACTGCGTCTGGTCAGGTAGCTGCGTCGGGTCAGGTGTTTGCTGCAGCGTCCAGGTCTGGTCCTGAGTCTGCCCCCTGTTCGTGTCGCCTCCTGTCTCACGAGACTCTCCTCTGGCACCACCGCCTTGGTCACCCCTCCCTGCTTCGTCTCCGAGGCATGGCCTCCCGTGTCCTTGTCTCTGGTCTTCCCCGGTCCCTCCCTCCCCTTCCTCCAGGGCCTGGCCCTACCTGCGTCCCCTGTGTCGAGGGGCGGCAGCGGGCTGCCCCTCACTCCTCCCAGTTTCCTCCGACAGAGGCCCCGCTGCAGACGCTTCACATGGACGTGTGGGGCCCGGCCCGCGTCCGTGGACAGGGTCACGAGCGCTACTTCCTGCTGGTGGTTGACGACTACTCGCGTTACACCACAGTCTTCCCCTTGCGCAGCAAGGGTGATGTCACTGAGGTGTTGATCGACTGGATCCGCGCAGCTTGTCTCCAGCTCAGGCGGAGCTTCGGCTCGGACTTTCCTGTTCTGCGTCTGCACTCTGACAGAGGCGGAGAGTTCTCCTCTGGCCTTCTGCGAGCCTACTGTCGTGCACGAGGCATCCGCCAGACCTTCACGCTTCCGGACTCTCCACAGCAAAATGGGATTGCTGAGCGCCGCATTGGCATGGTCATGGACGTCGCCCGTACGTCCATGATGCATGCGGCTGCCCCCCATTTTCTGTGGCCGTTTGCGGTTCGGTACGCGGCGCATCAGATCAACCTTCACCCCAGGGTCTCCATGCCGGAGACCTCCCCAGCCTTGCTGTGGACGGGGAAGGTTGGCGATGCGTCTGCGTTCCGTGTCTGGGGATCTCGGGCGTTTGTCCGCGACTTGTCTGCGGACAAGCTGTCCCCTCGTGCTGCTCCTTGCGTCTTCCTGGGTTTCCCCCCTGACGCCCCAGGGTGGCAGTTCTACCACCCCACCTCTCGCCGTGTTCTGTCCTCCCAGGACGTCACGTTCGACGAGTCGGTCCCCTACTACCGCCTCTTCCCCTACCGCACTCCGTCCCTCCCCCCGCCACCGCTCTTCCTTGTACCAGGTCCCCCCCCGGTAGACCCCCTCCCCCCTCAGGGTCCTGCCCCTTCAGGTGTGTCCCAGGTAGACGCTGTTGAGCCTGTCGAGGTCGCTGGTGACTCTGGTGCTGCTGAGGGTGCTGAGCCTGGGAGTGCTGACTCTGGGGGTGCTGAGCGTGTGGGTGCTACGCCTGGGGGTGCTGAGCCTGAGGGTACTACGACTGGGGGTGCTGAGCCTGGGGGTGCTGAGTCTGGGGGTGCTGAGCCTGGGGGTGCTGAGCCTGGGGGTGCTACGCCTGGAGGTGCTGAGCCTGGGGGTGCGGAGCCTGAGGGAGCTGGGCCTGCTGGTGCTGTGCCTGGCGGTTCTCTGGGTGCTTCCTCTCGCCGGGAGCCACTCTCTCCACAGGAGCTGCGTGAGTGGTTTGCCCGGCGCTGGAGCTGCTGGAGCTGGAGGAGCTGCGGGTACTGGAGTTTCTGTTGCTGCTGAGAGAGCTGGTGCCACGGGTCCCGGAGGTGCTCGTACTGGACGTACTGGAGCTGCTGGACCTGCGGGTACTTCTGGAGCTGGAGCTGCTGCGGGTGTTGGCGCGGAGGCTACTGCTGTCGGTCCTGGAGGCGGTCCTGCTGGGGGTCCTGCTGGTGCTGCTGGGGGTACTGGAGCTGGAGCTGCTACTGGTGCTGGTGCTGCCACAGGGGGTACTGGTGCTGTCCCTACTGTGTCTGGAGTCGCCGCGTGGCCTCGGCCGTACTTCGTTCCGCTCCTTCAGCAGGTTCTTGGTCTCCCGTCTTCTACTGGTCCTCCTCCTCCCTTAGAGTGTCCACAGCCTGTCCCGTCGCAGTTACAGTTACAGCCGGCCTCCCCACTGCCTGCTCCGTCTCCCTACACTGGTCCTACTGGAGGTCTTGCTGAGCGTCGTGAGCCTGCGTCTCGCCCTGCGTCGCCTGTCCGTGCTGCTCGCACTAGTGGTCGCGGTTCGCGTCAGCGTCCTCCCCCTGTCCCTGGCACGCACCGGATGTCTCTGCGTCCGTCCACTGCTCCTCTGCGTGCCCCTTTGCCTTCTCCTCCTGAGTCTTCTCTTCCTGCTCTTGCCGACCCGGAGTCGGACTCTCTTCGTGCTGCCAGTCCTACTGTCACGCGTCTCCTTGCTACTGTTGTCACTGACCCTTCCTTTGAGTCCACTGCTGCGTCTGCCCTAGTTGCTGAGCTCGTCGACTTTGCTGCTCGCTGTCGCCTAGACTACGTCGCCAGTCTTGTTGCTGAGTCTGAGTCTGTCTGTCCTCCGTCCGTCGGGGGTGAGTGTGCCCTTGGCATGGACGTCCTTGAGGACGGGCAGGAGGAGTTCCAGTGCTTGGCCGCTGCTTCACCTCATCTCGTGTCCGTACTGCTTACCCCTGAGGGAGACCCGGATGCACTTGACATCCCGACTCCGCGCTCTTACGCGGAGGCGATAGAGGGTCCCTACTCCTCTCAGTGGCAGGCAGCTATGGACGCAGAGATGGCTTCCTGGAAGTCCACAGGCACCTACGTTGACGCTGTTCCCCCTCCTGGGGCGAACATCGTCAGTGGCATGTGGATTTTCAGGGTGAAGCGACCGTCGGGTTCTCCGCCTGTCTTCAAGGCGCGTTACGTGGCTCGTGGCTTCAGTCAGCGGCAGGGAGTTGACTACTTTCAGACCTTCTCTCCCACCCCGAAGATGACCACTCTTCGGGTACTGCTGCACGTAGCTGCTCACCGTGACTACGAGCTACACTCTCTTGACTTCAGCACTGCTTTCTTGCAGGGCAGCCTGCACGAGGAGATCTGGCTGCGTCGCCCACCTGGTTTCACTGGGTCTTTTCCTCCTGGCACCCAGTGGAGCCTACGGCGGCCAGTCTACGGTCTCCGCCAGGCACCGCGTGAGTGGCACGACACACTGAGGACTACACTTGCGGCTCTTGGGTTTGCTCCCTCTACTGCCGACCCGTCGCTGTTTCTACGCACCGACACTTCTTTGCCGCCGTTCTACATCCTCGTGTACGTCGACGACTTGGTCTTTGCCACAGCTGACACTGCTGGACTCGCCCACGTGAAGTCCGAGCTGCAGAAGAGACACACGTGCACTGACCTGGGTAAACTGCGCAGCTACCTTGGCTTGCAGATCACTCGGGACAGAGCACGCCGCACCATTACCCTGACTCAGTCACACATGGTGCAGCAGGTCCTTCAGCGCTTCGGCTTCACGTACTCCTCGCCTCAGGCCACTCCTCTGCCTACTCGCCACTCGCTCTCAGCTCTGCCTTCGGATGAGTCCGTAGAGTCGAGTGGCCCGTACCCAGAGCTTGTTGGCTGCCTCATGTACCTGATGACCTGCACACGACCTGACCTTGCATACCCTCTTAGCATTCTCGCACGCTATGTTGCTCCTGGGAGACACAGACCGGAGCACATGGCTGCAGCGAAGAGGGTGTTGCGCTACTTGTGCAGTACGTCGGGCATGGGGCTTGTGCTTGGAGGGCAGAGTCCAGTGGTCCTCACTGGGCACGCAGACGCTTCTTGGGCTGACGACCAGGCTACGCAGCGGTCGTCACAGGGTTACACCTTCAGCCTTGGTTCCGGCTCTATTTCGTGGCGGGCTACTCGCTCGTCTTCTGTTCTCGGCTCCAGTTGTGAGGCTGAGATCTACGCAGGAGCCATGGCTGCACAGGAGCTTCGCTGGCTCACCTACCTGCTGACTGACCTCGGAGAGCCGCCTCGTTCTCCTCCAGTGCTGTACGTAGACAACAAGGCCATGCTGGCCTTGTGTCGGGAGCAGCGACTGGAGCACAGAACGAAGCACATTGCTCTCCGCTACTTTCTTGCTCGTGAGCTGCAGCAGCGTGGTCAGTTGCGTCTTGCGTACGTGGCCTCTGAGGCCAACACTGCTGATTTCTTCACCAAGGCACTTGCGCCTTGTGACCATCAGCGCTTCTGTACTCAGCTGGGCCTTGTGCCTACCTTGCCTCACTTGCTCACCTCTTGACCTTGCTTGTACTGTTACATATATATATACCTGCTCTTGCTTGTCTAGCCTTTTTATATATATGTACTCCTGCATGTGAACTGGCCTTGTGGCCTTGAACTTGTGCTCGGAATGTGTGGTGACTTTGTGATCCACCCTGAGCTTGCTTTGCTTTGCTTTGCTTGACTGGTCTTGTGACCCCTTGTTCTCCCCCACTTTGCCTATGGGGGTGTGTCAGAACATTATAGCTCATGCATATTGTGTAGGCTATAGTGGGGTAGCCCATAAGGGGTACAACCCAATCAGGGTTAGTACTTGTACCCAATTCATTCATAGTTCATTCATTCTCGTTCACTTTCACAAGAAGTGGCGTCAGGAAGAGGACCAATAATAGCTGACCAAAGCAGGTACGACAGCCACGCGATCAATCCGTATGCCCTTGAAGTATCCCCCCTTTTTTGCGCTAACTGATTTCATTCTTGTGTTTTTATGTTGGTGCAGGGAACTTGAAGAAGCCACCTTTAGAGGTGGTTGTCAAGTGGATCTCAGGGGCCTGAAAGGCAGTGCCCGCCAATCTCATCAAGCGCGCCTTCCTCACCTGTGGCATCAGCAACGCGCCTGACGGCAGTGAGGACGGGCTCGCCATGGCGCACAGGCGGAACCAGCTGACAGCGGAAGAGGACATGCTAATAAGTACGGCCTCCAAAGGGGGGGGGGCGCTTATAATCGAAATTCAACCATAAGCGCCATGCTACAGATAGAAGCGCCGGCGCCCTTAATCGGACGGCGCCTATATCTGGGGCGATACGGTATCTCAATCCAAGAATCCGCCATGGATTATGCAGCCATGCGTGAGGGTGAGGGAAGATGTAGAAAGGCAAGATACATAATATGGGCCAAGAAGAAGCCCTTTTGACGTAGCGGCGGCGTGGCTTCCTTGTCGAGGAATGGTGGGACGTGCTGTCGTGCAGAAGTGGAGTGGAACATTCCCGCACTTCTACTACCTAGCAAAGACACCACACATCCCGGCATTGCATGCTCTTCTGAATGGGCTGCATGGCATCATTCACAACCTGCGCTGATAGGGACAATGCAA
The DNA here is from genome assembly GCA_947471745.1 of Closterium sp. Naga37s-1. NCBI lineage: Eukaryota > Viridiplantae > Streptophyta > Zygnematophyceae > Desmidiales > Closteriaceae > Closterium > Closterium sp. Naga37s-1. The sequence continues at coordinate 352,386 of CANJKZ010000203.1, read as the reverse complement.
CTGACCGCATTCAACTTTCGCTGTCTGTTTGACACAAAATCGCATGCACGACCGCATGTGATGAGGATACAAATATATCCGCCTTATGAGATGCGAGTTTTGTTTGTTTAATATAAAAATGTTTGACATATACTGTTCGTCTTTGTCATTCTGTTGTCCCGTGCGCCTTCAGAAAATAATAAAAAAAAAACAACAAAAACCCGCCGATGCCGGGGATCGAACCCGGATCTTCCGCGTGACAGGTGGAGATACTGACCATTATACTACATCGACACGTCTTGTTGAGACAGAAGGTCTTTTTGGAGGGGTGGTCGAAGGGACAGCAGCAGCAACAGCAACAGCAACAGCAACAGGAGACTGCACGAAGGGCTTCTGAGCACAAGGGACGTTACGAGGGACAGGCCAGCTGGAGAGAGGAGAGGGGACAGCAGGAAAAGCAGTAGGAGGAGCAGTAGGGGCAGGATGGGCGACATACGGAGAAGTGTCAGAAATAGTAGGTTAAGAACCATGGCGGTTAGGGTTTGGCTAGAAGTTGGAGTGTCGAGAGAGTTGAGCAACCAAAGAGGAGTTCAACATTGAGAGAGGGGTACAAATGGCAAACTGAGCATGAAATGAAGGTGCACCACCAACAGTTTATAATAGCTACACTAAACTATAGCTACAAGCAGTTACATATATAATCCAACAAGTAGCTGGGGGTTAAGGCCAAAGGGCACTCTCTTTGGTTCTGGGTTCGGGCCGGCATGGGCAGCATACAAGGGACGTGGGTGCAGGAGGAGTAAAGGGGTTAAGTGGGGAGGGTTTGAGGGTGAGGGGGGTAACGGATGAGAGATCAGGGGGGTAAGAGTTTTAGGGGAAGGGAGAGGGAGATTGGGTAGGAGGCAGGTGGGTGGGGGAGAGGACAGAGGGGCAGTTGCGACGTGAGAAGGGGTACAGAGGGATCAGGCAAGGCAGTCAGATGGACGCACAAGTCGCATAAGTACACAAGGGGGCACCTACATGTCTTGCCTGAAGGGGGGCTGGGAGCTGAAGGTGTCCTACCCTACAAATGAACGAAATGTATGCATAGGTGCACCTTCAGGCAAGACATGTAGTATGTGTGCACCCTTTATTTCGTTTTATTCCACAGGGTCAAATATTACCCGTATGTTGTTTCACCTTTACGTTGGGCGTAGGGCCTGAAGTGTGGCATAATAGAACCAAGATCCTGGCAAATTCGACATGACACTTTGGGTAGACCAATCATTGACAGAAAGACATGAGCTCAACTCTCACTAAGGCACCACAAGAGCTACCCGAGGCCACGAGTCGAGCTAAAGCAGGAGAGCAAACCGTGAAGAAGAGCCGAGGAGGAAGAGGAACAACAGCAGCCTGCACGTCGGCACCCCATGGAGAGGCTGAACTATGCAGCGTCAGTGCCGGAAGCGGAAAAAAAAAATACATCGCGATGGGGGGCATCCCAGTGAATCAAACCATCATTGACACAGGGGCACACCACGTGCTGAATGAGAAGCCACTGGCGAAGCTGCTGCAGCTGGTCAGGCCCGAGAGACAAATTTAGGAGGGTTTGTTATTGATGACAGCAGAAGGAAGGGCGAAAAAGTGGATGCCGAAGACTAGGGGTACTTTGGATATCGTGACCAGGCAAGGAAGTCCACCACATGAATGCTCCACCAGGATACAATGTGGATTGTCACCCTCGCAAGACTACGATCTGTTGTTGCGGGTGGAGTTTTTACACCAGATAGGAGCAACGATCTGCATGTGGAGAGATAAGGTGACCTACAGGGTGCAGTATGTTGTAGTCACAAAATGCCCAAAATGTGCCTGAAACGAAAGATAGAGTGCACAGAAGGATTTTTGTAGAGCGGCTTTAAAACTTGATAGCCTTCTCGTCACATCATTAAATGATGTACTATAAATTGGTTCTAGAGCCCTTGAATGTCATCTACATTAGGCAAGCCTAGTCACTCGATTTCATAAAGAGATCACCACGTGATTAAGTTTAACCGAATGGCGGTTTAACAATAACTGTAGTAATAAGTTCACAAAATAGGAAGAAGTTACGAGTTGGGGACGGCTTCTAGCCTCTACAAACCGCAATGGCTTTGTAAATAAGGTGGAAATTGGGGCCATTGTCCATTGGTTAGTTTCTAATGTTCCATCCAATGTCCCCAGCGAAGAAGGGTCCCAAAACAACAAACCACAATGGCCTACACTAAGAGAAAGATTACACTACGCAATGAAATGTTACTATTCTCATTATCTTGATGCTTATCGTTTTGGTGAGCTCTACTTGAAACTTGAAACCAAGGCTCCAAGTCTTCACCATAAACTCTTCCTTGACTTGGAAGTTTGTTGCACACACCTGCGACACGCTGAACATTCGACACTTAACAAAATAGAATAGACACACGGCACGCAACAAATGACGTGACGTCATGACAACTCGCTAAGAGAAAACTCGCTATCGACTTGACACACATATTCAACATCATGACTCATCATTCACATTCGCACACTATTATAAGGATGAAACATATATTCTACCATGCTCTCATACCATTCCATGCAAATATTCACGCACGCACAAGGACAATAAGTCGATGTGGTTGCACCAACAAACCCCCCCTCGGATTGTTGGCAATAGGACATGTTGCCTCCAGTTAAGAGCCATCGCAACTAGCTTGCAACACTTCCGGTGCTGTTGTTCTACCAGTCTCTTGGTCATCATGTCAGCTGACTGCGCCAGTATCTTCACGTACTGCAACTCAACTTCATCCGCAGCCACCGTGGTCCTCACCCTATGCCACTTCACTTTTATGTGCTTGGTGAGGCCATGCAGCACAGAGTTCTTAGCTAAAACAATGGCACCCTGGTTGTTAAACCAAAGCGGGGTATGTCGTTACTACTCCTCCCCAAGGTCAGCCAAAAACGCCGCTACCACACAACTTCCCGTACGGCACGGAAGAGTGTCATGTACTCGACTCGACCGAGCTGAAAGCTTGGTCACGCTTCTTACTTTCCCAAGCGGTTGGGCCTCCGCCAACACAGCAAATAAAAACCCCACATTTGTCATGTCATCTATTTTTTATGCATAAGATGCATCAGAGAAGGCAGTGAGGAACAAACGCCCGAGTTCGACACCATCCGCGCCCTTTTGGCGCCTTTGTGCTGCTGCAAACGATTGGAGCCAAACCATCGTGGTTTTGCCAAGATACTTGGCCACCCTCATTCCAGCGCTACCGGCTCCTCATTATGGCATTAAACAGCCCTAGCCAGCTGCCCAGTAGCAAAGGCAACGTCCGTTCAGGTGTTTACTGTCAACGGGAGTTGGGTGTTGGCCCCGTCCTCGCTTGGGCGGAACCGACTTCGTAGTCAGGTGTACGGGAGTGTAGCCGACCGACCAGTGGGTGACGTCGACTTGGGCGAGCTGGTCGACGGGTTTGTTTGACATGCACGGGGCTACTACGAAGCCGCCGACGAGATGAAGCCAGTGGCCAACTTAGACTGTGGTCGACGAAGGGAGTCGTCGACCTGGGGCGCCGACTTGGGGGCGCCGACTTGGTGGAGTCGGCTAACAGCCAGTCAGGTTGACCTGGTGCTGGTCGACTTGGGGAGTGGTCGACTTGATGAAGTCGGCAGGTGGTCGTCGACTAGGGTGGTCGACGAGCACCTACAACTAATGACGAAATATTGTTGCACAAGTCGACGCCGACTTGCTGGTGTCCCGGTCGACCAAAAAACCAGGGCGTCGAGGTTCTGCGGGGGTGCGCGACAGCCGCCCGGGAGATTCTTGCGAAGCCGACCTTGGGAGCATTATCGCGAGGTCGACGTGGCTGATCAGGCACAGTTAGCGACACGTGGTCGACTTGGCGTCTGCGCGTTGCACGTGACGGTGCATAGCACGCCAACCAACTGCAACCACCTGCGAAGTAGGTGCGCTGCGCTGGAGGTCGACCTGCTTGCATGCTAGGCAGACTTGCTCCTGGCGTTGTCAATCTTGCCAATGTCGTTATCACCATTATTGTGAACTTTTGCTAGTGAAATTCTTGCGAAATCACCCCCTGAATGTGTGCATGGAGAGAACACAAGCAAAGCAATACGATCACTTACACAGTGTGCCTTCTCGGAGTCTATCTCCTGTTGTAGAGGTTATCTTCGTATGGTGCGGTGAGCGTGGAACAAATACACAACCTTCAGATTAGCCAACTTAGGTCCGCGATGCCTATTTCGTTCGTAGGCCGGCAGCCGTCCTAGTCGCCATGGTCGACCCCTTAGTTGAAGTGGGCGTAGTGGATACCTTGGAGGCTCTAGAGGCAGACGCCTCACGGCTGGCGAGTTTGGGCCGATGCTCCCCTTGGAGGTGGTTCACCTGGAGATCCGCATGCTGTGGGCGGCAAAACACCTTTTCCAACCTGCTTCTCCTCGACCGGTGCGCAATGAAGGTGGCGTCCACGAGAGAGTAGATGGCAGCGACCAAGTCAGCAGCATTGTAGGAGGCACGTCGAGGCCAAGAGGGGTAATCAGAAGAGCCGTCGACGGTGAAGTCGGCGGGAATCAGGCGCGGCGACTGCAGTTATCGACGGCTACGGGCACCTTGCAATGCAGCGTTGGTGGACGGCGTCGCTCACTTCAGCGAAGCAGCGTGACGCCGTCGTCGGCGACCCACGTGATGGAGGGCAGGATAGTGCCGACTTCGGCTACTTCAAGATCTCGCCGGACAAGGTCGCCGTTCCCGTCCCGCTGGTAGGTCAACATGACCTCATCACATGGAAGGAATCCATAAAGCCCCAACTGGAGATAGCCGGCTTGATGTGCTTTGCCGTCGGCTCGGTGGAGACACCGCCAGAGGATAACGTCGAGTTGCGCACGGAGTTCCACGCCACTCACCTGCTGTCTTTCATAGTCATCTCGCTATGCTGCTCGCCGGTGGTGCAGATCGCCCTGAAGTCGTGCCGAAGTCAACTGGACGATGGCCACCAGGCGTGGCTGTCAGAATGCGATATTTGTCTAGTCTTCAGTGGGGTACTCTATAGTGAGTATAGCCCGGTTAGGGTTTGCTATTTGTATCCCAACTGCATGCTAGTGAAACCCTCTTCCTTTCATTCCTGTTTTACCTAACTACTTTGACATGCTATCAGAGCGTCTACGCTCCTGGCCTGTGGGCCCACCTGCTTCCGCTGCTGTACTGTCTGTCGCGCGCCCCGTGGCGTACCTAACTACTTTGACATGCTATCAGAGCGTCTGCGCCCCGGGCGCGCGCGGCGGTTTCACGCTCCGTCGCGGCGCCCCCGGGGACCCGCGCGCCGCCCCTCCGTCGCCCGTCGCGGCGCCCTTGGGGACCCGCGCGCTCCCCCCGTCGTCCGTCGCGGCGCCCCTAGGGACCCGCGCGCTGCCCCCCGTCGCCCGTCGCGGCGCCCCCGGGGACCAGCGAGCCGCCCCCGTCGTTCGTCGCGGCGCCTCCGGGGACCAGCGCGCCGCCCCCCGTCGCCCGTCGCGGCGCCCCCGGGGACCCGCGCGCCGCCTCCCGTCGCCCATCGCGGTGCCCCCGGGGACCCGCGCGCCACCCCCCGTCGCCCGCCGCGGCGCCCCCGGGGACCCGCCCGCCGCCCCTTGACCCTGTGTGCCGCGGGGGTGCTTCCCCCCCGCCCCTCCCCTTTCTCCTTCCTCTCCCTCCTGCGCGTACAGCTATGGGGGTGGCGGGTATGGGGGTTGCGGGTGTGTGAGCCGTCCCCTGCTCCTCCTCCTCCTCTGTCTCCCAGTGCTACAGCTGACGCTGAGGGGGGTGGATGTGTGGGAGCCGAGGGAGTGGCGCTAGGGGGGTGCCGTGGGAGTGGAGCTAGGGGTGCATAGGGGGGTGTGTGAAAGGGGGTCTGCGACAGTGGGGGAGGTTGAACGGAGGTAGTCGTTGTGGAGCCTGCAGCGCCAGTAGTCCGGATGCCCTTGCTCCTGTAGCCAGCGAGCCCGTTGCGCCAGTCGCTGTTATAGTCACAATAGGCTTGAATGTGCCTAAAACGAAAGATAGAGAGCACAGACGGATTTCTGCACAGCGGCTTCAAACGTTGATAGCGTTCTGCTCACAGCTGCAAATGACTTGATTCAAATTGGATCTGGAGCGTCTTCACGTCGTCTACAATTAGCAATTTAGATTGCACGATTTGATAAAGAATTGACGACACAGCGTTGGTTTGAACGAACGGTACTATGGCAGCCGCTATAGTCTTAGAACACAAGATAGGAAGAGTTACGAGTTGGGAATGACTCCCAGCTCCTACAAACCCCAAGAGCCGAGGTAAAGTGATGTGGAACAGTGCCACACTGTCCCCAACCACGAAGGGTCTCGAAACTACCCTTCACTAGGGCCTACACCAAGTGAAATGTTACACTACACAAAGTAATGTAACTATCTTCAATTCTTGAGGTGTACCCTTTTGGCAAGCTTCGAAATCACTTGAGGCTTGACACCAAGGCTCGGGCTCTTCATCACAAACTCATCCTTGAGTTCTTGATGGGTCTGCTGCACACACCTGCGACACGCCGAACGTTCGACACAGGACAAAATAGAAACCGCGCACGACAAAATAGAAACCGCGCGCGAGACACAAACGACCGCGTAACACGCGTCTAGCGATAACTCGCTATTGACTCGACACACACACTCGACATCATGACTCAACATTCACACACAATTATAAGCATGAAATATATATTATCCCATGCCCTCATACCATTCCATACACACACACATTCACGCACACGGACAACAAGCCGAGTGCAAACCGTAGGGTTGCACCAACAAACTCCCCCTCGGATTGTTGGCCTTAGGATATGTTGCTCTCTCAGTTCAGAGCCATCCCAGCCAGCTTGCAACACTTCCAATGCTGCTACTCCACCAGCCTCTTGGTCATCATGTCAGCCGGCTGCCCCGTGGTCTTCACGTAGCGCAACTCAACTTCACCCGCGGTTACCATGCTCCTCGTCCAATGCCACTTCACCCTCATGTGCTTCCTGAGTCCATGCAACACAGGGTTCTTAGCAAGAGCAATGGCACCCTGGCTGTCACAGTACAGTGGGGTAGGTCCTTGCTGCTCCTCCCCCAATTCAGCCAACAAACGCCGCTGCCACACAATCTCCCGTACGGCACGGAAGAGGGCCATGTACTCGGACTCCACCGAGCTCAAAGCTTGGTCAACCTGCTTCTTGCTCTCCCAAGCAGTTGGGCCTCCACCAACACAGCATATGAAGCCTCCCACACTTTTCATGTCCTCTGGTTCTGATGCATATGAAGCATCCGAGTAGGCGGTGAGGAACAAACGCCCGGGTTCAACACCATCCGCGCCCTTTTGGCGCCTTTGTGCCGCCGCCGAGTATTGCAGCCCAACGGTCGGTGTTTGGCCAAGATACTTGGCCACCCTCATTCCAGCTGCTACCTGCTCCTCATTAGGGCATTGCACAACCCTAGCCAGCTGCCCGGTAGCAAAAGCGACGTCCGGTCGGGTGTTTACCGCCGCATACATGAGGCTGCCCACCAACGAGTGAAATCGGCGCATCTCCTCTTCACCAACGCTCTCCTCCTCTGGTCCCTTCACACACTTGAACCCAGAGGGAAAGGGTGTAGCCACATGGCCTTCACTCTGCCCAAAGTTGGCAGCCAATGCCTCCAGGTACTTTCGTTGATGCACCCGCATGCACCGCTTCTCCACATCTCGTTCGATGTGGAGCCCAAGGTAGAAGCTCACGTCACCAAGGGCCTTGCACTTGAACTTGTCTTGAAGCTTCAGCATCACCTCCTTCACAAGGTCAGAAGAGGGTGAGAAAATGAGGATGTCATCCACATAAACCACCATGAAACTCCTCTGCTCCCCCTCGCCAAGCATGAACAAGGAGTGATCGGCCGTTGAGGGAGTGAAGCCGATCCCCTCCAACACTACGCGCAGCTTCATGTACCATTGCCTAGGGGCCTGCTTCAGCCCATAGAGGGCCTTCTTCAGCTTCCACACTCTGCCACTACCATCATCAAACCCCTCTGGCTGCGCCATAAAAATATCCTCCTCAAGGATGCCGTTAAGGAATGCCGTTACGATGTCCATTTGCTTTACTACCCATCCTTTGATGGCGGCTCCCGCGAATAGGGTTCGCAGCGTCGTCGGCTTCACCACAGGGGCAAACAGCTCCTTGAAATCCACCTTCTCCTTCTGCTGGTACCCCTTGGCTACAAGCCTAGACTTGTAGCGCTCGATCTTGCCGTCGGCATCCGACTTGATTTTGAAGAGCCACTTGGACGTTATCGCCGTACGCCCCTCCGGTAGCTCCACCAATTCAAACGTGTCATTCTCCTCGATGCTCTTCAGCTCACTCTCCATGGCCTTCTTCCACTCCTCAGCATCACTACTCTCCAAAGCCTCCTTGAGAGTTGCTGGTTCTCCCGGCATCTCCACCGGAGAGAAGAACGCGAAGGCACACTCCTCGTAGTCACTCTCCTCGTCGTCTCCGACCATCATTGCCGCTCCGGCCAGGGCTGTCTTGCCCTGCTTTCCCGGCGCATCATAGGTCAGCCTATTAGGGGGTTGAACTCTCCTCTTCCCCCTTCCTTCCTCCTCAGCTGCAGGGACTTGAAGGCCTTGGCGTTGCTGCGGTGTGGCTCGAATCCGTGGAGCACTCGTAGTACGGGAAGGGAGTGACGGTGCACGCTCGCTCACTTGCTGCACCTCCTCCTCTTCTTCCTCTGCATCATTGGCCTCCTCTCCCCCATTCACAAGGGAGGATTGCCTTGTGGTTGTGCTGCCGCTGCTCAGCTCCAAAGGCAGCTCCACATGCTCCAAACCGGAACTCTTCACCTCCCCAAACCGCACGCCTATCTTCGCCTCATTCTCCGCCTTCCAATCCTTGTACATGAAGTTCTCCATGAACTTGCAGTCCCTGCTCACCAAGAACTTCTTGGTGAATGGGTCCCAAAGAAGCCATCCCTTGCTGTTTTGAGCCATGCCCAAGTGCACGGCCCACACCGCCTTGGCACCAAGCTTGTTGTGCCGAAGATGCTTAGGCACGAGCGCCATGCACATGCACCCGAACACCCGAAGCATATCCACCTTTGGCTTCCTTCCTAGCCACTCCACATAGGGCACCCATTTGTCTGCTCCCACATGAGTCAAGGCTCTGTTCTTGGCCACACACGCGCTCCGCACCGCATCAGGCCAGAAATAGTCGGGTAGCCCGGCTTCAATGAGCAACCCGCGTGCCGCCTCCGTGATTGTGCGGTTCGCTCGCTCGGCGATGCCGTTCATTGCAGGGGAGTATGGCATGGTGAGGGAGTGCCGAATACCATTCTTCTTCAGCCACAACCCAAACTCCTTGCTCAGGAACTCTCCCCCTCGATCGGTGCGGATTGACTTGACTAGACGGTCTTGTTGCCGCTCCACAATCGGGAACCAATCCGTCTTCAACGTTTCAGCCACGTCGCTCTTCTTGGCCAGCACGTACACCCAAGTCATGCGGGTGTAGACGTCGACAATGGTGAGAAAATACTCAGCTCCAGCAGCTCCAAGCTTCAGGGGGCCCACCACGTCCATCACCACCTCATCAAGCGGTGCCTTTGCCGTTGCCTCCGAACTAGGGAACGGAAACCGGGTGAACTTGGCTTGAATGCACGTCGGGCAGCCAAGCACCTCATCGGGCTCCCCCTTCACACGTATGCCAGCAACCATCTCATTCTTCACTAGCTGCTGCAAGATGGGCAGGGCCACATGCCCCATGCGCCGATGCAAGGTGAGCCAATCACACTCCCCCGTAGCCGAAGTTGGATTGGAGAATGCCGCGCTCGCAATAGCGCCCCACATACTCTCTCCGTAGTCCTCCTCCGCTGCTGCCTCTGGGTTCTCCTCACCCTTTTGCTGCTCCTTGGTTGCTGCACCACTCTCCTTAGGTTCACTGAACTTGCTGGTCCCTCCAGGTTTCCTCTTCTTGAGCTCATTCTCCTTAGCGCGACCGTTCGCGCCATCGTCGCTACCGACCGCTCCATCCTTGGTGCTGATGCTTGCTGCCACTTGCCTCTCCTTAGGCATAGGGACCACTGGGATCTGCCACATCTCGTTGTAGACATCCCTGTCCTCATGAAGGTCCCAAAGAATTCGATCGCCAAGCCTTGCGGTGTAGGTCTTGGCTCCCTTCGAGTTCGTGTCCATGCCGGCCTTTGCCAACCGCCGCACGGAAATCAGGTTTGCAGCAAGGCTGGGCACCCAAAGCACGTTCTTGAGGCCCACCATCTTCCCATCAGCACCCTTGAACATGGCCTTGCCCATGCCTTTCACCTCTGCTCGCTGCCCCAAAGCCGATGTGACATGCTTCACCGGTGACGGCTCGAGTTCGGTGAGCAAGTCCGGGCGAGGTGTCATGCTATAGGTAGCGCCACTATCAATCACCCAATAGTCCAGGGGGTGTAGGGTCACCTTCCCCACAGCTGCTGGCTCCTCAAAGCCTTCATCCTTCTCTGGACCAGCCGGTACTTGCGTCGACACGAAGTAGAATAGACCCGGGTATCGATCGTCGCTCGGGTCCTTGTCGTTGTCTCCGCTCTTCATGTTTGCAGCTCCGCCACCGCGACCGCCACGGCCTCCACGGCCTCGTCCTCTCCCTCCTCCTGCTCCTCTACCCTCTTGGCCTTGAGCAGGGGTCCAACCATCAGGGAGTTTGTAGCAGTCGCGCCACATGTGTCCGCTCTTGTGGCAATAGTGACACTCGCCGCCGAATCGGCCGCGACCGCGTCCGTAGCTCTTGTCGTCGCTGCCGTAACCGCCACTCCTGCGGCCTCCGCCGAAGTTGCTGCCACCAAACCTTCCTCCCCCTCGTCCTCTGCCTCTTCCTCGACCATATCCACGGCCGATGCTCGCTGCCCCAGCGCCATCCGCACTCGCCAACTCACGGCGGCGGAAATCCTCTTGAAGGATAGCTCGCTTCACGTCTTCAAGCGAGAGGCGGGGCAAGTCGCGATTAAGGTTGATGATGAGCGAGGACCATGACTCTGGGAGTAAGGCCAGCAACTTGGTCTTCTTTTGGAGCTCACTGTAGTTCAAATCAGCTCCCTCAAGCCGCGTCAACAAGTCGAAGAATTTCTGCACCCCTTCTTCAACCGCTTCGTCTTCTTCAATTCGTAGTGCCGCCATTTGCCGTTCCAACACCACCGCTACCGCCGCTGTTGCAGGAGCATGTACACCCTTGAGAGCAGCCCATGCCTTTGGTCCTTTCTCTGGTTCACGCTGGAATGGCTTAATGTGACGGATCTGACTGCTCCCCAACGCTTGCCCAAGTAAGAGATAGCCTTGTGCGCTCTTCCGCACCCACGGGCTCTTCTCCGGGTCGTTCTCGGGGCGCTTCTCCGTTCCTTCCATCACATCCAGCAGGTCATAGTGGTCAAAGATGTTCTCCATCTTGAAGGACCATTCAGCAAAGTTGTCACCGTTGAACTTGTCAAGCCCAAACACCCTAGGCTCATCCCTAGGTGGGCCAAGACTTGGTTGCATGGGCGCCATGGCTGAATCACGGGGTTGGCCTTGAGCTTGAGCTTCTCCACTGCCACCAGCACCTCTGCCACCCCTTTCCTCAGGTCCAGACATTGTCGAAACTGCTCCAAGGGGCTCTGATACCACTTGTTATAGTCACAATAGGCTTGAATGTGCCTAAAACGAAAGGTAGAGAGCACCGACGGATTTCTGCACAGTGGCTTCAAACGTTGATAGCGTTCTGCTCACAGCTGCAAATGACTTGATTCAAATTGGATCTGGAGCGTCTTCATGTCGTTTACAATTAGAAATTTAGATTGCACGATTTGATAAAGAATTGACGACACAGCGTCGGTTTGAACGAACGGTACTATGGCAGCCACTATAGTCTTAGAACACAAGATATGAAGAGTTACGAGTTGGGAATGACTCCCAGCTCCTACAAACCCCAAGAGCCGAGGTACAGTGATGTGGAACAGTGCCACACTGTCCCCAACCACGAAGGGTCTCGAAACTACCCTTCACTAGGGCCTACACCAAGTGAAATGTTACACTACACAAAGTAATGCAACTATCTTCAATATCTTGAGGTGTACCCTTTTGGCAAGCTTCGAAATCACTTGAGGCTTGACACCAAGGCTCGGGCTCTTCATCACAAACTCATCCTTGAGTTCTTGATGGGTCTGCTGCACACACCTGCGACACGCCGAACGTTCGACACAGGACAAAATAGAAACCGCGCACGACAAAATAGAAACCGCGCGCGAGACACAAACGACCGCGTAACACGCGTCTAGCGATAACTCGCTATTGACTCGAAACACACACTTGACATCATGACTCAACATTCACACACAATTATAAGCATGAAATATATATTATCCCATGCCCTCATACCATTCCATACACACACACATTCACGCACACGGACAACAAGCCGAGTGCAAACCATAGGGTTGCACCAACAGTCGCCCGTGGGTCCGTTTCTCTGGCCGCTCGTCTTAGCCGCGGAGCCAGTTACTCCAGTAGTCCGGGGCCCTTGCTCCGGTAGCTCGTGTGCCAGTTGCTCCAGTAGCCCGTGTTCCAGTAGCTTCTGTCAGAGAGCCACTGGTGATCCCCGATTGATCCTAGGGAAGGGTTACAGGCTCGTTGTCCTGGGGGGTTATGGGCGCACTGACCCGCTACTTAACAAGCCCTTTTATCCCAATGGTCTAGTGGTTGGGATTCTGACAGCTTCAGCCGCCGCCTCCAATGTCTTCTCCTCTCACAGTCCCTCCTCCTCCTCACGAGTCCTCTATGTCTCCCACTAGCTTTGCTTGTGCTTGTGAACTTAATATGTGACTGCTTGCTGTGCTGATTATATACCCCACTTTGCCTATGGGGGTGTGTCAGAACGTGATATTTGTCTAGTCTGTAGTGGGGTACTCTATAGTGAGTACAGCACGGTTAGGGTTTCTATTTGTATCCCAACTGCATGCTAGTGTGTTAGAGACTAAGGACGGAGCCTAGGAAGATTAGGAGCCGAAATATCACAAAATCGTTGGTCTACAACCCTGGACAGAAATGTCGAGTTCACAAGAAACGTCGTCGACGAATAACGCATCGTTAGAATTCTTTCAAACTCGATTATGTTGTAGCCCTTGACCGTGGCTATCTTTCCCAATTTGAATCGTATCAAATGATGAAGTATATCTCGAGTTATGATTTTCGGCGCACTAGAGGGTATGCTGGCATAGCAACTAAACTCAATCACAATTAACTCACAAGTTCACACAAGAAAGTTGGAGTATCACTAAACCAGGTGGGAGGATGAGAGGGAAGGTCCCCAAGGAGTCCCCAACCAGGGAAACCCCATAAGCACATCAAATCCCCTCCCACTTTTACTTTTGTCACTTTCCCAACCCATGCCATCCACCTTACCCAACTTGGCCACACTTGCCAACCTGGTTTGGCTCCTCCCAACCACTTAGCAGCAACTACAGTGATGTTGACGAATTTTCCAACCCCCAAAAGTCTATACCCCTTATGGAGTCAACTCCACAACTTCCCATAGTCACCAAAACCAAATATCAAAAGCATACGAACTTCTAACGTTCGTAATTTCTTGTTCGTGCTCCGATTGAAGCGATACTTGGTTCGTCGGAAAGCTCTTGAGAAGAGGAGTCACTTCAGATATCTGCTCAACCCAAATAACATTCACACACACTCAGAAAAACCAAACCACATCAAACACAAATTCTTGCACACGCTCACACCACGCATGCAACGCACGAACATGTGATGGGAGGTAGACAGACGTGAACGCATATGATTGCATCACACAACAAACTCCCCCTCTGGCTGCCTCCCATCATTCCACATGCCATAGCTCAAGCATGCACCCTCAATGCACACTCATCCCAGCAAGCTTCATCCCCTTCCAATGCTCAGATTCAGCCAGGCGCTTGGTGAGAATGTCAGCCGCCTGCTGATGGGTCTTCACAATCTCCAGTCGCACCTCCTTGTCGAGGAGCATCCTCACCCAATGCCACTTAGGCCTGATGTGCTTTGTCAGCCCATGAAGGCAGGCGTTCTTGGCAAGCTTCACTGCCGACTCATTGTCACAGAACATGATAGTCGGCTCCCTCTGACCAACTCCAATCTCCTCCAACAAACGCCTCAGCCACACTACCTCCTTTGCCCCATGATGCAGGGCCATGTACTCTGTCTCACACGAGGACTGCCCCACCTCGTTCTGTTTCTTGCTGCGCCAGCTCACTGCACCACCTCCAAACAGGCACACATAGCCTCCAATGCTGGTGCCATCCGCCTTCACAGAATTGAAGCTAGTGTCAGTGTAGCAGGTCAAGAGCATTTCCCCCTTGCTCAAATCAGAAGCACCCCGCTTCTGCCTTTGCCTCACAGCACTGTACTCCAAACCCACTGATGCCGTAGCGCTCACATAGCGGACCAACCTCTTGACCGCTTCCAGCTGCTCATGACTGGGGCGTGAAACCACACTAGCAAGCTTGGATGTAGCAAAGGCAATGTCAGGCCGTGTGAGGTTAGCCCCATAGTTGAGTGCCCCAACCATGGAATGAAACAACTTCCTATCACTCTCACCCACCACCTCCTCATCAGCACAAGGCTCCACAGTGAACCCCGAAGGCAGTGGGGTTGCTGGCTTTCCTCCATCTTGCAGCCCATACTTCTCAGCCAGCCCCTCACAATACTTCCTCTGGTGCAACCTCAACACTCCCTTGTCAAGGTCCCTCTCCACATGCATCCCCAGGTAGTACTTCACATCTCCCATCTTAGAACACTTGAACTGCATTTCTAGCATCTCCTCCGCACGCTCAATCATCGCAGACGACTCGGAGAAGAGCAGGATGTCATCCACATACACCAGGAGCATAAGGAACTGCTCCTTCTCTTGCAGCAGGAACAAGCTGTGGTCGCACTCACTCTTCTTGAACCCCCCAGCCAGCAGTGTCTCCTCCAACTTGTGGTACCAGGCGCGAGGAGCCTGCTTCAGGCCATAGATGGCCTTCTTCAGCCTGCACACCCTGCCGCTTCCATCATCCAATCCCTCAGGCTGTAACATGTACAGCTCCTCCAGAATTATCCCATTGAGGAAGGCGGTGGTAATGTCCATCTGCTTCACCCGCCATCCACGGTTTGCTACCATTGCCAATGACACCCGCAATGTTGTGTCTTTCCCCACAGTAGCATAAAGCTCGTTGAAGTCCTTTCCCTTTGTTTGTTGAAACCTTGACCTGTAGTGGGTCAACTCCCCATCAGGTCCGTACTTGTGCTTGAAGATCAGCTTGGAAGAAATGGCCTTCTTCCCAGGAGGCAGCTCACACAGCTCCCACGTCTCATTCTCCAGCAGAGAGTCATACTCCTCCTTCACACTCTGCTTCCACTTTTCAGCATCGGGCCCGCTCAATGCCTCAGCTAGAGTCTTGGGCTCAGGGACGGCTGCCCAGTAGCAGTGTGCTATCTCTTCCTCATCATACTGCTCAGCCACACTCCCAGCCCTTACCACCTTTGGCTTGCCAAAGCTCGGATAGGTCAGCCGGTTAGGAGGGCACACATCCCTCCTAGGACGGTCAGCCGGACGTGCGGCACCTTGTGGAGCACCTTGCTGCTACTGCTGCGGCTGCTGCTGCTGCTGCTGCTGCTGCTCCACCTCAGGTTCTCCCCCATCCTCAGTCACCCCAGAGATCTCATCCTCTGAGACAGTGACCTGCACTTGCCTCGAAGGCCGCTGCACCTCATCAGCCTCAATGATCAGCGGTGTAGTAGGAAGCTTGTGCTGCTGCTGCTTCCACTCCTTGTAGTATAAGGACTCGAGGAACTTCACATTCCTCGACACAGTCAGCTGCTGGCTGGTCAAGTCCCATATCAACCAGCCCTTGTGATTCTTAGCAAGCCCCAAGTGCACACCCATCTCCCAGAAGCTTCCAGCTTTCCCCTTTTTTCCTTAGGCACATGGAACACCACCATGCACCCGTAAGCTCTGAGCATGTTTACCGCTGGTGCATTCCCATACCACTTGGTGTAGGGGACCCACTGCTTGTCCCCCACAATTGCCAGCACCCTGTTCTTCACAAGAGCGACCTGCCGCAGCGTAGTCACCCAAAACGGATCCGGTAGCCCTGCACGCCCAAGGAGAGTGCGAGCACCTTCCTGCAGGGTCCGGTTGAACCGCTCAGCCACGCCGTTCTGCTGAGGGTTGTAGGGCACTGTGAGTTGATGCTGGATCCCCTTCTTCTTCAGCACCGCCTCAAAATCAGCGCCAATGAGTTCTCCTCCGTTGTCAGTGCGGATCACCTTCACCTTGTGTCCGCTCTCCCTTTGAGCTCTTGGCATCCACTCCTTAAGAACAGCCGCTGCCACCTCCCCCTTGGTCTTGAGAGGGTACACCCACACCGCACACGTGTGGTCATCCACTATGGTTAAGAAGTAGCGGCTGCCCGCGAGAGAAGGGGCCCTTGTAGGGCCCACCAAATCCATGTGCACAAGCGCGAGCGGGACCTTGGCTGGCCCCGTGCTGCTGCTGAAGGGAAACTTCGTGAACTTGGTCTCAAGGCATGTAGGGCAGCTCCCAATCTCCTTTGCTGCCCCCTTCACCTCTAGCCCCTTCAAGCTCCCATGTGGCTGCTGTGGCTGCTGCACCTTCTTGACTGCATCCAGGGCCCCAGCAGTTGGTGCAGTCTCCTCTCCTCCCGCAGTTGCCTTCGCCGTTGCTGCTGCCGCTGCCGTTGCTGGAGGTTTCCCATTCCAAGGGATGATGGGCAGCTGCCACAAGTCCTTGATGCAGCTGTTCTTCTCCTCCAGATCCCACAACAACAGCTTCCCAAGCTTTGCATGGCATCTGGTTGGGCCGAAGGTCACTTTGGCCTTGCTCTTCTGCAGCCGGCGCACAGAAAGAAGGTTAGCGGACAAACCTTCAACCAACAGCACATTCCCCAGCCCCACAAGCCCCCCATTTGTTCCCATTACCTTGGCATTCCCAACACCAATCACAAGGAGCAAAGCACCTGAAGCGGCAGCCACAAACGTTTTTTTCCCGGGGGGTTTTACCTCATCAAGCAAATCTGCCCGTGGGGTCATGTCACTTGTAAAACCTGAATCAATCACCCAGTGAGTGAGGGGGTGCATCACAACCTTCCCAACTGAACCCACATCACCCCCACTCCCTTGCACATCCTCAACCATGAGGAACATCCCAGGGTCGGCTTTACCTTGTGCACCATCACCTTGTGCACCTGAACCTTGCACAGCACCACCTCGTGCACGTTCACCACTTGGCGGCTTCATGCCTGGAGGCGCCCATCCCTCAGGCCGGCAGAAACACTTGAACCACGGGTGTCCAGCATTCTTGCAGTACCAGCACGCACCCTCCATTCGGGTGCTCCCCCTGCCACCAGAGCTCCCATGCCCCTCATTGTAGTCACCTCGGCCTCTCCCTCTACCAAAGCCTCTCCCACGGCCTCGGCCTCTCCCTCCCCCTCTTCCTCTGCTGCCTCCTGCAGCTCCATACCCCTCAGCAGTTTTGTTGGCAGCACCACCTCCCGTGTGGCGTCTGCGGAAGTCCTCCTGCAGGATGTGCTGCCGTAGCCACTCAGGCATCCACTTGTCCTGCTGAACGTTGAGGGTGGGAATGAGGTTGTCCCACGAGTTGTCGAGCACCGAGATGATCTTGGTGCATTGCTGCATCTGCGACACCTCGCTGCCCGCCGCTGCCATCCTCGCATATGTGTCCTTGATCTTGTCAACGACCAGCTTCACATCATCTCCCGATCGCATGGAGATGGCCGCCAGCTCCTTCTCGAGCACGATCACCATAGGCAGCGTGTTAGGCTGAATCACATCACGCAATAGCTTCCACGCCTTTGGACCGGAGTCGTCCAACTCAACCAAGTCCTTGACGTGCTGGAACATGTCCTTGTTGACCGATTGCAAGATGAGGTCGAACAACACCGCGCTCCGCTCAATCCACCGATCCCGAGCATCTCCTTCCTCGGGCATCTTCTCTTCTCCCATTGCAAGTTTCAGCAGCTTGTAGCGCTTGAAGACGCTCCTCATCCGCCCACTCCATTCCTCGTAGTTGGAGCCATCCAACGCCTCAATCTTGGATGGTGGCGGCTCACTCCTTTTCTCAGCTGCTTCTCCTCTCCCTTGATTCATCTCCTCTGCTCCCAATCAGAGGTTTCAGCTCCCCCTTTGCTGTCCACATAGAAGTCCCACAATATTTTCTCAAGTGTCGGCGCCAACGAAATTTCGACAGAGTCTCCCCTTAGCAGAAGTCATATGCAACCTCCAGAACTCCACTCAGGCACGCCCACAGACCATGGTGGGTCTAGGAGGGTCTTCACACTTCAGTAGACTCCCCATAAGGTCCTGAATCAGCTCTGATACCACTTGTTAGAGACTAAGGACGGAGTCTAGGAAGATTAGGAGCCGAAATATCACAAAATCGTTGGTCTACAACTCTGGACAGAAATTTCGAGTTCACAAGAAACGTCATCGACGAATAACGCACTGTTAGAATTCTCTCAAACTCGATTATGTTGTGGCCATTGACCGTGGCTATCTTTCCCAATTTGAATCGTATCAAATGATGAAGTATATATTGAGTTATGATTTTCGGCGCACTAGGGGGTATGCTGCCATAGCAACTAAACTCAATCACAATTAACTCACAAGTTCACACAAGAAAGTTGGAGTATCACTAAACCAGGTGGGAGGAAGAGGAGGACGAGAGGGAAGGTCCCCAAGGAGTCCCCGACCAGGGAAACCCCATAAGCACATCAAATCCCCTCCCACTTTTACTTTTGTCACTTTCCCAACCCATGCCATCCACCTTACCCAACTTGGCCACACTTGCCAACCTGGTTTGGCTCCTCCCAACCACTTGGCAGCATCTACAGTGATGTTGACGAATTTCCCAACCCCCAAAAGTCTATACCCCTTATGGAGTCAACTCCACAACTTCCCATAGTCACCACAACCAAATATCAAAAGCATACGAACTTCTAACGTTCGTAATTTCTTGTTCGTGCTCCGATTGAAGCGATACTTGGTTCGGCGGAAAGCTCTTGAGCAGAGGAGTCACTTCAGATATTTGCTCAATCCAAATAACATTCACACACACTCAGAAAAACCGAACCACATCAAACACAAATTCTTGCACACGCTCACACCACGCATGCAACGCATGAACATGTGATGGGAGGTAGACAGACGTGAATGCATATGATTGCATCACACAACATAGTGAAACCCTCTTCCTTTCATTCCTGTTTTACCTAACTACTTTGAAAGTGGCAGTTCATCACGTCGACTTACCAGGTCACCAACAACCTGTACATCGGCCAGCTGGAGGAGCAATTGACGCACATGAGGATGGGCGAGCAAGAGACGGCGAGCGAGTATTGCAATCAAGCTCGGCGGCTACTGGCCAACATGCGGATGGCCGGCGTCGACTTCTCGACGACGTCGTACATCACGCACGTCGTCAAGGGGCTCCCAAGCGGCTACAAGCTGATGCGCTGTTTGATGGTGATGCCGGACATGCAGGAGTCGCTCAGTGAGGACACCTTAACTTCGCACATCATCGGGGACGATGCGATGTAGTAGGCCGAGAGATCCACCGAGCTCCTGCCGTAGGCGAACTACGTCGCCCCATCGAAGCAAGGAAGTCGGCCGAGCCATCGCGACAAGCTTGGCCGCGGTGATAGCAGAGGTGGGAGGCCGGGAAAGGACGTCGACAAGACAAAGTCGGCTCGAGATGGCGGTCGAGGATTGTTGGTGCAACCCTACGGTTTGCACTCGGCTTGTTATCCGTGTGCGTGCATGCATGTATGCATGGAATGGAATGAGGGCATGAAATAATATATAGATCTCATGCTTATAATGGTGTGTGTATGATGGGTCATGATGTCGAGTGTGCGTGTGTGTCGAGTCAATAGCGATTTATCGCTAGTCGCGTGTTACGCGGTCGTTTGTGTCCCGTGCGCGGTTTCTGTTTTGTCGTGCGCGGTTTCTATTTTGTCGTCCCGAACGTTCGGCATGTCGCAGGTGTATGCAGCAGACACATCAAGAACTCAAGGATGAGTTTATGGTGAAGAACCCGAGCCTTGGTGGCAAGACTCAAGAGTTCTCGAAGCCCGCGGAAAGGCTACACCTCAAGATAATGAGAATCGTTACATCACTTTGTGTAGTGTAACATTTCAATTGGTGTAGGCCCTTGTAGTGGGTAGTTTCGAGACCCTTCGTGGTTGGGGACAGTATGGCACTGTTCCAAATCACTGTATCTCCGCTCTTTTGGGTTTGTAGGAGCTGGGAGTCATTCCCAACTCGTAACTCTTCCTAACTCTTCCTATCTGGTGTTCTAAGACTATAGTGGCTGCCATAGTGCCGTTCGTTCAGACCGACGCAGTGTCGTCAATACTTGGTGAAATTGTGCGATCTAAATTGACTATTGTAGGCGACGCCTAGACGCTCCAGATCCAGGTTGAATCAGGTCATTTGAAGCTGTGACCAGAACGCTATGAACGTTTAAAGCTGCTATGCGGAAATCCGACTGTGCACTCTATCTTTCGTTTTAGGCACATTGAAGCCTACTGTGACTAGAACAAGTGGTATCAGAGCTCCTTGGAGCAGCTTGGACGATGGCTGGACCTGAAGACAGAGGTGGTGTTGAGTGATGCTACCATTCGCATTCACGTCTGTCTGCCTCCCATCATATGTTCGTGCGTTGCATGCGTGTTGTGAGTGTGTGCAAGAATTTGTGTTTTGTGCGGTTTGGTTTTTCTGAGTGTGTGTGTGAATGTTATTTGGCTTGAGCAGATATCTGAAGTGACTCCTCTGCTCAAGAGCTTTCCGAGGAACCAAGTATCGCTTCAATCGGAGCACGAACAAGAAAGTTACGAACATTGGAGTTCGTATGCTTTTGATATTTGGTTGTGGTGACTATGGGAAGTTGTGGGGTTGACTCAATATGGGGTACAGACTTTTGGGGGTTGGGAAATTCGTCTTTTCTACTGTAGTTGCTGCCAAATGGTTGGGAGAAACCAAACCAGGTTGGCAAGTGTGGCCAAGTTGGGTTGAGGTGGATTGTGGAGGTTGGGATAGTGACAAAGGTCAAAGTTGGGTTGCCTATGGGGAAGGGAATTGTATGGCATGGGGTTTCCTTGGTTGGGGACTCTCTTGGGACCTTCCCTCTCGTCCTCGTCATCCCCTCCTACCTGGTTCTATTGCTACTCTAACTTTCTTGTGTGAACTTGTGAGATCATTGTGATTGAGTTACGTTTTCTATGGCAGCATACCCCCTAGTGCGCCGAAGTTCATAACTCGAGTTATACTCCATATTCTGATACTATTCAAATTGGGAAAGATAGCCACGGTCAAGGGCTACAACATACTCGAGTTTGAAAGAATTCTAACAGTGGACCTTTCGTCGACGACGTTTCTTGTGACGACGACTTTTCTGTCCAGAATTGTAGTTGACGATTTTGAGATATTTCAGCCCCTAATCTTCATAGACTCCGTCCTTAATCTCTAACAAGTGGTATCAGAGCTGATTAAGGACCTTGTGGGGAGTCTACTGAAGTGTGAAGACCCTCCTAGACCCACCATGGCCTGTGGGCGTGCCTAAGTGGAGTTCTGGAGGTTGGATGTGACTTCCGCTAAGGGGAAACTCTGCCGAAATTTCGTTGGCGCTGACACTTGTGAAGATTGTGTG
This sequence comes from Closterium sp. Naga37s-1, assembly GCA_947471745.1. Lineage (NCBI taxonomy): Eukaryota > Viridiplantae > Streptophyta > Zygnematophyceae > Desmidiales > Closteriaceae > Closterium > Closterium sp. Naga37s-1. The sequence continues at coordinate 330,654 of CANJKZ010000203.1, read as the reverse complement.
GATCTACATTGTGACCAGCAAAAGGGGGAGCTGAAACCTCTGATTGGGAGCAGAGGAGATGAATCAAGGGAGTGGAGATGCAGCTGAGAAGAGGAGTGAGCCGCCACCATCCAAGATTGAAGCTTTGGATGGCTCCAACTATGAGGAATGGAGCGGGCGGATGCGGAGCGCCTTCAAGCGCTACAAGCTGCTGAAAATTGCAATGGGAGAGGAGAAGATGCCGGGGGAAGGAGATGCCCGCGATCGGTGGATTGAGAAGAGCGCGGTGCTGTACGACCTCATCCTCCAATCGGTCAACAACGACATGTTCCAGCACATCAAGGATTTGGTGGAGTTGGATGATTCCGGACCGAAGGCATGGAAGCTGCTACGCGACGTGATTCAGCCCAACACGCTGCCGATGGTGATTGTGTTGGAGAAGGAGTTGGCTGCCCTCTCCATGAAACCGGGAGATGATGTGAAACCGGTCCTTCACAAGATCAAGGACACCTATGCGAGGATGGCAGCGGCGGGCAGCGAAGTGTCGCAGATGCAACAGTGCACCAAGATCATCTCGGTGCTCGACAACTCGTGGGACAACCTCATCCCCACCCTCAACGTTCAGCAGGACAAATGGACGCCTGAGTGGCTACGGCAGCAGATTCTGCAGGAGGACTTCCGCAGACGCCACACGGGAGGTGGTGCTGCCAACAAAACTGCTGAGGGGTATGGAGCTGCAGGAGGCAGCAGAGGAAGAGGGGGAGGGAGAGGCCGAGGCCGTGGGAGAGGCTTTGGTAGAGGGAGAGGCCGAGGTGACTACAATGAGGGGCATGGGAGCTCTGGTGGCAGGGGGAGCACCCGAATGGAGGGTGCGTGCTGGTACTGCAAGAAGGCTGGACACCCGTGGTTCAAGTGTTTCAGCCGGCCTGAGGGATGGGCCCCTCCAGGCATGAAGCCGCCAAGTGGTGAACGTGCACGCGGTGGCGCTGTGCAAGGTTCAGGTGCACAAGGTGATGGTGCACAAGGTAAAGCCGACCCTGGGATGTTCCTCATGGTTGAGGATGTGCAAGGGAGTGGGGGTGATGTGGGTTCAGTTGGAAAGGTTGTGATGCACCCCCTCACTCACTGGGTGATCGATTCAGGTTGCACGAGTCATATGACCCCACGGGCAGATTTGCTTGATGAGGTAAAACCTCCTGGGAAGATCAAGTTTGTGGCTGCCGCTTCAGGTGCTTTGCTCCCTGTGATTGGTGTTGGGAATGCCAAGGTGATGGGAGCCAATGGAGAGCTTGTGGGGCTTGGGAATGTGCTGTTGGTTGAAGGTTTGTCCGCTAACCTTCTTTCTGTGCGCCGGCTGCAGAAGAGCAAGGCTGAAGTTACCTTCGGCCCAACCAGCTGCCGTGCAAAGCTTGGGAAGTTGCTGCTGTGGAACTTGGAGGAGAAGAGCAGCTGCATCAAGGACTTGTGGCAGCTGCCCATCATCCCTTGGAAGGGGAAACCACCAGCAACGGCAAAGGCAGCGGCAGCGGCTAAAGCAACTGCGGGAGGAGAGGAGACTGCACCAACTGCTGGGGCCCTGGATGCAGTCAAGAAGGTGCAGCAGCCACAACAGCCACATGGTGAGGTGCTTGCTGGTGTGGATGCGACAGCTGCATGGGCAAAGGCTTCATCTGGGAGTGGTGAGGCTGATTGGGAGACGTGGCATGAGAGGCTGTGCCATGTGAACATTCCTATGCTGCAGAAGTTGGTAAAGGATGGGTGCTTGAAGGGGCTGGAGGTGAAGGGGGGAGCAAAGGAGATTGGGAGCTGCCCTACCTGCCTTGAGACCAAATTCACGAAGTTTCCCTTCAGCAGCAGCACAGGACCAGCCAAGGCACCACTTGCACTAGTGCACATGGATGTGGTGGGCCCCACGAGGGCCCTTTCTCTCTCGGGCAGCCGCTACTTCTTGACGATTGTGGACGACCACACGCGTGCGGTGTGGGTGTACCCTCTCAAGACTAAGGGGGAGGTGGCAGCGGCTGTTCTTAAGGAGTGGATGCCGAGAGCACAAAGGGAAAGCGGACACAAGGTGAAGGTGATCCGCACTGACAACGGAGGAGAGTTCATCGGCGCTGATTTTGAGAAGGAGCTGAAGCGGAAGGGGATCCAGCATCAGCTCACAGTGCCTTACAACCCTCAGCAGAATGGCGTGGCTGAGCGGTTCAACCGGACCCTGCAGGAAGGTGCTCGCACTCTCCTTGGGCGTGCAGGGCTGCCGGATCCGTTTTGGGTGACAGCACTGCGGCAGGTCGTTGTTGTGAAGAACAGGGTGCTGGCAACTGTGGGGGACAAGCAGTGGGTCCCCTACACCAAGTGGTATGGGATTGCACCAGCTGTGAACATGCTGAGAGCCTTTGGGTGCATGGTGGTGTTTCATGTGCCTAAGGAGAAGAGGGGAAAACTGGAAGCTTCTGGGAGATGGGGTGTGCACTTGGGGCTTGCTAAGGATCACAAGGGCTGGCTGATTTGGGACTTGACCAGCCAGCAGCTGAGTGTGTCAAGGGATGTGAAGTTCCTTGAGTCCTTGTACTACAAGGAGTGGAAGCAGCAGCAGCAGCAGAAGCTTCCAACGACACCGCTAATTGTCGAGGCCGATGAGGTGCAGCGGCCTTCAAGGCAAGTGGAGGTTTCTGTCTCTGAGAATGAGATCTCTGGGGTGACAGAGGATGGGGGAGAACCTGAGGTGGAGGAGCAGCAGCAGCAGCAACAGCAGCAGCAGCCGCAGCAGCAGGAGGAGCAAGGTGCTCCACAAGGTGCCGGACGTACGGCTGACCGTCCTAGGAGGGATGTGCGCCCTCCTAACAGGCTGACCTATGCAAGCCGTGGCAAGCCAAAGGTGGTAAGGGCTGGGAGTGTGGCTGAGCAGTGTGATGAGGATGAGATAGCACACTGCTACTGGGCAGCCGTCCCTGAGCCCAAGACGCTAGCTGAGGCATTGAGCGGGCCCGATGCTGAAAAGTGGAAGCAGAGTGTGAAGGAGGAGTATGATTCTCTGCTAGAGAATGAGACGTGGGAGCTGTGTGAGCTGCCACCTGGGAAGAAGGCCATTTCTTCCAAGCTGATTTTCAGGCACAAGTACGGACCTGATGGGGCGCTGACCCGCTACAAGTCAAGGTTTGTGGCTAAGGGGTTTCAGCAGACAAAGGGAAAGGACTTCAACGAGCTCTATGCTCCTGTGGGGAAAGGCACAACACTTCGGGTGTCATTGGCAATGGCAGCATACCGTGGATGGCGGGTGAAGCAGATGGACATCACCACCGCCTTCCTCAATGGGATCATTCTGGAGGAGCTGTACATGTTACAGCCTGAGGGTTTGGATGATGGGAGCGGCAGGGTGTGCAGGCTGAAGAAGGCCATCTATGGCCTGAAGCAGGCTCCTCGTGCATGGTACCACAAGTTAGAGGAGACTCTGCTGGCTGGGGGTTTCAAGAAGAGTGAGTGTGATCACAGCTTGTTCCTGCTGCAGGAGAAGGAGCAGTTTCTCATGCTCCTGGTGTATGTGGATGACATCCTGCTCTTCTCTGAGTCGTCTGCAATGATTGAGCATGTGGAGGAGATGCTGGAGATGCAGTTTAAGTGCTCCAAGATGGGAGATGTGAAGTACTATTTGGGCATGCATGTGGAGAGGGACCTTGACAAGGGAGTGTTGAGGTTGCACCAGAGAAAGTATTGTGAGGGGCTGGCTGAGAAGTATGGGCTGCAAGATGGAGGAAAGCCAGCCACCCCACTGCCTTCGGGGTTCACTGTGGAGCCCTGTGCTGAAGAGGAGGTGGTGGGTGAGAGTGACAGGAAGCTGTTTCATTCCATGGTGGGGGCACTCAATTATGCGGCTAACCACACGCGGCCTGACATTGCCTTTGCTACATCCAGGCTTGCAAGTGTGGTTTCACGCCCCAGTCATGAGCAGCTGGAAGTGGCCAAGAGGTTGGTCCGCTATGTGAGCGCTACGGCATTAGTGGGCTTGGAGTACAGTGCTGTGCGACAGAGGCTGCAGAGGGGTGCAGCTGATTTGGGCAAGGGGGAGATGCTCCTGACCTGCTACACCGACGCTAGCTTCAACTCTGTGAAGGCGGATGGCACCAGCATTGGAGGCTATGTGTGCCTGTTTGGAGGTGGTGCAGTGAGCTGGCGCAGCAAGAAGCAGAACGAGGTGGGGCAGTCCTCGTGTGAGACAGAGTACATGGCTCTGCATCATGGGGCAAAGGAGGTGGTGTGGCTGAGGCGTTTGTTGGAGGAGATCGGAGTGTGCCAAAAGGATCCAACTGTGATTTTCTGTGACAACGAGTCGGCTGTGAAGCTTGCTAAGAATGCTTGCCTTCATGGGCTGACGAAGCACATCAGGCCTAAGTGGCATTGGGTGAGGAGGCTCCTGGACAAGGAGGTGCGGCTGGAGATTGTGAAGACCCATCAGCAGGCGGCTGACATTCTCACCAAGCGCCTGGCTGAATCTGAGCATTGGAAGGGCATGAAGCTTGCTGGGATGAGTGTGCATTGAGGATGCATGCTTGAGCTATGGCATGTGGGATGATGGTTGGCAGCCAGAGGGGGAGTTTGTTGAGTGATGCTACCATTCGCATTCACGTCTGTCTGCCTCCCATCATATGTTCGTGCGTTGCATGCGTGTTGTGAGTGTGTGCAAGAATTTGTGTTTTGTGCGGTTTGGTTTTTCTGAGTGTGTGTGTGAATGTTATTTGGCTTGAGCAGATATCTGAAGTGACTCCTCTGCTCAAGAGCTTTCCGAGGAACCAAGTATCGCTTCAATCGGAGCACGAACAAGAAAGTTACGAACGTTGGAGTTCGTATGCTTTTGATATTTGGTTGTGGTGACTATGGGAAGTTGTGGGGTTGACTCAATATGGGGTACAGACTTTTGGGGGTTGGGAAATTCGTCTTTTCTACTGTAGTTGCTGCCAAATGGTTGGGAGAAACCAAACCAGGTTGGCAAGTGTGGCCAAGTTGGGTTGAGGTGGATTGTGGAGGTTGGGATAGTGACAAAGGTCAAAGTTGGGTTGCCTATGGGGAAGGGAATTGTATGGCATGGGGTTTCCTTGGTTGGGGACTCTCTTGGGACCTTCCCTCTCGTCCTCCTCATCCCCTCCTACCTGGTTCTATTGCTACTCTAACTTTCTTGTGTGAACTTGTGAGATCATTGTGATTGAGTTACGTTTTCTATGGCAGCATACCCCCTAGTGCGCCGAAGTTCATAACTCGAGTTATACTCCATATTCTGATACTATTCAAATTGGGAAAGATAGCCACGGTCAAGGGCTACAACATACTCGAGTTTGAAAGAATTCTAACAGTGGACCTTTCGTCGACGACGTTTCTTGTGACGACGACTTTTCTGTCCAGAATTGTAGTTGACGATTTTGAGATATTTCAGCCCCTAATCTTCATAGACTCCGTCCTTAATCTCTAACAGGTGGCAGAGGTGCTGGAGGCAATGGAGATGCCCAAGCACAAGGCCAAGCCCGTGATTCAGCCGTGGCGCCCGTGCAACCTACTCTTGGACCTTCTAGGGATGAACCAAGCGTGTTCGGGCTTGACAAGTTCAACGGCGACAACTTTGCTGAATGGTCCTTTAGAATGGAGAACGTGTTTGACCACTATGACCTGCTGGAGGTGATAGAAGGAACGGAGAAGCGTCCCAAGAACGACCCAGAGAAGAGCCTGTGGGTGCGGAAGAGCGCACAAGGCTACCTCCTACTTGGGCAAGCGTTGGGGAGCAGCCAGATCCGTCACATCAAGCCATTCCAGCGTGAACCAGAAAAGGGACCAAAGGCATGGGCTGCTCTCAAGGGTGTACACGCTCCTGCAACAGCGGCGGTAGCGGTGGTGTTGGAACGACAAATGACGTCACTACGAATTGACGAGGATGAAGCGGTTGAAGGGGTGCAGAAATTCTTCGACTGACTGACGCAGCTTGAGGGAGCTGATTTGAACTACAGTGAGCTCTAGAAGAAGACCAAGTTGCTAGCCTTACTTCGAGAGTCATGGTCCTCGCTCATCATCAACCTCAACCGAGATCTGTCCCGCCTCTCGCTCGAAGATGTGAAGCGAGCAATCCTTCAAGAGGATTTCCGCCGTCGTGAGTTTGCGAGTGCGGATGGCGCCGGGGCAGCAAGCATCAGCCGGGGGTACGGCCGTGGAAGAGAAAGAGGACGAGTGGGAGGCAGATATGGCAGCAACAACTTCAATAGAGGCCGCGGGAGTGGCGGTTACGGCAGCGACGACAAGAGATATGGATGCGGTCGCGATCGTTTCGACGGCGAGTGCCACTTTTGCCACAAGAGCAGACACATGTGGCGCGATTGCTACAAACTCTCCGATGGTTGGACCCCCGCTCAAGGCCAAGAGGGTAGAGGAGCAGGATGAGGGAGAGGAAGAGGCCGTGGAGGCCGCGGCGGTCGCGGAGGAGGTGCTGCAAACATGCGGAGTGGAGATAACGAGATGGACCCGAGCGGCGATCGGTACCAGAGTCAATTCTACTTTGTGTCAACGCAAGCACCGGCTGCACCAGAGAAAGAAGAAGACTTTGAAGAGCCTGCAGCTGTGGGAAAGGTCACCCTACACCCCCTGGACTATTGGGTGATTGATAGCGGCCCTACCTACACCATGACACCTCGGCACGGACTTGCTCACCGAACTTGAACCGTCACTGGTGAAGCATGGCACATCGGCTTTGGGGCAGCGAGCAGAGGTGAAAGGCATTTTAAGGGTGCTGATGGGAAAATGGTGGGCCTCAAGAACGTGCTTTGGGTGCCCAGCCTTGCAGCCAACCTGATTTCCGTGCGGCGATTGGCAAAGGCCGGCATGGACACGAACTCGAAGGGAGCCAAGACCTACACCGCGAGTCTTGGCGAGTGGATTCTATGGGACCTCCACGAGGATAGGGATGTCTACAACGAGACGTGGCAGATCCCTGTGGTCCCTATGCCTAAGGAGAGGCAAGTGGCAGCAAGCGTCAGCACCAAGGGTGAAGCGGTTGGTAGCGGCGATGGCGCGAACGGTCGCGCTAAGGAGAATGAGTCCAAGAAGAGCAAACCTGGAGTGACCAGCAAGCTCGGTGAACCTAAGGAGAGTGATGCAACAGCCAAGGAGCAGCACAAGGGCGAGGAGAACCCCGAGGTAGCAGCGGAGGAGGACTATGGAGAGAGCATGTGGGGCGCTATTGCGAGCGCGACATTCTCCATTCCGACTTCGGCTACGGGGGAGTGTGATTGGCTCACTTTGCATCGGCGTATAGGGCACGTGGCGTTGCCCATCTTGCAGCAGCTAGTGACGAACCAGATGGTTGCTGGCATACGTGTGAAGGAGGAGCCCGATGAGGTGCTTGGCTGCCCGACGTGCATGCAAGCCAAGTTCACCCGGTTTCCGTTCCCTAGTTCGGAGTCCAAGAAGAGCGACGTGGCTGAAACGGTGAAGTCTGATTGGTTGCCGATGGTGGAGCGGCAACAAGACCGACTTGTGAAGTCGATCCGCACCGATCGTGGGGAGAGTTTCTGAGCAAGGAGTTTGAATTGTGGCTGAAGAAGAATGGCATAAGGCACTCCCTTACCATGCCATACTCCCCTGCAATGAACGGTATCGCCGAGCGAGCAAACCGGACGATCACGGAGACGGCACACGGGTTGCTCATTGAAGCCTGGCTACCCAACTATTTCTGGCCTGATGTGGTGCGGAGTGCATGTGTGGCCAAGAACAGAGCATTGACTCATGTGGGAGCAGATAAATGGGTGCCCTATGTGGAGTGGCTTGGAAGGAAGCCAAAGGTGGATATGCTTTGGGTGTTCGGGTGCATGTGCATGGCGCTTGTGACTAAGCATCTTCGGCACAACAAGCTTGGTGCCAAGGTGATATGGGCCGTGCACTTGGGCATGGCTCAAAATAGCAAGGGGTGGCTTCTTTGGGACCCATTCACCAAGAAATTCTTGGTGAGCAGGGGCTGGAAGTTCATGGAGAACTTCATGTACAAGGGTTGGAAGGCGGAGAATGAGGCGAAGATAGGTGTGTGGTTTGGAGAGGTGAAGAGTTCCGGTTTGGAGCATGTGGAGCTGCCTTTGGAGCTGAGCAGCGGCAGCATCACCACAAGGCAATCTTCCTTTGTGAATGGGGGAGAGGAGGCCAAGGATGCAGGGGAAGAAGAGGAGGAGGTGCAGCAAGTGAGCGAGCGTGCACCGATACTCCCTTCCCGCAATACGAGTGCTCCACGGATCCGAGCCACCCCGCAGCAACGCCAAGGCCTTCAAGTCCCTGCAGCTGAGGAGGAAGGAAGAGGCAAGAGGAGAGTCCAAGCCCCTAATAGGCTGACCTATGATGCACCAGGAGAGCAAGGCAAGACAGCCTTGGCCGGAGCGGCAATGATGGTTGGAGACGACGAGGAGAGTGACTACGAGGAGTGTGCGTTCGTGTTCTTCTCTCCGTGGAGATGCCGGGAGAACCAGCAACTCTCAAGGAAGCCTTGGAGAGCAGTGATGCTGAGGAGTGGAAGAAGGCCATGAAGAGTGAGCTGAAGAGTATTGAGGAGAACGACACGTTTGACTTGGTGGAGCTACCGAAGGGGCGTACGGCGATAACGGCCAAGTGGCTCTTCAAGATGAAGTCCGACGCCGACGGGATGATCGAGTGCTACAAGTCGAGGCTTGTGGCTAAGGGGTACAATCAGAAGGAGAAAGTGGACTTCAAGGAGTTGTTTGCTCCTGTGGTGAAGCCTACAACGCTGCGGACCCTACTCGCGGGAGCTGCCATCAAAGGATGGGTGGTGAAGCAGATGGATATCACACGGCGTTCCTCAACGGAATCCTTGAGGAAGAGATCTTCATGGCGCAGCCGGAGGGGTTTGATGATGGTAGTGGCAGAGTGTGGAAGCTGAAGAAGGCCCTCTATGGGCTGAAGCAGGCCCCTAGGCAGTGGTACTTGAAGCTGCGTGAAGTGTTGGAGGAGATCGGCTTCACTCCCTCAACGGCCGATCACTCTGTTCATGCTTGGCGAGGAGGAGCAGAGGAGCTTCATGGTGGTCTACATGGACAATATCCTGATCTTCTCACCCTCCTCTGACCTTGTGAAGGAGGTGATGCTGAAGCTTCAAGACAAGTTCAAGTGCAAGGCACTTGGGGACGTGAACTTCTACCTCGGGCTCCACATCGAACGCGACGTGGAGAAGCGGTGCATGCGGGTGCACCAACGGAAGTACCTGGAGGCGTTGGCTGCCAACTATGGGCAGAGTGAAGGCCATGTGGCTACTCCCTTCCCTTCTGGGCTCAAGTGTGTGAAGGGACCAGAGGAGGAGAGCGTTGGAGAAGAGGAGAGGCGCCGATTTCATTCGTTGGTGGGCAGCCTCATTTATGCGACGGTCAACACACGACCGGATGTCGCGTTTGCTACCGGGCAGCTGGCAAGGGTTGTTCAATTCCCTAATGAGGAGCAGGTAGCAGCTGGAAAGAGGGTGGCCAAGTACCTTGGCCAAACACCGACCTTTGGGCTGCAATACTCGGCGGCGGCGCAAAGGCGGCAAAAGGGCGCGGATGGTGTAGAACCCGGGCGTTTGTTCCTCACCGCCTACTCGGATGCTTCATATGCATCGGAACCAGAGGACATGACAAGTGTGGGAGGCTTCATATGCTGTGTTGGTGGAGGCCCAACTGCTTGGGAGAGCAAGAAGCAGGTGGACCAAGCATTGAGCTCGGTGGAATCCGAGTACATGGCACTCTTCCGTTCCGTACGGGAGATTGTGTGGCAGCGGCGTTTGCTGGCTGAATTGGGGGAGGAGCAGCAAGGACCTACCCCACTCTACTCTGACATCCAGGGTGCTATTGCACTAGCTAAGAATCCTGTCCTGCACGGCCTCACCAAGCACATGAGGGTGAAGTGGCACTGGACGAGGAGCATGGTGGCCGCGGGTGAAGTTGAGTTGCGTTATGTGAAGACGACGGGGCAGCCAGCTGACATGATGACCAAGAGGCTGGTGGAGCAGCAGCATTGGAAGAGTTGCAAGCTGGCTGGGATGGCTCTGAACTAAGAGAGCAAGATCCTAAGGCCAACAATCCGAGGGGGAGTTTGTTGGTGCAACCCTACGGTTTGCACTCGGCTTATTGTCCGTGTGCGTGCATGCATGTGTGTATGGAATGGAATGAGGGCATGAAATAATATATATATATCATGCTTATAATGGTGTGTGTATGATGGGTCATGATGTCGAGTGTGTGTGTGTCGAGTCAATAGCGATTTATCGCTAGTCGCGTGTTACGCGGTCGTTTGTGTCCCGTGCGCGGTTTCTGTTTTGTCGTGCGCGGTTTCTATTTTGTCGTGTGTCGAACGTTTGGCATGTCGCAGGTGTATGCAGCAGACCCATCAAGAACTCAAGGATGAGTTTATGGTGAAGAACCCGAGCCTTGGTGTTAAGACTCAAGAGTTCTCGAAGCTCGCGGAAAGGCTACACCTCAAGATAATGAGAATCGTTACATTACTTTGTGTAGTGTAACATTTCAATTGGTGTAGGCCCTTGTGGTGGGTAGTTTCGAGACCCTTCGTGGTTGGAGACAGTATGGCACTGTTCCACATCACTGTACCTCGGCTCTTGGGGTTTGTAGGAGCTGGGAGTCATTCCCAACTCGTAACTCTTCCTAACTCTTCCTATCAGGTGTTCTAAGACTATAGTGGCTGCCATAGTGCCGTTCGTTCAAACCGACGCTGTGACCAGAACGGTATGAACGTTTAAAGCTGCTGTGCAGAAATCCGACTGTGCACTCTATCTTTCGTTTGAGGCACATTGAAGCCTACTATGACTATAACAACGATGTGGTGATCGACGGCGAGAATGATGGGTCTGCGGTGACCCCGGCCACCTTTCCTTTGAGTGTCCCGACCGCGAGGACTCCGACGACGACGACACCAATGGAGGCCGCAGAAGGTCGGCTGGTCGTCGCCCCCTTTGGGAAAGCAAGCTGCGCAACAGTCGAGGATGTCAGCGAAGGACGCCGACTCCTCCTTTGGCGGCAAGGGGCGAGGCGACGGCGAGGCGTCGTGCTCTTTGGTCGGTGTCTTGAAGCCGACCGTCTTGCTGGTGTAGAGGCCGGCGATGACTTCAAGGTGGTGGCAGCTATTATGCAGGCGAACCCGATGGTGGTTTTGCTCGACAGCAGAGCGTGTTGCGTACGACATTCCGCAAGACTTCGTCCAGCCCTCTGACGAACTTCATCACTAGCATCCTTACTTTCTAGATCATCCGCCATTTCCCGTAACTTGCTAGTAGGCGAGGAGCGATTCCTCCCATTTCGGACGGAAGTCCCGGAATTCCTCTACCCTAGCTTTCGTCTCTCCCGCGAATTCTTTCCTCGGCATCTCTACGAACTGTTCCGTCGGATTCTCAATCATGCCGCATTCCAGCTCTTCCAGGATTTTCTCTCGGATCATACAATAGCACGTGTCCGCCTCCCCTGCCAACCTCACTACCATTCTCCGGGAAAAAAAAAATCCTGGATCCATTCCGTCGTGTTCCCAGCTACTTCACCGTCTCCAACTGCATCAGGTAATTTTTCAGTGTAGGACCCATGCCTCGGATCCCCGTAAAGCGCTCAGCCACTTCGATCTTTAGTAGGCTACTTGATGCCCACTTCTGCTCCCGACTCGTCCCTGGAGTTAGCATTTTGTCAGCTTCTATGGCGGTGCGGCTTTCCACGATCTCCTGGCGCGGTGGTGGCGGTCCCTGCTGGCCCTTCTTCAGTTGCTCCTCCTTCTCGTTGTTCCATTCCCGACATAGATCTCGACAACGTCCGCTCTCTCTGCCGGTCCCATCGTGCCCTTGCCTCGCTTGCCCATCTTGCGTCTAAGAGGGTCCCGCCTGGGTCCGAAGTAAGCCGTCGTGCATCTCTTATTAGGTGTCCGGCTTCATGTGCCCTTTGCTGTGGCATTAGATACTGGCCTGTGCTCGCTGTCAAACTTATATGATCTAGCCTGTGTAGGCTGTAGCGGGTTAGATACTAAGGGGTACACAATTATAGGGTTTTATATTTGTATCACTTTCATTCCTTAGTTCATCCATTCTCGTTCTAAGTTTCTCATGGTATCGAGCAGGTTCCCCAGTGGGAACTGTCTTAGGGCCCACCAAGATCGAATTTTTTTTTTCTGCCCGGGGCGCGTGTTGTCCCCTGCCCGAGGCGCGCCTAGTCGAGCCCTCCTGAGCGGCCCCGTCGCGCCCTCCTTAGCGGCCCGTCGCGCCGCCCTTAGCGGCCCCGTCGCCGCCCCTTCCGGCCCCGTCGCCGTCCTTCCGCGGCCCCGTCGCCGCCTCCCCTTTCAGCGGCAACGTCGCCGCCCTTTCAGCGGCCCCGTCGCCGCCCTTTCAGCGGCCCTGTCGCCGCCCTTTCAGCGGCCCCGTCGCCGCCCTCTCAGCGGCCCCGTCGCCGCCCTTTCAGCGGCCCCGTCGCCGCCCTTTCAGCGGCCCCGTCGCCGCCCTCTCAGCGGCCCTGTCGCCGCCCTTTCAGCGGCCCCGTCGCCGCCTCTTAGCGGCTTCATCGCCGCCCATCAGCGGCCCCGTCGCCGCCCTTCAGCGGCCCCGTCGCCGCCCCTTTCCGCGGCCCCGTCGCCGCCCCTTTCCGCGGCCCCGTCGCCGCCCCTACTCGGCCTCGTCGCCGCCCCTTTCGGCGGCCTCGTCGCCGCCCTTCAGCGGCCCCGTCGCCGCTCCTTCGCGGCAGCGACGCCGCCCTTCACGGCCCCGCCGAGCCGCCTTCGCTGCCGAGCCGCTGAGCCGCCGAGCCGCCTTTGCCGCCGAGCCGCCGAGCCGACTTTGCCGCCGAGCCGCCGAGCCGCTGAGCCACCGAGCCGCCTTTGCCGCCGAGCCGACGAGCCGCCGAGCCGCCGAGCCGCCGGGCCGCCGCAGCCGAGACGCTGCCGTCGTTGCAGTAGCGGCCCTGTCCCTGCCGGCCTGCCCCGGACCACCTCACTTGCCTGGTAAGCGCAGCGCCTCTGCCACTGAACTGCCCTACCCCGCTGTACTCACTGCCTGTCTGCTGCTGTCATGGCCACCCCCAGCGTTCTCACCTTTGACGCTGAGGGTCGGGCTGTTGACTTTGAGGTCTGGGTAGATGATCTGCAGCTTTTCCTACAGTGCGATAGGGCAGACGGTCTCTCCCTGTTTGACCTCACTTCTGGTGCCTCTCTTGCCCCTGCTGCTGATGCTGACGCCACTGTTCGCTCACAGTGGGCCACGCGCGATGCTGCTGCCCGCCTTGCTGTGCGCGGCCACTTACCGACCGCTGAGCGCGCGCATTTTAGTCAGTACAAGAGTGCTAAGACCTTGTACGACGCTGTAGTTGTACGCTACTCTTCCCCTGCCACTGCTGCTCTTAGCCGCCTCATACTGCCGTTCCTCTTCCCTGACGTCGCCGCTTTTCCCACAGTCGCTGACCTCATTACACACCTTCGCACTAGTGACATTTGCTACCGCGCTGCGCTTCCTGCTGAGTTCTGCGCCAAGAACCCCCCTCCTATGTACATCACCCTTTACTACATAGTCACCCGGCTCCCTAACGCCCTTCGCTCGGTCAGGGACCACTTCCTCTCTGTTTGCCCCACCACTCTCACCGTTGACCTCCTCGAGGAGCGCCTCCTAGCAGCAGAGAAGAGTATAGTCGCTGTAGGAGCCTCTCGTGGTGACCCTCGTACCCCTGTCTTTGAGGGGTGCTCCCCCTCCCCCCTCTTGCCCTCTGTTGCCTCTGCTGCTGCGGCCGACCTCGTTGGTCTTGAGTCGGTCGGCGCGGCGTCTGCCCCTAGCGGGAGACGCCGCTCAGGCAAGGGCAAGGGGGGCAAGGGCGCTGGAGGAGCTGGAGGGGGTGGTGGAGGCGGCGGTGAAGGCGGAGGAGGGGGTGGGGGTGGCGGTGGGAGTGGTGGCGGGGGTGGGGGCGCTAGTGGCGGCAGTGGAGGCGGAGGAGGCGGCGGTGGTGGCGGTGCGGGCGGAGGTGGCGGAGGTGGAGGCGGTGGGGGAGGTAGCGGAGGCGGAGGTGGAGCTGGTCGGGGCGGCGATACGCAGAGGGTCGGCTCCGGTGGTGGTCAGCGCCAGCAGCAGCAGCAGCAGCGCACTCGTGAGACCCCTTCCCCCCAGCAGCTTCGTGAGTGGTACACTGCTCGTCAGCGGGGTGGGGGTGCTGGCCCCTGTACCTACGTTCTACGTACCGGCGACCGCGCGGGTGAGCAGTGTGGGGGTCCGCACTCCACCCAGCGCTGCTTCGGCCGCCTGACGGACGCTTGGCGTCATCAGTTCCCTGACGCTACTGAGATCCCTCGCTGGGGCGAGCTGTTTAGGGCGGGTGTTCCGATCTTTGATCTTGACTATGATGCTATTCTTGCTGCCATGTATGCTGTGACTATTAGTGATGAGGGTGACTGTTACCGGTGTTTTCCGCCTGACCCGGGCATTGAGGCTGCTGCTCTAGGTGCTGGTGAGGCTGCTGCTCTAGGTGCCAGTGAGCCTGCTGCCCCAGGTGCTGGTGAGTCTGCGCTCTCAGGTACCGCGTCGGCTCCGGCCACCCACACTTTCACCCTTGACTCGGGTGCTTCCTGCTCCTTTTTTCGAGACCGCACCATGCTTACGCCGCTTAGTCGGCCAGTGGCAGTCTCCCTGGCAGACCCCTCTGGGGGTCCGGTCCTTGCCCACTTCTCCACTGTTCTACCGTGTCCGGCGGCCCCTTCTGGCACCCTGTCGGGTTTTTACCTCCCCTCGTTCTCTACGAACTTGGTGAGTGGTGCTGACCTCCAGGATGGAGGGGTTCACCAGTTCACTCCTGCGAGTCAGCGAGTGACCCACTGTACCTGTGCTCGGACGGGCCGTCACTTGGACACGTTTACCCGTCGGCCGGGGTCGAGCCTGTACACACTGACTACTGGGTCTCCTCCGGTCGCTGAGTCTGCTCAGGTAGCCGCGTCGGGTCAGGTGTTTGCTGCGGCGTCCAGGTCTGGTCCTGAGTCTGCCCCCTGCTCGTATCGTCTCCTGTCTCACCAGACTCTCCTCTGGCACCACCGCCTTGGTCACCCCTCCCTGCCTCGTCTTCGAGGCATGGCCTCCCGTGTCCTTGTCTCTGGCCTCCCCCGGTCCCTCCCTCCCCTTCCTCCGGGGCCTGCCCCCACCTGCGTTCCCTGCGTCTAGGGGCGGCAGCGCGCTGCTCCTCACTCCTCCGAGTTTCCTCCGACAGAGGCTCCGCTGCAGACGCTTCACATGGACGTGTGGGGCCCAGCCCGCGTCCGTGGACAGGGTCACGAGCGTTACTTTCTGCTGGTGGTTGACGACTACTCGCGTTACACCGCAGTCTTCCCCTTGCGCAGCAAGGGTGAGGTCACTGAGGTGTTGATCGCCTGGATCCGCGCAGCTCGTCTCCAGCTCAGAGAGAGTTTCGACTCGGACTTTCCTGTTCTGCGTCTGCACTCTGACAGAGGCGGAGAGTTCTCCTCTGACCTTCTGCGAGCCTTCTGTCGTGCACGAGGCATCCGCCAGACCTTCACGCTTCCGGACTCTCCGCAGCAAAATGGGATTGCTGAGCGCCGCATTGGCATGGTCATGGACGTCGCTCGTACGCCCATGGTCCATGCGGCTGCCCCCCATTTTCTATGGCCGTTTGCGGTTCGGTATGCGGCGCATCAGATCAACCTTCAGCCCAGGGTCTCCATGAGGGAGACCTCCCCTGCTTTGCTGTGACGGGGAAGGTTAGCGATGCGTCTGCGTTCCGTGTCTGGGGATCTCGGGCGTTTGTCCGCGACTTGTCTGCGGACAAGCTGTCCCCTCGTGCTGTTCCCTGCGTCTTCCTTGGCTTCCCCCCTGACGCGCCGGGCTGGCAGTTCTACCACCCCACCTCGCGCCGTGTTCTGTCCTCCCAGGACGTCACGTTTGACGAGTCGGTTCCCTACTACCGTCTCTTCCCCTACCGCACTGCGTCCCTCCCCCCCCCGCCGCTCTTCCTTACGCCAGGTCCCCCTCCGGTAGACCCCCTCCCCCCTCAGGGTCCTGCCCCTTCAGGTGTGTCTCAGGTAGACGCAGTCGACCCTGTCGAGGTAGCTGTTGACTCTGGTGCTGCTAGGGGTGCTGAGCCTGCGGGTGCTGGGTCTAGGGGTGCTGACTCTGAGGGTGCTGAGCCTGGGGGTGCTGACTCTGGGGGTGCTGCGCCTAGGGGTGCAGAGCCTGGGGGTGCTGACTCTGGGGGTGCTGCGCCTGGGGGTGCTGAGCCTGGGGGTGCTACGCCTGGGGGTGCTGCGTCTGGGGGTGCTGAGCCTGGGGGTGCTGCGTCTGGGGGTGCGGAGTCTGAGGGTACTGGACCTGCTCGTGAGGCGTCTGGCGGTGCTGGGCCTGGAGGTTCTTCGGGTGCTTCGTCCCGGCGGGAGCTACTCTCTCCACAGGAGCTGCGTGAGTGGTTTGCCCGGCGCTGGAGGCGAGCTGCTGGAGCTGGAGGTGCTGCGGGTGCTGGAGGTTCTGCTGCTGCTGAGGGTGCTGGTGCCGCGGGTCCCGGAGGTGCTCGTACTGGGAGTACTGGAGCTGCTGGGCCTGCGGGTGCTTCTCGTACTGGAGCTGGTGGTGCTTCGGGCGTCGATGCTACTGAGGGTGCTGGAGCTGGACCCGCTGCGTCTTCTGGTGGTCCGGCTGAAGCTGGAGCTGCTGGGGGTGTTGGCGCTGAGGGTGCCTCTGGTGCTGGTGCCTCTGAGGGTACTGGAGTTGGCGCTGCTGGAGCTGGGGGTGCTGCTGGCGCTGGTGCTGTCGTTCGGGGTGCTGGTGCTGTCCCTTCTGGTGCTGGTGGTGCTGAGCGGCCGCGGCCGTACTTCGTTCCGCTCCTTGAGCAGGTTCTTGGTCTTCCGCCCTCTACTAGTCCGGCTCCTCCCTTAGAGTGTCCACCGCCTGTCCAGTCCGAGTCACAGTTACAGCCTACCTCTCCTCTGCCTGCTCCTTCTCCCTACACTGGTCCTACTGGAGGTCTTGCTGAGCGTCGTGAGCCTGCGTCTCGTCCTGCGTCGCCTATCCGTGCTGCTCGCACTAGTAGTCGTGGTTCGCGTCACCGTCCTCCCCCTGTCCCCGGCACGCATCGGATGTCTCTGCGTCTCTCCACTGCTCCGCTGCGTGCCCCTTTGCCTTCTCCTCCTGAGTCCTCTCTTCCTGTTCTTGCTGACCCGGAGTCGGACTCCCTTCGTGCTGCCAGTCCTACTGTCACGCGTCTCCTTGCTACTGTCGTCACTGACCCTTCCTTTGAGTCCGCTGCTGCGTCTGCCTTAGTTTCTGAGCTTGTCGACTTCGCTGCTCGCTGTCGCCTAGACTACGCTGCTAGTCTTGTCGCTGAGTCTGAGTCTGTCTGTCCTCCGTCCGTCGGGGGTGAGTGTGCCCTTGGCACGGACGTCCTTGAGGACAGGCAGGAGGAGTTCCAGTGCTTTGCTGCTGCTTCACCTCATCTCGTGTCCATGCTGCTTGCCCCTGAGGGAGACCCGGATGCACCAGACATCCCGACTCCGCGCTCTTACGCGGAGGCGATAGAGGGTCCCTACTCCTCTCAGTGGCAGGCAGCCATGGATGCAGAGATGGCTTCCTGGAAGTCCACAGGCACCTACGTCGACGAGGTTCCCCCTCCTGGGGCGAACATCGTCAGTGGCATGTGGATTTTCAGGGTGAAGCGGCCGCCGGGTTCTCCGCCTGTCTTCAAGGCGAGCTACGTGGCTCGTGGCTTCAGTCAGCGGCAGGGAGTTGACTACTTTCAGACCTTCTCTCCCACCCCGAAGATGACCACTCTTCGGGTACTGCTGCACATAGCCACTCACCGTGACTACGAGCTTCACTCTCTTGACTTCAGCACTGCTTTCTTGCAGGGCAGCCTGCACGAGGAGATCTGGCTGCGCCGCCCACCTGGCTTCACTGGGTCTTTTCCTCCTGGCACCCAGTGGAGCCTCCGGCGGCCAGTCTACGGTCTCCGCCAGGCACCCCGTGAGTGGCACGACACACTGAGGACTACACTTGCGGCTCTTGGGTTTGCTCCTTCTACTGCCGACCCGTCGCTGTTTCTGCGCACCGACACTTCTTTGCCGCCGTTCTACATCCTCGTGTACGTCGACGACTTGGTCTTTGCCACAGCTGACACTGCTGGACTCGCCCACGTGAAGTCCGAGCTGCAGAAGAGACACGCGTGCACAGACCTGGGTGAACTGCGCAGCTACCTTGGCTTGCAGATCACCCGGGACAGAGCACAGCGCACCATTACCCTGACTCAGTCACACATGGTGCAGCAGGTCCTTCAGCGCTTCGGCTTCACGTACTCCTCGCCTCAGGCCACTCCTCTGTCTACTCGCCACTCGCTCTCAGCTCTGCCTTCGGATGAGTCCGTAGAGTCGAGTGGCCCGTACCCAGAGCTTGTTGGCTGCCTCATGTACCTGATGACCTGCACTCGACCTGACCTTGCATACCCTCTTAGCATTCTGGCACGCTATGTTGCTCCTGGGAGACACAGACCAGAGCACATGGCTGCAGCGAAGAGGGTGTTGCGCTACTTGTGCAGTACGTCGGGCATGGGGCTTGTGCTTGGAGGGCGGAGTCCAGTGGTCCTCACTGGTCACGCAGACGCTTCTTGCGCTGACGACCAGGCTACGCAGCGGTCGTCACAGGGTTACACCTTCAGCCTTGGCTCCGGCTCTGTTTCGTGGCGGTCTACCCGCTCGTCTTCTGTTCTCGGCTCCAGTTGTGAGGCTGAGATCTACGCAGGGGCCATGGCTGCACAGGAGCTACGCTGGCTCACCTACCTGCTGACTGACCTAGGAGAGCCGCCTCGTTCTCCTCCACTTCTGTACGTAGACAACAAGGCTATGCTGGCCTTGTGTCGGGAGCACAGACTGGAGCACAGAACGAAGCACATCGCTCTTCGCTACTTCCTTGCTCGTGAGCTGCAGCAGCGCGGTCAGCTGCGTCTTGCTTACGTGGCCTCTGAGGCCAACACTGCTGATATCTTCACCAAGGCACTTGCGCCTTGTGACCATCAGCGCTTCTGTAGTCTGTTAGGTCTTGTACCTACCTTGCCTCACTTGCTCACTTCTTGACCTTGTTTGTACTGTTACATATATATATACCTGCTCTTGCTTGTTTAGCGTTATATATATGCGTGTACTCATGTATGTGAACTGGCCTTGTGGCCTTGAACTTGTGCTCGGAATGTGTGGTGACGTTGTGATCCACCCTGAGCTTGCTTTGCCTTGCTTTTCTTGACTGGTCTTGTGACCCCTTGTTCTCCCCCACTTTGCCTATGGGGGTGTGTCAAACTTATATGATCTAGCCTGTGTAGGCTGTAGCGGGTTAGATACTAAGGGGTACACAATTCTAGGGTTTTATATTTGTATCACTTTCATTCCTTAGTTCATCCATTCTTGTTCTAAGTTTCTCACTCGCCAGCTCGGCGTCGCCGTTACTTCCTCTCGGCCGTATCTTAACCTTGATCAGAGCCTAAACCGGTCGTTCATCGCTGGTCAACAGGGAGCTACCTCTAGGTAGCAACCCCGCTGGCTCTCCCTGGCACCACTCTGCGTTTGTTGCTTGCTGGGTTTGGGTTCACTTGGCTGAGTACTTGATTGTTCGCTAGTCCTCCATTGCTGCTCCGCCCTCCCTTCTATCACGCACCACCATTTCCCTGCCAACAGAGGAGCATAGGAGGGCAGAGCTCCCACTACACTGCACTTCCGCCCTCTCTTCTATCACGCACCACCCCTTTCCTTCCAACAGAGGAGCATAGGAGGGCTGATTTGCTCCTTCACCGCACCTTCGCCCTCCCTTCTATCACATGCTTATGTGCTAGCTTCTAAAGCTAGTAACGCAGTGATGACTATGCTTGAAGCTGCCGCCAAGTTAGTTTCATTGGGGCCATTGTGGTTTGTAGTTTCCAGAAGAGAAATGGGCTGTTGGAGGGGAAGTTGGATGGCAAGGATGGGTTTGTAATAGGCTGTGCGTATGGTTGCATGTGTTTCTAGTTAGAAGTAGGCAAGAGAGGCTACATGTGTGTTTGGCCACTGGTACACAAAATGTGGCTTGTTTATTTTTTACGAAATGTGGCTAGTACGCGGCATTCATTATTCCCCCAAACTAACCTCCAAATCCGCCAACGAATCCACTACCGGGGATTCACATCAACCGCAAAACACTATGTTTATATGAGACCCTCTTTCTAAGATAACTAGAGTGTCAAGGGGGAAAATGCGTAGGGAATCCAACTGGTTGGATTGGGTAACAATTGGGTAAACTATTTATATCCTTCCATGCGGTGTAACAATACACCGTGTATTATTGCCGTGACCGTATATCATGCCATGACGAAATGATGTGGACTCTCGTGCCCAATTGTACATAGTCCCTTGCTGATGGTGGCATTATGTCACTATCTTTTATAGTTTCTCCCCTCCTTGTTTTTTTTTTTTTTTTTTTTTTTTGCAGAGCACCTAAGAAGGGCTACTAGCTGGTACATCGTATCAAATGATTGTTGTGACTTCTTTCTTCTTTATTTATTTAGGGTACTCTTCTTTACCTCTTGATAAAATGATAACCACATCTTGTTTTCACCAATAGTGTCCCTAAGAGGAATATATGAACGAAACATTTATCGCCAACGCTATCTTTCATAATAGGGATTACCACCCACACGTTTCAAGCAATCTTAGCGGGCTGATTAGCCCCTTGCCCGCGTTGCGGGCAATCGGCTATTCCGTGGCCGGGCTCGCGGCAGTAAAATCAACGTCCGTCGCCATCCCGACGCCAAGTCCAATTGCGATCCCCTTGGCCTCGATTGCGAGGGGCGGGATTCGGGCGAGATGCGGCGGTGGGCCGATGCGGCCTCTTCTTGCTGGCCGCCACAATTTGAGAGGCTGCCTTGACGTTTTTGTCCTCCACCACCTCGCCATACTTAATCTTTAAGGCCATGTTGACCACCTCGAAACCGCGTTGATGCGCGGTGAACAAAAAATGAATCTTTTCTTCAGCCTCGTCAACTATCTGCTGCAGGTAATCGGTAAGTTGCTTGCCGCCGTGTGAAGGTATGATGGAAATAGCATGACGTGCAATAGCTTGAATGCGTTCGAAACTAAATAGTTGAGTGCGAATGCCGTCATTTTTTACGAGAGAAGAACACAATCGAGGGTGTGCAGGAGGAATGGGGGCCAGGATAGGGGGTGCTGTAGTGGGCTTGGGACGAACGATATTACCTTCGTCGAGGTTCTCGGAATTGACGTGGTCGCCGTCGTCCTCACCGTCGGGATTAAGAGGAGGAGGAGGAGTGCGGGGGCGAGGTGCCGTTGCTGCGACGGGACGTACGGGATCAGCTGTTGCTGCAGGTTCACCAGCGTCGCCGCGCTGAAGCGCCGCGAGAAGCCCGAGCACGTGCCGAATCGCCTCGTTATTATTTGTTGCCACTCCAATGTTGCTTCCATTATAACGCGCCGAGTTGTTTTCCGCTGAACGGCGCTCTGTCAAAGCACTGGATCTGGCTATAACGCGATCTCCGCCAGTTTCGGTAAAGATTCGTCGCAGGCTCTGCTGGCTGGCGGGGTCAAGGCGAGCAATAATTTCGGCGATTTCCGAAATACCAGCTGCCTGATTGCGCATATCCTGATGGTCGCCTTGATTCGCCCGGCGATTTGCAGAATCAGGGCGACGATTATCGCGCGCAGGATCCCGGGTCTGCCGGTCGCGATCTGCACGCGCAGGATCCTGGTCGCGATTTGCACGTGCAGAATCGCGATCGCGATCTGCCCGAGCAGAATCGCGTTGATTGCGATCTGCTCGGGCAGATTCGCGATGCTTGCGACCTGCAGGCGCAGGACCGCTATCATTGCGGTCTGCAGGCGCAGGACCGCGATCATTGCGGTCCTGCGCCTGGGGTGCTGGGGCCGGCCGAGCTGGGGCCTTTTCGCCTGGCAGTGACGCGTCCGCAGCTGCACGTGGGGAACGACCCTCGCCTTGAAATCCGGGAGGACCTCCGAGATCGTTACCGCCGTTACCACCATTTCGACGGGAACCTTCGGGATCAGGTGCAGAAATGGGCGCGCCATTTAGCAGCTCCAGCGCAGTCAAGGTCCGGTTTCCGTCATTTTGACGAGGAGATCGTGAGCGTTCACGCTGGGAAGAGGAAACGCGATCCTCGTCCCTCGTCGAAGATCCGCGCCTGCCGCTGCTGCGCGTAACCATTACGGCGGAAACAAAACCAGTAGCCATGGACGAAAGTCTGACGTTGATTACGTCTTCAACCAGTGTGCTCCTATGCCTTCCTCTAGGCATAGATTGGGTTTAGTGAGTGTGTTGAAGCAAATCAAGATCTGAAAATTAGAATGAGACTAGGTAAGGTTTGCTTATTGCTTCAGTTAGGTTTGGCGTTGCTTACCGTTGTTTTGCAACGGTGCCTTCGCCCAACCAACGGTTCCTTTTCTCCAAACAAATACTTTGAGTCCCCTCCCCTTACCTCGCAATAATTTTGACTACACCTTTCCTATTGTCTTGCTTTGATATTACTATATCCAGCATGACACCTCCGCCCTCCATTCTATCATGTACCACCTTTTTCTTCCAACAAAGGAGCACAAGAGGGCAGAGCTACTCCTCCACTGCACCTCTGTCCTCTCTTCTATCACGCTCCACCCTTTTCTTTCCGACATAAGAGCAGAGGAGGGCAGAGCTACTCCTCCACTGCACCTCCGCCCTCCCTTCTATCACGCTCCGCCCTTTTCCTTCCAACAGAGGAGCATAGGAGGGCAGAGCTACTCCTCCATTGCTGCTCCGCCCTCCCTTCTATCACGCACCACCATTTCCCTGCCAACAGAGGAGCATAGGAGGGCAGAGCTCCCACTACACTGCACTTCCTCCCTCTCTTCTAACACGCACCACCCCTTTCCTTCCAACAGAGGAGCATAGGAGGGCACTACACTGCACTTCCGCCCTCTCTTCTAACACGCACCACCCCTTTCCTTCCAACAGAGGAGCATAGGAGGGCTAAGTTGCTCCTTCACTGCACCTTCGCCCTCCCTTCTATCACGTGCTTATGTGCTAGCTTCTAAAGCTAGTAACGCAGTGATGACTATGCTTGAAGCTGCCGCCAAGTAATTTTCATTGGGGCCATTGTGGATTGTAGTTTCCAGAAGAGAAATGGGCTGGTGGAGGGGAAGTTGGATGGCAAGGATGGGTTTGTAATAGGCTGTGCGTATGGTTGCATGTGTTTCTAGTTAGAAGTAGGCAAGAGAGGCTACATGTGTGTAGGGAATCCAACTGGTTGGATTGGGTAACAATTGTGACCAACCAACACAAAGGACAAACCAGGTTGGGGAACGTTCTAACCTTCACACTGGTTGGAAGTCCAACCAACCAAATTGTGCAGACACCTTTTGCAAGTTCTCTTGTGAATGTTCACAGGTATTGAATGCTTATTGGTTTACAATGTTTGTGCCACCTAGGCAACCCCACCTTATGAGCTCCTCCACCTTGACCCTTCGAAGACCTCCTTGTTGACATGCCATAATTCAGATAGAAGGGTGACTGACATGCCAAAAACTGTAGGCAGGCGCCACACTGTGCCCACGTCTCCTGCTAATACTTCGACGTAAATTTCAGGTCACAATTGCTGATTATCGTCTAAGGTAACCGTGTAGGCGTACGATGGTTGAGATGAAAGTCTTTGTTGTTTCTTGGCAGTGATTTCCGTGCGTCATGGTGTGAGATGCGCCATCTTCGTTAATTGATCAACGATGACCAATACCAAGTTGGTGCCACTAGTGTCAGCTGGCAGGCCTGTGACAAAGTCCATCGTCACTTGTTGCCACGCTCGTTCAGGCGGCTCAAGGGGCTGCAGCAATCTGGCTGGCCTTTGTCGCGATGACTTCATGGCTTGGCAGGTCGGATAAGTTGTCACGTAGTGCTGCACGTCTGACAATATGACGGGTCTTGCGCTGTATTAATTTCAGCATCTTGTCGATGTCGAAATGCCCGGTGACGTTAGAGTCGTAAACCTCCACATTAGCACCTCTCGTACCAGCCGGTATGATGTGACCAAATCTAGTTGGTACCGGCTTTGAAGAAATACTTCCCATGAGGTTTTATGGCCCGGTGATGTTGGCTACGCTGAAAGAAGCGATTGGTCATGTATCCGTGGGTAAATTGCCCCGATAATAGCGGGTTGGACCGGGCAATTATTACTGTAATAATCATACCGGTTTCAACTACACAATCGAGTGATCGTGTAGTTGAAGTTGATGGGATCAAGGACGGAGCCTAGGAAGATTACGGGGACCGGAATATCTCAAATCGTTCGACTAAGTTTCTAGACAGAAAAGCTGTATTCACAAGACACGTCGCCGACGAAAAATGCATTGTTAGAACTTCACAAAAGTCGAGTATGTTGTAGCTCGAATCCTTAGCTATCATTCCCAATTTGGACTCCAATAGGCAGCCTATTGCCGAAATCCTGTAGAAGGACGGCGCTGATAGAGAAATCGATGGCGTCGATTACGACTTCGAACGGTCGAGATGGGTCAAATAGTCGACGTACTGGGGTTGGCCTCGAAATGTTTTGGGGATTGTCAAAGGCCGATTGCTCTCGCTCCCCCCACAAGAAAAAAGTGGGCTTGCACAGAAGGTCGGCCAATGACTTGGTTACGCCTGCCATATTTGGGACAAAGCGGCGGATGTAACTCACAATTCGTAGGAAACTTTGCAGCTCTGCGACGTTCGTCGGCGGCTTCCACTAGGAAATAGCTGTAACTTTTCGACGGTCAATATAGATTCCTTCACCCAAAACCACGAGCCCGAAAATCCCTAGTTCCAACTTTGGAAACTCGTACTTAGAGCCCTTCGTAATTAGTTGGTTCTGTTGTAAGCGCCGAAACACTTCTTCCATATCCCTTAAATCATCATCCCGAATCTTGTTGTACACCACAATGTTGTCGAGGTAAACAATGGCTGCTACATCGAGCAAGTCCCGGAACACCTAGTTCATGGTTAGCTGGAACGTTGAAGATGCTTTCGTCGGTTCGAACTGTCAGAACCATATTTTAGGCTGTAGTAGGGTTGACAATATGGGGTACAACTCTTTTAGGTTTTTCATATTTGTACCCACCTGCTTCCTAGTTGATTTCATTCCTCGTACTTTTCTCACATGGTATAGAGCGGGTTCCCTAGTGGGACCGTTTTTTTTCAAGGGCCCACCACTTGAATTTTTTTTGTCCCTGCCCTGCCCGAAGCGCGCATCGGGCTCTGCCCTACGGCCGCCCTTAGCGGCCCGCCCTGCCGTCGCGGCCCTTAGCGGCCCGCCCAGCCGCCCTTAGCGGCCCGCCCGCCCCTTCGTCGCTGCCCTGCGCGGCCCGCCCGCCCCTTCGTCGCGGCCCTGCGCGGCCCGCCCGCCCCCTTCGTCGCGGCCCTGCGCGGCCTGCCCGCCCCTTCGTCGCGGCCCTGCGCGGCCCGCCCGCCCGTCGTCGCGGCCCTGCGCGGCCCGCCCGCCCGTCGTCGCGGCCCTCCACGGCCCGCCCGCCTCGTCGTCGCGGCCCCTTACCCTGCAGCAGCCGCCGAGGCCCCGTGGCCTGCAGCAGCCGTCGCCCCTGCTGCCGCCGTAGCGGCTCTGCTGCCGCCGTCGAGCCTGCAGCCGTCGGTGCGACCGCCGCTGTCATCACCGCTGCGACCACGCCGTCGCCGCCCTGCCATGCTGCCCTCACGCGGTCCTGACCTGCCTCCGAGCCGCGGCCCTGCCCTGCCGCCTTGTCGCGGCCCCTACCCTGCCGGCGCGCCACGGCCCTGCCCCACCAGTCGCGGCCTCTACCCTCCCCTCCCGCCGCTGGTAAGCGCACCGCCGCACCCACGCCGCCTTGCGAGCCGCGCCGCCCTGCCGAGTCGCGCTACGCCTGCTGCTACTGCTGCTGCTAAGATACTGCTGCTGCTCCTGCTGTCATGGCTAGCCCTAATGTCCTTACCTTCGATGCTGAGGGTCGAGCGGTCGATTTTGAGGTCAGGGTCGATGATCTGCAGCTCTTTCTGCAGTGCGATAGCAAGGACGGAGTCTCTCTTTTTTATCTCACGTCTGGCGCCTCTGCTGCACCTGCTGCCGATGCTGACAGTACTGTTCGCTCGCAGTGGACCATGCACGATGCTGCTGCGCGTCCTGCTATTCGCAGTCACCTGCCGTCTGCTGAGCGCGCGCACTTTAGCCAGTACAAGACCGCTAGGACTCTGTACGACGCTATTGTTGCACGCTACTCCTCCCCTGCCACTGCTGCCCTTAGCCGCCTCATGCTGCCGTACCTGTTCCCTGACCTAGCTGCTTTTGCCACAGTCGCTGACCTCATTACGCACCTCCGCACTAGTGACACCCGCTACCGCGCTGCGCTTCCTGCCGAGTTCTGCGCCGCGAACCCCCCCACTATGTACATCACTCTCTACTACCTCGTCACCCGGCTCCCTGACTCCCTTCGCTCGGTTAGGGACCACTTCCTCTCCCTTTGCCCCACCACGCTCACCATTGACCTCCTCGAGGAGCGCCTCCTTGCAGCAGAGAAGAGAATAGTCGCTGTAGGAGCCTCTCGTGGTGACCCTCGTGCCCCTTTCTTTGAGGGGTGCTCCCTCGTCCCTCTTTTGCCCTCTCTTGCCTCTACTGCTGCTGTCGACCTCGTTGGCACTGAGTCGGTCGGCGCTGCATCTGCTCCTAGTGGGAGGCGTCGCGGCGGCAAGAGCAAGGGGGGCAAGGGTGCTGGAGGGGATGGCGGGGGCGGCGGTGGTGGCGGTGGAGGCGGCGGAGGGGGTGGGGGTGGAGGTGGGGGTGGTGGCGGGAGTGGGGGCTTCGGTAGCGGTGGTGGAGGTGGAGGCGGCGGAGGCAGCGGCACTGGGGGTGGAGGTGGCGCAGGCAGCGGCGGCGGTGGGGGTGGCGGCGGCGGTGGTGCTGGTCAAGGTGGCGCTGTGCAGCGGGGAGGCTTTGGCGGTGGGGTGACTCCACTGAGATCCCACGCTGGGGTGATCTGCTTGAGTCGAGGGTTTCTATCTTTGATCTTGATTATGATGCTATCCTTGCTGCTATGTATGTTGTGTCTATTAGTGCTGAGGGTGACTGTTACCTGTGTGTTCCGCCCGACCCGGGCATTGGGGCTGCTGCTCTAGATGCTAGTGCGTCTGCTGCTCCAGGTGCTGGTGAGTCTGCTGCCCCAGGTACTAGTTAGTCTGCTCTCTCAGGTACCGCGTCGGTTCAGGCCTTGCACACTTTCACCCTTGACTCGGGTGCTTCCCGCTCCTTCTTTCGCGACTGCACCACACTCTCGCCGCTCAGTCGGCCAGTGGCAGTCTCTCTGGCTGACCCCTCTGGAGGTCCGGTCCTTGCACACTCCTCCACGGTCCTGCCGTGTCCGGCGGTCCCGTCTGGCTCTCTGTCTGTCCTCCACCTCCCCTCGTTCTCCACGAACTTGGTGAGTGGAGCTGACCATCAGGACGCGTGGGTTGACCAGTTCACTCCTGGAGGTCAGCGGGTGACCCACTGTTCGTGTACTCGGACGGGCCAGCAACGGGCCACGTTGACCAGTCAGCCTGGGTCGAGCCTGTACACCCTAACTACCGTGTCTCCTCAGGTTGCTGAGTCTGGTCAGGTAGCTGCGTCGGGTCAGGTGTTTGCTGCAGCGTCCCGGTCTGGTCCTAAGTCTGCCTCTGCTCGTGTCGCCTCCTATCTCACCAGACTCTCCTCTGGAACCACCGCCTTGGTCACCCCTCCCTGCCTCGTCTCCGAGGCATGGCCTCCTGTGTCCTTGTCACTGGTCTTCCCCGGTCTCTCCCTCCCCTCCCCCCGGGGCCTGCCCCTACCTGCGTTCCTTGCGTCGAGGGGCGGCAGCGCGCCGCTCCTCACTCCTCCGAGTTCCCTCCGACGGAGGCTCCCTTGCAGACTCTTCACATGGACGTGTGGGGCCCAGCCCGCGTCCGTGGACAGGGTCACGAGCGCTACTTTCTGCTAGTCGTTGACGACTACTCGCGTTACACCACAGTCTTCCCCTTGCGCCGCAAGGGTGAGGTCACTGAGGTGCTGATCGATTGGATCCGCGCTGCCTGTCGTCAGCTCAGCGAGAGTTTCGGCTCGGACCTTCCTGTTCTGCGTCTGCACTCCAACAGAGGTGGAGAGTTCTCCTCCGACCTTCTCCGAGCCTTTTGTCGTGCGGAGGGCATCCGCCAGACGTTCACGCTTCCGGCCTCTCCGCAGCAAAATGGGATTGTTGAGCGCCGCATTGGCATGGTCATGGACGTCGCTCGTACGTCCATGATCCATGCGACTGCTCCCCATTTTCTGTGGCCGTTCGCGGTTCAGTACGCGGCAAATCAGATCAACCTTCAGCCTCGGGTCTCCCTGCCGGAGACCACACCTACTCTGCGGTAGACGGGGAAGGTTGGCGATGCATCACAAAAACCCTATGCCAAGTTTGGACGAATTTTGATTTCGATTGTCTTCGCGTAAAAAAATCCGGAGCCAATTTGGACCGACGGTTGGAGTCATTTGATAGGAGCTCCGAGACACATCTCGCGACAAGGTTTGGCTCGGTTCAAGTTCCAATTTGGCACGCGAGCTTTCCGGATGACATTCGTGTTGGTGCAACCCTACGGTTTGCACTCGGCTTGTTGTCCGTGTGCGTGAATGTGTGTGTGTATGGAATGGTATGAGAGCATGGGATAATATATATTTCATGCTTATAATTGTGTGTGAATGTTGAGTCATGATGTCGAGTGTGTGTGTCGAGTCAATAGCGAGTTATCGCTAGACGCGTGTTACGCGGTCGTTTGTGTCTCGCGCGCGGTTTCTATTTTGTCGTGCGCGGTTTCTATTTTGTCCTGTGTCGAACGTTCGGCGTGTCGCAGGTGTGTGCAGCAGACCCATCAAGAACTCAAGGATGAGTTTGTGATGAAGAGCCCGAGCCTTGGTGTCAAGCCTCAAGTGATTTCGAAGCTTGCCAAAAGGGTACACCTCAAGATATTGAAGATAGTTACATTACTTTGTGTAGTGTAACATTTCACTTGGTGTAGGCCCTAGTGAAGGGTAGTTTCGAGACCCTTCGTGGTTGGGGACAGTGTGGCACTGTTCCACATCACTGTACCTCGGCTCTTGGGGTTTGTAGGAGCTGGGAGTCATTCCCAACTCGTAACTCTTCCTATCTTGTGTTCTAAGACTATAGTGGCTGCCATAGTACCGCTCGTTCAAACCGACGCTGTGTCGTCAATTCTTTATCAAATCGTGCAATCTAAATTGCTAATTGTAGACGACGTAAAGACGCTCCAGATCCAATTTGAATCAAGTCATTTGCAGCTGTGAGCAGAACGCTATCAACGTTTGAAGCCACTGTGCAGAAATCCGTCGGTGCTCTCTATCTTTCGTTTTAGGCACATTCAAGCCTATTGTGACTATAACAAGTGGTATCAGAGCCCCTTGAAGCAGTTTCGACAATTTCTGGACCTGAGGAAAGGGGTGGCAGAGGTGCTGGTGGCAGTGGAGAAGCTCAAGCTCAAGGCCAACCCCGTGATTCAGCCATGGCGCCCATGCAACCAAGTCTTGGCCCACCTAGGGATGAGCCTAGGGTGTTTGGGCTTGACAAGTTCAACGGTGACAACTTTGCTGAATGGTCCTTCACGATGGAGAACATCTTTGACCACTATGACCTGCTGGAGGTGATGGAAGGAACGGAGAAGCGCCCCGAGAACGACCCGGAGAAGAGCCCGTGGGTGCGGAAGAGCGCACAAGGCTATCTCTTACTTGGGCAAGCGTTGGGGAGCAGTCAGATCCGTCACATCAAGCCATTCCAGCGTGAACCAGAGAAAGGACCAAAGGCATGGGCTGCTCTCAAGGGTGTACATGCTCCTGCAACAGCGGCGGTAGCGGTGGTGTTGGAACGGCAAATGGCGGCACTACGAATTGAAGAAGACGAAGCGGTTGAAGAAGGGGTGCAGAAATTCTTCGACTTGTTGACGCGGCTTGAGGGAGTTGATTTGAACTACAGTGAGCTCCAAAAGAAGACCAAGTTGCTGGCCTTACTCCCAGGGTCATGGTCCTCGCTCATCATCAACCTTAATCGCGACTTGCCCCGCCTCTCGCTTGAAGACGTGAAGCGAGCTATCCTTCAAGAGGATTTCCGCCGCCGTGAGTTGGCGAGTGCGGATGGCGCTGGGGCAGCGAGCATCGGCCGTGGATATGGTCGAGGAAGAGGCAGAGGACGAGGGGGAGGAAGGTTTGGTGGCAGCAACTTCGGCGGAGGCCGCAGGAGTGGCGGTTACGGCAGCGACGACAAGAGCTACGGACGCGGTCGCGGCCGATTCGACGGCGAGTGTCACTATTGCCACAAGAGCGGACACATGTGGCGCGACTGCTACAAACTCCCTGATGGTTGGACCCCTGCTCAAGGCCAAGAGGGTAGAGGAGCAGGAGGAGGGAGAGGACGAGGCCGTGGAGGCCGTGGCGGTCGCGGTGGCGGAGCTGCAAACATGAAGAGCGGAGACAACGACAAGGACCCGAGCGACGATCGATACCCGGGTCTATTCTACTTCGTGTCGACGCAAGTACCGGCTGGTCCAGAGAAGGATGAAGGCTTTGAGGAGCCAGCAGCTGTGGGGAAGGTGACCCTACACCCCCTGGACTATTGGGTGATTGATAGTGGCGCTACCTATAGCATGACACCTCGCCCGGACTTGCTCACCGAACTCGAGCCGTCACCGGTGAAGCATGTCACATCGGCTTTGGGGCAGCGAGCAGAGGTGAAAGGCATGGGCAAGGCCATGTTCAAGGGTGCTGATGGGAAGATGGTGGGCCTCAAGAACGTGCTTTGGGTGCCCAGCCTTGCTGCAAACCTGATTTCCGTGCGGCGGTTGGCAAAGGCCGGCATTGACACGAACTCGAAGGGAGCCAAGACCTACACCGCAAGGCTTGGCGATCGAATTCTTTGGGACCTTCATGAGGACGGATGTCTACAACGAGATGTGGCAGATCCCAGTGGTCCCTATGCCTAAGGAGAGGCAAGTGGCAGCAAGCATCAGCACCAAGGATGGAGCGGTCGGTAGCGACGATGGCGCGAACGGTCGCGCTAAGGAGAATGAGCTCAAGAAGAGGAAACCTGGAGGGACCAGCAAGTTCAGTGAACCTAAGGAGAGTGGTGCAGCAACCAAGGAGCAGCAAAAGAGTGAGGAGAACCCAGAGGCAGCAGCGGAGGAGGACTACGGAGAGAGTATGTGGGGCGCTATTGCGAGCGCGGCATTCTCCAATCCAACTTCGGCTACGGGGGAGTGTGATTGGCTCACCTTGCATCGGCGCATGGGGCATGTGGCCCTGCCCATCTTGCAGCAGCTAGTGAAGAATGAGATGGTTGCTGGCATACGTGTGAAGGGGGAGCCCGATGAGGTGCTTGGCTGCCCGACGTGCATTCAAGCCAAGTTCACCCGGTTTCCGTTCCCTAGTTCGGAGGCAACGGCAAAGGCACCGCTTGATGAGGTGGTGATGGACGTGGTGGGCCCCCTGAAGCTTGGAGCTGCTGGAGCTGAGTATATTCTCACCATTGTCGACGTCTACACCCGCATGACTTGGGTGTACGTGCTGGCCAAGAAGAGCGACGTGGCTGAAACGTTGAAGACGGATTGGTTCCCGATGGTGGAGCGGCAACAAGACCGTCTAGTCAAGTCAATCCGCACCGATCGAGGGGGAGAGTTCCTGAGCAAGGAGTTTGGGTTGTGGCTGAAGAAGAATGGTATTCGGCACTCCCTCACCATGCCATACTCCCCTGCAATGAACGGCATCGCCGAGCGAGCGAACCGCACAATCACGGAGGTGGCATGCGGGTTGCTCATTGAAGCCGGGCTACCCGACTATTTCTGGCCTGATGCGGTGCGGAGCGCGTGTGTGGCCAAGAACAGAGCCTTGACTCATGTGGGAGCAGACAAATGGGTGCCCTATGTGGAGTGGCTAGGAAGGAAGCCAAAGGTGGATATGCTTCGGGTGTTCGGGTGCATGTGCATGGCGCTCGTGCCTAAGCATCTTCGGCACAACAAGCTTGGTGCCAAGGCGGTGTGGGCCGTGCACTTGGGCATGGCTCAAAACAGCAAGGGATGGCTTCTTTGGGACCCATTCACCAAGAAGTTCTTGGTGAGCAGGGACTGCAAGTTCATGGAGAACTTCATGTACAAGGATTGGAAGGCGGAGAATGAGGCGAAGATAGGCGTGCGGTTTGGGGAGGTGAAGAGTTCCGGTTTGGAGCATGTGGAGCTGCCTTTGGAGCTGAGCAGCGGCAGCACAACCACAAGGCAATCCTCCCTTGTGAATGGGGGAGAGGAGGCCCATGATGCAGAGGAAGAAGAGGAGGAGGTGCAGCAAGTGAGCGAGCGTGCACCGTCACTCCCTTCCCGTACTACGAGTGCTCCACGGATTCGAGCCACACCGCAGCAACGCTAAGGCCTTCAAGTCCCTGCAGCTGAGGAGGAAGGAAGGGGGAAGAGGAGAGTTCAACCCCCTAATAGGCTGACCTATGATGCGCCGGGAAAGCAGGGCAAGACAGCCCTGGCCGGAGCGGCAATGATGGTCGGAGACGACGAGGAGAGTGACTACGAGGAGTGTGCCTTCGCGTTCTTCTCTCCGGTGGAGATGCCGGGAGAACCAGCAACTCTCAAGGAGGCTTTGGAGAGTAGTGATGCTGAGGAGTGGAAGAAGGCCATGGAGAGTGAGCTGAAGAGCATCGAGGAGAATGACACGTTTGAATTGGTGGAGCTACCGGAGGGGCGTACGGCGATAACGTCCAAGTGGCTCTTCAAAATCAAGTCGGATGCCGACGGCAAGATCGAGCGCTACAAGTCTAGGCTTGTAGCCAAGGGGTACCAGCAGAAGGAGAAGGTGGAATTCAAGGAGCTGTTTGCCCCTGTGGTGAAGCCGACGACGCTGCGAACCCTATTCGCGGGAGCCGCCATCAAAGGATGGGTAGTAAAGCAAATGAACATCGTAACGGCATTCTTTAACGGCATCCTTGAGGAGGAGATTTTTATGGCGCAGCCAGAGGGGTTTGATGATGGTAGTGGCAGAGTGTGGAAGCTGAAGAAGGCCCTCTATGGGCTGAAGCAGGCCCCTAGGCAATGGTACATGAAGCTGCGCGAAGTGTTGGAGGGGATCGGCTTCACTCCCTCAACGGCCGATCACTCCTTGTTCATGCTTGGCGAGGGGGAGCAGAGGAGTTTCATGGTGGTTTATGTGGATGACATCCTCATTTTCTCACCCTCTTCTGACCTTGTGAAGGAGGTGATGCTGAAGCTTCAAGACAAGTTCAAGTGCAAGGCCCTTGGTGACGTGAGCTTCTACCTTGGGCTCCACATCGAACGAGATGTGGAGAAGCGGTGCATGCGGGTGCATCAACGAAAGTACCTGGAGGCATTGGTTGCCAACTTTGGGCAGAGTGAAGGCCATGTGGCTACACCCTTTCCCTCTGGGTTCAAGTGTGTGAAGGGACCAGAGGAGGAGAGCATTGGTGAAGAGGAGAGGCGCCGATTTCACTCGTTGGTGGGCAGCCTCATGTATGCGGCGGTAAACACCCGACCGGACGTCGCGTTTGCTACCGGGCAGCTGGCTAGGGTTGTGCAATGCCCTAATGAGGAGCAGGTAGCAGGTGGAATGAGGGTGGCCAAGTATCTTGGCCAAACACCGACCGTTGGGCTGCAATACTCGGCGGCGGCACAAAGGCGCCAAAAGGGCGCGGATGGTGTTGAACCCGGGCGTTTGTTCCTCACCGCCTACTCGGATGCTTCATATGCATCAGAACCAGAGGACATGACAAGTGTGGGAGGCTTCATATGCTGTGTTGGTGGAGGCCCAACTGCTTGGGAGAGCAAGAAGCAGGTTGACCAAGCTTTGAGCTCGGTGGAGTCCGAGTACATGGCACTCTTCCGTGCCGTACGGGAGATTGTGTGGCAGCGGCGTTTGTTGGCTGAATTGGGGGAGGAGCAGCAAGGACCTACCCCACTGTACTGTGACAGCCAGGGTGCAATTGCTCTTGCTAAGAACCCTATGTTGCATGGACTCACGAAGCACATGAGGGTGAAGTGGCATTGGACGAGGAGCATGGTAACCGCGGGTGAAGTTGAGTTGCGCTACGTGAAGACCACGGGGCAGCCGGCTGACATGATGACCAAGAGGCTGGTGGAGCAGCAGCATTGGAAGTGTTGCAAGCTGGCTGGGATGGCTCTGAACTGAGAGAGCAACATATCCTAAGGCCAACAATCCAAGGGGGAGTTTGTTGGTGCAAACCCTACGGTTTGCACTCGGCTTGTTGTCCGTGTGCGTGAATGTGTGTGTGTATGGAATGGTATGAGGGCATGGGATAATATATATTTCATGCTTATAATTGTGTGTGAATGTTGAGTCATGATGTCGAGTGTGTGTGTCGAGTCAATAGCGAGTTATCGCTAGACGCGTGTTACGCGGTCGTTTGTGTCTCGCGCGCGGTTTCTATTTTGTCGTGCGCGGTTTCTATTTTGTCCTGTGTCGAACGTTCGGCGTGTCGCAGGTGTGTGCAGCAGACCCATCAAGAACTCAAGGATGAGTTTGTGATGAAGAGCCCGAGCCTTGGTGTCAAGCCTCAAGTGATTTCGAAGCTCGCCAAAAAGGGTACACCTCAAGATATTGAAGATAGTTACATTACTTTGTGTAGTGTAGCATTTCACTTGGTGTAGGCCCTAGTGAAGGGTAGTTTCGAGACCCTTCGTGGTTGGGGACAGTGTGGCACTGTTCCACATCACTGTAACTCGGCTCTTGGGGTTTGTAGGAGCTGGGAGTCATTCCCAACTCGTAACTCTTCCTATCTTGTGTTCTAAGACTATAGTGGCTGCCATAGTACCGTTCGTTCAAACCGACGATGTGTCGTCAATTCTTTATCAAATCGTGCAATCTAAATTGCTAATTGTAGACGACGTAAAGACGCTCCAGATCCAATTTAAATCAAGTCATTTGCAGCTGTAAGCAGAACGCTATCAACGTTTGAAGCCGCTGTGCGGAAATCCGTCTGTGCTCTCTATCTTTCGTTTTAGGCACATTCAAGCCTATTGTGACTATAGCAAGTGAGGCCCTGCAGGCACAAGACCTAGCATAGTACAGAAACGCTGATGATCACAAGGCTGAAGTGCCTTGGTGAAGATATCAGCAGTGTTGGCCCGAGAGGCCACGTGAGCAAGACGAAGCTGGCCACGCTGCTGCAACTCTCGAGCAAGGAATTAGCGCAGAGCAATGTGCTTCGTTCTGTGCTCCAGTCTGTGCTCCTGACACAAGGCCAGCATGGCCTTGTTGTCGACGTACAGAACTGGAGGAGAACGAGGCGCCTCTCCCAAGTCGATCAGCATGTAGGTGAGCCAGCGTAACTCCTGTGCAGCCATGGCTCCAACGTAGATCTCAGCCTCACAACGGGAGCTGAGAACAGAAGACGAGCGGCTAGATCGCCACGAAACAGAGCTGGAAACAAGGCTGAAGGTGTAACCCTGTGACGACCGCTGCGTACCCAAGTCGTCAACCCAAGAAGCGTCTGGGTGACCAGTGAGGACAACTCGAGCCCGTCCTCCAAGCACGAGCCCCATGCCCGACGTACTGCACAGGTAGCACAACACCCTCTTAGCTGCAGCCATGTGCTCTGGTCGGTGTCTCCCAGGAGCAACATAGCGCGCCAAGATGCTAAGA
Source organism: Closterium sp. Naga37s-1 (assembly GCA_947471745.1). Classification (NCBI taxonomy): domain Eukaryota; kingdom Viridiplantae; phylum Streptophyta; class Zygnematophyceae; order Desmidiales; family Closteriaceae; genus Closterium; species Closterium sp. Naga37s-1. The sequence goes on along the minus strand of CANJKZ010000203.1, from coordinate 294,970 downwards.
GGGTATGCCAAGTCTCACAACTGGAGCTGAGAAATGAAGACGAGCGTGTAGAACACCAAGAAACTGAACTAGAGCCAAGGCTGAAGGTGTAACCCTGTGACGACCGCTGCGTAGCCTGGTCGTCAACCAAAGAAGCGTCTGAGTGCCTAGTGAGGACAACGTCGCTCCGTCCTCCAAGCACGAGCCCTATGCCTGATGTACTGCACAAGTAGCATAGTACCCTCTTAGCAGCATCCATGTGCACCTTTCAGTGCCGACCACGAGCCACATAGCGAGCCAGAAGGCCAAGAGGGTACGCAAGGTCAGGACGAGTGCAGGTCATCATGTACATGACGCAGCCCACTAGCTCTGGGTAAGGACCACTCGGCTCTATGGACTCGTCCGAAGGTGGAGCTGAGAGCGAGTCATCTGTAGCCAGAGGAGTGGCCTGTGGCAAGGACCAGGTGAAGCCGAAGCGCTGAAGGACCTGCTGCACCATGTGTGACTGAGTCAGTGTGATGGTGCGGCGTGCTCTATCCCGGGTGATCTGCAAGCCAAGGTAACTGCGCAGCTCACCCAAGTCTGTGCACGTGTGTCTCTTCTGCAGCTCCGACTTTACCAGGGCGAGTCCCTCAGTGTCAGCAGTGGCAAAGACCAAGTCGTCGACGTACACGAGGATGTAGAACGGCGGCCGCGAAGTGTCGGTGCACAGATAGAGCGACGGGTCAACAGTAGAAGGAGCAAACCCAAGAGCCGCAAGCGTAGTCCTCAGTGTGACGGGGCGCCTGGCGGAGACCGTAGACTGGCCGCCGGAGGCTCCACTGGATACCAGGAGGAAACGACCCACTAAAGCCAGGTGGGCGGCGCAGCCAGATCTCCTCGTGCAGGCTGCCCTGTAGGAAAGGAGTGCTAAAGTCAAGAGAGTGAAGCTCGTAGTCACGCTGAGCAGCGACGTGCAGCAGAACCCGAAGAGTGGTCATCTTCGGGGTCGGGGAGAAGGTATGGAAGAAGTCAACTCCCTGTCGCTGACTGAAGCCTCGAGCAACGTAACGCGCCTTGAAGACAGACGGAGAACCCGGCGGCCGCTTCACCCTGAAAATCCACATGCCACTGACGATGTTCGCCCCAGGAGGGGGAACCTCGTCGACGTAGGTGCCTGTGGACTTCCAGGATGCCATCTCTGCATCCATGGCTGACTGCCACTGAGAGGAGTAGGGACCCTCTATCGCCTCTGCGTAAGAGCGCGGGGTCGGGATGTCTGGTGCATCCGGGTCTCCCTCAGGTGCAATCAGCATGGACACGAGATGAGGTACAGCGGCTGCAAAGCACTCAAAGTCCTCCTTCCTGTCCTCAAGGACGTCCGTGCCAAGAGCACACTCACCCCCGACGGACGGAGGACAGACAGACTCAGACTCAGCAACAAGACTCGCTGCGTAGTCTAGACGACAGTGAGCAGCAAAGTCGACAAGCTCAGCAACTAAGGCAATGGACTCAAAGGAAGGGTCAGTGACAACAGTGGCCAGGAGACGCGTGACAGTAGGACTAGCAGCACGAAGGGAGTCAGCAACAGCAGGAAGAGAGGATGCAGGTGGAGACGGCAGAGGGACAGGCTGCGGAGCAGTGGAAGGACGAAGGCCATCTGGTGCATGCCACGGACAGGAGGAGGATGCTGACGCGAACCACGACGACTAGTGCGAGCAGCACGAACAGGCGACGCAGGACGAGACTCAGGCGACACAGGACGAGACTAAGGCTCACGACGCTCCGCAAGACCTCCGGTCGGACCAGTGTAAGGAGAAGGAACAGGCAGTGGGGAGGCGGGCTGTAACTATGACTGCGACTAGACATGCTGCGGACACTCTAAGGAAGGAGCAGGACCAGTAGAAGGCGGGAGACCAAGAGCCTGCTTAAGGAGCAGAACGAAGTACGGCCGCGGCCGCGCAGAACCTCCGGAACCAGCAGGGACAGCACCAGCACCCCAAGCGGTAGCACCGACTCCAGCAGCTCCTCCAGCTCCAGTACCTCTAGCAGCTCCAGCTCTAGCAAGACCACCAGAAGCCCCAGCAGCTCCAGCTCTAGTAGCTCCAGCTCCAGTAGCACCACCAGGCCCAGCAGCTCCAGTACCTCCAGTACGAGCACCTCCGGGACCCGTGGCTCCAGAACCCCCAGCAGCTTCAGCAGCAGCAGGACCTCCTGCGCCCGTAGCACCACCAGCTACAGCAGCACGGCTCCAACGCCGAGCAAACCACTCGCGCAGCTGCTGTGGAGCGAATGGCTACCGCCGGGACGAAGCACCCAAAGGACCTCCAGGCGCAGCACCTCCAGACTCCACACGCGCAGGCTCAGCACCCTCAGGTTTCGCACCCCCAGACTCAGCAACCCCAGGCTCAGCACCCCCAGGCTCAGCACCCCCAGACTCAGCACCCCCAGGTTCCGCACGCTCAGGCTCAGCACCCCCAGACCCGGCACTCGCAGGCTCAGCACCCCTAGCAGCACCAGAGTCAACAGCTACCTCGACAGGCTCGACTGCGTCTACCTGGGACACACCTGAGGGGGCAGGACCCTGAGGGGGGAGGGGGTCTACCGGGGGAGGACCTGGCGTGAGGAAGAGCGGCGGGGGGGGGGAGTGGGGCAGCACGGTAGGGGAAGAGACGGTAGTAAAGAACCGACTCGTCAAACGTGACGTCCTGAGAGGACAGAACACGGCGCGAGGTGGGGTGGCAAAATTTCCAACTAGGCGCGTCAGGGGGGTAGCCAAGGAAGACGCAGGGAACAGCACGGGAGGACAGCTTGTCCGCACACAAGTCGCGGACGAAAGCTCGAGATCCCCAGACACGGAACGTTGACCCACATCACAAAAAACCTTGGTTTTTGAAGGGGGTTCGAAGGGGGGTACAGTTCAGGTGTTTTGGTTGGCGAAGTTCCAAAGCCAAATCGCGACCAATCACGGAATGAAATCGGACCGCGTTTGTTTGTCGAAGTCTAGATCGAATTCGCGACTCCGGTACATTGCCGTTTATTTGAAGCGTGCCAAATTTGTTGTGATTTTGTAATTGGTTTTTTAAGCTTTGACTTCCCTAAAATGTGTCTGCTTGAAAATATGCTGGCCATTTTATTACAAGATAAATGCATCACATTTGATACTTATTAAGGAGATAGGTACTGTCCAGGTGGAATGCCTTCACCACATGGACGTGGCGGAGCAGCGCTTCAATCGGAATCACGGAGTACGCGTACATTCCTGTCGTCCACTTGAGGCGAAGGCATCCTGTTGCTGTATCCTCTCCGCTTGCATTCCAATATCTAACGTAAGCCAGCTCCTCCCTCTCTCCACGTATTTTTGTATGGAACAACAGAAGCAACCTTGCATACCACTCCTCTCTCCGACCATACCTTACACCCTCCACTGCAACATCCGAGTACCATGGCCTCTCAAAATAGTTAGGGGTCGCTCGAACGAAGTGAGAAACTCTTGAGAAGCTGGCGTCGTCTGCTGCAGGGATTGCCAGCGATGCATGGGCCTGCATAACAGTTGATGTTAGTCATGTATGATACGAGCCAGCCAAATGATGGTTGATTGCATAAACTTGCAACTACTTACTCGAATCTTGGTGACGCATCCTGCATAACGCATAAGCGCATCCTTGAGGGCAGCTTGGGCACGAGGGTGTTGCTTGGCCCACTTCCTTGCAAACCAGTTGGTGGAGGTGGGTTCTTGTGGTAACTCCACAGGGAGGAAGTATGACTCCTTGATGAGCGTCCGTGTGTCGGTCTCAATCGCCTGCCAACATATGCTATTGATATTATTACATTCTGCATTCATATCCATGCAATTCAAGCACTAAACAGATTTACCTGCCGCATGGCGGTGTCCCGGCCAGCAGGATCATCCACCGGCACCACATCCGGAATGCGCCTAGCATGGAACTTCATGATCTGCCCATCTACATTGCGCTTGTTGGACCGACGGTAGATCCTCTTTACCAACGGTCCGTGCAAATGCTCGAACATGTTGGTGCTGAATTCAGTCACATGACCCGCGCGACGTATGGAGTCAACGTAGTGCGACATGAGATGTGTTTTCACAAGGCACCAAGAGGATGGCTGCTTTGGAAACGCAGCCTGCAACTGCTCAACGAGCCTGATGGGAGTGGGAGATGACAACACATGCAATCACAGAGTCTACTTATTCATATGGTTTTCCTATTCCTGATCCTTTCCTATCAAAGTTTAGCACCAAACATTCTCACAAGATTGCCTACTACAAGAGCACATTTACAGTAGCCAAGCATTCATCCCATGCACGGGGGTTTACATGCGTGGTATTATTACCGAGAGGTCATCTTCTTCAGCTCCCGGAGGGACCGCTCAGTGTGCCCCTGAGGCTGGGAGCACAGGATGTACCAGCCAAGATAGGCACAAACGGCATCCATCTGGGGCTGGCGAAGCAGGCCTGCAAAAACAAACACCATGACCTGCAAAGAATGTGGATAGCAGCAAAGGGGAGGGTGAGCACAGATGGTGTGAGGAGGTGGGACAAACAATGGCAGCATGAGCAGACTGCTTGAGGGTTTAGGCCAGGACAAGCAACAGGGAATGGAGGGTTCATACCTGCATGACGGCCCTGTACTCATAGGCCGCCACACATGCTCCGGTCTCGAAGTAGGCGCTCTCCGGCAGGCGCATGTGATTCAGGCGCGTGCGGTCGCGAATGAGAGACAGGCGCCTGCCCATACACATCAGTTCAGCGGTGGCAAAAGGGCAGAAACATGTCAGTAATAGGACAGAACTTATGGTTTGAGTAAATGGTTGTGGTTGATGTTCATCTTCAGGAGGCCCCTCGTTCACGTCGTTGGGAGTTTCGTCAACGTGAGCTTCAGGCACGCGTGGAGGACCGCTCACACTGACGGCGTTGGATGCGTTAGACGCTGTAGGTGAACCGGGAGCGGCTGGAGCGTCCGACAGAATGTCGTGGACGAATAGCAGAGCGTGAAGACCGGCGGTCGGTGCAGATCGCGTCGGACTTGCCACGGCGGATAGTCCTTGGCAAGGGGTCCGCCGTGACTTATGACCGCCATAAACTTGGGCGTTGGGGAACCATCTGTTGCAAAACTCGCAGACGACGCCTGGTAAAGAGCCCATGTGTTACGGATCTGTTGTAGAGTCGAGAAATCGCCTATGAAGCTACTAGCCGCGATGAAGCTTGTGAACGCATTAAGTACTCCGTTCAAGAAGCCTGTGACAGCTACACGATCATTGCCAATGCGCGCACTGTGCTGGGCGGCCTGTATCACTGCACGACTGGCACTTGACATTGGCGCTAATGTTTATGACTGGCTAACGATGTCGAGCCGCGTGGTCGTTACCAGGCACGATACAGACCGCCCACCTCACGGGCCGTCTTCCCTACAAGGCGTGTCGCCCCCGTTTAGAGTGACCACGACGTGAGCAGAGGAGAATGCGGAGGATCTTAAGTCTCACGGTCGTGTGTGTGCGTCGCGAGCACGGTGAGAAGGACGTGCCTATTGAGTCAAGAACTTGTGTTTAGGAACCGTGCGTGAGAGTCGAGGGGGATGAGGAAGAGCGGGAAGATATCCGTTTGGATCTGTGATTGTGTCGCGAATCGATATAGGGGGGAAATCAGAATCACGTAGGTGAGCTCAAGAGGCTTCAAACAAACATGGAAATGCAAATGTACAATTACAACTTAACAAGACACTCAAGTCATTCATAACAAGTAAACATTCATATCCTTAGGACTGATGTTGAACAACCCTTACTTGATAACGATACGGGAAGTACCCAATAACTCCATGCCCTAACGTATGATTGTTGCGTGGAGCGAATACCTATAGCGTGTCTTCTCTCAAGGTGTAGTGTACCTCTACGCACCGTGCTGAATGAATATGCAAGAATGGATGACAATGTCGTACAATAACACAACGGTTTCAATGTCCATGCAATGTTGGATGACAATGCAACACCATACCACAACGGATTCACCATGTCGCGCTACCCGCAGGCCTGAACGCTGCATCGTCGCACAGTCTAACCATGGCTATCGATAACGCATCTACGCTTGTGCGTTGGGCCTGTGCTTCATACAACTCCTTCTAAGCACCTTGTTTAATGTCTGTGCAAGAATGGATGCCAATGCAACACCATACCACAACGGATTCACCATGTCGCGCAACCCGCAGGCCTGAACGCTGCATCGTCGCACAGTCTAACCATGGCTGTCGATAACGCATCTACGCTTGTGCGTTGGGCCTGTGCTTCATACAACTCCTTCTAAGCACCTTGTTTAATGTCTGTGCAAGAATGGATGCCAATGCAACACCATACCACAACGGATTCACCATGTCGTGCAACCCGCAGGCCTGAACGCTGCATCGTCGCACAGTCTAACCATGGCTGTCGATAACGCATCTACGCTTGTGCGTTGGGCCTGTGCTTCATATAACTCCTTCTAAGCACCTTGTTTAATGTCTGTGCAAGAATGGATGCCAATGCAACACCATACCACAACGGATTCACCATGTCGCGCAACCCGCAGGCCTGAACGCTGCATCGTCGCACAGTCTAACCATGGCTGTCGATAACGCATCTACGCTTGTGCGTTGGGCCTGTGCTTCATACCACTCCTTCTAAGCACCTTGTTTAATGTCTGTGCAAGAATGGATGACACTCCAATGTCAGATTTATATGACATAGCTACTGTAGGCTATAGTGGGGTAGCACATATGGGGTACAGGTTTTCTAGGGTTTGCTTCTTGTACCCAACTTTCACCTAGTCATTCCCATTCCTCGTTTCTTCTCATGGTATCGAGCAGGTTCCCTAGTGGGAACGATTCCTAGGGCCCACCACCACGAAATTTTTTTTTTCCTGCCCGGAGCGCGTTTTGCGCCGGCCCGAGTCGCGCCGCCCTTTCGGCCCGTCGCGCCCGTCGCGCTCGTCGCGCCCGTCGCGCCCGTCGCGCCCGTCGCGCCCGTCGCGCCCGTCGCGCCCATCGCCACCTACCTCCGCGGCCCCGCCACCTACCTCCGCGGCCCCGCCACCTACCTGTGCGGCCCCGCTACCTACCTTCGCGGCCCCGCCACCTCATTCAGCGGCCCCGCCACCTACCTGTGCGGCCCCGCCACCTACCTTCGCGGCCCCGCCACCTACCTGTGCGGCCCCGCCACCTACCTTCGCGGCCCCGCCACCTCACTGTGCGGCCCCGCCACCTACCTCTGCGGCCCCGCCACCTACCTCCGCGGCCCCGCCACCTACCTGTGCGGCCCCGCCACCTACCTTCGCGGCCCCGCCACCTCACTGTGCGGCCCCGCCACCTACCTCCGCGGCCCCGCCACCTACCTGTGCGGCCCCGCCACCTACCTTCGCGGCCCCGCCACCTCACTGTGCGGCCCCGCCACCTACCTCCGCAGCCCCGCCACTTACCTTTGCGGCCCCGCCGCCTCCTCCCAGCGGCCCCGGACGCCGCCCTCTCAGCGGCCCCAGCCAAGCCGCCCAGCCGCCGAGCCGCCCAGCAGCCGAGCCGCCCAGCAGCCGAGCCGCCCAGCAGCCGAGCCGCTGAGCCGCCCAGCCGCCGAGCCGCCCTGTCCGCAGCCGAGCCGCCCAGCAGCCGAGCCGCCCCGCCGCCGAGCCGCCCAGCCGCCGAGCCGCCGAGCCGCCGAGCCGCCCTGCAGCCGAGCCGCCCGAGCCGCCCTGTCCGGTAAGAGCAGCGCCTCTCTCACAGCACTGCCCTCGCCCTACTGTTTGCACTGCTAGTCTACTGCTGTCATGGCTACCCCTAGTGTCCTCGCTTTTGACGCTGAGGGTCGGGCCATTGACTTTGAAGTCTGGATAGATGACCTGCAGCTTTTCTTACAGTGCGACAGAGCAGACGGCCTCTCCCTCTTTGACCTCACTTCTGGTGCCTCTCCTGCCCCCGCTGCTGATGCTGATGCCACCGTTCGCTCCCAGTGGGCCACGCGCGATGCTGCTGCACGTCTTGCTGTGCGTCGCCACCTCCCTACCTCTGAGCGTGCGTACTTTAGCCAGTACAAGAGTGCTCAGACCTTGTACGACGCTGTAGTTGCACGCTACTCCTCCCCTGCCACTGCTGCACTGAGCCGCCTCATGCTACCGTACCTCTTCCCTGACCTTACTGCCTTTCCCACAATCGCTGACCTCATTACGCACCTCTGCTCTAGTGACACTCGCTACCGCGCTACGCTTCCTGCTGAGTTCTGCGCCAAGAACCCCCCCCCCATGTACATCACCCTCTACTACATAGTCACCCGTCTCCCTGACTCCCTTCGCGTAGTCAGGGACCACTTCCTCTCGGTTTGTCCCACCACTCTCACCGTTGACCTCCTCGAGAAGGCCCTCCTCGCAGCAGAAAAGAGCATAGTCGCTGTAGGAGCCTCTCGTGGTGACCCTCGCACCCCCATCTTTGAGGGGTGTTCCCCCTCCCCTCTTTTGCCCTCTGTTGCCTCTGCTGCTGCGGCCGACCTCGCTGGTTTGGAGTCGGTTGGGGCAGCGTCTACCCCTAGCGGGAGACGCCGCCCTGGCAGGGGCAAGGGGGGCAGGGGCGCTGGAGGAGCTAGCGGGGGCGGTGGAGGCGGCGGTGGAGGTGGTGGAGGAGGTGGGGGTGGCGGTGGGAGTGGTGGCGGGGGTGGAGGTGTCGGTGGCGGCAGTGGAGGCGCAGGAGGCAGCGGCGGTGGCGGAGGGAGCGGAGGTGGCGGCGGTGGAGGAGGAGGCGGCGGAGGAGGTGGAGCTGGTCGGGGTGGCGCTGCGCAGAGGGTCAGCTCCGGTGGTGGTCAGCGCCAGCAGCAGCAGCAGCGCACTCGTGACGTCCCCTCCCCTCAGCAGCTCCGTGAGTGGTACACTGCACGCCAGAGGGGTGGGGGTGCTGGTCCGTGCACCTACGTCCTGCGCACCGGCGACCGCGCGGGTGAGCAGTGCGGGGGTGCGCACTCCACCCAGCGCTGCTTTGGCCGCCTCACGGACGCTTGGCGTCACCAGTTCCCTGAGGCCACTGAGATCCCCCGCTGGGGTGAGCTGTCTAGGGCGGGTGTAGCTGTCTTTGACCTTGACTTTGATGCTATTCTTGCTGCCGTGTATACTGTGACTATTAGTGATGAGGGTGACTGTTACCGGTGTTTTCCGCCCGACCCGGGCATTGAGACTGCTGCTCTAGGTACTGGTGAGGCTGCTGCTCTAGGTGCTAGCGAGGCTGCTGCTCTAGGTGCGTCTGCTCCCTCAGGTGCTGGTGAGTCTGCTCTCTCAGATTCTGCGTCGGCTTCGGCCTCCCACACCTTCACACTTGACTCGGGGGCTTCTCGCTCCTTCTTTCGAGACCGCACCACACTCACGCCGCTTGGCCGGCCAGTTGCGGTCTCCCTGGCAGACCCCTCTGGGGGTCCTGTCCTTGCTCACTTCTCCACTGTCCTCCCGTGTCCGGCGGCCCCCTCTGGCACCCTGTCTGGTCTCTACCTCCCCTCGTTCTCTACGAACTTGGTGAGTGGTGCTGACCTACAGGATGCGGGGGTTCACCAGTTCACTCCTGCGAGTCAGCGGGTGACCCACTGCACGGACGCTCGGACAGGCCGCCACCTGGCCACGTTTACACGTCGGCCAGGGTCGAGCCTGTACACACTGACCACTGCGTCTCCTCCAGTCCCTGCGTCTGGTCAGGTAGCTGCGTCGGGTCAGGTGTTTGCTGCAGCGTCCAGGTCTGGTCCTGAGTCTGCCCCCTGCTCGTGTCGCCTCCTGTCTCACGAGACTCTCCTCTGGCACCACCGCCTTGGCCACCCCTCCCTGCTTCGTCTCCGGAGCATGGCCTCCCGTGTCCTTGTCTCTGGTCTTCCCCGGTCCCTCCCTCCCCTTCCTCCGGGGCCAGGCCCTACCTGCGTCCCCTGTGTCGAGGGACGGCAGCGGGCTACCCCTCACTCCTCCCAGTTTCCTCCGACAGAGGCCCCGCTGCAGACGCTTCACATGGACGTGTGGGGCCCGGCCCGCGTCCGTGGACAGGGTCACGAGCGCTACTTCCTGCTGGTGGTTGACGACTACTCGCGTTACACCACAGTCTTCCCCTTGCGCAGCAAGGGTGATGTCACTGAGGTGTTGATCGACTGGATCCGCGCAGCTCGTCTCCAGCTCAGGCGGAGCTTTGGCTCGGACTTTCCTGTTCTGCGTCTGCACTCTGACAGAGGCGGAGAGTTCTCCTCTGGCCTTCTGCGAGCCTACTGTCGTGCACGAGGCATCCGCCAGACCTTCACGCTTCCGGACTCTCCACAGCAAAATGGGATTGCTGAGCGCCGCATTGGCATGGTCATGGACGTCGCCCGTACGTCCATGATGCATGCGGCTGCCCCCCATTTTCTGTGGCCGTTTGCGGTTCGGTACGCGGCGCATCAGATCAACCTTCACCCCAGGGTCTCCATGCCGGAGACCTCCCCAGCTTTGCTGTGGACGGGGAAGGTTGGCGATGCGTCTGCGTTCCGTGTCTGGGGATCTCGGGCGTTTGTCCGCGACTTGTCTGCGGACAAGCTGTCCCCTCGTGCTGCTCCTTGCGTCTTCCTGGGTTTCCCCCCTGACGCCCCAGGGTGGCAGTTCTACCACCCCACCTCTCGCCGTGTTCTGTCCTCCCAGGACGTCACGTTCGACGAGTCGGTCCCCTACTACCGCCTCTTCCCCTACCGCACTCCGTCCCTCCCCCCGCCACCGCTCTTCCTTGTACCAGGTCCCCCCCCGGTAGACCCCCTCCCCCCTCAGGGTCCTGCCCCTTCAGGTGTGTCCCAGGTAGATGCTGTTGAGCCTGTCGAGGTCGCTGGTGACTCTGGTGCTGCTGAGGGTGCTGAGCCTGGGGGTGCTGACTCTGGGGGTGCTGAGCGTGTGGGTGCTACGCCTGGGAGTACTGAGCCTTGGGGTGCTGAGCCTGGGGGTGCTGAGTCTGGGGGTACTACGACTGGGGGTGCTGAGCCTGGGGGTACTACGCCTGGAGGTGCTGAGCCTGGGGGTGCTGCGTCTGGGGGTGCTGAGCCTGGGGGTACTACGCCTGGAGGTGCTGAGCCTGGGGGTGCTACGCCTGGTGGTGCTGTGCCTGGCGGTTCACCGGGTGCTCCCTCTCGCCGGGAGCCACTCTCTCCCCAGGAGCTGCGTGAGTGGTTTGCCCGGCGCTGGAGGCGAGCTGCTGGAGCTGCTGGAGCTGCAGGTGCTGCGGGTACTGGAGGTTCTGTTGCTTCTGAGGGAGCTGGTGCCACGGGTCCCGGCGGTGCTCGTACTGGGAGTACTGGAGCTGCTGGACCTGCGGGTACTTCTGGAGCTGGAGTTGCTGCGGGTGTTGGCACGGAGGCTACTGCTGTCGGTCCTGGAGGCGGTCCTGCTGGGGGTACTACTGGTGCTGCTGGGGGTTCTGGAGCTGGAGCTGCTACTGGTGCTGGTGCTGCCCCTGGGGGTGCTGGTGCTGTCCCTCCTGTGTCTGGAGTCGCCGCGCGGCCTCGGCCGTACTTCGTTCCGCTCCTTCAGCAGGTTCTTGGTCTCCCGCCTTCTACTGGTCCTCCTCCTCCTCCCTTAGAGTGTCCACAGCCTGTCCCGTCGCAGTTACAGTTACAGCCGGCCTCCCCACTGCCTGTTCGCGTCAGCGTCCTCCTCCTGTCCCTGGCACGCACCGGATGTCTCTGCGTCCGTCCACTGCTCCTCTGCGTGCCCCTTTGCCTTCTCCTCCTGAGTCTTCTCTTCCTACTCTTGCCGACCCGGAGTCGGACTCTCTTCGCGCTGCCAGTCCTACTGTCACGCGTCTCCTTGCTACGGTTGTCACTGACCCTTCCTTTGAGTCCACTGCTGCGTCTGCTCTAGTTGCTGAGCTCGTCGACTTTGCTGCTCGCTGTCGCCTAGACTACGTCGCCAGTCTTGTTGCTGAGTCTGAGTCTGTCTGTCCTCCGTCCGTCGGGGGTGAGTGTGCCCTTGGCACGGACGTCCTTGAGGACAGGCAGGAGGAGTTCCAGTGCTTGGCCGCTGCTTCACCTCATCTCGTGTCCGTACTGCTTACCCCTGAGGGAGACCCGGATGCACTTGACATCCCGACTCCGCGCTCTTACGCGGAGGCGATAGAGGGTCCCTACTCCTCTCAGTGGCAGGCAGCTATGGACGCAGAGATGGCTTCCTGGAAGTCCACAGGCACCTACGTTGACGCTGTTCCCCCTCCTGGGGCGAACGTGGTGCACCGCGGAGCACCCCACGCTGCGCCCCCACATGGAGCAGGTCGTGTCGGTGCTGCGCAGCATTCGAGACCAGCTGGGAGCGGGCGGCAGCAGCAGGAGCCCGCGCCGGACCCCCAGTGGGTTCACCACGCCCTCGTCATTCCATGGTTCAGTGCACGGTTTGTTGCCTCCCCTTGATGCCAGCGCGTTCAGCAGCCCCAGCGTGACGGAGGAGCAGAGCATAAGCGGCACACATGAGTACACGTGGAGCGGTTATAGCGCCACACACGGGCCTGCTGCTCATCCCAGCTATCCCTCTGCCACCTCTGCTGTTGCTGGTGGTGGTGGTGGTGGTGGTGGTGGTGGTGGTGGTGGTGGTGGTGGTGGTGGTGGTGGTGGTGGTGGTGGTGGTGGTGGTGGTGGTGGTGGTGGTGGTGGTGGTGGTGGTGGTGGTGGTGGTGGTGGTGGTGGTGGTGGTGGTGGTGGTGGTGGTGGTGGTGGTGGTGAAGCGTCACCAGGGGCCTAAAGGCAGCAAGCGGCTAAGCCGCAGCAGCAGCAGCAGCAGCAGGGTGCGGCACGAAGGACGGGTGGGTTGGCTCCCTTGCAGCCCTACTCCTCTCAGTGGCAGTCAGCCATGGACGCAGAGATGGCATCCTGGAAGTCCACAGGCACTTACGTCGATGCTGTTCCCCCACCTGGGGCGAACATCGTCAGTGGCATGTGCATTTTCAGGGTGAAGCGGCCGCCGGGTTCTCCGCCTGTCTTCAAGGCGCGTTACGTTGCTCGAAGCTTCAGTCAGAGACAGGGAGTTGACTTCTTCCAGACCTTCTCCCTTACCCCGAAGATGACCACTCTTTGGGTTCTGCTGCACGTCGCCGCTCAGCGTGACTACGAGCTTCACTCTCTTGACTTCAGCACAACTTTCTTGCAGGGCAGCCTGCACGAGGATATCTGGCTGCGCCGCCCACCTGGCTTCACTGGGTCGTTTCCTCCTGGTACCCAGTGGAGCCTCCGCCGGCCAGTCTACGGTCTCCGTCAGGCGCCTCGCGAGTGGCACGACACACTGAGGACGACGCTTGCGGCCCTTGGGTTTGCTCCTTCGACTACTGATCCGTCGCTGTTTCTGCGCACCGACGCTTCGCTGCCGCCATTCTACATCCTCGTGTACGTCAACGACTTAGTCTTTGCCACTGCTGACACTGACGGACTCGCTCACGTGAAGTCGGAGCTGCAGAAGAGACACACGTGCACAGACCTGGGAGAGCTGCGCAGCTATCTTGGCTTGCAGATCACCCGGGACAGAGCACGGCGCACCATTACCTTGACTCAGTCACACATGGTGCAGCAGGTCCTTCAGCGCTACCGCTTCACGTACTTCTCGCCACAGTCCACTCCTCTGCCTACCGGTCACTCGCTCTCAGCTCTGCCTTCGGATGAGTCCGTAGAGCCGAGTGGCCCGTATCCAGAGCTTGTGGGCTGCCTCATGTACCTGATGACCTGCACTCAACCTGACCTTGCTTACCCTCTTAGCATCCTGGCACGCTACGTTGCGCCCAGGAGACACCGACCAGAGCACTGGGAGGCGCTAAGAGGGCGATGCGCTACTTGTGCAGTACGTCAGGCGTGGGGCTCGTGCTTAGAGGACGGGCTCCAGTTGTCCTCACTGGCCACGCAGACGCTTCTTGGGTTGACGACTTGGCTACGCAGCGGTCGTCACAGGGTTACACTTTCAGTCTTAGCTCCGGCTCTGTCTCTTGGCGGTCTACCCGTGTCAAATTTATATGACATAGCTACTGTAGGCTATAGTGGGGTAGCACATATGGGGTACAGTTTTCTAGGGTTTACATTTGTACCCAACTTTCCCTTAGTCAATTCATTCTCGTTCAGTTTCTCATGGTATCGAGCAGGTTCCCCTGTGGGAACTGTTCCTAGGGCCCACCACCTTTTTTTTCCTGCCCGGAGCGCGCTCTACACTGCCCGAGTCGCGCTCCCCTCTCTCGACCCTGTCGCGCCGCCTTAGCGGCCCCGTCGCGTCGTGCCTGCGGCCCCGTCGCGTCGCCCTCGCGGCCCCTGCACGTCGCGCCGCCCTAGCGGCCGCGTCGCGCCGCCCTCGCGGCCCCGATCCGCCGCCCTCGCGGCTCTTTCGTGTCGCGCCGCCTCGCGGCCCTTTCACGCCGCCCTCGCGGCCCTTTCTAGCCGCCCTCGCGGCCTCTTCAAGCCGCCCTCGCGACCCCCCCCTCCTAGCCGTCCTCGCGGCCCCGTCGCCTACCCCTGCGGCCCCGGCGCCGCCCTTCCCTGCCTCGGCGCCGCCTCTGCTGGCCCCGTCGCCTACCCCTGCGGCCCCGGAGCTGCCCTTCCCGGCCCCGGAGCTGCGCTTCCCGGCCCCGGCGCCGCCTCTACTGGCCCCGACGCCGCTCCACCCGGCCCCGACGCCGCTCCACCCGGCCCCGACGCCGCTCCACCCAGCCCCGCCGCCGCTCCACCCGGCCCCGCCGCCGTCCCCACGCGGCCCCGCCGTCACCACCGAGCCGCCGGCGCCACCGAGTTACTGCCGAGCCGCCCGATCCACCAGAGCCACCCGAGCCGCCGCGCCACCTGAGCCGCCCGAGCCGCCGGGTCGCCGAGCCGCCGAGCTGCAGTTGCTGCCGAGCCGCCGTACCGCCGAGCCGCCCGAGCCGCCCGAGCCGCCGAGTCGCCGAGTCGCAGTTGCTGCCGAGCCGCCGTACCGCCGAGCCGCCCGAGCCGCCCGAGCCGCCGAGTTGCCGACCCGCCGAGCCGCTCGAGCCGCCCTGTCCGGTAAGAGCAGCGCCTCTGTTACTGCACTGCCCTTACCCTACTGTTCGCGCTGCTAGTCTACTGCTGTCATGGCTACCCCTAGTGTCCTCGCTTTTGACGCTGAGGGTCGGGCCATTGACTTTGACGTCTGGGTAGATGACCTGCAGCTTTTCCTACAGTGCGATAGGGCAGACGGTCTCTCCCTCTTTGACCTCACCTTTGGTGCCTCTCCTGCCCCTGCTGCTGATGCCGACGCCACTGTTCGCTCACAGTGGGCCACACGCGATGCTGCTGCACGTCTTGCTGTGCGTCGCCACCTGCCTACCTCTGAGCGTGCGCACTTTAGCCAGTACAAGAGTGCTCACACCTTGTACAACGCTGTAGTTGCGCGCTACTCCTCCCCTGCCACTGCTGCACTGAGCCGCCTCATGCTACCGTACCTCTTCCCTGACCTTGCTGCCTTTCCCACAGTCGCTGACCTCATTACGCACCTCCGCACTAGTGACACTCGCTACCGCGCTGCGCTTCCTGCTGAGTTCTGCGCCAAGAACCCCCCCCCCATGTACATCACCCTCTACTACATAGTCACCCGGCTCCCTGACTCCCTTCGCGTAGTCAGGGACCACTTCCTCTCAGTTTGCCCCACCACTCTCACCGTTGACCTCCTCGAGAAGGCCCTCCTAGCAGCAGAGAAGAGCATAGTCGCTGTAGGAGCCTCTCGTGGTGACCCTCGCACCCCCGTCTTTGAGGGGTGTTCCCCCACCCCCCTTTTGCCCTCTGTTGCCTCTGCTGCTACGGCCGACCTCGTTGGTTTCGAGTCGGTCGGCGCTGCGTCTGCCCCGCGCGGGAGACGCCGCACCGGCAAGGGCAAGGGGGGCAAGGGTGCTGGAGGGGCTGGCGGGGGTGGCGGAGGTGGCGGTGGCGGCAGTGGAGGGGGTGGGGGTGGTGGTGGGAGTGGTGGCGGGGGTGGAGGTGTCGGTGGCGGCAGTGGAGGCGGAGGCAGCGGCGGCGGTGGCGGTGGGAGCGGAGGTGGCGGAGGTGGCGGCGGTGGAGGAGGCGGCGGCGGAGGAGGTGGAGCTGGTCGGGGTGGCGCTGCGCAGAGGGTCGGCTCCGGTGGTGGTCAGCGCCAGCAGCAGCAGCAGCAGCGGCAGCAGCGCACTCGTGACATCCCCCCCCCTCAGCAGCTCCGTGAGTGGTACGCTGCACGCCAGCGGGGTGGGGGTACTGGTCCGTGCACCTACGTCCTACGCACCGGCGACCGCGCGGGTGAGCAGTGCGGGGGTGCGCACTCCACCCAGCGCTGCTTTGGCCGCCTGACGGACGCTTGGTGTCACCAGTTCCCTGAGGCCACTGAGATCCCCCGCTGGGGCGAGCTGTCTAGGGCGGGTGTAGCTGTCTTTGACCTTGACTTTGATGCTATTCTTGCTGCCATGTATGCTGTGACTATTAGTGATGAGGGTGATTGTTACCGGTGTTTTCCGCCCGACCCGGGCATTGAGACTGCTGCTCTAGGTACTGGTGAGGCTGCTGCTCTAGGTGCTAGCGAGGCTGCTGCTCTAGGTGCTCGTGCGTCTGCTCCCTCAGGTGCTGGTGAGTCTGCTCTCTCAGGTACTGCGTCGGCTTCGGCCTCCCACACCTTCACCCTTGACTCGGGGGCTTCTCGCTCCTTCTTTCGAGACCGCACCACACTCACGCCGCTTGGCCGGCCAGTTGCAGTCTCTCTGGCAGACCCCTCTGGGGGTCCTGTCCTTGCTCACTTCTCCACTGTCCTCCCGTGTCCGGCAGCCCCCTCTGGCACCCTGTCTGGTCTTTACCTCCCCTCGTTCTCTACGAACTTGGTGAGTGGTGCTGACCTACAGGATGCGGGCGTTCACCAGTTCACTCCTGCGAGTCAGCGGGTGACCCACTGCACGGACGCTCGGACAGGCCGACACCTGGCCACGTTTACACGTCGGCCGGGGTCGAGCCTGTACACACTGACCACTGCGTCTCCTCCAGTCACTGCGTCTGGTCAGGTAGCTGTGTCGGGTCAGGTGTTTGCTGCAGCGTCCAGGTCTGGTCCTGAGTCTGCCCCCTGTTCGTGTCGCCTCCTGTCGCACGAGACTCTCCTCTGGCACCACCGCCTTGGTCACCCCTCCCTGCTTCGTCTCCGAGGCATGGCCTCCCGTGTCCTTGTCTCTGGTCTTCCCCGCTCCCTCCCTCCCCTTCCTCCGGGGCCCGGCCCTACCTGCGTCCCTTGTGTCGAGGGGCGGCAGCGGGCTGCCCCTCACTCCTCCCAGTTTCCTCCGACAGAAGCCCCGCTGCAGACGCTTCACATGGACGTGTGGGGCCCGGCCCGCGTCCGTGGACAGGGTCACGAGCGCTACTTCCTGCTGGTGGTTGACGACTAATCGCGTTACACCACAGTCTTCCCCTTGCGCAGCAAGGGTGATGTCACTGAGGTGTTGATCGACTGGATCCGCGCAGCTCGTCTCCAGCTCAGGCAGAGCTTCGGCTCGGACTTTCCTGTTCTGCGTCTGCACTCTGACAGAGGTGGAGAGTTCTCCTCTGGCCTTCTGCGAGCCTACTGTCGTGCACGAGGCATCCGCCAGACCTTCACGCTTCCGGACTCTCCACAGCAAAATGGGATTGCTAAGCGCCGCATTGGCATGGTCATGGACGTCGCCCGTACGTCCATGATGCATGCGGCTGCCCCCCATTTTCTGTGGCCGTTTGCGGTTCGGTACGCGGCGCATCAGATCAACCTTCACCCCAGGGTCTCCATGCCGGAGACCTCCCCAGCTTTGCTGTGGACGGGGAAGGTTGGCGATGCGTCTGCGTTCCGTGTCTGGGGATCTCGAGCGTTTGTCCGCGACTTGTCTGCGGACAAGCTGTCCCCTCGTGCTGCTCCTTGCGTCTTCCTTGGCTTCCCCCCTGACGCGCCAGGGTGGCAGTTCTACCACCCCACCTCTCGCCGTGTTCTGTCCTCCCAGGACGTCACGTTTGACGAGTCGGTCCCCTACTACCGCCTCTTCCCCTACCGCACTCCGTCCCTCCCCCCGCCACCGCTCTTCCTTGTGCCAGGCCCCCCCCCGGTAGACCCCCTCCCCCCTCAGGGTCCTGCCCCTTCAGGTGTGTCCCAGGTAGACGCAGTCGAGCCTGTCGAGGTTACTGGTGACTCTGGTGCTGCTGAGGGTGCTGAGCCTGGGGGTGCTGACTCTGGGGGTGCTGAGCGTGTGGGTGCTACGCCTGGGGGTGCTGAGCCTGGGGGTGCTGAGCCTGGGGGTGCTGAGCCTGGGGGTGCTGAGCCTGGGGGTGCTACGCCTGGAGGTGCTGAGCCTGGGGGTGCGGAGCCTGAGGGAGCTGGGCCTGCTCGTGTGGCGTCTGGCGGTGCTGAGCCTGGAGGTTCTCCGGGTGCTTCGTCTCGGCGGGAGCCACTCTCTCCACAGGAGCTGCGAGAGTGGTTTGCCCGGCGCTGGAGGCGTGCTGCTGGAGCTGGAGGTTCTTCGGCTGCTGAGGGTGCTGGTGCCGCGGGTCCCGGAGGTGCTCGTACTGGGAGTACTGGAGCTGCTGGGCCTGCGGGTACGACTGGAGCTGGAGCTGCTGAGGGTGTTGGCGCTGGGGCTACTGCTGTCGGTCCTGGAGGCGGTCCTGCTGGGGGTGCTACTGGTGCTGCTTGAGGTACTGGAGCTGGAGGTGCTGCTGGCGCTGGTGCTGCCGCTAGGGGTACTGGTGCTGTCCCTGATGTGTCTGGAGTCGCCGCGCGGCCTCGGCCGTACTTCGTTCCGCTCCTTCAGCAGGTTCTTGGTCTCCCGCCTTCTACTGGTCCTCCTCCTCCTCCCTTAGAGTGTCCACAGCCTGTCCCGTCACAGTTACAGTTACAGCCGGCCTCCCCTCTGCCCGCTCCTTCTCCCTACACTGGTCCTACTGGAGGTCTGGCTGAGCGTCGTGAGCCTGCGTCTCGCCCTGCGTCGCCTGTCCGTCTTGCTCGCACTAGTGGTCGTGGTTCGCGTCAGCGTCCTCCTCCTGTCCCTGGCACGCACCGGATGTCTCTGCGTCCGTCCACTGCTCCTCTGCGTGCCCCTTTGCCTTCTCCTCCTGAGTCCTCTCTTCCTGCTCTTCCCGACCCGGAGTCGGACTCTCTTCGTGCTGCCAGTCCTACTGTCACGCGTCTCCTTGCTACTGTCGTCACTGACCCTTCCTTTGAGTCCTCTGCTGCGTCTGCCCTAGTTGCTGAGCTCGTCGACTTTGCTGCTCGCTGTCGTCTAGACTACGCTGCTAGTCTTGTCGTTGAGTCTGAGTCTGTCTGTCCTCCGTCCGTCGGGGGTGAGTGTGCCCTTGGCACGGACGTCCTTGAGGACAGGCAGGAGGAGTTCCAGTGTTTGGCTGCTGCTTCACCTCATCTCGTGTCCGTACTGCTTACCCCTGAGGGAGACCCGGATGCACTTGACATCCCGACTCCGCGCTCTTACGCGGAGGCGATAGAGGGTCCCTACTCCTCTCAGTGGCAGGCAGCTATGGACACAGAGATGGCTTCCTGGAAGTCCACAGGCACCTACGTTGACGAGGTTCCCCCGCCTGGGGCGAACATCGTCAGTGGCATGTGGATTTTCAGGGTGAAGCGACCGCCGGGTTCTCCGCCTGTCTTCAAGGCGCGTTACGTGGCTCGTGGCTTCAGTCAGCGGCAGGGAGTTGACTACTTTCAGACCTTCTCTCCCACCCCGAAGATGACCACTCTTCGGGTACTGCTGCACATAGCTGCTCACCGCGACTACGAGCTGCACTCTCTTGACTTCAGCACTGCTTTCTTGCAGGGCAGCCTGCACGAGGAGATCTGGCTGCGTCGCCCACCTGGCTTCACTGGGTCTTTTCCTCCTGGCACCCAGTGGAGCCTCCGGCGGCCAGTCTACGGTCTCCGCCAGGCACCGCGTGAGTGGCACGACACACTGAGGACTACACTTGCGGCTCTTGGGTTTGCTCCCTCTACTGCCGACCCGTCGCTGTTTCTGCGCACCGACACTTCTTTGCCGCCGTTCTACATCCTCGTGTACGTCGACGACTTGGTCTTTGCCACAGCTGACACTGCTGGACTCGCCCACGTGAAGTCCGAGCTGCAGAAGAGACACACGTGCACAGACCTGGGTGAACTGCACAGCTACCTTGGCTTGCAGATCACCCGGGACAGAGCACGCCGCACCATTACCCTGACTCAGTCACACATGGTGCAGCAGGTCCTTCAGCGCTTCGGCTTCACGTACTCCTCGCCTCAGGCCACTCCTTTGCCTACTCGCCACTCGCTCTCAGCTCTGCCTTCGGATGAGTCCGTAGAGTCGAGTGGCCCGTACCCAGAGCTTGTTGGCTGCCTCATGTACCTGATGACCTGCACACGACCTGACCTCGCATACCCTCTTAGCATTCTCGCACGCTATGTTGCTCCTGGGAGACACAGACCAGAGCACATGGCTGCAGCGAAGAGGGTGTTGCGTTACTTGTGCAGTACGTCGGGCATGGGGCTTGTGCTTGGAGGGCAGAGTCCAGTGGTCCTCACTGGGCACGCAGACGCTTCTTGGGCTGACGACCAGGCTACGCAGCGGTCGTCACAGGGTTACACCTTCAGCCTTGGTTCCGGCTCTGTTTCGTGGCGGGCTACCCGCTCGTCTTCTGTTCTCGGCTCCAGTTGTGAGGCTGAGATCTACGCCGGGGCCATTGCTGCACAGGAGCTTCGCTGGCTCACCTACCTGCTGACTGACCTCGGAGAGCCGCCTCGTTCTCCTCCAGTGCTGTACGTAGACAACAAGGCCATGCTGGCCTTGTGTCGAGAGCAGAGACTGGAGCACAGAACGAAGCACATTGCTCTCCGCTACTTCCTTGCTCATGAGCTACAGCAGCGTGGTCAGCTGCGGCTTGCGTACGTGGCCTCTCAGGCCAACACTGCTGATATCTTCACCAAGGCACTTGCGCCTTGTGATCATCAGCGCTTCTGTACTCAGCTGGGTCTTGTGCCTACCTTGCCTCACTTGCTCACCCCTTGACCTTGTTTGTACTGTTGCATATATATATATACACCTGCTCTTGCTTGTCTAGCCTTATATATATATGTAATCCTGCATGTGAACTGGCCTTGTGGCCTTGAACTTGTGCTCGGAATGTGTGGTGACTTTGTGATCCACCCTGAGCTTGCTTTGCTTTGCTTGACTGGTCTTGTGACCCCTTGTTCTCCCCCACTTTGCCTATGGGGGTGTGTCAGATTTATATGACATAGCTACTGTAGGCTATAGTGGGGTAGCACATATGGGGTACAGTTTTCTAGGGTTTACATTTGTACCCAACTTTCCCTTAGTCAATTCATTCTCGTTCAGTTTCTCAACCCGTTCGTCTTCAGTTCTCAGTTCCAGTTGTGAGGTTGAGATCTACGCAGGGGCCATGGCTGCACAGGAGTTACGCTGGCTCACCTACCTGCTGACCGAGTTGGGAGAGCCGCCTCGTTCTCCTCCAGTTCTGTACGTCGACAACAAGGCCATGATTGCCTTGTGTCAGGAGCACAGACTGGAGCACAGGACGAAGCATATCGCTCTACGTCACTTCCTTGCTCGAAAGTTGCAGTAGCGTGGACAGCTTCATCTTGCTTACGTGGCCTCTCGGGCCAACACCACTGATATCTTCACCAAGGCACTTCAGCCTTGTGATCATCTGTGAGAGTACGACGGCTTATGCCAACAATGCTTGCTTGCCTTACTTTATTATGCTATTTCTAGCATAGGATAATTATATGCATGCATGAATTGCTTGATTTCCTAGGCTAGATGCTTTCCTATATTTTATTATAGTTATAGCACCGAGCTAGGTTGCGTGCACCGAATTCTGGCTTTTCGGTTGCCACAGAATTGCCTTCTACCGAATTCGGGAAGGATCTGTTCGGGACGCTTCACGACCCGCGGAACCTTCGCGTAACACCTGGTTATGGGGCCTTGTGTCGAGCCTATATATAGCCTCGTGTTGTACCCAGGTGATCATTCAATTCAATTCAAACTCTCTTTTTTGAGCTCGATCCTAGTGTGAAAATGAAACGAGGAATGATTGAACTGAGCAGCATGGGAAGTACAAGTACCAAACCCTAAAGTGTTGTACCCCATATGAGCTACCCCACTACAGCCTACACAGACTATAGTGTATGAGTTTGACACACCCCCATAGGCAAAGTGGGGGAGAGCAAGGGGTCACAAGACCAGTCAAGCAAAGCAAGGCAAAGCTAGCTCAGGGTGGATCACAACGTCACCACACATTCTGAGCACAAGTTCAAGGCCACAAGGCCAGTTCACATGCAATATTACATATATATAAGGCTAAACAAGCAAGAGCAGGTATATATATATGTAACAGTACAAACAAGGTCAAGAAGTGAGCAAGTGAGGCAAGGTAAGCACAAGGCCCAGCTGAGTACAGAAGCGCTGATGATCACAAGGCGAGAGTGCCTTGGTGAAGATATCAGCAGTGTTGGCCTGAGAGGCCACGTACGCAAGTCGCAGCTGACCACGCTGCTGTAGCTCACGAGCTAAGAAGTAGCGAAGAGCAATGTGCTTCGTTCTGTGCTCCAGTCTCTGCTCCCGACACAAGGCCAGCATGGCCTTGTTGTCTACGTACAGCACTGGAGGAGAACGAGGCGGCTCTCCGAGGTCAGTCAGCAGGTAGGTGAGCCAGCGAAGCTCCTGTGCAGCAATGGCCCCGGCGTAGATCTCAGCCTCACAACTGGAGCCGAGAACAGAAGACGAGCGGGTAGCCCGCCACGAAACAGAGCCGGAACCAAGGCTGAAGGTGTAACCCTGTGACGACCGCTGCGTAGCCTGGTCGTCAGCCCAAGAAGCGTCTGCGTGCCCAGTGAGGACCACTGGACTCTGCCCTCCAAGCACAAGCCCCATGCCCGACGTACTGCACAAGTAACGCAACACCCTCTTCGCTGCAGCCATGTGCTCTGGTCTGTGTCTCCCAGGAGCAACATAGCGTGCGAGAATGCTAAGAGGGTATGCGAGGTCAGGTCGTGTGCAGGTCATCAGGTACATGAGGCAGCCAACAAGCTCTGGGTACGGGCCACTCGACTCTACGGACTCATCCGAAGGCAGAGCTGAGAGCGAGTGGCGAGTAGGCAGAGGAGTGGCCTGAGGCGAGGAGTACGTGAAGCCGAAGCGCTGAAGGACCTGCTGCACCATGTGTGACTGAGTCAGGGTAATGGTGCGGCGTGCTCTGTCCCGGGTGATCTGCAAGCCAAGGTAGCTGTGCAGTTCACCCAGGTCTGTGCACGTGTGTCTCTTCTGCAGCTCGGACTTCACGTGGGCGAGTCCAGCAGTGTCAGCTGTGGCAAAGACCAAGTCGTCGACGTACACGAGGATGTAGAACGGCGGCAAAGAAGTGTCGGTGCGCAGAAACAGCGACGGGTCGGCAGTAGAGGGAGCAAACCCAAGAGCCGCAAGTGTAGTCCTCAGTGTGTCGTGCCACTCACGCGGTGCCTGGCGGAGACCGTAGACTGGCCGCCGGAGGCTCCACTGGGTGCCAGGAGGAAAAGTCCCAGTGAAGCCAAGTGGGCGGCGCAGCCAGATCTCCTCGTGCAGGCTGCCCTGCAAGAAAGCAGTGCTGAAGTCAAGAGAGTGCAGCTCGTAGTCACGGTGAGCAGCTATGTGCAGCAGTACCCGAAGAGTGGTCATCTTCGGGGTGGGAGAGAAGGTCTGAAAGTAGTCAACTCCCTGCCGTTGACTGAAGCCACGAGCCACGTAACGCGCCTTGAAGACAGGCGGAGAACCCGGCGGCCGCTTCACCCTGAAAATCCACATGCCACTGACGATGTTTGCCCCAGGCGGGGGAACCTCGTCAACGTAGGTGCCTGTGGACTTCCAGGAAGCCATCTCTGCGTCCATAGCTGCCTGCCACTGAGAGGAGTAGGGACCCTCTATCGCCTCCGCGTAAGAGCGCGGAGTCGGGATGTCAAGTGCATCCGGGTCTCCCTCAGGGGTAAGCAGTATGGACACGAGATGAGGTGAAGCAGCAGCCAAACACTGGAACTCCTCCTGCCTGTCCTCAAGGACGTCCGTGCCAAGGGCACACTCACCCCCGACGGACGGAGGACAGACAGACTCAGACTCAGCAACAAGACTAGCAGCGTAGTCTAGACGATAGCGAGCAGCAAAGTCGACGAGCTCAGCAACTAGGGCAGACGCAGCAGTGGACTCAAAGGAAGGGTCAGTGACAACAGTAGCAAGGAGACGCGTGACAGTCGGACTGGCAGCACGAAGAGAGTCCGACTCCGGGTCAGCAAGAGCAGGAAGAGAGGACTCAGGAGGAGAAGGCTAAGGGGCACGCAGAGGAGCAGTGGACGGACGCAGAGACATCCGGTGCGTGCCAGGGACAGGAGGAGGACGCTGACGCGAACCACGACCACTAGCGCGAGCAGCACGGACAGGCGACATAGGGCGAGACGCAGGCGCACGACGCTCAGCAAGACCTCAAGTAGGACCAGTGTAGGGAGAAGGAGCAGGCAGTGGGGAGGCCGGCTGTAACTGTAACTGCGACGGGACAGGCTGTGGACACTCTAAGGGAGGAGGAGGACCAGTAGAAGGCGGGAGACCAAGAACCTGCTCAAGGAGCGGAACGAAGTATGGCCGAGGCCGCGCAGCGACTCCAGACACAGCAGGGACAGCACCAGTACCCCCAGTGGCAGCACCAGAGCCAACAGCACCGCCAGCTCCAGCACCCCCAGCAGCTCCACTAGCTCCAGGACCTCCAGCAGCACCAGTAGCACCCCCTGCAGGACCGCCTCCAGTACCGCCAGCAGTACCCTCAGCGCCAACACCCTCAGCAGCTCCAGCTCCAGTCGGACCACGAGAAGACGCAGTGGCCCCAGCTCCAGTAGTACCCGCAGGCCCAGCAGCTCCAGTACTCCCAGTACGAGCACCTCCGGGACCCGTGGTACCAGCACCCTCAGCAGCCGAAGAACCTCCAGCTCCAGCAGCACGCATCCAGCGCCGGGCAAACCACTCACGCACCTCCTGTGGAGAGAGTGGCTCCCGTCGAGACGGAGCACCCGGAGAACCTCCAGGCCCAGCACCGCCAGACGCCACACGAGTAGGCCCAGCTCCCGCAGGCTCCGCAACTCCAGGCTGAGCACCCCCAGGCTCAGCACCCCCAGTCGTAGCACCCCCAAGCTCAGCACCCCCAGACTCAGCACCCCCAGGCGCAGCACCCCCAGGCGTAGTACCCCCAGGAACAGCACCCCCAGGCTCAGCACCCCCAGGCGTAGCACCCACACGCTCAGCACCCCCAGAGTCAGCACCCCGAGCAGCACCAGAGTCACCAGCTACCTCAGCAGGCTCGACTGCGTCTACCTGGGACACACCTGAAGGGGCAGGACCCTGAGGGGGAAGGGGGTCTACCGGGGGGGGACCTGGCACGAGGAAGAGCGGTGGCGGGGGGAGGGACGGAGTGCGGTAGGGGAAGAGACGGTAGTAGGGCACCGACTCGTCAAACGTGACGTCCTGGGAGGACAGAACACGGCGAGAGGTGGGGTGGTAGAACTGCCACCCTGGAACGTCAGGGGGGAAGCCAAGGAAGACGCAGGGAGCAGCACGAGGGGACAGCTTGTCCGCAGACAAGTCGCGGACAAACGCCCGAGATCCCCAGACACGGAACGCAGACGCATCGCCAACCTTCCCCGTCCACAGCAAAGCTGGGGAGGCCTCCGGCATGGAGACCCTGGGCTGAAGGTTGATCTGATGCGCCGCGTACCGAACCGCAAACGGCCACAGAAAATGGGGGGCAGCCGCATGCATCATGGACGTACGGGCGACGTCCATGACCATGCCAATGCGGCGCTCAGCAATCCCATTTTGCTGTGGAGAGTCCGGAAGCGTGAAGGTCTGGCGGATGCCTCGTGCACGACAGTAGGCTCGCAGAAGGCCAGAGGAGAACTCCCCGCCTCTGTCAGAGTGCAGACGCAGAACAGGAAAGTCCGAGCCGAAACTCTTCCTGAGCTGGAGACGAGCTGCGCGGATCCAGTCGATCAACACCTCAGTGACATCACCCTTGCTGCGCAAGGGGAAGACTGTGGTGTAACGCGAGTAGTCGTCAACCACCAGCAGGAAGTAGCGCTCGTGACCCTGTCCACGGACGCGGGCTGGGCCCCACACGTCCATGTGAAGCGTCTGCAGCGGGGCCTCTGTCGGAGGAAACTGGGAGGAGTGAGGGGCAGCACGCTGCCGCCCCTCGACACAGGGGACGCAGGTAGGGGCAGGCCCCGGAGGAAGGGGAGGGAGGGACCGGGGAAGACCAGAGACAAGGACACGAGAGGCCATGCCTCGGAGACGAGGCAGGGAGGGGTGACCAAGGCGGTGGTGCCAGAGGAGAGTCTCGTGAGACAGGAGGCGACACGAGCAGGGGGCACACTCAGGACCAGACCTGGACGCTGCAGCAAACACCTGACCCGACGCAGCTGCCTGACCAGACGCAGTGACTGGAGGAGACTCAGTGGTCAGTGTATACAGGCTCGACCCCGGCCGACGTGTAAACATGGCCAAGTGTCGGCCCGTCCGAGCGTCCGTGCAGTGGGTCACTCGCTGGCTCGCAGGAGTGAACTGGTGAACCCCCGCATCCTGTAGGTCAGCACCACTCACCAAGTTCGTAGAGAACGAGGGGAGGTAAAGACCAGACAGGGTGCCAGAGGGGGCCGCCGGACACGGGAGGGCAGTGGAGAAGTGTGCAAGGACAGGACCCCCAGAGGGGTCTGCCAGAGAGACTGCAACAGGCCGACTGAGCGGCGTGAGTGTGGTGCGGTCTCGAAAGAAGGAGCGGGAAGCCCCTAAGTCAAGGGTAAAGGTGTGGGAGGCCGTAGCCGACGCAGTACCTGAGAGAGCAGACTCACCAGCACCTGAGGAAGCAGACTCACTGGCACCTAGAGCAGCAGCCTCACCAGTACCTAGAGCAGCAGCCTCACCAGTACCTAGAGCAGCAGTACCAATGCCCGGGTCGGGCGGAAAATACCGGTAACAGTCACCCTCATCACTAGTAGTCACAGCATACATGGCAGCAAGAATAGCATCATAATCAAGATCAAAGATAGGAACCCCCGCCCTAGACAGCTCGCCCCAGCGAGGGATCTCAGTGGCCTCAGGGAACTGGTGACGCCAAGCGTCCGTCAGGCGGCCAAAGCAGCGCTGGGTGGAGTGCGAACCCCCGCACGGCTCACCCGCGCGGTCGCCGGTGCGCAGGACGTAGGTACACGGACCAGCACCCCCACCTCGCTGACGTGCAGCGTACCACTCACGAAGCTGCTGAGGGGGAGGGATCTCACGGGTGCGCTGCTGCTGCTGCTGCTGCTGGCGCGGACCACCACCGGAGCCGACCCTCTGCGCAGCGCCACCCCGACCAGCTCCACCTCCTCCGCCGCTACCTCCTCCACCGCCGCCACCTCCGCCACCTCCGCTCCCACCGCCACCGCCGCCGCCGCCTCCACTGCCGCCACTGACGCCCCCACCCCCACCACCACCCCCACCGCCACCCCCACCCCCTCGACCGCCTCCACCGCCGCCGCCACCGCCCCCGCTAGCTCCTCCAGCTCCCTTGCCCCCCTTGCCCTTGCCAGTGCGGCGTCTCCCGCTAGGGGCAGACGCCGCACCGACCGACTCAAGACCAACGAGGTCGGCCGCAGCAGCAGAGGCAACAGAGGGCAAGAGGGGAGAGGGGGAGCACCCCTCAAAGACAGGGGCACGAGGGTCACCACGAGAGGCTCCTACAGCGACTATGCTCTTCTCTGCCGCAAGGAGGCGCTCCTCGAGGAGATCAACGGTGAGGGTGGTGGGGCAAACAGAGAGAAAGTGGTCCCTGACCGGGCGAAGGGTGTCAGGGAGCCGGGTGACTATGTAGTAGAAGGTGATGTACATAGGGGGGGGGTTCTTGGCGCAGAACTCAGCGAGAAGGGCAGCGCGGTAGCGAATGTCACTAGTGCGAAGGTGCGTAATGAGGTCAGCGACTGTGGGAAAAGCTGCGAGGTCAGGGAAGAGGTACGGCAGGATGAGGCGGCTAAGTGCAGCAGTGGCAGGGGAAGAGTAGCGTGCAACTACAGCGTCGTACAAGGTCCTAGCACTCTTGTACTGGCTAAAGTGTGCACGCTCAGAGGTAGGCAAGTGGCGACGCACAGCAAGACGTGCAGCAGCATCGCGTGTGGCCCACTGTGAGCGAACAGTGGCGTCAGCATCAGCAGCAGGGGCAGGAGAGGCACCAGAAGTGAGGTCAAAGAGGGAGAGACCGTCTGCCCTATCGCACTGTAGGAAAAGCTGCAGGTCATCTACCCAGACGTCAAAGTCAATGGCCCGACCCTCAGCGTCAAAAGCGAGGACACTGGGGGTAGCCATGACAGCAGTAGACTAGCAGCGCGAGCAGTAGGCTAAGGGCAGTGCAGTGGTAGAGGTGCTGCTCTTACCGGGCAGGCGAGAAGGACCGAGGCTCGCCGGCAGGAACAGGGCCGCGACGGCAGTGACCGGGTGTAGCGGACAGGGCGGCTCGGACGGCTCGGCGGCTCGGCGGCACGGCAGCAACAGCAGCTCGGCGGCTCGGCGACTCGGCGGCTCGGGCGGCTCGGGCGGCTCGGCGGCTCGGGCGGCTCGGGCGGCTCGGCGGTTCGGGCGGCTCGGGCGGGTCGGCGGGAGCGGCGGCTCGGTTGCTGCAGGGACAGTGGCAGCTGCTGCTGCAGGGACGATGGCGGCGACTGCTGCTGCAGAGACTGCGGCGGCCGCTGCTGAAGGGACGACGGCGGCGGCCGCTGCTCCAGGGAAGGCGGCGGCCGCTGCTGTAGTGGGCGACGGCGGGCCGCAAAAGGGGGGGGGGCGTAAGGGGCCGCGTGAGGGGTCGTAAGGGGCCGCTAAGGGCGGCGCGAGGGGCCGCAAGGGCGGCGGCGGGGCCGAGGAGCGGCGCGAGGGGCCGCAAGGGCGGCGCGCGGGGCCGACGAGAGGCGTGAGGGGCCGCAAGGGCGGCGCGCGGGGCCGACGAGAGGCGCGCGAGGGGCCGCAAGGGCGGCGCGCGGGGTCGACGGGCGGCACGAGGGGTCGTAAGGGTGGCGCGCGGGGCCGTAAGGGCGGCTCAAGGGGCCGCTAAGGGCGGCGCGACGGTAAGGAGGGCACTCGGGGCGCGACTCGGGCAGGGGCGAAGCGCGCTCCGGGCAGGAAAAAAATATCGAGGTGGGCCCTAGAGAGCGTTCCCACTAGGGAACCTGCTCTGAAACCATGTTAAAATGAAACGAGGAATGATTGAACTGAGCAGCATGGGAAGTACAAGTACCAAACCCTAAAGTGTTGTACCCCATATGAGCTACCCCACTACAGCCTACACAGACTATAGTGTATGAGTTTGACACCTAGATCCTCACATCATCAGCGGTTCTGTACTGTGCTAGGACTTGTGCCTACTTGGCCTCACTTGCTCACATGTTGACTTTGCTTGTACTATGATCTATATTATATACCTGTATCCCTACTCCTGCTAGGTGGTGATCACTGTACTATTGTTGTTGCATATATACCTCTGCATGTGAACTGACCTTGTGGCCCTTTGCTTGTGCTCGGAGTGTGTGGTGACGTTGTGATCCACCCTGAGATTGCTTTGCTCTTCTTGACTGGTCTTGTGACCCCTCGTTCTCCCCCACTTTGCCTATGGGGGTGTGTCAAACTATATATGTGCTAGTTCTGTGTAGGTTATAGTGGGGTAGCCTGTATTGGGTACAACCCAATGTTAGGGTTAGTACTTGTACCCACAATCCTTTCAATGCAGTCATACTAGCTTCTAATCTTGACAATTACAACGACTTCATTGTCTTCCCTCAAAACTTGACAGACTTATCCTATCCACTGCGATCCTTCAGTCATAACAACAATTGTCAAAGTGAAATAATCGTATCTAGTTCACAGGCCGACCGCTTTGTTGCCCCCTTTCCTTAAACTACCCAGAAGCACGAGGGTAACATAGGAAAGTAGCCCTGATACCAAATGTTCTGAGTTGTCAAATAAGAGAGTGCGCAAAATTTCAATAACGAGACTGTGATTACAACTACTGCTCGAATAATGAAGCCTAGCAAAAATGTAGCGAAAGGCGGGGTTCTCGTGATCGGGAGGCGAGGTCGTCGAACCGAGCCTGGTCTTCCAAAAGTTGGGGTTGTACGCGTACGGATTGGTCGAGAAAGGAATTTGGACGTTTCCTTGCACAATAATATCTTCAACCCGGGCGGTGATGATACGGTGTGTCCAGAAGGTACGTTCGGACACATGCCTTTGGTATTTGAATGCCTTAGTAAAAGTTGATCCATGCTAGGAATGGTCGCGAGGCTTCTTTCAATCGAGGCTAGGTGCTGAATGTTAGGGCAAGTGTCCGCTCCGCTTCATCGTTGCAGCACCGCATCGCCTGGAGAGTGAGCGGACAAGCGCACGAGCATTTCGAGCGAAAGCGTGCTGCTGATCGCCGTGCACAGAGCGCCACCGTTTCGTCCGCCTGTCGGCGATGGCGTTCCGAGGCGTCGTCGTGCATCCCCAGCGGCCGCCGCATGGCAGGCTGATCGCCGCCAGCGCGCGCCGCACGAGGCATGGCGGCGTGGCGGAAATGGGTAGCGCAGGCGCACGAGGGCGATCGGGTAGCGCGCTATTCAGGCCGGTGCTCTTGAGATCCGCCTTTCTCGCGCGACGTGGATTTGGGAAAGGGTGCGACGACGAGACGATTCGGCTTGACGGCACGGCAGGCGGCTCCGTGCGGACCGGCATTGCAGGCGGCGCGACCCTTCGGGTCTCCGCCGCGGCCGAATCTACAGGTACTTGCTTTCTACTCTCTCCCCCTTCCTCCCACGTACCCCCGCCCGCCTGGTCCCCTCCGTGCTGCGCGCGCGGCTGAGGACGCCGGTGAATTCTCATCGTCCGCTCGTCGTTGCGCCCCTCCGTGCCGCCGTCCTCGCAGAGAACCGCGCGGCGCCATCTAAGCCGAGGTCCGCCCGAACCTCAGCGCCAGGCGCGCGAAGAGACCGACCCTCGGGAGGAGGCGCGGGAGGCGGAGGCGCACGGCGGGGCGGGGCGGCGGCGGTGCGCGGGCGGCGCGACGACAGCGTGCAGCGCAAGCTGGAGCGATTCCACGACGGGCCGGAGGGGCCGCCGCTGCGAGTGCTGCCCATCGGGGGGGTGGGCGAGATCGGCATGAACTGCATGCTGGTGGGCCACCGCGACCGCTACATCATGATCGACGCCGGACTCATGTTCCCCGAGTGAGTCCCGCACGCCCTGCCACATGCGCCCTGCCACATGCGCCCTTGCCACGGGTGAGGGGTTTATTAGAGGTTCTGCGATTGATTTCGCAACTCTTTTGCACACGGCTGTTTTGGAAATAACAGAGAGGCGGCTGTGAGGGGCAATGCGGGAAACCAATGGTGGCCCACTGTTGTGTGTGGTGGATGAAGGGGGCTCTGGATTCCCCTTTTCATGTACCTGTTGGGGCGCCATGCCGCATTTCATCCCATCCACTGCGCCATGACCGCTCCCCACCGCGCTGCCTCACCACCCACTGACCACATCACGCCCACTCGTGCATTCATTCTCCTTCCCCCCCCCACCAGCTACGAGGAGGTGGGCATGCAGCGCGTGCTGCCGGACACGGCGTTCATCCACCGCTGGCGCCACAAGATAGAGGCGCTCATCATCACGCACGGCCACGAGGACCACATCGGCGCGCTGCCCTGGGTGAGTCACACACGAGCATAGAGCGAGCGCTGCCCTGGGTGAGATGACAGGCGCGCTGCCCTGGGTGAGATGAGTGTGCACACTGGCAGCCACGTGGTGTGAGGGGGCATTGGTGCTCGGCCTGCCATGGGTGAGAGTAGTTCGTGATAGGGGCTGCACTGCAGCTGTCATTGCGGGGCCGCGGGGACTCCATACCTGCTGTCCCTCTCTCTCCTGCCGCTCCTCTTTCCACTCACCCCGCTGCTCCTCTGCTCTCACTGCCTACTCTCCCTCCCTATCTGCCATGGATGCCCACCACCAGGTGCTGCCAGCGCTGGACCCCTCAACGCCTGTCTTCGCCACCAGCTTCACCATGCAGGCAATGCCCTCCCGCCCCTCCCTCCCGCCCCAACCTCCCGCCCCTCCCTCCCGCCCCACCCTCCCGCCCCACCCTCCCGCCCCTCCCTCCCGCCCCACCCTCCCGCCCTTCCCTCCCGCCCCACCCTCCTGCCCTTCCCTCCTGCCCTGCCCTCCCTCCCTCCGTCCCTTCCTCCCTCCCTCAATCCCTCCCTCCCTCCCTCCCTCCCTCCCTCCCTATCTCCCTTCCTTACTCCCTCTTCCCTTCTCTTCCGCCCTCCTACGTGTTGTCGCTCCCACTCTCCCGGCTACTCTCTGCTGCGCCCCTTTCCCACCAACCTTCATACCCTTTCTTTCACCCTCACTCACTCTGTCTTCTCCTCCCTTGTGCTGTTTCAACTCTGAACCGTGAACCCAAAACCCTTTCTCTCCCATCCCTTCCTCCCTCCATTCAATTCACTTTGCTCCAATTCTCACTCCCAGTCTCGTCCTTTTCTCCCATTCCCTCCCCCCAGCCCCTCAGCCGTCCGCCTCCTAATTGACCATAACACGTGTGCATGATTCAACACTGTAAACACGTTTTAGGGTAGCTAAAAGCTCGCTAGGGTTAAATCCAAAAAGCTAAACTGAAAAGCGTGTACAGTCAATTTTCTCCCTAGCATGGACTCTTTCCCCAACCCACCCCTCTACCCTCCCCCAACCCCCCCCCCCCCCCCCCCCTACCCCCTCCCCACTCCCCCATCCCCAATCACCCTCCCCCTTCCCTGCTTCTCCCGCCTCTGTCCCCCGTCCCCTACCCCCTGCCCCGCATGTGCACGGGTGCAGCTGGTGAAGCGGCGCCTGAAGGAGCACAACCTGCCGTTTGAGAAGCGGTGCAAGGCGGTGCAGATGCGCACGCGGTTCAGAGCGGGCCCGTTTGAGGTGGAGGCGGTGCGGGTGACGCACTCCATCCCCGACTGCTGTGGCCTCGTGCTGCGCTGCGACGATGGCACCATCTTCCACACCGGCGACTGGAAGGTAACCATCTTCCACACCGGCGACTGGAAGGTAACCATCTTCCACACCGGCGACTGGAAGGTAACCATCTTCCACACCGGCGACTGGAAGGTAACCATCTTCCACACCGGCGACTGGAAGGTAACCATCTTCCACACCGGCGACTGGAAGGTAACCATCTTCCACACCGGCGACTGGAAGGTAACCATCTTCCACACCGGCGACTGGAAGGTCAACCCCCACCCCTCCCTGCCATGCCCACACTGCCGTGCCCACACTGTCATGCCCACACTGCCATGCCCACACTGTCATGCCCACACTGCCGTGCCCTCCCTGCCATGCCCACACTGCCATGCCCACCCTGCCATGCCCTCCCTGCCATGCCCACACTGCCATGCCCACACTGTCATGCCCACACTGCCATGCCCACACTGTCATGCCCACACTGCCGTGCCCACACTGCCGTGCCCACACTGTCATGCCCACCCTGCCATGCCCTCCCTGCCATGCCCACACTGCCATGCCCACCCTGTCATGCCCACACTGTCATGCCCACACTGTCATGCCCACCCTGCCATGCCCTCCCTGCCATGCCCTCCCTGCCCTGCCCACACTGCCATGCCCGCCACTGCCATGGCGCCGGGGGGAATATGTGGTGCTGCTGATTGGGCGACATGGAATTAAACATTTCTTGTGCATCAATGCCCCCCCAGTCAGTTACATCCTTGGATTCATCCTGATTCAGAACTTCGTTGCTACATCCTCCTCTCGTTTCTTCCATGTTCCATGCTGCTTGTCTGTGTGCCGCACTGTGCCCATCACCACCACCACCACCACCACCACCACCACCACCACCACCACCACCACCACCACCACCACCACCACCACCACCACCACCACCACCACCACCACCACCACCACCACCACCACCACCACCACCACCACCACCACCACCACCACCACCATCACCATCACCACCACCACCACCACCACCATCACCATCACCATCACCATCACCATCACCACCATCAGATCGATGAGAATCCGCTGGACGGCCGCCAGTTTGACCGCGAGTTCCTCGAGGGCTTGTCCAACGAGGGGGTCACTCTGGTGAGAGGCCAGGGGGAGGGAAGGGGGTCACTCTGGTACGGGCGAAGGAAACTCCAGTTGCACAGTTGTGCGATCAATACCAAGAATATCACGTCGCACATTCCTTGCCATATGCCCGTCCACTTCCACTGTTGCTCACTCACCGCACATTCCCTCCCACTACCTTCCTGCACACACCCCCCCACCCCACCCCCTGCCTGTGAGGCAGATGATGAGTGACAGCACCAACAGCCTGGCGCCGGGGCGCACCACGTCGGAGAGCAGTGTGGCGGCGGCGCTGATGGAGGCGGTGCTGGCGGCCAAGGGCCGGGTCATCACCACACAGTTCGCCTCCAACGTGCACCGCCTCGGCGCCGTCAAGGCTGCCGCTGACGCTGCCGGCCGCCGCCTCGTGAGCTCTGCTCGCCTCTGCGCTGCTCGCCTCTGCTTTTCTCTCCCTTGGCTGTGTGCTTGGGCAGCAGGGGTCGAGGGGCATCCGGGATGGTGGCTGTGCATGGGGGAAGGGACGGGGAGTCTAAGTAGGGACGGGGAGTCTAAGTAGGGGCGGGGAGTCTAAGTAGGGGCGGGGAGTCTAAGTAGGGACGGGGAGTCTAAGTAGGGACGGGGAGTCTAAGTAGGGACGGGGAGTCTAAGTAGGGACGGGGAGTCTAAGTAGGGACGGGGAGTCTAAGTAGGGACGGGAGTCTAAGTAGGGACGGGGAGTCTAAGTAGGGACGGGGAGTCTAAGTAGGGACGGGGAGTCTAAGTAGGGACGGGGAGTCTAAGTAGGGATGGGGAGTCTAAGTAGGGACGGGGAGTCTAAGTAGGGACGGGGAGTCTAAGTAGGGACAGGGAGTTTAAGTAGGGACAGGGAGTCTAAGTAGGGACAGGGAGTTTAAGTAGGGACAGGGAGTCTAAGTCGGGACGGGGGAGATGGGGATGTGTCTTGAACGCGCCTCTTGCGCTACCTGCAATAACTCCCTGCCGCCCTTTTCCCACCCTTGTTGCCCCATCAGGTGTTTCTGGGCATGTCGCTGCGCACATACCTCGATGCTGCCTTCCGTGACGGCCAGGCGCCCTTCGACCCCTCCGTCCTGGTATGCTCCACTCATGCACCCCATTCCTTTCCCCATGCCTTCATTCATCCATCGCCTCCTTCTCTGTACCTCAAGCTGACCCCCGCATACCTACCTGCTTCCACGTCACGCATTCACTTCCCGTGTCCTCATGTGTACGTGGTGGGTGTGCATGCGTGCATGCATGTGGGCGTGCATGTGCACAGCTCAAGGCGGAGGACATGAGTGCCTTCTCCCCACGCGACCTGCTCATCGTCACCACAGGCTCCCAGGTACATGCAAGTGACATGCCATGCCATGCCATGCCAGCCTGTTTGTGTTCTCAAGAGCAGCGACACTTCATGCCAAGGATGCTCACCATGCGAGCATGAGTGCGCTGCTCCTACCGTTCTCTTGTTCTCAGCCACGCTCTTCAACTTCCACCCGTGAACTCGTTGCACCCCTGTGTGGCACCTATGTGTGTGTGTGGTGCTGGCAGGGAGAGCCACGCGCGGCGTTGAACCTGGCGTCGTACGGGACGAGCAAGATGCTGCAGCTCAACGCCGACGACACCGTGCTCTACTCCGCCAAGGTCACTCTTTGCTTCCTCTCACTTCTGGCCTTGGAACTAGACATGTGCAAGAATTTGTAATGTGGTTCCGTGCGGGTCTTTTTTCACATCGAACCGAATCTCAGCCCTTTTTAGTCCACCTGCTCAAAACTATCGCTTCCCATTGCCACGTCAAACCAAACTGGTTCGGTGGCGATGTCTAATTGGAACTCGTGTACTTTTGTATCGGTGAATGCACAACCAAAAGATCAAGCACCCAACCTGGACCAACCACAATACGTGATTGGAAAGTACATTTGACAAACCCCCATTGATTAATCTATCCAAATTACCTCCTCCTCCTCCTCCTCCTCCTCCTCCTCCTCCTCCTCCTCCTCCTCCTCCTCCTCCTCCTCCTCCTCCTCCTCCTCCTCCTCCAACCCCCCTTCCCTGCTCTCCTCCACCCACCAACCTCCCTACGGCAGATGATCCCGGGCAACGAGACGCGGGTGGTGAAGATGATGAACCGCATCGCGCTGCAGGGGGCGCGCATCCTGCAGGGGCGGCAGCACGGGCTGCACACGTCGGGGCACGCATACAGCGAGGAGCAGCAGGAGGTGATTCGGCTGGTGAAGCCGCAGCACTTCCTGCCGGTGCACGGCGAGTACGCGTTCATGAAGGAGCACGAGCTGCTCGCCCAGCGCCAGGGCATCCGCCACACCACGGTGCGCCCAGCCTGGTTGGGTTGCGTTCGTGCAGGGGTGTGCAGGGGAATGCAGTGGGTGCCAGAGTTACACCCCACTGCTCCTTCAAACGTGATCGTGGCATGTGGTCTGCATGGTGGCATGTGGTCTGCATGGTGGCATGTGGTCTGCATGGTGGCATGTGGTCTGCATGGTGGCATGTGGTCTGCATGGTGGCATGTGGACTGCATGGTAGCATGTGGTCTGCATGGTGGCATGTGGTCTGTATGGTAGCATGTGGTCTGCATGGTGGCATGTGGTCTGCATGGTAGCATGTGGTCTGCATGGTGGCATGTGGTCTGCATGGTGGCATGTGGTCTGCATGGTGGCATGTGGTCTGCATGGTGGCATGTGGTCTGCATGGTGGCATGTGGTCTGCATGGTGGCATGTGGTCTGCATGGTAGCATGTGGTCTGCATGGTGGCATGTGGTCTGCATGGTAGCATGTGGTCTGCATGGTAGCATGTGGTCTGCATGGTGGCATGTGGTCTGCATGGTGGCATGTGGTCTGCATGGTGGCATGTGGTCTGCATGGTAGCATGTGGTCTGCATGGTGGCATGTGGTCTGCATGGTGGCATGTGGTCTGCATGGTGGCATGTGGTCTGCATGGTGGCATGTGGTCTGCATGGTGGCATGTGGTCTGCATGGTGGCATGTGGTCTGCATGGTAGCATGTGGTCTGCATGGTGGCATATGGTCTGCATGGTAGCATGTGGTCTGCATGGTGGCATGTGGTCTGCATGGTGGCATGTGGTCTGCATGGTGGCATGTGGTCTGCATGGTGGCATGTGGTCTGCATGGTAGCATGTGGTCTGCATGGTGGCATGTGGTCTGCATGGTAGCATGTGGTCTGCATGGTAGCATGTGGTCTGCATGGTGGCATGTGGTCTGCATGGTTGCATGTGGTCTGCATGGTGGCATGTGGTCTGCATGGTGGCATGTGGTCTGCATGGTGGCATGTGGTCTGCATGGTGGCATGTGGTCTGCATGGTGGCATGTGGTCTGCATGGTGGCATGTGGTCTGCATGGTAGCATGTGGTCTGCATGGTGGCATGTGGTCTGCATGGTGGCATGTGGTCTGCATGGTGGCATGTGGTCTGCATGGTGGCATGTGGTCTGCATGGTGGCATGTGGTCTGCATGGTAGCATGTGGTCTGCATGGTGGCATATGGTCTGCATGGTAGCATGTGGTCTGCATGGTGGCATGTGGTCTGCATGGTGGCATGTGGTCTGCATGGTGGCATGTGGTCTGCATGGTGGCATGTGGTCTGCATGGTAGCATGTGGTCTGCATGGTAGCATGTGGTCTGCATGGTAGCATGTGGTCTGCATGGTGGCATGTGGTCTGCATGGTGGCATGTGGTCTGCATGGTGGCATGTGGTCTGCATGGTAGCATGTGGTCTGCATGGTGGCATGTGGTCTGCATAGTAGCATGTGGTCTGCATGGTGGCATGTGGTCTGCATGGTGGCATGTGGTCTGCATGGTGGCATGTGGTCTGCATGGTGGCATGTGGTCTGCATGGTGGCATGTGGTCTGTATGGTGGCATGTGGTCTGCATGGTGGCATGTGGTCTGCATGGTTGCATGTGGTCTGCATGGTGGCATGTGGTCTGCATGGTGGCATGTGGTCTGCATGGTGGCATGTGGTCTGCATGGTGGCATGTGGTCTGCATGGTAGCATGTGGTCTGCATGGTGGCATGTGGTCTGCATGGTAGCATGTGGTCTGCATGGTGGCATGTGGTCTGCATGGTGGCATGTGGTCTGCATGGTAGCATGTGGTCTGCATGGTGGCATGTGGTCTGCATGGTGGCATGTGGTCTGCATGGTGGCATGTGGTCTGCATGGTGGCATGTGGTCTGCATGGTGGCATGTGGTCTGCATGGTGGCATGTGGTCTGCATGGTGGCATGTGGTCTGCATGGTGGCATGTGGTCTGCATGGTGGCATGTGGTCTGCATGGTGGCATGTGGTCTGCATGGTAGCATGTGGTCTGCATGGTAGCATGTGGTCTGTATGGTGGAATGTGGTCTGCATGGTGGCATGTGGTCTGCATGGTGGCATGTGGTCTGCATGGTAGCATGTGGTCTGCATGGTGGCATGTGGTCTGCATGGTGGCATGTGGTCTGCATGGTAGCATGTGGTCTGCATGGTGGCATATGGTCTGCATGGTAGCATGTGGTCTGCATGGTGGCATGTGGTCTGCATGGTAGCATGTGGTCTGCATGGTGGCATGTGGTCTGCATGGTGGCATGTGGTCTGCATGGTGGCATGTGGTCTGCATGGTGGCATGTGGTCTGCATGGTGGCATGTGGTCTGCATGGTAGCATGTGGTCTGCATGGTAGCATGTGGTCTGCATGGTGGCATGTGGTCTGCATGGTAGCATGTGGTCTGCATGGTGGCATGTGGTCTGCATGGTGGCATGTGGTCTGCATGGTGGCATGTGGTCTGCATGGTGGCATGTGGTCTGCATGGTGGCATGTGGTCTGCATGGTGGCATGTGGTCTGCATGGTGGCATGTGGTCTGCATGGTAGCATGTGGTCTGCATGGTAGCATGTGGTCTGCATGGTGGCATGTGGTCTGCATGGTAGCATGTGGTCTGCATGGTGGCATGTGGTCTGCATGGTGGCATGTGGTCTGCATGGTGGCATGTGGTCTGCATGGTGGCATGTGGTCTGCATGGTGGCATGTGGTCTGCATGGTAGCATGTGGTCTGCATGGTAGCATGTGGTCTGCATGGTGGCATGTGGTCTGTATGGTGGAATGTGGTCTGTATGGTGGAATGTGGTCTGCATGGTGGCATGTGGTCTGCATGGTGGCATGTGGTCTGCATGGTGGCATGTGGTCTGTATGGTGGAATGTGGTCTGCATGGTGGCATGTGGTCTGCATGGTGGCATGTGGTCTGCATGGTGGCATGTGGTCTGCATGGTGGCATGTGGTCTGCATGGTGGCATGTGGTCTGCATGGTGGCATGTGGTCTGCATGGTAGCATGTGGTCTGCATGGTAGCATGTGGTCTGCATGGTGGCATGTGGTCTGCATGGTGGCATGTGGTCTGCATGGTAGCATGTGGTCTGCATGGTGGCATGTGGTCTGCATGGTGGCATGTGGTCTGCATGGTGGCATGTGGTCTGCATGGTGGCATGTGGTCTGCATGGTGGCATGTGGTCTGCATGGTGGCATGTGGTCTGCATGGTGGCATGTGGTCTGTATGGTGGAATGTGGTCTGCATGGTGGCATGTGGTCTGCATGGTAGCATGTGGTCTGCATGGTGGCATTTGGTCTGCATGGTGGCATGTGGTCTGTATGGTGGAATGTGGTCTGCATGGTGGCATGTGGTCTGCATGGTAGCATGTGGTCTGCATGGTGGCATGTGGTCTGTATGGTGGAATGTGGTCTGCATGGTGGCATGTGGTCTGCATGGTAGCATGTGGTCTGCATGGTGGCATGTGGTCTGCATGGTGGCATGTGGTCTGCATGGTAGCATGTGGTCTGCATGGTGGCATGTGGTCTGCATGGTGGCATGTGGTCTGCATGGTGGCATGTGGTCTGCATGGTGGCATGTGGTCTGTATGGTGGCATGTGGTCTGCATGGTGGCATGTGGTCTGCATGGTAGCATGTGGTCTGCATGGTGGAATGTGGTCTGCATGGTGGCATGTGGTCTGCATGGTAGCATGTGGTCTGCATGGTGGCATGTGGTCTGCATGGTGGCATGTGGTCTGCATGGTGGCATGTGGTCTGCATGGTGGCATGTGGTCTGTATGGTGGCATGTGGTCTGCATGGTGGCATGTGGTCTGCATGGTGGCATGTGGTCTGCATGGTAGCATGTGGTCTGCATGGTGGCATGTGGTCTGCATGGTGGCATGTGGTCTGCATGGTGGCATGTGGTCTGCATGGTGGCATGTGGTCTGCATGGTAGCATGTGGTCTGCATGGTGGCATGTGGTCTGCATGGTGGCATGTGGTCTGCATGGTGGCATGTGGTCTGCATGGTAGCATGTGGTCTGCATGGTGGCATGTGGTCTGCATGGTGGCATGTGGTCTGCATGGTAGCATGTGGTCTGCATGGTGGCATGTGGTCTGCATGGTGGCATGTGGTCTGCATGGTGGCATGTGGTCTGCATGGTGGCATGTGGTCTGTATGGTGGAATGTGGTCTGCATGGTGGCATGTGGTCTGCATGGTGGCATGTGGTCTGCATGGTGGCATGTGGTCTGCATGGTGGCATGTGGTCTGCATGGTGGCATGTGGTCTGCATGGTAGCATGTGGTCTGCATGGTAGCATGTGGTCTGCATGGTGGCATGTGGTCTGCATGGTAGCATGTGGTCTGCATGGTAGCATGTGGTCTGCATGGTGGCATGTGGTCTGTATGGTGGAATGTGGTCTGCATGGTGGCATGTGGTCTGCATGGTGGCATGTGGTCTGCATGGTGGCATGTGGTCTGCATGGTGGCATGTGGTCTGCATGGTGGCATGTGGTCTGCATGGTGGCATGTGGTCTGCATGGTGGCATGTGGTCTGCATGGTGGCATGTGGTCTGCATGGTGGCATGTGGTCTGCATGGTTGCATGTGGTCTGCATGGTGGCATGTGGTCTGTATGGTGGAATGTGGTCTGCATGGTGGCATGTGGTCTGCATGGTGGCATGTGGTCTGCATGGTAGCATGTGGTCTGCATGGTGGCATGTGGTCTGCATGGTAGCATGTGGTCTGCATGGTGGCATGTGGTCTGCATGGTGGCATGTGGTCTGCATGGTGGCATATGGTCTGCATGGTGGCATGTGGTCTGCATGGTGGCATGTGGTCTGCATGGTGGCATGTGGTCTGCATGGTGGCATGTGGTCTGCATGGTGGCATGTGGTCTGCATGGTGGCATGTGGTCTGCATGGTGGCATGTGGTCTGCATGGTGGCATGTGGTCTGCATGGTGGCATGTGGTCTGCATGGTGGCATGTGGTCTGCATGGTAGCATGTGGTCTGCATGGTGGCATGTGGTCTGCATGGTGGCATGTGGTCATGTGGTCTGCATGGTAGCATGTGGTCTGCATGGTGGCATGTGGTCTGCATGGTGGCATGTGGTCTGCATGGTGGCATGTGGTCTGCATGGTGGCATGTGGTCTGCATGGTGGCATGTGGTCTGCATGGTGGCATGTGGTCTGCATGGTGGCATGTGGTCTGCATGGTAGCATGTGGTCTGCATGGTGGCATGTGGTCTGCATGGTGGCATGTGGTCTGCATGGTGGCATGTGGTCTGCATGGTGGCATGTGGTCTGCATGGTGGCATGTGGTCTGCATGGTGGCATGTGGTCTGCATGGTGGCATGTGGTCTGCATGGTGGCATGTGGTCTGCATGGTTGCATGTGGTCTGCATGGTGGCATGTGGTCTGTATGGTAGCATGTGGTCTGCATGGTGGCATGTGGTCTGCATGGTGGCATGTGGTCTGCATGGTAGCATGTGGTCTGCATGGTGGCATGTGGTCTGCATGGTGGCATGTGGTCTGCATGGTAGCATGTGGTCTGCATGGTGGCATGTGGTCTGCATGGTGGCATGTGGTCTGCATGGTGGCATGTGGTCTGCATGGTGGCATGTGGTCTGCATGGTGGCATGTGGTCTGCATGGTGGCATGTGGTCTGCATGGTGGCATGTGGTCTGCATGGTGGCATGTGGTCTGCATGGTTGCATGTGGTCTGCATGGTGGCATGTGGTCTGCATGGTGGCATGTGGTCTGCATGGTGGCATGTGGTCTGCATGGTGGCATGTGGTCTGCATGGTAGCATGTGGTCTGCATGGTGGCATGTGGTCTGCATGGTAGCATGTGGTCTGCATGGTGGCATATGGTCTGCATGGTAGCATGTGGTCTGCATGGTGGCATATGGTCTGCATGGTGGCATGTGGTCTGCATGGTGGCATGTGGTCTGCATGGTGGCATGTGGTCTGCATGGTGGCATGTGGTCTGCATGGTGGCATGTGGTCTGCATGGTGGCATGTGGTCTGCATGGTGGCATGTGGTCTGCATGGTGGCATGTGGTCTGCATGGTGGCATGTGGTCTGCATGGTAGCATGTGGTCTGCATGGTGGCATGTGGTCTGCATGGTGGCATGTGGTCATGTGGTCTGCATGGTAGCATGTGGTCTGCATGGTGGCATGTGGTCTGCATGGTGGCATGTGGTCTGCATGGTGGCATGTGGTCTGCATGGTGGCATGTGGTCTGCATGGTGGCATGTGGTCTGCATGGTGGCATGTGGTCTGCATGGTAGCATGTGGTCTGCATGGTGGCATGTGGTCTGCATGGTGGCATGTGGTCTGCATGGTGGCATGTGGTCTGCATGGTGGCATGTGGTCTGCATGGTAGCATGTGGTCTGCATGGTGGCATGTGGTCTGCATGGTGGCATGTGGTCTGCATGGTGGCATGTGGTCTGCATGGTGGCATGTGGTCTGCATGGTGGCATGTGGTCTGCATGGTGGCATGTGGTCTGCATGGTGGCATGTGGTCTGCATGGTGGCATGTGGTCTGCATGGTGGCATGTGGTCTGCATGGTGGCATGTGGTCTGCATGGTGGCATGTGGTCTGCATGGTGGCATGTGGTCTGCATGGTGGCATGTGGTCTGCATGGTGGCATGTGGTCTGCATGGTGGCATGTGGTCTGCATGGTGGCATGTGGTCTGCATGGTGGCATGTGGTCTGCATGGTGGCATGTGGTCTGCATGGTAGCATGTGGTCTGCATGGTAGCATGTGGTCTGCATGGTGGCATGTGGTCTGCATGGTGGCATGTGGTCTGCATGGTGGCATGTGGTCTGCATGGTGGCATGTGGTCTGCATGGTGGCATGTGGTCTGCATGGTAGCATGTGGTCTGCATGGTGGCATGTGGTCTGCATGGTGGCATGTGGTCTGCATGGTGGCATGTGGTCTGCATGGTGGCATGTGGTCTGCATGGTGGCATGTGGTCTGCATGGTGGCATGTGGTCTGCATGGTGGCATGTGGTCTGCATGGTGGCATGTGGTCTGCATGGTAGCATGTGGTCTGCATGGTAGCATGTGGTCTGCATGGTGGCATGTGGTCTGCATGGTAGCATGTGGTCTGCATGGTGGCATGTGGTCTGCATGGTGGCATGTGGTCTGCATGGTGGCATGTGGTCTGCATGGTGGCATGTGGTCTGCATGGTGGCATGTGGTCTGCATGGTGGCATGTGGTCTGCATGGTGGCATGTGGTCTGCATGGTGGCATGTGGTCTGCATGGTAGCATGTGGTCTGCATGGTAGCATGCGCTCAGTAGGGCAACGCAGGATGCCCCAGTGCAGTGTGGGCTGTCAGTTGAGCATAGTTCTGTCTCCTTGCTGCCACCTGCTTCTAATAACTCCTCACCCTTTCCCCTACCTCGTCCCTGCGTGTTGTCTCCCTGCCCTCATCAGGTGATCAGCAACGGGGAGATGGTGGGAGTGGCGCCTCTGCGCAACGCCAAGGTGGTGTCCAACGGCTTCTACCACCAACCGCGCATCCACCTCGAGGTGAGGCTTCTACCACCAACCGCGCATCCACCTCGAGGTGAGGCTTCTACCACCAACCGCGCATCCACCTCGAGGTGAGGCTTCTA
The DNA here is from genome assembly GCA_947471745.1 of Closterium sp. Naga37s-1. NCBI lineage: Eukaryota > Viridiplantae > Streptophyta > Zygnematophyceae > Desmidiales > Closteriaceae > Closterium > Closterium sp. Naga37s-1. The sequence goes on along the minus strand of CANJKZ010000203.1, from coordinate 250,941 downwards.
CCACCAACCGCGCATCCACCTCGAGGTGAGGCTTCTACCACCAACCGCGCATCCACCTCGAGGTGAGGCTTCTACCACCAACCGCGCATCCACCTCGAGGTGAGGCTTCTACCACCAACCGCGCATCCACCTCGAGGTGAGGCTTCTACCACCAACCGCGCATCCACCTCGAGGTGAGGCTTCTACCACCAACCGCGCATCCACCTCGAGGTGAGGCTTCTACCACCAACCGCGCATCCACCTCGAGGTGAGGCTTTTACCACCAACCGCGCATCCACCTCGAGGTGAGGCTTCTACCACCAACCGCGCATCCACCTCGAGGTGAGGCTTCTACCACCAACCGCGCATCCACCTCGAGGTGAGGCTTCTACCACCAACCGCGCATCCACCTCGAGGTGAGGCTTCTACCACCAACCGCGCATCCACCTCGAGGTGAGGCTTCTACCACCAACCGCGCATCCACCTCGAGGTGAGGCTTCTACCACCAACCGCGCATCCACCTCGAGGTGAGGCTTCTACCACCAACCGCGCATCCACCTCGAGGTGAGGCTTCTACCACCAACCGCGCATCCACCTCGAGGTGAGGCTTCTACCACCAACCGCGCATCCACCTCGAGGTGAGGCTTCTACCACCAACCGCGCATCCACCTCGAGGTGAGGCTTCTACCACCAACCGCGCATCCACCTCGAGGTGAGGCTTCTACCACCAACCGCGCATCCACCTCGAGGTGAGGCTTCTACCACCAACCGCGCATCCACCTCGAGGTGAGGCTTCTACCACCAACCGCGCATCCACCTCGAGGTGAGGCTTCTACCACCAACCGCGCATCCACCTCGAGGTGAGGCTTCTACCACCAACCGCGCATCCACCTCGAGGTGAGGCTTCTACCACCAACCGCGCATCCACCTCGAGGTGAGGCTTCTACCACCAACCGCGCATCCACCTCGAGGTGAGGCTTCTACCACCAACCGCGCATCCACCTCGAGGTGAGGCTTCTACCACCAACCGCGCATCCACCTCGAGGTGATAGCCCCTGCACGTGAGGGTGATGAAGCGTTGCATGGCACTTTTGGTGATGGTGCACGCACTGCCTTGACACTCCACTCCCTCATGCACTCTCATGGACACCTCCCTGGCGCAGCTTCCAGCAGTTACTGCCACGCAATGCACACTACCACTTGCCCCGTGCACTCCACGTGCCATCACCAGATGCCAGGCCTTGTGCTCGTGTCTCCCCTCCACCAGACGATGTACAACGACGGAGGCATAGCGTTTGGCAACGCGCGCGAGATGGCGGTGGGGGAGCGGCTGCACGTGGCCACCGAGGGCATCGTCATCGCCACGTGAGCATGCTTAGTCAGCAGGGTCTGCTGCGTGAAAGACATTCATTGCCTTGTGTCGGTCCACCAGCTTCCACACCCCTCATGAGGTGAGCAGCACCCCACCCTCATGAGGTCAGCAGCACCCCACCCTCATGAGGTCAGCAGCACCCCACCCTCATGAGGTCAGCAGCACCCCACCCTCATGAGGTCAGCAGCACCCCACCCTCATGAGGTCAGCAGCACCCCACCCTCCTGCCGCTCCTCGTCTCCTGTCTCGCCTCCTGCCCCTCCTTGTCCAATGCGTTCCCCTTTGCCCCCTCCCTCAGTGTGGAGGTGTTTCGCGAGCCGCCAGGAGAGGAGGTGCTGGAGGCGTTCACAGACGCCGATGAGGACGACGAGGGTGACGGCGCCCCACGCGGGCTGCACGGGCGGCTGCAGATCCGAACGCGGTGCCTGTGGGTGGACCGCGGCAAGCTCACAGACATGATGCACAGCGCTGGCATGGCGGCGCTCAACCGCCTCTCCAGGTGATCTCTCGCGGGCACTGCTCCTTTCACTCGCTCCTTTCACTGTCAACCAGCATAATCTCATCCCTCTCTAAGCATTACTCTCTATCCTTGACCTCTCAACTTTCTTTTTTTCCTGAACCCCACTTCTTTTCCTACTGCAATCGTAATCAACCCTCCATATTACCTCCCTCCCTCCTCCCCCGTCTCTCCTTTGCATGGCACAGGGATGCATCCTTGGCGCTGGTGGAGCGCAGCATCTCGCAGGTGCTGCGCAAGACGGTGCAGCGCCACAGCAGCCGCCGCCCCGAGGTCATCGTCACGGCCGTCGACAGCTTCCAGCCGCCCGTGCCGCCGCCGCCCTCGCCCGCCCCTCCCTCCACCCTCTCCGCCGACCTCTCCTCATTCTCCCCGCGCGTCGCCAAGGTTGGTGCGGCGGCAGAGGAGCAGCAGCCGGGCGGGCAGGAGCAGCGGAGGCGGCAGCGGCGCGAGCAGCAGGAGAGGGAGCTGCGGGAGATGCTGGCGAGAGACGAGAAGGACGAGGACGCCTTCGGCCCCACCCTGCAGGGGACGGCGGGCGGGCGGGGTGTGCGGAAGGGCGGGAGGCGAGGGCGGGTGGGAGGTGAGAGCACGGAGAGTGACTTGAGTGAGGGCGGGTACAGCAGCAGCAGCAGCGACGAGGAGCGTGACAGGCCAGGTGCTGATGCTGCCAGTGTGCCTGCTGCTGCTTCTGCTGCTGCTTCAGGCAGCGATGGCAGTGGCTCGCCGGGGGGGTGGAGGGACATGGGCTCTGGCAGTGTGACAGCTGTGGTGGTGAGCGGTGCAGAGGACGGGCAGCAGAGGGGGGATGAGGCGGCAGGGCAGGGCAAGTCTAGCAAGACACGGAGAGGCAGGCGTCGCTCGGCTGCTAGTGGCAGCATAGGTGACGGCAGCACGGGTGGTGCAGAAGAGGGAGAGGGGAAGGCAGGTGGTGCTAGTGTGCAGGGAGCGGGTGAAGCGGGAGCAGGTGGGGCAGAGGGAGCAGCGAGTGGCGGGGAGCAAAGCCGCAAGGGGCTCAGTGTGAGGGTAGAGGCCGAGGGAGACGGGGAGGGGAAGGCAGGCAGAAATGTGGAGGGGGCGGGCAGTGGTGGAGAGGCCGGCATGGATGGCAGTGTGGAGAGCCGTTCGGGAGACACACGAGAGGACGTGGGCGATGAGCCCCCATTGGGGTCATCTCACTAGCAGCACCGTGTGGGTGGCGGAGCAGTGTGATCATTTTTCCTGTGTTCGTGCATCCTTTCACTCTGCGTGGGAGGCCTGAAATTATTTGAGTATTACAGCACAAAGTATGGTTGGTCTGAGCTAGTTTTTTTTATTATTTGAAACATGAAGTTTCATTTTTCAAATATTATTCAAACTAATCTACTGACCCTAATCCCCTAGAAATAGGACCCGGGTCTCAAGAGTGATGCATAGCGGAAATGATGATGATTAGCAAGACGGGAGATACAAATGATAAACCTAGAAATTGTTGTACTCCTTACAGCCCTACTCACTATGGCCTATCAATTAAATGTATAACATTTTGTTGGAATAGCCTATAAGCATTCCTGAAGGAATCCCACTAGCGCGTCAGTTCTTAACAGAACAACGCACTGTACCAGTACCGCAGTAGCTCCTATAGAGCATGCGGAAGGTCGAGAATCACCCGAAGGTCAACAGTCGAAAGACAGTCAACGGTCGTGACTCTTGACCGACCAGTAACCGCACGACAGTTGATCGCTGCAACATAGTACGGTAACTGACGAGAATAGCAATTGTCGTGGTTATTGTAGTTATGCAATACAGTTACCGTAATACCCCGGATATAAGACCCGGGGGTATTATAAGAATCCCACCCCAAAAATGGAGGGGGGTCTTAACAGTTGGCTACTTTTTATAAGACCCGGGTCTTATCATAAGGTCGCGCATATAGCTTGAGTTTTGGAAGCCATACATGTCAACACTACGTGCTCTGCTTCTAGCATTCAAAGGGAATAATCGGAATGAACTTCGTTTTACACATTCAAATGAATATGCGGAATGGATAGGATGATGAGTAAACGTGCTTTTGTGACTGGTTGTTACCCCTCATTAATGAACATTCAGTGGGATTTGGTGTGGAAAAGGGTAGAATAGCTATCAGAATTGCATTTATTGCCTATAAAATGACCGATTCTCTAGGGCGAGGGGGGTCTTATAATGTTAGCCCCCATTTAGGGGGGTATAACTAAAAACGACCTATTTAGCGTACCCCCCTCCGTATTATAGACCCGGGGGTCTACAACTGGAGGGGGTCTTATATCCGGGGTATTACGGTAATAAGGGAATGTACCCCTCAGAGTACATGGCTAGCTAGTTTGCTATTTAATCCCTTGTACGTCTACGGTATCTTACAATCATCTTGTTCTCTTTCAACTATTACCAACAAGGTCACTACAAAGACTTTACTGTCGTTCCTAGACTAGGCTGACTTATTTTATTCACTACGATTCCTTGGTTATATCAGCATGGTATGAGAGCTAGAGTGGATTATAAGACCTGCCAAGTTCTTGTTCTTCCTAGAACAAACTCCTAATTATCCGATACATTATAAGGTCTGCACCATCATGGCCCCTGAAGGGAAAGCCACTGCAGACTCTCCGGGCCCACCACCAGCAACGACTAATGCGCCATCAGCGGTGACCTCCGTCAGCGCCGCTGTCGTCGAGCAACTAGTCACTCGCATCAACGCTCTTGAAAGCCATCAAGCAATGAGCATCGATGGCTCTAGCTACGCAAGAGGAGTTTCTGAACTCCCTCTCCCTGGAGAAGACCGTCGCGTCAACTCCGAGAGGTCCTTTACATTTGACAACCGTCAAGCTTCAGCTCCTGCGCAAGACAGTCACCAACGCGCACATTCAGACACAATCGCAACAATGCAGACAAAGTTCGTTCTGACCTCTAAGCTGAAAACATCAGTTCCCTTCGACGGAAAAGACTTCTACACGTGGAGCTTCGAGTTCGAGCTCCTCGCGACAACTGCGCAAATCTGGATGTACTATGATGGAAGCTGACCAAATCCGACGGAAGGCACCATACGAGAGAAGAACCAATACTACCACGAGTCTCTTCTCGCGTACACCACTCTTCTCTGAAACCTCTCCTCTTCCGAGCAGCTTGGCATTCGTTCCTACAAGTCAAAGTGGGCGCGCACGTACGCCTCTTGGGAGCACATGCGCAACTCATACATGGCAACAGATCCCGTCACAATGAGTCGCCTGCTTAGCCAACTCACATCGGTTAAAATGCAATAAGGGGAGAAAGCGGGACCGTATATCAATCGGTGCCGCAATCTGCGCGACCACATCAAGAAGTGCGGCGGAACCGTTCCCGATGACATGTTCGTCTCCATGGTTCTTTCCGGCCATGGACCCGATTGGCGACAGTGCCAATCGTTGCTCCGTGCTCGAGCAACCATCTCCGAGTTCGCCTTGTGCGCCACGCTTCTCTACGAGCAGAAGGAAATTGACATGTATAACGAGAAAAACAGTAAGCGGGAGAAGTTAGTCTTCTACGCTGGAGCGATTGAAGGGGAGCAGCGTGGAAAGAAGGAAACATTTTGCAAATACTGCAAGAAACCCGGCCACACTGTCGATCAGTGCTACAAGTGGAAAGCTGTCGACGAGAGGCGCAACTCCTCCAGTCAGCAATCTACGGCACAATCGACATCTTCTGCCGCGACATCCACCATGTCGCCTCCCTCCGTCGCAAGCACTTTTCAAACTCCTGCACACATCACAGCGAAGGACAAAGGCAAGGGAACGATCATGAGCTGCATGGCACGGCGTCGCAGAGGCATTTGATACTACGACAACGTCGAGTATCCGCCTATCGCACCTATCAACCTCATTGTACCTAGTCCAGACAACGATCCCACCATCCACAGTTGGATTGATCGTCCAACAAACATCCCACCTGATTTCGAGCTGCCTCCGCCAACTCCGAAATCGCCTCCCAGCATTTCCGCGAACAGGTTCTCCGCTCTCTCACCGTACACCGGTGACTTGGACCGCGTTGTCACGCCGAAAATCGCCAACATCGCGCGCCAGAGTCGTGAGAGCATCAATACATGGTACCTTGACAGCTGCTGCGGACAGCACATGGTGGGATCACCAACGTTCATCAGCAACTCACGTCGCATGCGACGGCCGTGCGAGATTACCGTCGCCAACAATAGCAGGATGAAGGCGTACGACATCGGTGAAATTTACCTTGAAGCTGATGACACGAAGTTCACCATCCACATCGGAGATGTGCCCGTCGCCCCAGATCTGAAGTACAATCTGCTTTCCTCGGCACAACTCACGCGGTGCGGAGTTGACATTCGCAACAACTGCAAAGACAAGGCCTTTGAGCTGTTCTATAATAACTCTTACATTCAGAAAGCAGTCGACGACGACGGGGTCTTCGTGCTGCAGTTCTCGGCTCAAGGCACCACTGGCGACTCTGACCGCACGCTGCTGCTGAAAACAACTCATTCGGAGCCACCAACGTGGTCGCATCCCACGAAAATGGATCTCGAGCGACCAGCCTCCGACGGTCTTCTGCGCCTGCGCACCATCCCGACTGCCTCGTTCTCCAATCCTGATGAAACCGCACCTGCAACAATGGAAGAAGGCAGCGGCACGTCAGCACCTGCAGAACCAAACACCAGAAGAAGCGAAGCAACTGGAACAGGATGGGGCAGTCCCGGCCCTGTGCTTGGCCCTTGGGGAGAAGTCCTGACTCCAGAAGAAGCAGCCGCGAGCGGATGGGGCGCCGTTCCAACACAAGAGGGCGCCGCTGGAGGCGGTTGGGGAACCTCAGCCGGAGAAGGATGGGGACCACGAAACTAAAATGAAGCTACGGGACTCCCTCCTGCGGAAGTGGCGGCAGTCGACCCATACTGGGCAACTCGTGGTACCAGCTGGGGCGGTCCACCTCTTCCCGATCAGTACGCCCCTGACACACTAAAGCCCACAGCAGAGGAGTCAGAAGAAGAAGTGACTTACAAGTTCTTCAAAGAAGCAGCAAAATGACCAGAACCTACCGAGGAGCCACCGTCGCCAAAACAAGGGCCTCAGCTGATTGAAGTTATCGGTAACGAGCACTACTACTATCGCATCCCGATGACAGGACTCCCGGCCTCTGAGTGGCCAGATAGAGCCACCTTCCCCCAGCTGCTCGTCACCGGCAACCAAGTTCATGCCGCTGATACAGACGATATCATTGGGATTCCGCGCACCCTTCTGGAACGTAACTTCGTCCGAGCCCTCGCCATTGACGCCGAAGCCGCCGTCGACACAGGACCTGAAAAGGAGCAGAACGACGCATCAGCATGATACGCATACTATCAAAAGACCGTCGAATACCGCTCGGATCCGGGAACATGGCATCAGCGACTCGTACACCCTTCGCACGCAACACTCAAGAACTCACTCAAGGCCGGAGTCTTGGACGAAGGAGCACTACTTCTACATCGAGATGGCTCCCTCACAACAGACTCTGCTGACCCGCTGTGCACCGTCTGTCCGACCGCATCGCTCACCCACAAGCCTTTTCCCGACTTACCCCCGAGATACGAACGTTACAAGCCGCTGGACAAGGTCTACAGCGACTTTATGATTCTCAGTCAGCCGGGGCTTGACGGTGAACAGTACACGCTCATCTTCATTGACGCAAACACGCGCTACGTCTGGGCTGTCAACACCGACTGTCGCTCTCTTGCCTTCGAGTGCTTCGTGGCGTGGATGAAGCGGGCTGAGCGTCAATCTGGAATGAAGCTGAAAAGTTACCAGACAGACGGGTTTGAAGTTCTTCTCAACATAGTTCAAGGAACTCTTCAAGCAGAAGGGGATCGAGCACTTGGTGTCCCTGCCCTACGCTCACGAGCAGCAAGGAGTAGCAGAACGGACAAACAGGAGCCTCGCTACACAGATGAGGGCCCTGATGAAGCAGTCGGCCATTTCAACCCGCTATTGGCCATTTGCGATGAACCGCGCTGTTCGGCTGCACAACTTGCTGTCCTCCCGAAGCCTCGCGAACAACAATTCCCCCTACAGGGCATGGACGGGCAGAAAAGCGGACACGCGTCTGCTTCGAGTGTTCGGCTGCATGGTACAGTACAGGCCCCACACAGCAAGGACCGGAACATTTGTTGACCGGGCGTGCTGGGGCATCCACCTCGGGATCGAAAAAGAATACAAGGCGTGGATCGTGCTGGACTACGTGACACACGACGTGACTGCATCTTCTACGATAAGCTAACTCTGCCACTGTTCAAGGAACACCAAGAAGCTGACAAGGCACCGAAGAGGGTTTTCGAAGGACACTGCAGCTTTGCAACTCCACATGACGAAGGTGACCTGGCATAGGACGCCGATGTAGCAGATGTTACTCAATATGACAGCGCCCCAAGCATCCCCCTTACAAGCTCTCTCAAGACTCCGACATTCATTCCTATACACCAATTTGATCCTGACGATACAACTCGCGAAGCTCACAACTACAACAGCGAGGCGCGCCGATCCCCAGATGCAGAGTTACCACAACCCAACACCTCGCAAGACACCCTCCGCCTCGGCAACGAAAGCGACGACGACGTCGTCGAGGTTACCAGCTTCCACGACTACGATCGCCTTCACTACGAAAAGACCGACGAAACTGGTCTGCGCGTCCTCGGGCTCGCTGTAGCAGTTCGCCACGCCTCTCCCAAGGAACCTACCACAATTCGTCAAGCTCTATCTGGCCCCGACAGTGACAAATGGAGAGCAGCCATGGCCGCAGAAGTCGCGTCGCTGAAAAAGCGTGGAACTTGGAAGCTAGTCCCTCGCTCATCAGCCAAGGGGAGAAAAATCCTCAGCGGGAAGTGGGTGTTCCGCATCAAAACTCTGGCGGACGGCTCAATTGATAAGCGCAAGGCGCGTTGGGTGGTGCGCGGCTTCGAACAAACGCACCTGGTGGACTTCACTCTCAACTACGCACCTGTCGGACGCCACACATCGGTGCGCATTCTCATCTGTATCGCAGCCGTCAGACAACGACCACTCCGTTTAATCGACATCGGCAGCGCATTTCTGTACGCCCCCGTCGGACTCGCCAACCTCACCGCTACTCTACAGCTCCATGGCTACGTAGACGCAGACCACGCAGGAGATGTTGACAACAGACGCTCCCGCACAGGATTCATTTTCCAGCTCCAACCTGCTGGACTCATCTCTTGGAACTCTCAAAAGCAAGAACTCATCGCTCTTTCGTCAGCCGAAGTTGAGTTCATCGCCGCTAGTGCAGCTGTTCGCGAAGGACTGTACCTAATGGAGCTCCTGCAAGAAGCGAAAGTGACGATGAATGGGCACTTCACGTTACTCTGCGACAATCAGAGCGCGATCAAGATCGCAAACAAACCCGGCTTCGTGAACCGCACGAAGCATATCACACTCCGTTACTTCTTCGTCAATGATGAAATCGACAAGGGGAGAGTCAAACTCACGTACTGCCCAACCGATGACATGGCAGCTGACTTTCTGACGAAGAAACTGTCACGTCAACAGTTCCAGCACTGCGCCGACCTCTGCGGGATCACCAAGAAATCCTACGTGGCTCACCTTCCGGAATGAAGGGGAGCGTTGGAATAACCGTAAGGTTATTATATGCATTCCCGAAGGATTCCCACTAACGCGTCTGTTCTTAACAAAACAACGCACTGTACCAGTACCGCAGTAGCTCCTATAGAGCATGCGGAAGGTCGAGAGTCACCTGAAGGTCAACAGTCGAAAGACAGTCAACGGTCGTGACTCTTGACCGACCAGTAGCCGCACGACAGTTAATCGCTGCAACATAGTACGGTAACTGTCGAGAATAGCAATTGTCGTGGTTACTGTAGTTGTGCAATACACTCAATAAGGGAATGTACCCCTCAGAGTACATGGTTATCTTGTTCTCTTTCAACTATTACCAACAAGGTCACTACAAAGACTTTACTGTCTTTCCTAGACTTGGCAGACTTATTCTATTCACTACGATTCCTTGGTTATATCAGCACATTTGACACACCCCCATATGCTACCGGTACAGTAAGTGCAAAATGTCCTATCCGTTGTTCATCATCTAAAATATTCCTGCCCTGCCAGACGAATAACCGTATAAATTTTGAACACACAATGTGTTTTTCAATATCGGCTCACTCTTTCAGCTCAAGCAGGGTTATTTTTTTTTTACCTTAGCTAAGCTGTCCGTACGCCTTCTACCGATGTGCAGATGTTGTGGTCGCCACACATCCGAACGGTTGGATGGACGCGGACGGCGTCCTCGCGTGGCTCGACGGGACGGTGAACCCCTACGTCAACCCCAGGTTCGGAGTCCGCAGCAAGAAGGCGCTGTTGGTGCTTGACTCCTACCGCGGGCACCTCACTGACGCTGTGAAGGCGAAATTCGGCGAGCTGGACATCGTGCCCGCCGTCATACCAGCTGGCTGCACCTCCGAGATCCAGCCACTTGACGTCGCGGTGAATCGTTCATTCAAAGCAGCAGTCCGACAACTGTACCAGGAATGGTTCGAGAGCGAGGGGGTCGACTGCCTGACCGAAAGAGGTGAGCCCACTTCCAACACGTGTTCGATGTGCCTGCGCTTAACTGTCCCCACCCTATTCTGATTGTTGTTGTGTTTCCACGTGTGGCAGGCAACATCCGCAAACCACCTCCAGAGCTGACGCTCAAGTGGATCTCCAAGGCTTGGAAGACCGTGCCCAAGGAGTTGATTGAGCGCTCGTTCCTCACCTGCGGCATCAGCAACGCCCTGGATGGGTCCCAGGACAATCTCTGCATGCAGCATCGGCGGGACGCCGTCAAGGGTGAAGTAGAACTAGACGAAGAGATTGCAGCAGATGGATTCTGCTGCAACAACGTAGAGGAGCCAGAGTCGGACGGCGAGGCCGACCAAGATGGCTCCGCCACTGTTGATGGCGATGTATAGGATGTGTAGGTAGATTAGATTTTAGAGAAGATTTTCAATGTTGCGGCAAACTTTTAGTAAAATGTTGTTATGCATGAAATATTAGAGCCTGTAAAACAGCCTGTAAAAGATAGGATTATAATAGTAGAGTTTAAAAAAGAATGGCGCTTATAATCTGTAACGATATTGGGGGCGCTTATAATCTGTAAGCCTCTAGGGGTGCGCTTATAATCGAGGACCGGATATAAGCGCCATCACCCTTTTATAACCGCCGGCGCTTATCCGAGGCCTGCGCTTATATCCGGGGGCTTACGGTAGGCTAGAACTAAAATTTGCATAGAGGCTTAAAATGACGGGGTAAAATACCGTACTAGCCAACCACATTTGGGAGCTGGAAACGGTGCTGGACAATATTAAAAGAGGTTGCTTGCGGTAGTTCAGATGCCGGGGAAGCCGAAGTAGGGGTGTGGCCGTGGTGCAGGCTGTGTGGGTCTGGGTGCTGACATGTTGCGATACATCTCTATCACCTGCCACCATGCCCCATGCACCATGCACCATGCCCCATGCCCCATGCCCCATGCACCATGCACCATGCACCATGCACCATGCCCCATGCACCATGCACCATGCACCATGCACCATGCACACCATGCACCATGCAGCATGCAGCATACACCATGCTCCATCAACCAAGCTCACACACGGTCATGCATCACCATTCCAAGGGCACGAAGCACCACCAACAGGAAAGGAAGTTCAGTATAACCTTCTCTAAATGTTGTGCTTAACCCAACTCCCTGCATCCCTTCTCCACCCAATTCCACCTCCTGCCCCCCAACCCCACCATGTGCCGCACCCACCTGCAGGGCCATGGTCTTGGCAGCAGCAGCAGCGCCAGAGGGGCGGTGGGAGCCGGGGCTGGGGCCAGCAGGGAGGGACGAGGGAGAGGTGGCAGCAGCAGCAGCGGCGGCGGAGGCAGCTCGCTCCAACACTGCCAGTGCCTCGGGTGTCAGGCCCTGTGCTCTCGCTAGTGGCAGTGCCTGGTGGGCGTGGTGGCACACATGGGGCGGGGGGAAGGGAGAAGTTGAGTGAGAACGGGTCGACGGTGAGCGCGGGATGGCAGGGCGGATCCCGGCAGACACACGCTTGCTGTCGTGCAAGTGTGCTTCTCACCTCGCCTTGAAGGCGCGTCTCACCAGGCAGGGGCGTCTCACCAGGCAGGGGCGTCTCACCAGGCAGGGGCGTCTCACCAGGTGGAGGAGGTTGAAGATGTCAGCAGGGCGGTTGTTGGGCACAAACCGAATCTCCTCCAACACCTCCGCCCACTCCCTTGCCGCTGCTGCCCCACCTGCGGCTGCTGCCATGCCTGGAGCTCCCACCCCTGCCGATGCTGCTGCTGCTGCATGCTGCCCCGTGATAAGCCCCTGCTGCCTTGATGCTGACGTGACGCCTTGTCCCATCACCTGCTGCTGTGCCACCTGTTGCTGCCCCATGTGCGGCTGCTGCTGTGGCTGAAGGCCCATGACGGGTTGCTGGCCCATGACAGGGGCATACTGACCCATCACCCCATGCGTCGCCATGCCCATCCCTGCCACCCCATGCATCTCACCGCCTCCCCGCGCACCTCCACCTGCCCCCATGGCCCCACCGGCTGCCACCATCCCACCTGCTGCAGCCATGCCCCCATGAGCGTCCACAGCGCTCACCCTGCCTGCACCCATCCCACCCATCATGCCACTCCCTCTCGCCCCGCCTGCCACCCCTCCTGTGCTTTCAACTGCCTCCTGCTGCTGCCTTTGCTGCAACAGTTGTTGTTGCTGCTGATGCACCTGCTGCTGCTGCTGCTGCTTGTGCTGTTGCTGTTGACGCTGCTGTTGCTGGTGCTGCTGATGCTGTTGTTGCTGCTGCTGGCGCTGATGCTGCTGCTGTTGCTGCTGCTGCTGCTGCTGATGCTGCTGCTGATGCTGCTGCTGATGCTGCTGCTGATGCTGCTGCTGCTGCTGCTGCTGTTGCTCCTCGTGACGCTGTTGCTGCTGCTCTTGCTGCTGTGCGGCCCCTTGCACGAGTGGCTGATGCCCTCTCACAGTCTGCACAGCAGCAGCAGCAGCGGCAGCAGGCGCTCCGCCCCGCACGCTGTGGCTGTGGAAGGGCACACTTTGCTCCAACTCCTGCCAGGGGCCCGCAAGGGGGGGGGTGTGTGGGGGTGATGAGGAGAATGAGTGGTTGGGTAGGCAACTCCCAGGGGCATGGCGGGGCAGAAGCATAGCGGTTGACCAGCCACAGTGAGAACGCTTCTCCACGGCTGCTTGCCATAACGGTGGCTCACTGCAGTGCCTGTGGGCACATGGTGTGCTGGGTGACAGGCCACTAGATGCTTCGGGAGACGGGCGCGCAGTGCATGTGCGGGCGTGCATGTGCGGGCGTGCATGTGCGGGCGTGCGGGTGTGTGTGATGCCATGGATCAAAGCCATGATTGTGCCCTTCACCATTAAAGAGCACACATATGCACCAAACACGCAAGCAGGCATGTACACATGCGTAAACTTGCACATGCATGAACACACACACACAGAGCAGTTCCCACACCCAGCAGTTCCGGGGCATCCACTTAGACCCACCCCCGGGCGTCCACTTAGACGCACATGGAGATGCACACACATGGAGATGCACGCACATGGAGATGCACACACATGGAGATGCACGCACATGGAGATGCACGCACACAGCACCCAACCCCCACACCCAGTCATTTTCACACCCACCTGGCAGCAGTCATTTCCACACCCACCTGGCAGCAGTCATTTCCACACCCACCTGGCAGCAGTCATTTCCACACCCACCTGGCAGCAGTCATTTCCACACCCACCTGGCAGCAGTCATTTCCACACCCACCTGGCAGCAGTCATTTCCACACCCACCTGGCAGCAGTCATTTCCACTCCCACCTGGCAGCAGTCATTTCCACACCCACCTGGCAGCAGTCATTTCCACACCCACCTGGCAGCAGTCATTTCCACACCCACCTGGCAGCAGTCATTTCCACACCCACCTGGCAGCAGTCATTTCCACACCCACCTGGCAGCAGTCATTTCCACACCCACCTGGCAGCAGTCATTTCCACACCCACCTGGCAGCAGTCATTTCCACACCCACCTGGCAGCAGTCATTTCCACACCCACCTGGCAGCAGTCATTTCCACACCCACCTGGCAGCAGGGGCAGATGGTGATGCGCACTTGCGGCTGCACGCGGAACCTTCTCAGAAACGAGGGCTCGCAGTCGACAGAGGAGGGTGGCACGTGCAGGGAGCACCAGGAGGAGGGGCAGCTGCGGCACACCACCGCCACTGCTGCCCGGCACCCGCGCTGCTTGCACTGATGCCTCGGGCAGATGAACGGGCAGCCGTCCTGATTGCAACGCAGAGAGTGACAGTAGGTGGGCAAAGGCAAGGAGGCAGGACGTGGGAGTGAGCGGAGAGCGAGGGAAGGTGGAAGCAGCAGAGTGGGTGAGAGTACGGCAAAGAGGCAAGCGCAGGTGAGAGGAGACTCCATGCTTGCTGCAAGGAGAAGGCACGGCCATGGGGCCAAGGCCATGGGGGCAAGGCCATGGAGCTGAAACACCAAACTTCAAACAATCCTGCTTCCCACATTGACTCACCTTCACCCATGGACTCACCTTCACCCATTGTCGGAGAACCTTCCTCCTCTCAGCCGCCGCTCTTCTTCATGCACCTCCTCTTCACCCTGCACCTGCTCTTCACCCTGCACCTGTTCTTCACCCTGCACCTGTTCTTCACCCTGCACCTGTTCTTCACCCTGCACCTGTTCTTCACCCTGCACCTGTTCTTCACCCTGCACCTGTTCTTCACCCTGCACCTGTTCTTCACCCTGCACCTGTTCTTCACCCTGCACCTGTTCTTCACCCTGCACCTGTTCTTCACCCTGCACCTGTTCTTCACCCTGCACCTGTTCTTCACCCTGCACCTGTTCTTCACCCTGCACCTGTTCTTCACCCTGCACCTGTTCTTCACCCTGCACCTGTTCTTCACCCTGCACCTGTTCTTCACCCTGCACCTGTTCTTCACCCTGCACCTGTTCTTCACCCTGCACCTGTTCTTCACCCTGCACCTGTTCTTCACCCTGCACCTGTTCTTCACCCTGCACCTGTTCTTCACCCTGCACCTGTTCTTCACCCTGCACCTGTTCTTCACCCTGCACCTGTTCTTCACCCTGCACCTGTTCTTCACCCTGCACCTGTTCTTCACCCTGCACCTGTTCTTCACCCTGCACCTGTTCTTCACCCTGCACCTGTTCTTCACCCTGCACCTGTTCTTCACCCTGCACCTGTTCTTCACCCTGCACCTGTTCTTCACCCTGCACCTGTTCTTCACCCTGCACCTGTTCTTCACCCTGCACCTGTTCTTCACCCTGCACCTGTTCTTCACCCTGCACCTGTTCTTCACCCTGCACCTGTTCTTCACCCTGCACCTGTTCTTCACCCTGCACCTGTTTCTTCACCCTGCACCTGTTCTTCACCCTGCACCTGTTCTTCACCCTGCACCTGTTCTTCACCCTGCACCTGTTCTTCACCCTGCACCTGTTCTTCACCCTGCACCTGTTCTTCACCCTGCACCTGTTCTTCACCCTGCACCTGTTCTTCACCCTGCACCTGTTCTTCACCCTGCACCTGTTCTTCACACTGCACCTGTTCTTCACCCTGCACCTGTTCTTCACCCTGCACCTGTTCTTCACCCTGCACCTGTTCTTCACCCTGCACCTGTTCTTCACCCTGCACCTGTTCTTCACCCTGCACCTGTTCTTCACCCTGCACCTGTTCTTCACCCTGCACCTGTTCTTCACCCTGCACCTGTTCTTCACCCTGCACTTGTTCTTCACCCTGCACCTGTTCTTCACCCTGCACCTGTTCTTCACCCTGCACCTGTTCTTCACCCTGCACCTGCTCTTCACCCTGCACCTGTTCTTCACCCTGCACCTCCTCTTCACCCTGCACCTCCTCTTCACCCTGCACCTGTTCTTCACCCTGCACCTGTTCTTCACCCTGCACCTGCTCTTCACCCTGCACCTGTTCTTCACCCTGCACCTGCTCTTCACCCTGCACCTGTTCTTCACCCTGCACCTGTTCTTCACCCTGCACCTGTTCTTCACACTGCACCTGTTCTTCACCCTGCACCTGTTCTTCACCCTGCACCTGTTCTTCACCCTGCACCTGTTCTTCACCCTGCACCTGTTCTTCACCCTGCACCTGTTCTTCACCCTGCACCTGTTCTTCACCCTGCACCTGTTCTTCACCCTGCACCTGTTCTTCACCCTGCACCTGTTCTTCACCCTGCACCTGTTCTTCACCCTGCACCTGTTCTTCACCCTGCACCTGTTCTTCACCCTGCACCTGTTCTTCACCCTGCACCTGCTCTTCACCCTGCACCTGTTCTTCACCCTGCACCTCCTCTTCACCCTGCACCTCCTCTTCACCCTGCACCTGTTCTTCACCCTGCACCTGTTCTTCACCCTGCACCTGCTCTTCACCCTGCACCTGCTCTTCACCCTGCACCTGCTCTTCACCCTGCACCTGTTCTTCACCCTGCACCTGTTCTTCACCCTGCACCTGTTCTTCACCCTGCACCTGCTCTTCACCCTGCACCTGTTCTTCACCCTGCACCTGCTCTTCACCCTGCACCTGTTCTTCACCCTGCACCTCCTCTTCACCCTGCACCTCCTCTTCACCCCGCACCTCCTCTTCACCCTGCACCTCCTCTTCACCCTGCACCTCCTCTTCACCCTGCACCTCCTCTTCACCCTGCACCTGCTCTTCACCCTGCACCTGCTCTTCACCCTGCACCTCCTCTTCACCCCGCACCTGCTCTTCACCCTGCACCTCCTCTTCACCCTGCACCTGCTCTTCACCCTGCACCTGCTCTTCACCCTGCACCTGCTCTTCACCCTGCACCTGTTCTTCACCCTGCACCTGCTCTTCACCCTGCACCTGTTCTTCACCCTGCACCTGCTCTTCACCCTGCACCTGCTCTTCACCCTGCACCTGCTCTTCACCCTGCACCTGCTCTTCACCCTGCACCTCCTCTTCACCCTGCACCTGCTCTTCACCCCGCACCTCCTCTTCACCCTGCACCTGCTCTTCACCCTGCACCTGCTCTTCACCCTGCACCTCCTCTTCACCCTGCACCTGCTCTTCACCCTGCACCTGCTCTTCACCCTGCACCTGCTCTTCACCCTGCACCTGCTCTTCACCCTGCACCTGCTCTTCACCCTGCACCTCCTCTTCACCCTGCACCTGCTCTTCACCCTGCACCTGCTCTTCACCCTGCACCTGCTCTTCACCCTGCACCTGTTCTTCACCCTGCACCTGTTCTTCACCCTGCACCTGCTCTTCACCCTGCACCTGCTCTTCACCCTGCACCTGTTCTTCACCCTGCACCTGCTCTTCACCCTGCACCTGTTCTTCACCCTGCACCTGCTCTTCACCCTGCACCTCCTCTTCACCCTGCACCTGCTCTTCACCCTGCACCTGCTCTTCACCCTGCACCTGCTCTTCACCCTGCACCTGCTCTTCACCCTGCACCTGCTCTTCACCCTGCACCTCCTCTTCACCCTGCACCTGCTCTTCACCCTGCACCTCCTCTTCACCCTGCACCTGCTCTTCACCCTGCACCTGCTCTTCACCCTGCACCTGCTCTTCACCCTGCACCTGTTCTTCACCCTGCACCTGCTCTTCACCCTGCACCTGTTCTTCACCCTGCACCTGCTCTTCACCCTGCACCTGTTCTTCACCCTGCACCTGTTCTTCACCCTGCACCTGTTCTTCACCCTGCACCTGCTCTTCACCCTGCACCTCCTCTTCACCCTGCACCTGCTCTTCACCCTGCACCTCCTCTTCACCCTGCACCTGCTCTTCACCCTGCACCTGCTCTTCACCCTGCACCTGTTCTTCACCCTGCACCTCCTCTTCACCCTGCACCTGCTCTTCACCCTGCACCTCCTCTTCACCCTGCACCTGCTCTTCACCCTGCACCTGCTCTTCACCCTGCACCTGCTCTTCACCCTGCACCTGCTCTTCACCCTGCACCTCCTCTTCACCCTGCACCTGCTCTTCACCCTGCACCTGCTCTTCACCCTGCACCTGCTCTTCACCCTGCACCTGCTCTTCACCCTGCACCTGTTCTACCCTGCACCTGCTCTTCACCCTGCACCTGCTCTTCACCCTGCACCTCCTCTTCACCCTGCACCTGCTCTTCACCCTGCACCTGCTCTTCACCCTGCACCTGCTCTTCACCCTGCACCTGCTCTTCACCCTGCACCTCCTCTTCACCCTGCACCTGTTCTTCACCCTGCACCTGCTCTTCACCCTGCACCTCCTCTTCACCCTGCACCTGCTCTTCACCCTGCACCTCCTCTTCACCCTGCACCTCCTCTTCACCCTGCACCTGCTCTTCACCCTGCACCTCCTCTTCACCCTGCACCTGCTCTTCACCCTGCACCTGCTCTTCACCCTGCACCTGCTCTTCACCCTGCACCTCCTCTTCACCCTGCACCTGCTCTTCACCCTGCACCTGTTCTTCACCCTGCACCTGCTCTTCACCCTGCACCTCCTCTTCACCCTGCACCTGCTCTTCACCCTGCACCTGCTCTTCACCCTGCACCTGTTCTTCACCCTGCACCTCCTCTTCACCCTGCACCTGCTCTTCACCCTGCACCTGCTCTTCACCCTGCACCTGTTCTTCACCCTGCACCTGCTCTTCACCCTGCACCTCCTCTTCACCCTGCACCTGCTCTTCACCCTGCACCTCCTCTTCACCCTGCACCTGCTCTTCACCCTGCACCTGCTCTTCACCCTGCACCTGCTCTTCACCCTGCACCTGCTCTTCACCCTGCACCTGCTCTTCACCCTGCACCTCCTCTTCACCCTGCACCTGCTCTTCACCCTGCACCTGCTCTTCACCCTGCACCTGCTCTTCACCCTGCACCTGCTCTTCACCCTGCACCTGCTCTTCACCCTGCACCTCCTCTTCACCCTGCACCTGCTCTTCACCCTGCACCTGCTCTTCACCCTGCACCTCCTCTTCACCCTGCACCTGCTCTTCACCCTGCACCTGCTCTTAACCCTGCACCTGCTCTTCACCCTGCACCTGCTCTTCACCCTGCACCTGCTCTTCACCCTGCACCTGCTCTTCACCCTGCACCTGCTCTTCACCCTGCACCTGCTCTTCACCCTGCACCTGCTCTTCACCCTGCACCTGTTCTTCACCCTGCACCCTGCTCTTCACCCTGCACCTCCTCTTCACCCTGCACCTGCTCTTCACCCTGCACCTGCTCTTCACCCTGCACCTGCTCTTCACCCTGCACCTGCTCTTCACCCTGCACCTCCTCTTCACCCTGCACCTGCTCTTCACCCTGCACCTGCTCTTCACCCTGCACCTGCTCTTCACCCTGCACCTGCTCTTCACCCTGCACCTGCTCTTCACCCTGCACCTCCTCTTCACCCTGCACCTGCTCTTCACCCTGCACCTGCTCTTCACCCTGCACCTGCTCTTCACCCTGCACCTGCTCTTCACCCTGCACCTGCTCTTCACCCTGCACCTGCTTCTTCACCCTGCACCTGCTTCTTCACCTTGCACCTGCCTCTTCACCCTTGCACCTGCTCTTCACCCTGCACCTGCTCTTCACCCTGCACCTGTTCTTCACCCTGCACCTGTTCTTCACCCTGCACCTGTTCTTCACCCTGCACCTGCTCTTCACCCTGCACCTCCTCTTCACCCTGCACCTGCTCTTCACCCTGCACCTCCTCTTCACCCTGCACCTGCTCTTCACCCTGCACCTGCTCTTCACCCTGCACCTGCTCTTCACCCTGCACCTGCTCTTCACCCTGCACCTGTTCTTCACCCTGCACCTGTTCTTCACCCTGCACCTGCTCTTCACCCTGCACCTCCTCTTCACCCTGCACCTGCTCTTCACCCTGCACCTGCTCTTCACCCTGCACCTGCTCTTCACCCTGCACCTGTTCTTCACCCTGCACCTGTTCTTCACCCTGCACCTGCTCTTCACCCTGCACCTCCTCTTCACCCTGCACCTGCTCTTCACCCTGCACCTGTTCTTCACCCTGCACCTGTTCTTCACCCTGCACCTGTTCTTCACCCTGCACCTGTTCTTCACCCTGCACCTGCTCTTCACCCTGCACCTCCTCTTCACCCTGCACCTGCTCTTCACCCTGCACCTCCTCTTCACCCTGCACCTGCTCTTCACCCTGCACCTGCTCTTCACCCTGCACCTGCTCTCACCCTGCACCTCCTCTTCACCCTGCACCTCCTCTTCACCCTGCACCTCCTCTTCACCCTGCACCTGCTCTTCACCCTGCACCTCCTCTTCACCCTGCACCTGCTCTTCACCCTGCACCTGCTCTTCACCCTGCACCTCCTCTTCACCCTGCACCTGCTCTTCACCCTGCACCTGTTCTTCACCCTGCACCTGTTCTTCACACTGCACCTGTGCTTCACCCTGCACCTGTTCTTCACCCTGCACCTGCTCTTCACCCTGCACCTGCTCTTCACCCTGCACCTGCTCTTCACCCTGCACGTGCTCTTCACCCTGCACCTGTTCTTCACCCTGCACCTGCTCTTCACCCTGCACCTGTTCTTCACCCTGCACCTGTTCTTCACCCTGCACCTGTTCTTCACCCCCCTGCTCTTCACCCTGCACTCCTCTCACCCTGCACCTGCTCTTCACCCTGCACCTCCTCTTCACCCTGCACCTGCTCTTCACCCTGCACCTGCTCTTCACCCTGCACCTGTTCTTCACCCTGCCCCTCCTCTTCACCCTGCACCTGCTCTTCACCCTGCACCTCCTCTTCACCCTGGCACCTGCTCTTCACCTGCACCTGCTCTTCACACCTGCACCTGCTCTTCACCCTGCACCTGCTCTTCACCCTGCACCTGCTCTTCACCCTGCACCTCCTCTTCACCCTGCACCTGCTCTTCACCGCCTGCACCTGCTCTTCACCCTGCACCTGCTCTTCACCCTGCAGCATGCTCTTCACCCTGCACCTCCTCTTCACCCTGCACCTGTTCTTCACCCTGCACCTGCTCTTCACCCCTTCACCTCCTCTTCACCCTGCACCTGCTCTTCACCCTGCACCTCCTCTTCCACCCTGCACCTCTCTTCACCCTGCACCTCCTCTTCACCCTGCACCTGCTCTTCACCCTGCACCTGCTCTTCACCCTGCACCTGCTCTTCACCCTGCACCTGCTCTTCACCCTGCACCTGCTCTTCACCCTGCACCTGCTCTTCACCCTGCACCTGCTCTTCACCCTGCACCTCCTCTTCACCCTGCACCTGCTCTTCACCCTGCACCTGCTCTTCACCCTGCACCTGCTCTTCACCCTGCACCTGCTCTTCACCCTGCACCTGCTCTTCACCCTGCACCTGCTCTTCACCCTGCACCTGCTCTTCACCCTGCACCTGCTCTTCACCCTGCACCTGCTCTTCACCCTGCACCTGCTCTTCACCCTGCACCTCCTCTTCACCCTGCACCTGCTCTTCACCCTGCACCTGCTCTTCACCCTGCACCTGCTCTTCACCCTGCACCTGCTCTTCACCCTGCACCTGCTCTTCACCCTGCACCTCCTCTTCACCCTGCACCTGCTCTTCACCCTGCACCTGCTCTTCACCCTGCACCTGCTCTTCACCCTGCACCTGCTCTTCACCCTGCACCTGCTCTTCACCCTGCACCTGCTCTTCACCCTGCACCTGCTCTTCACCCTGCACCTGCTCTTCACCCTGCACCTGCTCTTCACCCTGCACCTGCTCTTCACCCTGCACCTGCTCTTCACCCTGCACCTGCTCTTCACCCTGCACCTCCTCTTCACCCTGCACCTGCTCTTCACCCTGCACCTGCTCTTCACCCTGCACCTGCTCTTCACCCTGCACCTGCTCTTCACCCTGCACCTGCTCTTCACCCTGCACCTGCTCTTCACCCTGCACCTGCTCTTCACCCTGCACCTCCTCTTCACCCTGCACCTGCTCTTCACCCTGCACCTGCTCTTCACCCTGCACCTGCTCTTCACCCTGCACCTGCTCTTCACCCTGCACCTGCTCTTCACCCTGCACCTGCTCTTCACCCTGCACCTGCTCTTCACCCTGCACCTGCTCTTCACCCTGCACCTGTTCTTCACCCTGGCACCTGTGTCTTGCACCCTGCACCTGCTCTTCACCCTGCACCTCCTCTTCACCCTGCACCTGCTCTTCACCCTGCACCTGCTCTTCCCCCTGCACCTGCTCTTCACCTGCACCTGCTCTTCACCCTGCACCTCCTCTTCACCTGCACCTGCTCTTCACCCTGCACCTGCTCTTCACCCTGCACCTGCTCTTCACCCTGCACCTGCTCTTCACCCTGCACCTCCTCTTCACCTGCACCTCCTCTTCACCCTGCACCTGCTCTTCACCCTGCACCTGCTCTTCACCCTGCACCTGCTCTTCACCCGGCACCTGCTCTTCCACCCTGCACCTGCTCTTCACCTGCACCTGTTCTTCACCCTGCACCTGCCTCTTCACCTTGCACCTCCTCTTCACCCTGCACCTGCTCTTCACCCTGCACCTGTTCTTCACCCTGCACCTGTTCTTCACCCTGCACCTGTTCTTCACCCTGCACCTGTTCTTCACCCTGCACCTGCTCTTTCACCCTGCACTTGTCACCCTCCCTGCTTCAC
The DNA here is from genome assembly GCA_947471745.1 of Closterium sp. Naga37s-1. Lineage (NCBI taxonomy): Eukaryota > Viridiplantae > Streptophyta > Zygnematophyceae > Desmidiales > Closteriaceae > Closterium > Closterium sp. Naga37s-1. Next base: position 228,394 of record CANJKZ010000203.1, on the reverse strand, counting down.
CCTGCACCTCCTTCACCCTGCACCTGCTCTTCACCCTGCCCTGCTCTTCACCCTCACTGCTCTTCACCCTGCACCTGCCTCTTCACCCTGCACCTCCTCTTCACCCTGCACCTCCTCTTCACCCTGCACCTCCTCTTCACCCTGCACCTCCTCTTCACCCTGCACCTGCTCTTCACCCTGCACCTGCTCTTCACCCTGCACTGCTCTTCACCCTGCACCTCCTCTTCACCCTGCACCTCCTCTTCACCCTGCACCTCCTCTTCACCCTGCACCTGCTCTTCACCCTGCACCTCCTCTTCACCCTGCACCTGCTCTTCACCCTGCACCTGTTCTTCACCCTGCACCTGTTCTTCACCCTGCACCTGTTCTTCACCCTGCACCTGTTCTTCACCCTGCACCTGCTCTTCACCCTGCACCTCCTCTTCACCCTGCACCTGCTCTTCACCCTGCACCTACTCTTCACCCTGCACCTGCTCTTCACCCTGCACCTGCTCTTCACCCTGCACCTGCTCTTCACCCTGCACCTCCTCTTCACCCTGCACCTCCTCTTCACCCTGCACCTCCTCTTCACCCTGCACCTGCTCTTCACCCTGCACCTCCTCTTCACCCTGCACCTGCTCTTCACCCTGCACCTGCTCTTCACCCTGCACCTCCTCTTCACCCTGCACCTGCTCTTCACCCTGCACCTGTTCTTCACCCTGCACCTGTTCTTCACACTGCACCTGTGCTTCACCCTGCACCTGTTCTTCACCCTGCACCTGCTCTTCACCCTGCACCTGCTCTTCACCCTGCACCTGCTCTTCACCCTGCACCTGCTCTTCACCCTGCACCTGCTCTTCACCCTGCACCTGCTCTTCACCTTGCACCTCCTCTTCACCCTGCACCTGCTCTTCACCCTGCACCTGTTCTTCACCCTGCACCTGTTCTTCACCCTGCACCTGTTCTTCACCCTGCACCTGTTCTTCACCCTGCACCTGCTCTTCACCCTGCACCTCCTCTTCACCCTGCACCTGCTCTTCACCCTGCACCTCCTCTTCACCCTGCACCTGCTCTTCACCCTGCACCTGCTCTTCACCCTGCACCCGCTCTTCACCCTGCACCTCCTCTTCACCCTGCACCTCCTCTTCACCCTGCACCTCCTCTTCACCCTGCACCTGCTCTTCACCCTGCACCTCCTCTTCACCCTGCACCTGCTCTTCACCCTGCACCTGCTCTTCACCCTGCACCTCCTCTTCACCCTGCACCTGCTCTTCACCCTGCACCTGTTCTTCACCCTGCACCTGTTCTTCACACTGCACCTGTTCTTCACCCTGCACCTGTTCTTCACCCTGCACCTGCTCTTCACCCTGCACCTGCTCTTCACCCTGCACCTGCTCTTCACCCTGCACCTGCTCTTCAACCCTGCCACCTGTCTTCACCCTGCACCTGTTCTTCACCCTGCACCTGCTCTTCACCCTGCACCTCCTCTTCACCCTGCACCTGCTCTTCACCCTGCACCTGCTCTTCACCCTGCACCTCCTCTTCACCCTGCACCTGCTCCTTCACCCTGCACCTGCTCTCACCCTGCACCTGTTCTTCACCCTGGCACCTGCTCTTCACCCTGCACCTGCTCTCAACACCTGCACCTGCTCTTCACCCTGCCACCTGCTTCGTTCAACCCTGCACCCTGTTTCTTCACCCTGCACCGGTTCTCACCCTGCACTCTGTTCTTCACCGCACCTGCTCACCTGTCTCGTCACCCTGCAACCGTGCTTCTTCCAACCCTGCACCTGCTCTTCACCCTGCACCTGCTCTTCCACCCTGCACCTGCTCTTCACCCTGCACCTGCTCTTCCACCCTGCCCTGCTCTTCACCCTGCACGCTTCTCTTCACCCTGCACCTGCTCTTCACCACTGCACCTGCTCTTCACCCGCCCTGCTATTCAACCCTGCACCTCCTCTTCACCCTGCACCTGTTCTTCACCCTGCACCTGTTCTTCACCCTGCACCTGCTCTTCACCTGCACCTGCTCTTCACCCATGCACCTCCTCTTCACCGCACCTGTTCTTCACCCTGCACCTGTTCTTCACCCTGCACCTGTTCTTCACCTTGCACCTGCTCTTCACCTGCACCTCCTCTTCACCCTGCACCTCCTCTTCACCCTCACCTCTCTTCACCCTGCACCTGCTCTTCACCCTGCACCTGCTCTTCACCCTGCACCTGCTCTTCACCCTGACCTGCTCTTCACCCTGCACCTCCTCTTCACCCTGCACCTGCTCTTCACCCTGCACCTGCTCTTCACCCTGCACCTGCTCTTCACCCTGCACCTGTTCTTCACCCTGCACCTGCTCTTCACCCTGCACCTGCTCTTCACCCTGCACCTGCTCTTCACCCTGCACCTGCTCTTCACCCTGCACCTGCTCTTCACCCTGCACCTGCTCTTCACCCTGCACCTCCTCTTCACCCTGCACCTGCTCTTCACCCTGCACCTCCTCTTCACCCTGCACCTGCTCTTCACCCTGCACCTGCTCTTCACCCTGCACCTGCTCTTCACCCTGCACCTGCTCTTCACCCTGCACCTGCTCTTCACCCTGCACCTGCTCTTCACCCTGCACCTGCTCTTCACCCTGCACCTGCTCTTCACCCTGCACCTGCTCTTCACCCTGCACCTGCTCTTCACCCTGCACCTCCTCTTCACCCTGCACCTGCTCTTCACCCTGCACCTGCTCTTCACCCTGCACCTGCTCTTCACCCTGCACCTGCTCTTCACCCTGCACCTGCTCTTCACCCTGCACCTGCTCTTCACCCTGCACCTGCTCTTCACCCTGCACCTGCTCTTCACCCTGCACCTGCTCTTCACCCTGCACCTGCTCTTCACCCTGCACCTGCTCTTCACCCTGCACCTGCTCTTCACCCTGCACCTGCTCTTCACCCTGCACCTGCTCTTCACCCTGCACCTGCTCTTCACCCTGCACCTGCTCTTCACCCTGCACCTGCTCTTCACCCTGCACCTCCTCTTCACCCTGCACCTGCTCTTCACCCTGCACCTGCTCTTCACCCTGCACCTGCTCTTCACCCTGCACCTGCTCTTCACCCTGCACCTGCTCTTCACCCTGCACCTGCTCTTCACCCTGCACCTGCTCTTCACCCTGCACCTGCTCTTCACCCTGCACCTGCTCTTCACCCTGCACCTGCTCTTCACCCTGCACCTGCTCTTCACCCTGCACCTGCTCTTCACCCTGCACCTGCTCTTCACCCTGCACCTGCTCTTCACCCTGCACCTGCTCTTCACCCTGCACCTGCTCTTCACCCTGCACCTGCTCTTCACCCTGCACCTGTTCTTCACCCTGCACCTGCTCTTCACCCTGCACCTGCTCTTCACCCTGCACCTGCTCTTCACCCTGCACCTGCTCTTCACCCTGCACCTGCTCTTCACCCTGCACCTGCTCTTCACCCTGCACCTCCTCTTCACCCTGCACCTCCTCTTCACCCTGCACCTCCTCTTCACCCTGCACCTCCTCTTCACCCTGCACCTCCTCTTCACCCTGCACCTCCTCTTCACCCTGCACCTCCTCTTCACCCTGCACCTGCTCTTCACCCTGCACCTGCTCTTCACCCTGCACCCTCTTCACCCTGCACCTCCTCTTCACCCTGCACCTCCTCTTCACCCTGCACCTCCTCTTCACCCTGCACCTCCTCTTCACCCTGCACCTCCTCTTCACCCTGCACCTCCTCTTCACCCTGCACCTCCTCTTCACCCTGCACCTCCTCTTCACCCTGCACCTCCTCTTCACCCTGCACCTCCTCTTCACCCTGCACCTCCTCTTCACCCTGCACCTCCTCTTCACCCTGCACCTCCTCTTCACCCTGCACCTCCTCTTCACCCTGCACCTCCTCTTCACCCTGCACCTCCTCTTCACCCTGCACCTCCTCTTCACCCTGCACCTCCTCTTCACCCTGCACCTCCTCTTCACCCTGCACCTCCTCTTCACCCTGCACCTCCTCTTCACCCTGCACCTCCTCTTCACCCTGCACCTCCTCTTCACCCTGCACCTCCTCTTCACCCTGCACCTCCTCTTCACCCTGCACCTCCTCTTCACCCTGCACCTCCTCTTCACCCTGCACCTCCTCTTCACCCTGCACCTCCTCTTCACCCTGCACCTCCTCTTCACCCTGCACCTCCTCTTCACCCTGCACCTCCTCTTCACCCTGCACCTCCTCTTCACCCTGCACCTCCTCTTCACCCTGCACCTCCTCTTCACCCTGCACCTCCTCTTCACCCTGCACCTCCTCTTCACCCTGCACCTCCTCTTCACCCTGCACCTCCTCTTCACCCTGCACCTCCTCTTCACCCTGCACCTCCTCTTCACCCTGCACCTCCTCTTCACCCTGCACCTCCTCTTCACCCTGCACCTCCTCTTCACCCTGCACCTCCTCTTCACCCTGCACCTCCTCTTCACCCTGCACCTCCTCTTCACCCTGCACCTCCTCTTCACCCTGCACCTCCTCTTCACCCTGCACCTCCTCTTCACCCTGCACCTCCTCTTCACCCTGCACCTCCTCTTCACCCTGCACCTCCTCTTCACCCTGCACCTCCTCTTCACCCTGCACCTCCTCTTCACCCTGCACCTCCTCTTCACCCTGCACCTCCTCTTCACCCTGCACCTCCTCTTCACCCTGCACCTCCTCTTCACCCTGCACCTCCTCTTCACCCTGCACCTCCTCTTCACCCTGCACCTCCTCTTCACCCTGCACCTCCTCTTCACCCTGCACCTCCTCTTCACCCTGCACCTCCTCTTCACCCTGCACCTCCTCTTCACCCTGCACCTCCTCTTCACCCTGCACCTCCTCTTCACCCTGCACCTCCTCTTCACCCTGCACCTCCTCTTCACCCTGCACCTCCTCTTCACCCTGCACCTCCTCTTCACCCTGCACCTCCTCTTCACCCTGCACCTCCTCTTCACCCTGCACCTCCTCTTCACCCTGCACCTCCTCTTCACCCTGCACCTCCTCTTCACCCTGCACCTCCTCTTCACCCTGCACCTCCTCTTCACCCTGCACCTCCTCTTCACCCTGCACCTCCTCTTCACCCTGCACCTCCTCTTCACCCTGCACCTCCTCTTCACCCTGCACCTCCTCTTCACCCTGCACCTCCTCTTCACCCTGCACCTCCTCTTCACCCTGCACCTCCTCTTCACCCTGCACCTCCTCTTCACCCTGCACCTCCTCTTCACCCTGCACCTCCTCTTCACCCTGCACCTCCTCTTCACCCTGCACCTCCTCTTCACCCTGCACCTCCTCTTCACCCTGCACCTCCTCTTCACCCTGCACCTCCTCTTCACCCTGCACCTCCTCTTCACCCTGCACCTCCTCTTCACCCTGCACCTCCTCTTCACCCTGCACCTCCTCTTCACCCTGCACCTCCTCTTCACCCTGCACCTCCTCTTCACCCTGCACCTCCTCTTCACCCTGCACCTCCTCTTCACCCTGCACCTCCTCTTCACCCTGCACCTCCTCTTCACCCTGCACCTCCTCTTCACCCTGCACCTCCTCTTCACCCTGCACCTCCTCTTCACCCTGCACCTCCTCTTCACCCTGCACCTCCTCTTCACCCTGCACCTCCTCTTCACCCTGCACCTCCTCTTCACCCTGCACCTCCTCTTCACCCTGCACCTCCTCTTCACCCTGCACCTCCTCTTCACCCTGCACCTCCTCTTCACCCTGCACCTCCTCTTCACCCTGCACCTCCTCTTCACCCTGCACCTCCTCTTCACCCTGCACCTCCTCTTCACCCTGCACCTCCTCTTCACCCTGCACCTCCTCTTCACCCTGCACCTCCTCTTCACCCTGCACCTCCTCTTCACCCTGCACCTCCTCTTCACCCTGCACCTCCTCTTCACCCTGCACCTCCTCTTCACCCTGCACCTCCTCTTCACCCTGCACCTCCTCTTCACCCTGCACCTCCTCTTCACCCTGCACCTCCTCTTCACCCTGCACCTCCTCTTCACCCTGCACCTCCTCTTCACCCTGCACCTCCTCTTCACCCTGCACCTCCTCTTCACCCTGCACCTCCTCTTCACCCTGCACCTCCTCTTCACCCTGCACCTCCTCTTCACCCTGCACCTCCTCTTCACCCTGCACCTCCTCTTCACCCTGCACCTCCTCTTCACCCTGCACCTCCTCTTCACCCTGCACCTCCTCTTCACCCTGCACCTCCTCTTCACCCTGCACCTCCTCTTCACCCTGCACCTCCTCTTCACCCTGCACCTCCTCTTCACCCTGCACCTCCTCTTCACCCTGCACCTCCTCTTCACCCTGCACCTCCTCTTCACCCTGCACCTCCTCTTCACCCTGCACCTCCTCTTCACCCTGCACCTCCTCTTCACCCTGCACCTCCTCTTCACCCTGCACCTCCTCTTCACCCTGCACCTCCTCTTCACCCTGCACCTCCTCTTCACCCTGCACCTCCTCTTCACCCTGCACCTCCTCTTCACCCTGCACCTCCTCTTCACCCTGCACCTCCTCTTCACCCTGCACCTCCTCTTCACCCTGCACCTCCTCTTCACCCTGCACCTCCTCTTCACCCTGCACCTCCTCTTCACCCTGCACCTCCTCTTCACCCTGCACCTCCTCTTCACCCTGCACCTCCTCTTCACCCTGCACCTCCTCTTCACCCTGCACCTGCTCTTCACCCTGCACCTCCTCTTCACCCTGCACCTCCTCTTCACCCTGCACCTCCTCTTCACCCTGCACCTCCTCTTCACCCTGCACCTCCTCTTCACCCTGCACCTGCTCTTCACCCTGCACCTCCTCTTCACCCTGCACCTCCTCTTCACCCTGCACCTCCTCTTCACCCTGCACCTCCTCTTCACCCTGCACCTCCTCTTCACCCTGCACCTCCTCTTCACCCTGCACCTCCTCTTCACCCTGCACCTCCTCTTCACCCTGCACCTCCTCTTCACCCTGCACCTCCTCTTCACCCTGCACCTCCTCTTCACCCTGCACCTGCTCTTCACCCTGCACCTCCTCTTCACCCTGCACCTCCTCTTCACCCTGCACCTCCTCTTCACCCTGCACCTCCTCTTCACCCTGCACCTCCTCTTCACCCTGCACCTCCTCTTCACCCTGCACCTCCTCTTCACCCTGCACCTCCTCTTCACCCTGCACCTCCTCTTCACCCTGCACCTCCTCTTCACCCTGCACCTCCTCTTCACCCTGCACCTCCTCTTCACCCTGCACCTCCTCTTCACCCTGCACCTCCTCTTCACCCTGCACCTCCTCTTCACCCTGCACCTCCTCTTCACCCTGCACCTCCTCTTCACCCTGCACCTCCTCTTCACCCTGCACCTCCTCTTCACCCTGCACCGGCTCTTCACCCTGCACCTCCTCTTCACCCTGCACCGGCTCTTCACCCTGCACCTCCTCTTCACCTGCACCGCTCTTTCACCCTGCACCTGCTCTTCACCCTGCACCTGCTCTTCACCCTGCACCTGCTCTTCACCCTGCACCTGCTCTTCACCTGCACCTGCTCTTCACCCTGCACCTGCTCTTCACCCTGCACCTGCTCTTCACCCTGCACCTGCTCTTCACCCTGCACCTCCTCTTCACCCTGCACCTCCTCTTCACCCTGCACCTCCTCTTCACCCTGCACCTCCTCTTCACCCTGCACCTCCTCTTCACCCTGCACCCCTCTGCACCCTGCACTCTCTTCACCCTGCACCTCCTCTTCACCCTGCACCTCCTCTTCACCCTGCACCTCCTCTTCACCCTGCACCTCCTCTTCACCCTGCACCTCCTCTTCACCCTGCACCTCCTCTTCACCCTGCACCTCCTCTTCACCCTGCACCTCCTCTTCACCCTGCACCTCCTCTTCACCCTGCACCTCCTCTTCACCCTGCACCTCCTCTTCACCCTGCACCTCCTCTTCACCCTGCACCTCCTCTTCACCCTGCACCTCCTCTTCACCCTGCACCTCCTCTTCCCTGCACCTCCTCTTCACCCTGCACCTCCTCTTCACCCTGCACCTCCTCTTCACCCTGCACCTCCTCTTCACCCTGCACCTCCTCTTCACCCTGCACCTCCTCTTCACCCTGCACCTCCTCTTCACCCTGCACCTCCTCTTCACCCTGCACCTCCTCTTCACCCTGCACCTCCTCTTCACCCTGCACCTGCTCTTCACCCTGCACCTCCTCTTCACCCTGCACCGCTCTTCACCTGCACCCTCTTCACCCTGCACCTCCTCTTCACCCTGCACCTCCTCTTCACCCTGCACCTCCTCTTCACCCTGCACCTCTCTTCACCCTGCACCTCACCCTGCACCTCCTCTTCACCCTGCACCTCCTCTTCACCCTGCACCTCCTCTTCACCCTGCACCTCCTCTTCACCCTGCACCTCCTCTTCACCCTGCACCTCCTCTTCACCCTGCACCTCCTCTTCACCCTGCACCTCCTCTTCACCCTGCACCTCCTCTTCACCCTGCACCTCCTCTTCACCCTGCACCTCCTCTTCACCCTGCACCTCCTCTTCACCCTGCACCTCCTCTTCACCCTGCACCTCCTCTTCACCCTGCACCTCCTCTTCACCCTGCACCTCCTCTTCACCCTGCACCTCCTCTTCACCCTGCACCTCCTCTTCACCCTGCACCTCCTCTTCACCCTGCACCTCCTCTTCACCCTGCACCTCCTCTTCACCCTGCACCTCCTCTTCACCCTGCACCTCCTCTTCACCCTGCACCTCCTCTTCACCCTGCACCTGCTCTTCACCCTGCACCTGCTTCACCTGCCTCCTCTTCACCCTGCACCTCTTCACCCCTCTTCACCCTGCACCTCCTCTTCACCCTGCACCTCCTCTTCACCCTGCCTCTTCACCCTGCACCTCCTCTTCACCCTGCACCTCCTCTTCACCCTGCACCTCCTCTTCACCCTGCACCTCCTCTTCACCCTGCACCTCCTCTTCACCCTGCACCTGCTCTTCACCCTGCACCTCCTCTTCACCCTGCACCTCCTCTTCACCCTGCACCTCCTCTTCACCCTGCACCTCCTCTTCACCCTGCACCTCCTCTTCACCCTGCACCTCCTCTTCACCCTGCACCTCCTCTTCACCCTGCACCTCCTCTTCACCCTGCACCTCCTCTTCACCCTGCACCTCCTCTTCACCCTGCACCTCCTCTTCACCCTGCACCTCCTCTTCACCCTGCACCTCCTCTTCACCCTGCACCTGCTCTTCACCCTGCACCTGCCTCTTCACCCTGCACCTCCTCTTCACCCTGCACCTCCTCTTCACCCTGCACCTCCTCTTCACCCTGCACCTCCTCTTCACCCTGCACCTCCTCTTCACCCTGCACCTCCTCTTCACCCTGCACCTCCTCTTCACCCTGCACCTGCTCTTCACCCTGCACCTCCTCTTCACCCTGCACCTCCTCTTCACCCTGCACCTCCTCTTCACCCTGCACCTCCTCTTCACCCTGCACCTCCTCTTCACCCTGCACCTCCTCTTCACCCTGCACCTCCTCTTCACCCTGCACCTCCTCTTCACCCTGCACCTCCTCTTCACCCTGCACCTCCTCTTCACCCTGCACCTGCTCTTCACCCTGCACCTCCTCTTCACCCTGCACCTCCTCTTCACCCTGCACCTCCTCTTCACCCTGCACCTCCTCTTCACCCTGCACCTCCTCTTCACCCTGCACCTGCTCTTCACCCTGCACCTCTCTTCAACCTGCACCTCCTCTTCACCCTGCACCTGCTCTTCACCCTGCACCTCCTCTTCACCCTGCACCTGCTCTTCACCCTGCACCTCCTCTTCACCCTGCACCTGCCTCTTCACCCTGCACCTCCTCTTCACCCTGCACCTGCTCTTCACCCTGCACCTGCCTCTTCACCCTGCACCTGCTCTTCACCCTGCACCTCCTCTTCACCCTGCACCTCCTCTTCACCCTGCACCTCCTCTTCACCCTGCACCTCCTCTTCACCCTGCACCTCTCTTCACCCTGCACCTCCTCTTCACCCTGCACCTGCTCTTCACCCTGCACCTCCTCTTCACCCTGCACCTGCTCTTCACCCTGCACCTCTCTTCACCCTGCACCTGCCTCTTCACCTGCACCTGCTCTTCACCCTGCACCTGCTCTTCACCCTGCACCTGCTCTTCACCCTGCACCTCCTCTTCACCCTGCACCTGCTCTTCACCCTGCACCTCCTCTTCACCCTGCACCTCCTCTTCACCCTGCACCTGCTCTTCACCCTGCACCTGCTCTTCACCCTGCACCTCCTCTTCCCCTGCACCTGCTCTTCACCCTGCACCTCTCTTCACCCTGCACCTCCTCTTCACCCTGCACCTCCTCTTCACCCTGCACCTCCTCTTCACCCTGCACCTCCTCTTCACCCTGCACCTCTCTTCACCTGCACCTGCTCTTCACCCTGCACCTCCTCTTCACCCTGCACCTCCTCTTCACCCTGCACCTCCTCTTCACCCTGCACCTCCTCTTCACCCTGCACCTCCTCTTCACCCTGCACCTGCTCTTCACCCTGCACCTGCCTCTTCACCCTGCACCTGCTCTTCACCCTGCACCTCCTCTTCACCCTGCACCTCCTCTTCACCCTGCACCTCCTCTTCACCCTGCACCTCCTCTTCACCCTGCACCTCCTCTTCACCCTGCACCTCCTCTTCACCCTGCACCTCCTCTTCACCCTGCACCTCCTCTTCACCCTGCACCTCCTCTTCACCCTGCACCTGCCTCTTCACCCTGCACCTCCTCTTCACCCTGCACCTGCTCTTCACCCTGCACCTCCTCTTCACCCTGCACCTGCTCTTCACCCTGCACCTGCCTCTTCACCCTGCACCTCCTCTTCACCCTGCACCTCCTCTTCACCCTGCACCTCCTCTTCACCCTGCACCTGCCTCTTCACCCTGCACCTCCTCTTCACCCTGCACCTCCTCTTCACCCTGCACCTCCTCTTCACCCTGCACCTCCTCTTCACCCTGCACCTCCTCTTCACCCTGCACCTCCTCTTCACCCTGCACCTCCTCTTCACCCTGCACCTCCTCTTCACCCTGCACCTCCTCTTCACCCTGCACCTCCTCTTCACCCTGCACCTCCTCTTCACCCTGCACCTGCTCTTCACCCTGCACCTCCTCTTCACCCTGCACCTCCTCTTCACCCTGCACCTCCTCTTCACCCTGCACCTCCTCTTCACCCTGCACCTGCTCTTCACCCTGCACCTCCTCTTCACCCTGCACCTGCTCTTCACCCTGCACCTCCTCTTCACCTGCACCTCCTCTTCACCCTGCACCTCCTCTTCACCCTGCACCTCCTCTTCACCCTGCACCTCCTCTTCACCCTGCACCTCCTCTTCACCCTGCACCTCCTCTTCACCTGCACCTCTCTTCACCCTGCACCTCCTCTTCACCCTGCACCTCCTCTTCACCCTGCACCTCCTCTTCACCCTGCACCTCCTCTTCACCCTGCACCTCCTCTTCACCCTGCACCTCCTCTTCACCCTGCACCTCCTCTTCACCCTGCACCTCCTCTTCACCCTGCACCTCCTCTTCACCCTGCACCTCCTCTTCACCCTGCACCTCCTCTTCACCCTGCACCGGCTCTTCACCCTGCACCTCCTCTTCACCCTGCACCGGCTCTTCACCCTGCACCTGCTCTTCACCCTGCACCTGCTCTTCACCCTGCCACCGGCTCTTCACCCTGCACCTCCTCTTCACCCTGCACCGGCTCTTCACCCTGCACCTGCTCTTCACCCTGCACCTGCTCTTCACCCTGCACCTGCTCTTCACCCTGCACCTGCTCTTCACCCTGCACCTGCTCTTCACCCTGCACCTGCCTCTTCACCCTGCACCTCCTCTTCACCCTGCACCTCCTCTTCACCCTGCACCTCCTCTTCACCCTGCACCTCCTCTTCACCCTGCACCTCCTCTTCACCCTGCACCTCCTCTTCACCCTGCACCTCCTCTTCACCCTGCACCTCCTCTTCACCCTGCACCTCCTCTTCACCTGCACCTCCTCTTCACCCTGCACCTCCTCTTCACCCTGCACCTCCTCTTCACCCTGCACCTCCTCTTCACCCTGCACCTCCTCTTCACCCTGCACCTCCTCTTCACCCTGCACCTCCTCTTCACCCTGCACCTCCTCTTCACCCTGCACCTCCTCTTCACCCTGCACCTCCTCTTCACCCTGCACCTCCTCTTCACCCTGCACCTCCTCTTCACCCTGCACCTCCTCTTCACCCTGCACCTCCTCTTCACCCTGCACCTCCTCTTCACCCTGCACCTCCTCTTCACCCTGCACCTCCTCTTCACCCTGCACCTCCTCTTCACCCTGCACCTCCTCTTCACCCTGCACCTCCTCTTCACCCTGCACCTCCTCTTCACCTGCACCTCCTCTTCACCCTGCACCTCCTCTTCACCCTGCACCTCCTCTTCACCCTGCACCTCCTCTTCACCCTGCACCTCCTCTTCACCCTGCACCTCCTCTTCACCCTGCACCTGCTCTTCACCCTGCACCTGCTCTTCACCCTGCACCTCCTCTTCACCCTGCACCTCCTCTTCACCCTGCACCTCCTCTTCACCCTGCACCTCCTCTTCACCCTGCACTCCTCTTCACCCTGCACTCTCTTCACCCTGCACCTCCTCTTCACCCTGCACCTCCTCTTCACCCTGCACCTCCTCTTCACCCTGCACCTCCTCTTCACCCTGCACCTCCTCTTCACCCTGCACCTCCTCTTCACCCTGCACCTCCCCTCTTCACCCTGCACCTCCTCTTCACCCTGCACCTCCTCTTCACCCTGCACCTCCTCTTCACCCTGCACCTCCTCTTCACCCTGCACCTGCTCTTCACCCTGCACCTGCTCTTCACCCTGCACCTCCTCTTCACCCTGCACCTCCTCTTCACCCTGCACCTCCTCTTCACCCTGCACCTGCTCTTCACCCTGCACCTCCTCTTCACCCTGCACCTGCTCTTCACCCTGCACCTCCTCTTCACCCTGCACCTGCTCTTCACCCTGCACCTCCTCTTCACCCTGCACCTGCTCTTCACCCTGCACCTCCTCTTCACCCTGCCCTGCTCTTCACCCTGCACCTCCTCTTCACCCTGCACCTGCTCTTCACCCTGCACCTGCTCTTCACCCTGCACCTGCTCTTCACCCTGCACCTGCTCTTCACCCTGCACCTCCTCTTCACCCTGCACCTGCTCTTCACCTGCACCTCCTCTTCACCCTGCACCTCCTCTTCACCCTGCACCTGCTCTTCACCCTGCACCTCCTCTTCACCCTGCACCTGCTCTTCACCTGCACCTCCTCTTCACCCTGCACCTGCTCTTCACCCTGCACCTCCTCTTCACCCTGCACCTGCTCTTCACCCTGCACCTCCTCTTCACACCTGCACCTGCTCTTCACCCTGCACCTCCTCTTCACCCTGCACCTGCTCTTCACCCTGCACCTCCTCTTCACCCTGCACCTGCTCTTCACCCTCTGCTCTTCCCTGCACCTGCTCTTCACCCTGCACCTCCTCTTCACCCTGCACCTGCTCTTCACCCTGCACCTCCTCTTCACCCTGCACCTGCTCTTCACCCTGCACCTCCTCTTCACCCTGCACCTGCTCTTCACCCTGCACCTGCCTCTTCACCCTGCACCTGCTCTTCACCCTGCACCTCCTCTTCACCCTGCACCTGCTCTTCACCCTGCACCTCCTCTTCACCCTGCACCCCTTCACCCCTCTTCCCCTGCACCTGCTCTTCACCCTGCACCTGCTCTTCACCCTGCACCTGCTCTTCACCCTGCACCTCCTTCACCCTGCACCTGCTCTTCACCCTGCACCTCCTCTTCACCCTGCACCTCTCTTCACCCTGCACCTGCTCTTCACCCTGCACCTGCTCTTCACCCTGCACCTGCTCTTCACCCTGCACCTGCTCTTCACCCTGCACCTGCTCTTCACCCTGCACCTGCTCTTCACCCTGCACCTCCTCTTCACCCTGCACCTCCTCTTCACCCTGCACCTCCTCTTCACCCTGCACCTGCCTCTTCACCCTGCACCTGCTCTTCACCCTGCACCTCCTCTTCACCCTGCACCTGCTCTTCACCCTGCACCTCCTCTTCACCCTGCACCTCCTCTTCACCCTGCACCTCCTCTTCACCCTGCACCTCCTCTTCACCCTGCACCTCCTCTTCACCCTGCACCTCCTCTTCACCCTGCACCTGCTCTTCACCCTGCACCTCCTCTTCACCCTGCACCTCCTCTTCACCCTGCACCTGCTCTTCACCCTGCACCTCCTCTTCACCCTGCACCTCCTCTTCACCCTGCACCTCCTCTTCACCCTGCACCTCCTCTTCACCCTGCACCTCCTCTTCACCCTGCACCTCCTCTTCACCCTGCACCTGCTCTTCACCCTGCACCTCCTCTTCACCCTGCACCTCCTCTTCACCCTGCACCTCCTCTTCACCCTGCACCTGCTCTTCACCCTGCACCTCCTCTTCACCCTGCACCTGCTCTTCACCCTGCACCTCCTCTTCACCCTGCACCTCCTCTTCACCCTGCACCTCCTCTTCACCCTGCACCTGCTCTTCACCCTGCACCTGCTCTTCACCCTGCACCTCCTCTTCACCCTGCACCTCCTCTTCACCCTGCACCTCCTCTTCACCCTGCACCTCCTCTTCACCCTGCACCTCCTCTTCACCCTGCACCTCCTCTTCACCCTGCACCTCCTCTTCACCCTGCACCTCCTCTTCACCCTGCACCTCCTCTTCACCCTGCACCTGCTCTTCACCCTGCACCTCCTCTTCACCCTGCACCTCCTCTTCACCCTGCACCTCCTCTTCACCCTGCACCTGCTCTTCACCCTGCACCTCCTCTTCACCCTGCACCTGCTCTTCACCCTGCACCTCCTCTTCACCCTGCACCTGCTCTTCACCCTGCACCTCCTCTTCACCCTGCACCTCCTCTTCACCCTGCACCTCCTCTTCACCCTGCACCTCCTCTTCACCCTGCACCTCCTCTTCACCCTGCACCTCCTCTTCACCCTGCACCTCCTCTTCACCCTGCACCTGCTCTTCACCCTGCACCTCCTCTTCACCCTGCACCTGCTCTTCACCCTGCACCTCCTCTTCACCCTGCACCTGCTCTTCACCCTGCACCTGCTCTTCACCCTGCACCTCCTCTTCACCCTGCACCTCCTCTTCACCCTGCACCTCCTCTTCACCCTGCACCTCCTCTTCACCCTGCACCTCCTCTTCACCCTGCACCTCCTCTTCACCCTGCACCTCCTCTTCACCCTGCACCTCCTCTTCACCCTGCACCTCCTCTTCACCCTGCACCTCCTCTTCACCCTGCACCTCCTCTTCACCCTGCACCTCCTCTTCACCCTGCACCTGCTCTTCACCCTGCACCTCCTCTTCACCCTGCACCTGCTCTTCACCCTGCACCTGCTCTTCACCCTGCACCTCCTCTTCACCCTGCACCTGCTCTTCACCCTGCACCTCCTCTTCACCCTGCACCTCCTCTTCACCCTGCACCTCCTCTTCACCCTGCACCTCCTCTTCACCCTGCACCTCCTCTTCACCCTGCACCTCCTCTTCACCCTGCACCTCCTCTTCACCCTGCACCTCCTCTTCACCCTGCACCTCCTCTTCACCCTGCACCTGCTCTTCACCCTGCACCTCCTCTTCACCCTGCACCTGCTCTTCACCCTGCACCTCCTCTTCACCCTGCACCTCCTCTTCACCCTGCACCTCCTCTTCACCCTGCACCTGCTCTTCACCCTGCACCTCCTCTTCACCCTGCACCTCCTCTTCACCCTGCACCTGCTCTTCACCCTGCACCTCCTCTTCACCCTGCACCTCCTCTTCACCCTGCACCTGCTCTTCACCCTGCACCTCCTCTTCACCCTGCACCTGCTCTTCACCCTGCACCTCCTCTTCACCCTGCACCTCCTCTTCACCCTGCACCTGCTCTTCACCCTGCACCTCCTCTTCACCCTGCACCTCCTCTTCACCCTGCACCTCCTCTTCACCCTGCACCTGCTCTTCACCCTGCACCTCCTCTTCACCCTGCACCTGCTCTTCACCCTGCACCTCCTCTTCACCCTGCACCTCCTCTTCACCCTGCACCTGCTCTTCACCCTGCACCTCCTCTTCACCCTGCACCTGCTCTTCACCCTGCACCTCCTCTTCACCCTGCACCTCCTCTTCACCCTGCACCTCCTCTTCACCCTGCACCTCCTCTTCACCCTGCACCTCCTCTTCACCCTGCACCTCCTCTTCACCCTGCACCTCCTCTTCACCCTGCACCTGCTCTTCACCCTGCACCTCCTCTTCACCCTGCACCTCCTCTTCACCCTGCACCTCCTCTTCACCCTGCACCTCCTCTTCACCCTGCACCTCCTCTTCACCCTGCACCTCCTCTTCACCCTGCACCTCCTCTTCACCCTGCACCTCCTCTTCACCCTGCACCTCCTCTTCACCCTGCACCTCCTCTTCACCCTGCACCTCCTCTTCACCCTGCACCTCCTCTTCACCCTGCACCTCCTCTTCACCCTGCACCTCCTCTTCACCCTGCACCTGCTCTTCACCCTGCACCTCCTCTTCACCCTGCACCTCCTCTTCACCCTGCACCTCCTCTTCACCCTGCACCTCCTCTTCACCCTGCACCTGCTCTTCACCCTGCACCTCCTCTTCACCCTGCACCTCCTCTTCACCCTGCACCTCCTCTTCACCCTGCACCTCCTCTTCACCCTGCACCTCCTCTTCACCCTGCACCTGCTCTTCACCCTGCACCTCCTCTTCACCCTGCACCTCCTCTTCACCCTGCACCTCCTCTTCACCCTGCACCTGCTCTTCACCCTGCACCTGCTCTTCACCCTGCACCTCCTCTTCACCCTGCACCTCCTCTTCACCCTGCACCTCCTCTTCACCCTGCACCTCCTCTTCACCCTGCACCTGCTCTTCACCCTGCACCTCCTCTTCACCCTGCACCTCCTCTTCACCCTGCACCTCCTCTTCACCCTGCACCTCCTCTTCACCCTGCACCTCCTCTTCACCCTGCACCTCCTCTTCACCCTGCACCTGCTCTTCACCCTGCACCTCCTCTTCACCCTGCACCTCCTCTTCACCCTGCACCTCCTCTTCACCCTGCACCTGCTCTTCACCCTGCACCTCCTCTTCACCCTGCACCTGCTCTTCACCCTGCACCTCCTCTTCACCCTGCACCTGCTCTTCACCCTGCACCTCCTCTTCACCCTGCACCTCCTCTTCACCCTGCACCTCCTCTTCACCCTGCACCTCCTCTTCACCCTGCACCTCCTCTTCACCCTGCACCTCCTCTTCACCCTGCACCTGCTCTTCACCCTGCACCTCCTCTTCACCCTGCACCTCCTCTTCACCCTGCACCTCCTCTTCACCCTGCACCTCCTCTTCACCCTGCACCTCCTCTTCACCCTGCACCTGCTCTTCACCCTGCACCTCCTCTTCACCCTGCACCTGCTCTTCACCCTGCACCTCCTCTTCACCCTGCACCTGCTCTTCACCCTGCACCTGCTCTTCACCCTGCACCTGCTCTTCACCCTGCACCTGCTCTTCACCCTGCACCTCCTCTTCACCCTGCACCTCCTCTTCACCCTGCACCTCCTCTTCACCCTGCACCTGCTCTTCACCCTGCACCTCCTCTTCACCCTGCACCTCCTCTTCACCCTGCACCTCCTCTTCACCCTGCACCTGCTCTTCACCCTGCACCTGCTCTTCACCCTGCACCTGCTCTTCACCCTGCACCTGCTCTTCACCCTGCACCTCCTCTTCACCCTGCACCTCCTCTTCACCCTGCACCTCCTCTTCACCCTGCACCTCCTCTTCACCCTGCACCTCCTCTTCACCCTGCACCTCCTCTTCACCCTGCACCTGCTCTTCACCCTGCACCTGCTCTTCACCCTGCACCTCCTCTTCACCCTGCACCTGCTCTTCACCCTGCACCTCCTCTTCACCCTGCACCTCCTCTTCACCCTGCACCTCCTCTTCACCCTGCACCTCCTCTTCACCCTGCACCTCCTCTTCACCCTGCACCTCCTCTTCACCCTGCACCTGCTCTTCACCCTGCACCTCCTCTTCACCCTGCACCTCCTCTTCACCCTGCACCTCCTCTTCACCCTGCACCTCCTCTTCACCCTGCACCTCCTCTTCACCCTGCACCTCCTCTTCACCCTGCACCTCCTCTTCACCCTGCACCTCCTCTTCACCCTGCACCTCCTCTTCACCCTGCACCTCCTCTTCACCCTGCACCTCCTCTTCACCCTGCACCTCCTCTTCACCCTGCACCTCCTCTTCACCCTGCACCTCCTCTTCACCCTGCACCTCCTCTTCACCCTGCACCTGCTCTTCACCCTGCACCTCCTCTTCACCCTGCACCTCCTCTTCACCCTGCACCTCCTCTTCACCCTGCACCTCCTCTTCACCCTGCACCTGCTCTTCACCCTGCACCTCCTCTTCACCCTGCACCTGCTCTTCACCCTGCACCTCCTCTTCACCCTGCACCTCCTCTTCACCCTGCACCTCCTCTTCACCCTGCACCTCCTCTTCACCCTGCACCTCCTCTTCACCCTGCACCTCCTCTTCACCCTGCACCTCCTCTTCACCCTGCACCTCCTCTTCACCCTGCACCTCCTCTTCACCCTGCACCTCCTCTTCACCCTGCACCTCCTCTTCACCCTGCACCTCCTCTTCACCCTGCACCTCCTCTTCACCCTGCACCTCCTCTTCACCCTGCACCTCCTCTTCACCCTGCACCTCCTCTTCACCCTGCACCTCCTCTTCACCCTGCACCTCCTCTTCACCCTGCACCTCCTCTTCACCCTGCACCTCCTCTTCACCCTGCACCTCCTCTTCACCCTGCACCTCCTCTTCACCCTGCACCTCCTCTTCACCCTGCACCTCCTCTTCACCCTGCACCTCCTCTTCACCCTGCACCTCCTCTTCACCCTGCACCTCCTCTTCACCCTGCACCTCCTCTTCACCCTGCACCTCCTCTTCACCCTGCACCTCCTCTTCACCCTGCACCTCCTCTTCACCCTGCACCTGCTCTTCACCCTGCACCTCCTCTTCACCCTGCACCTCCTCTTCACCCTGCACCTCCTCTTCACCCTGCACCTCCTCTTCACCCTGCACCTCCTCTTCACCCTGCACCTCCTCTTCACCCTGCACCTCCTCTTCACCCTGCACCTCCTCTTCACCCTGCACCTCCTCTTCACCCTGCACCTCCTCTTCACCCTGCACCTCCTCTTCACCCTGCACCTCCTCTTCACCCTGCACCTCCTCTTCACCCTGCACCTCCTCTTCACCCTGCACCTCCTCTTCACCCTGCACCTCCTCTTCACCCTGCACCTCCTCTTCACCCTGCACCTCCTCTTCACCCTGCACCTCCTCTTCACCCTGCACCTCCTCTTCACCCTGCACCTCCTCTTCACCCTGCACCTCCTCTTCACCCTGCACCTCCTCTTCACCCTGCACCTCCTCTTCACCCTGCACCTCCTCTTCACCCTGCACCTCCTCTTCACCCTGCACCTCCTCTTCACCCTGCACCTCCTCTTCACCCTGCACCTCCTCTTCACCCTGCACCTCCTCTTCACCCTGCACCTCCTCTTCACCCTGCACCTCCTCTTCACCCTGCACCTCCTCTTCACCCTGCACCTCCTCTTCACCCTGCACCTCCTCTTCACCCTGCACCTCCTCTTCACCCTGCACCTCCTCTTCACCCTGCACCTCCTCTTCACCCTGCACCTCCTCTTCACCCTGCACCTCCTCTTCACCCTGCACCTCCTCTTCACCCTGCACCTCCTCTTCACCCTGCACCTCCTCTTCACCCTGCACCTCCTCTTCACCCTGCACCTCCTCTTCACCCTGCACCTCCTCTTCACCCTGCACCTCCTCTTCACCCTGCACCTCCTCTTCACCCTGCACCTCCTCTTCACCCTGCACCTCCTCTTCACCCTGCACCTCCTCTTCACCCTGCACCTCCTCTTCACCCTGCACCTCCTCTTCACCCTGCACCTCCTCTTCACCCTGCACCTCCTCTTCACCCTGCACCTCCTCTTCACCCTGCACCTCCTCTTCACCCTGCACCTCCTCTTCACCCTGCACCTCCTCTTCACCCTGCACCTCCTCTTCACCCTGCACCTCCTCTTCACCCTGCACCTCCTCTTCACCCTGCACCTCCTCTTCACCCTGCACCTCCTCTTCACCCTGCACCTCCTCTTCACCCTGCACCTCCTCTTCACCCTGCACCTCCTCTTCACCCTGCACCTCCTCTTCACCCTGCACCTCCTCTTCACCCTGCACCTCCTCTTCACCCTGCACCTCCTCTTCACCCTGCACCTCCTCTTCACCCTGCACCTCCTCTTCACCCTGCACCTCCTCTTCACCCTGCACCTCCTCTTCACCCTGCACCTCCTCTTCACCCTGCACCTCCTCTTCACCCTGCACCTCCTCTTCACCCTGCACCTCCTCTTCACCCTGCACCTCCTCTTCACCCTGCACCTCCTCTTCACCCTGCACCTCCTCTTCACCCTGCACCTCCTCTTCACCCTGCACCTCCTCTTCACCCTGCACCTCCTCTTCACCCTGCACCTCCTCTTCACCCTGCACCTCCTCTTCACCCTGCACCTCCTCTTCACCCTGCACCTCCTCTTCACCCTGCACCTCCTCTTCACCCTGCACCTCCTCTTCACCCTGCACCTCCTCTTCACCCTGCACCTCCTCTTCACCCTGCACCTCCTCTTCACCCTGCACCTCCTCTTCACCCTGCACCTCCTCTTCACCCTGCACCTCCTCTTCACCCTGCACCTCCTCTTCACCCTGCACCTCCTCTTCACCCTGCACCTCCTCTTCACCCTGCACCTCCTCTTCACCCTGCACCTCCTCTTCACCCTGCACCTCCTCTTCACCCTGCACCTCCTCTTCACCCTGCACCTCCTCTTCACCCTGCACCTCCTCTTCACCCTGCACCTCCTCTTCACCCTGCACCTCCTCTTCACCCTGCACCTCCTCTTCACCCTGCACCTCCTCTTCACCCTGCACCTCCTCTTCACCCTGCACCTCCTCTTCACCCTGCACCTCCTCTTCACCCTGCACCTCCTCTTCACCCTGCACCTCCTCTTCACCCTGCACCTCCTCTTCACCCTGCACCTCCTCTTCACCCTGCACCTCCTCTTCACCCTGCACCTCCTCTTCACCCTGCACCTCCTCTTCACCCTGCACCTCCTCTTCACCCTGCACCTCCTCTTCACCCTGCACCTCCTCTTCACCCTGCACCTCCTCTTCACCCTGCACCTCCTCTTCACCCTGCACCTCCTCTTCACCCTGCACCTCCTCTTCACCCTGCACCTCCTCTTCACCCTGCACCTCCTCTTCACCCTGCACCTCCTCTTCACCCTGCACCTCCTCTTCACCCTGCACCTCCTCTTCACCCTGCACCTCCTCTTCACCCTGCACCTCCTCTTCACCCTGCACCTCCTCTTCACCCTGCACCTCCTCTTCACCCTGCACCTCCTCTTCACCCTGCACCTCCTCTTCACCCTGCACCTCCTCTTCACCCTGCACCTCCTCTTCACCCTGCACCTCCTCTTCACCCTGCACCTCCTCTTCACCCTGCACCTCCTCTTCACCCTGCACCTCCTCTTCACCCTGCACCTCCTCTTCACCCTGCACCTCCTCTTCACCCTGCACCTCCTCTTCACCCTGCACCTCCTCTTCACCCTGCACCTCCTCTTCACCCTGCACCTCCTCTTCACCCTGCACCTCCTCTTCACCCTGCACCTCCTCTTCACCCTGCACCTCCTCTTCACCCTGCACCTCCTCTTCACCCTGCACCTCCTCTTCACCCTGCACCTCCTCTTCACCCTGCACCTCCTCTTCACCCTGCACCTCCTCTTCACCCTGCACCTCCTCTTCACCCTGCACCTCCTCTTCACCCTGCACCTCCTCTTCACCCTGCACCTCCTCTTCACCCTGCACCTCCTCTTCACCCTGCACCTCCTCTTCACCCTGCACCTCCTCTTCACCCTGCACCTCCTCTTCACCCTGCACCTCCTCTTCACCCTGCACCTCCTCTTCACCCTGCACCTCCTCTTCACCCTGCACCTCCTCTTCACCCTGCACCTCCTCTTCACCCTGCACCTCCTCTTCACCCTGCACCTCCTCTTCACCCTGCACCTCCTCTTCACCCTGCACCTCCTCTTCACCCTGCACCTCCTCTTCACCCTGCACCTCCTCTTCACCCTGCACCTCCTCTTCACCCTGCACCTCCTCTTCACCCTGCACCTCCTCTTCACCCTGCACCTCCTCTTCACCCTGCACCTCCTCTTCACCCTGCACCTCCTCTTCACCCTGCACCTCCTCTTCACCCTGCACCTCCTCTTCACCCTGCACCTCCTCTTCACCCTGCACCTCCTCTTCACCCTGCACCTCCTCTTCACCCTGCACCTCCTCTTCACCCTGCACCTCCTCTTCACCCTGCACCTCCTCTTCACCCTGCACCTCCTCTTCACCCTGCACCTCCTCTTCACCCTGCACCTCCTCTTCACCCTGCACCTCCTCTTCACCCTGCACCTCCTCTTCACCCTGCACCTCCTCTTCACCCTGCACCTCCTCTTCACCCTGCACCTCCTCTTCACCCTGCACCTCCTCTTCACCCTGCACCTCCTCTTCACCCTGCACCTCCTCTTCACCCTGCACCTCCTCTTCACCCTGCACCTCCTCTTCACCCTGCACCTCCTCTTCACCCTGCACCTCCTCTTCACCCTGCACCTCCTCTTCACCCTGCACCTCCTCTTCACCCTGCACCTCCTCTTCACCCTGCACCTCCTCTTCACCCTGCACCTCCTCTTCACCCTGCACCTCCTCTTCACCCTGCACCTCCTCTTCACCCTGCACCTCCTCTTCACCCTGCACCTCCTCTTCACCCTGCACCTCCTCTTCACCCTGCACCTCCTCTTCACCCTGCACCTCCTCTTCACCCTGCACCTCCTCTTCACCCTGCACCTCCTCTTCACCCTGCACCTCCTCTTCACCCTGCACCTCCTCTTCACCCTGCACCTCCTCTTCACCCTGCACCTCCTCTTCACCCTGCACCTCCTCTTCACCCTGCACCTCCTCTTCACCCTGCACCTCCTCTTCACCCTGCACCTCCTCTTCACCCTGCACCTCCTCTTCACCCTGCACCTCCTCTTCACCCTGCACCTCCTCTTCACCCTGCACCTCCTCTTCACCCTGCACCTCCTCTTCACCCTGCACCTCCTCTTCACCCTGCACCTCCTCTTCACCCTGCACCTCCTCTTCACCCTGCACCTCCTCTTCACCCTGCACCTCCTCTTCACCCTGCACCTCCTCTTCACCCTGCACCTCCTCTTCACCCTGCACCTCCTCTTCACCCTGCACCTCCTCTTCACCCTGCACCTCCTCTTCACCCTGCACCTCCTCTTCACCCTGCACCTCCTCTTCACCCTGCACCTCCTCTTCACCCTGCACCTCCTCTTCACCCTGCACCTCCTCTTCACCCTGCACCTCCTCTTCACCCTGCACCTCCTCTTCACCCTGCACCTCCTCTTCACCCTGCACCTCCTCTTCACCCTGCACCTCCTCTTCACCCTGCACCTCCTCTTCACCCTGCACCTCCTCTTCACCCTGCACCTCCTCTTCACCCTGCACCTCCTCTTCACCCTGCACCTCCTCTTCACCCTGCACCTCCTCTTCACCCTGCACCTCCTCTTCACCCTGCACCTCCTCTTCACCCTGCACCTCCTCTTCACCCTGCACCTCCTCTTCACCCTGCACCTCCTCTTCACCCTGCACCTCCTCTTCACCCTGCACCTCCTCTTCACCCTGCACCTCCTCTTCACCCTGCACCTCCTCTTCACCCTGCACCTCCTCTTCACCCTGCACCTCCTCTTCACCCTGCACCTCCTCTTCACCCTGCACCTCCTCTTCACCCTGCACCTCCTCTTCACCCTGCACCTCCTCTTCACCCTGCACCTCCTCTTCACCCTGCACCTCCTCTTCACCCTGCACCTCCTCTTCACCCTGCACCTCCTCTTCACCCTGCACCTCCTCTTCACCCTGC
Organism: Closterium sp. Naga37s-1; assembly: GCA_947471745.1. Lineage (NCBI taxonomy): Eukaryota > Viridiplantae > Streptophyta > Zygnematophyceae > Desmidiales > Closteriaceae > Closterium > Closterium sp. Naga37s-1. Next base: position 204,323 of record CANJKZ010000203.1, on the reverse strand, counting down.
ACCTCCTCTTCACCCTGCACCTCCTCTTCACCCTGCACCTCCTCTTCACCCTGCACCTCCTCTTCACCCTGCACCTCCTCTTCACCCTGCACCTCCTCTTCACCCTGCACCTCCTCTTCACCCTGCACCTCCTCTTCACCCTGCACCTCCTCTTCACCCTGCACCTCCTCTTCACCCTGCACCTCCTCTTCACCCTGCACCTCCTCTTCACCCTGCACCTCCTCTTCACCCTGCACCTCCTCTTCACCCTGCACCTCCTCTTCACCCTGCACCTCCTCTTCACCCTGCACCTCCTCTTCACCCTGCACCTCCTCTTCACCCTGCACCTCCTCTTCACCCTGCACCTCCTCTTCACCCTGCACCTCCTCTTCACCCTGCACCTCCTCTTCACCCTGCACCTCCTCTTCACCCTGCACCTCCTCTTCACCCTGCACCTCCTCTTCACCCTGCACCTCCTCTTCACCCTGCACCTCCTCTTCACCCTGCACCTCCTCTTCACCCTGCACCTCCTCTTCACCCTGCACCTCCTCTTCACCCTGCACCTCCTCTTCACCCTGCACCTCCTCTTCACCCTGCACCTCCTCTTCACCCTGCACCTCCTCTTCACCCTGCACCTCCTCTTCACCCTGCACCTCCTCTTCACCCTGCACCTCCTCTTCACCCTGCACCTCCTCTTCACCCTGCACCTCCTCTTCACCCTGCACCTCCTCTTCACCCTGCACCTCCTCTTCACCCTGCACCTCCTCTTCACCCTGCACCTCCTCTTCACCCTGCACCTCCTCTTCACCCTGCACCTCCTCTTCACCCTGCACCTCCTCTTCACCCTGCACCTCCTCTTCACCCTGCACCTCCTCTTCACCCTGCACCTCCTCTTCACCCTGCACCTCCTCTTCACCCTGCACCTCCTCTTCACCCTGCACCTCCTCTTCACCCTGCACCTCCTCTTCACCCTGCACCTCCTCTTCACCCTGCACCTCCTCTTCACCCTGCACCTCCTCTTCACCCTGCACCTCCTCTTCACCCTGCACCTCCTCTTCACCCTGCACCTCCTCTTCACCCTGCACCTCCTCTTCACCCTGCACCTCCTCTTCACCCTGCACCTCCTCTTCACCCTGCACCTCCTCTTCACCCTGCACCTCCTCTTCACCCTGCACCTCCTCTTCACCCTGCACCTCCTCTTCACCCTGCACCTCCTCTTCACCCTGCACCTCCTCTTCACCCTGCACCTCCTCTTCACCCTGCACCTCCTCTTCACCCTGCACCTCCTCTTCACCCTGCACCTCCTCTTCACCCTGCACCTCCTCTTCACCCTGCACCTCCTCTTCACCCTGCACCTCCTCTTCACCCTGCACCTCCTCTTCACCCTGCACCTCCTCTTCACCCTGCACCTCCTCTTCACCCTGCACCTCCTCTTCACCCTGCACCTCCTCTTCACCCTGCACCTCCTCTTCACCCTGCACCTCCTCTTCACCCTGCACCTCCTCTTCACCCTGCACCTCCTCTTCACCCTGCACCTCCTCTTCACCCTGCACCTCCTCTTCACCCTGCACCTCCTCTTCACCCTGCACCTCCTCTTCACCCTGCACCTCCTCTTCACCCTGCACCTCCTCTTCACCCTGCACCTCCTCTTCACCCTGCACCTCCTCTTCACCCTGCACCTCCTCTTCACCCTGCACCTCCTCTTCACCCTGCACCTCCTCTTCACCCTGCACCTCCTCTTCACCCTGCACCTCCTCTTCACCCTGCACCTCCTCTTCACCCTGCACCTCCTCTTCACCCTGCACCTCCTCTTCACCCTGCACCTCCTCTTCACCCTGCACCTCCTCTTCACCCTGCACCTCCTCTTCACCCTGCACCTCCTCTTCACCCTGCACCTCCTCTTCACCCTGCACCTCCTCTTCACCCTGCACCTCCTCTTCACCCTGCACCTCCTCTTCACCCTGCACCTCCTCTTCACCCTGCACCTCCTCTTCACCCTGCACCTCCTCTTCACCCTGCACCTCCTCTTCACCCTGCACCTCCTCTTCACCCTGCACCTCCTCTTCACCCTGCACCTCCTCTTCACCCTGCACCTCCTCTTCACCCTGCACCTCCTCTTCACCCTGCACCTCCTCTTCACCCTGCACCTCCTCTTCACCCTGCACCTCCTCTTCACCCTGCACCTCCTCTTCACCCTGCACCTCCTCTTCACCCTGCACCTCCTCTTCACCCTGCACCTCCTCTTCACCCTGCACCTCCTCTTCACCCTGCACCTCCTCTTCACCCTGCACCTCCTCTTCACCCTGCACCTCCTCTTCACCCTGCACCTCCTCTTCACCCTGCACCTCCTCTTCACCCTGCACCTCCTCTTCACCCTGCACCTCCTCTTCACCCTGCACCTCCTCTTCACCCTGCACCTCCTCTTCACCCTGCACCTCCTCTTCACCCTGCACCTCCTCTTCACCCTGCACCTCCTCTTCACCCTGCACCTCCTCTTCACCCTGCACCTCCTCTTCACCCTGCACCTCCTCTTCACCCTGCACCTCCTCTTCACCCTGCACCTCCTCTTCACCCTGCACCTCCTCTTCACCCTGCACCTCCTCTTCACCCTGCACCTCCTCTTCACCCTGCACCTCCTCTTCACCCTGCACCTCCTCTTCACCCTGCACCTCCTCTTCACCCTGCACCTCCTCTTCACCCTGCACCTCCTCTTCACCCTGCACCTCCTCTTCACCCTGCACCTCCTCTTCACCCTGCACCTCCTCTTCACCCTGCACCTCCTCTTCACCCTGCACCTCCTCTTCACCCTGCACCTCCTCTTCACCCTGCACCTCCTCTTCACCCTGCACCTCCTCTTCACCCTGCACCTCCTCTTCACCCTGCACCTCCTCTTCACCCTGCACCTCCTCTTCACCCTGCACCTCCTCTTCACCCTGCACCTCCTCTTCACCCTGCACCTCCTCTTCACCCTGCACCTCCTCTTCACCCTGCACCTCCTCTTCACCCTGCACCTCCTCTTCACCCTGCACCTCCTCTTCACCCTGCACCTCCTCTTCACCCTGCACCTCCTCTTCACCCTGCACCTCCTCTTCACCCTGCACCTCCTCTTCACCCTGCACCTCCTCTTCACCCTGCACCTCCTCTTCACCCTGCACCTCCTCTTCACCCTGCACCTCCTCTTCACCCTGCACCTCCTCTTCACCCTGCACCTCCTCTTCACCCTGCACCTCCTCTTCACCCTGCACCTCCTCTTCACCCTGCACCTCCTCTTCACCCTGCACCTCCTCTTCACCCTGCACCTCCTCTTCACCCTGCACCTCCTCTTCACCCTGCACCTCCTCTTCACCCTGCACCTCCTCTTCACCCTGCACCTCCTCTTCACCCTGCACCTCCTCTTCACCCTGCACCTCCTCTTCACCCTGCACCTCCTCTTCACCCTGCACCTCCTCTTCACCCTGCACCTCCTCTTCACCCTGCACCTCCTCTTCACCCTGCACCTCCTCTTCACCCTGCACCTCCTCTTCACCCTGCACCTCCTCTTCACCCTGCACCTCCTCTTCACCCTGCACCTCCTCTTCACCCTGCACCTCCTCTTCACCCTGCACCTCCTCTTCACCCTGCACCTCCTCTTCACCCTGCACCTCCTCTTCACCCTGCACCTCCTCTTCACCCTGCACCTCCTCTTCACCCTGCACCTCCTCTTCACCCTGCACCTCCTCTTCACCCTGCACCTCCTCTTCACCCTGCACCTCCTCTTCACCCTGCACCTCCTCTTCACCCTGCACCTCCTCTTCACCCTGCACCTCCTCTTCACCCTGCACCTCCTCTTCACCCTGCACCTCCTCTTCACCCTGCACCTCCTCTTCACCCTGCACCTCCTCTTCACCCTGCACCTCCTCTTCACCCTGCACCTCCTCTTCACCCTGCACCTCCTCTTCACCCTGCACCTCCTCTTCACCCTGCACCTCCTCTTCACCCTGCACCTCCTCTTCACCCTGCACCTCCTCTTCACCCTGCACCTCCTCTTCACCCTGCACCTCCTCTTCACCCTGCACCTCCTCTTCACCCTGCACCTCCTCTTCACCCTGCACCTCCTCTTCACCCTGCACCTCCTCTTCACCCTGCACCTCCTCTTCACCCTGCACCTCCTCTTCACCCTGCACCTCCTCTTCACCCTGCACCTCCTCTTCACCCTGCACCTCCTCTTCACCCTGCACCTCCTCTTCACCCTGCACCTCCTCTTCACCCTGCACCTGCTCTTCACCCTGCACCTCCTCTTCACCCTGCACCTCCTCTTCACCCTGCACCTCCTCTTCACCCTGCACCTGCTCTTCACCCTGCACCTCCTCTTCACCCTGCACCTCCTCTTCACCCTGCACCTCCTCTTCACCCTGCACCTCCTCTTCACCCTGCACCTCCTCTTCACCCTGCACCTCCTCTTCACCCTGCACCTCCTCTTCACCCTGCACCTCCTCTTCACCCTGCACCTCCTCTTCACCCTGCACCTCCTCTTCACCCTGCACCTCCTCTTCACCCTGCACCTCCTCTTCACCCTGCACCTCCTCTTCACCCTGCACCTCCTCTTCACCCTGCACCTCCTCTTCACCCTGCACCTCCTCTTCACCCTGCACCTCCTCTTCACCCTGCACCTCCTCTTCACCCTGCACCTCCTCTTCACCCTGCACCTCCTCTTCACCCTGCACCTCCTCTTCACCCTGCACCTCCTCTTCACCCTGCACCTCCTCTTCACCCTGCACCTCCTCTTCACCCTGCACCTCCTCTTCACCCTGCACCTCCTCTTCACCCTGCACCTCCTCTTCACCCTGCACCTCCTCTTCACCCTGCACCTCCTCTTCACCCTGCACCTCCTCTTCACCCTGCACCTCCTCTTCACCCTGCACCTCCTCTTCACCCTGCACCTCCTCTTCACCCTGCACCTCCTCTTCACCCTGCACCTCCTCTTCACCCTGCACCTCCTCTTCACCCTGCACCTCCTCTTCACCCTGCACCTCCTCTTCACCCTGCACCTCCTCTTCACCCTGCACCTCCTCTTCACCCTGCACCTCCTCTTCACCCTGCACCTCCTCTTCACCCTGCACCTCCTCTTCACCCTGCACCTCCTCTTCACCCTGCACCTCCTCTTCACCCTGCACCTCCTCTTCACCCTGCACCTCCTCTTCACCCTGCACCTCCTCTTCACCCTGCACCTCCTCTTCACCCTGCACCTCCTCTTCACCCTGCACCTCCTCTTCACCCTGCACCTCCTCTTCACCCTGCACCTCCTCTTCACCCTGCACCTCCTCTTCACCCTGCACCTCCTCTTCACCCTGCACCTCCTCTTCACCCTGCACCTCCTCTTCACCCTGCACCTCCTCTTCACCCTGCACCTCCTCTTCACCCTGCACCTCCTCTTCACCCTGCACCTCCTCTTCACCCTGCACCTCCTCTTCACCCTGCACCTCCTCTTCACCCTGCACCTCCTCTTCACCCTGCACCTCCTCTTCACCCTGCACCTCCTCTTCACCCTGCACCTCCTCTTCACCCTGCACCTCCTCTTCACCCTGCACCTCCTCTTCACCCTGCACCTCCTCTTCACCCTGCACCTCCTCTTCACCCTGCACCTCCTCTTCACCCTGCACCTCCTCTTCACCCTGCACCTCCTCTTCACCCTGCACCTCCTCTTCACCCTGCACCTCCTCTTCACCCTGCACCTCCTCTTCACCCTGCACCTCCTCTTCACCCTGCACCTCCTCTTCACCCTGCACCTCCTCTTCACCCTGCACCTCCTCTTCACCCTGCACCTCCTCTTCACCCTGCACCTCCTCTTCACCCTGCACCTCCTCTTCACCCTGCACCTCCTCTTCACCCTGCACCTCCTCTTCACCCTGCACCTCCTCTTCACCCTGCACCTCCTCTTCACCCTGCACCTCCTCTTCACCCTGCACCTCCTCTTCACCCTGCACCTCCTCTTCACCCTGCACCTCCTCTTCACCCTGCACCTCCTCTTCACCCTGCACCTCCTCTTCACCCTGCACCTCCTCTTCACCCTGCACCTCCTCTTCACCCTGCACCTCCTCTTCACCCTGCACCTCCTCTTCACCCTGCACCTCCTCTTCACCCTGCACCTCCTCTTCACCCTGCACCTCCTCTTCACCCTGCACCTCCTCTTCACCCTGCACCTCCTCTTCACCCTGCACCTCCTCTTCACCCTGCACCTCCTCTTCACCCTGCACCTCCTCTTCACCCTGCACCTCCTCTTCACCCTGCACCTCCTCTTCACCCTGCACCTCCTCTTCACCCTGCACCTCCTCTTCACCCTGCACCTCCTCTTCACCCTGCACCTCCTCTTCACCCTGCACCTCCTCTTCACCCTGCACCTCCTCTTCACCCTGCACCTCCTCTTCACCCTGCACCTCCTCTTCACCCTGCACCTCCTCTTCACCCTGCACCTCCTCTTCACCCTGCACCTCCTCTTCACCCTGCACCTCCTCTTCACCCTGCACCTCCTCTTCACCCTGCACCTCCTCTTCACCCTGCACCTCCTCTTCACCCTGCACCTCCTCTTCACCCTGCACCTCCTCTTCACCCTGCACCTCCTCTTCACCCTGCACCTCCTCTTCACCCTGCACCTCCTCTTCACCCTGCACCTCCTCTTCACCCTGCACCTCCTCTTCACCCTGCACCTCCTCTTCACCCTGCACCTCCTCTTCACCCTGCACCTCCTCTTCACCCTGCACCTCCTCTTCACCCTGCACCTCCTCTTCACCCTGCACCTCCTCTTCACCCTGCACCTCCTCTTCACCCTGCACCTCCTCTTCACCCTGCACCTCCTCTTCACCCTGCACCTCCTCTTCACCCTGCACCTCCTCTTCACCCTGCACCTCCTCTTCACCCTGCACCTCCTCTTCACCCTGCACCTCCTCTTCACCCTGCACCTCCTCTTCACCCTGCACCTCCTCTTCACCCTGCACCTCCTCTTCACCCTGCACCTCCTCTTCACCCTGCACCTCCTCTTCACCCTGCACCTCCTCTTCACCCTGCACCTCCTCTTCACCCTGCACCTCCTCTTCACCCTGCACCTCCTCTTCACCCTGCACCTCCTCTTCACCCTGCACCTCCTCTTCACCCTGCACCTCCTCTTCACCCTGCACCTCCTCTTCACCCTGCACCTCCTCTTCACCCTGCACCTCCTCTTCACCCTGCACCTCCTCTTCACCCTGCACCTCCTCTTCACCCTGCACCTCCTCTTCACCCTGCACCTCCTCTTCACCCTGCACCTCCTCTTCACCCTGCACCTCCTCTTCACCCTGCACCTCCTCTTCACCCTGCACCTCCTCTTCACCCTGCACCTCCTCTTCACCCTGCACCTCCTCTTCACCCTGCACCTCCTCTTCACCCTGCACCTCCTCTTCACCCTGCACCTCCTCTTCACCCTGCACCTCCTCTTCACCCTGCACCTCCTCTTCACCCTGCACCTCCTCTTCACCCTGCACCTCCTCTTCACCCTGCACCTCCTCTTCACCCTGCACCTCCTCTTCACCCTGCACCTCCTCTTCACCCTGCACCTCCTCTTCACCCTGCACCTCCTCTTCACCCTGCACCTCCTCTTCACCCTGCACCTCCTCTTCACCCTGCACCTCCTCTTCACCCTGCACCTCCTCTTCACCCTGCACCTCCTCTTCACCCTGCACCTCCTCTTCACCCTGCACCTCCTCTTCACCCTGCACCTCCTCTTCACCCTGCACCTCCTCTTCACCCTGCACCTCCTCTTCACCCTGCACCTCCTCTTCACCCTGCACCTCCTCTTCACCCTGCACCTCCTCTTCACCCTGCACCTCCTCTTCACCCTGCACCTCCTCTTCACCCTGCACCTCCTCTTCACCCTGCACCTCCTCTTCACCCTGCACCTCCTCTTCACCCTGCACCTCCTCTTCACCCTGCACCTCCTCTTCACCCTGCACCTCCTCTTCACCCTGCACCTCCTCTTCACCCTGCACCTCCTCTTCACCCTGCACCTCCTCTTCACCCTGCACCTCCTCTTCACCCTGCACCTGCTCTTCACCCTGCACCTCCTCTTCACCCTGCACCTGCTCTTCACCCTGCACCTCCTCTTCACCCTGCACCTCCTCTTCACCCTGCACCTCCTCTTCACCCTGCACCTCCTCTTCACCCTGCACCTCCTCTTCACCCTGCACCTCCTCTTCACCCTGCACCTCCTCTTCACCCTGCACCTCCTCTTCACCCTGCACCTGCTCTTCACCCTGCACCTCCTCTTCACCCTGCACCTCCTCTTCACCCTGCACCTCCTCTTCACCCTGCACCTCCTCTTCACCCTGCACCTCCTCTTCACCCTGCACCTCCTCTTCACCCTGCACCTCCTCTTCACCCTGCACCTCCTCTTCACCCTGCACCTCCTCTTCACCCTGCACCTCCTCTTCACCCTGCACCTCCTCTTCACCCTGCACCTCCTCTTCACCCTGCACCTCCTCTTCACCCTGCACCTCCTCTTCACCCTGCACCTCCTCTTCACCCTGCACCTCCTCTTCACCCTGCACCTCCTCTTCACCCTGCACCTCCTCTTCACCCTGCACCTCCTCTTCACCCTGCACCTCCTCTTCACCCTGCACCTCCTCTTCACCCTGCACCTCCTCTTCACCCTGCACCTCCTCTTCACCCTGCACCTCCTCTTCACCCTGCACCTCCTCTTCACCCTGCACCTCCTCTTCACCCTGCACCTCCTCTTCACCCTGCACCTCCTCTTCACCCTGCACCTCCTCTTCACCCTGCACCTCCTCTTCACCCTGCACCTCCTCTTCACCCTGCACCTCCTCTTCACCCTGCACCTCCTCTTCACCCTGCACCTCCTCTTCACCCTGCACCTCCTCTTCACCCTGCACCTCCTCTTCACCCTGCACCTCCTCTTCACCCTGCACCTCCTCTTCACCCTGCACCTCCTCTTCACCCTGCACCTCCTCTTCACCCTGCACCTCCTCTTCACCCTGCACCTCCTCTTCACCCTGCACCTCCTCTTCACCCTGCACCTCCTCTTCACCCTGCACCTCCTCTTCACCCTGCACCTCCTCTTCACCCTGCACCTCCTCTTCACCCTGCACCTCCTCTTCACCCTGCACCTCCTCTTCACCCTGCACCTCCTCTTCACCCTGCACCTCCTCTTCACCCTGCACCTCCTCTTCACCCTGCACCTCCTCTTCACCCTGCACCTCCTCTTCACCCTGCACCTCCTCTTCACCCTGCACCTCCTCTTCACCCTGCACCTCCTCTTCACCCTGCACCTCCTCTTCACCCTGCACCTCCTCTTCACCCTGCACCTCCTCTTCACCCTGCACCTCCTCTTCACCCTGCACCTCCTCTTCACCCTGCACCTCCTCTTCACCCTGCACCTCCTCTTCACCCTGCACCTCCTCTTCACCCTGCACCTCCTCTTCACCCTGCACCTCCTCTTCACCCTGCACCTCCTCTTCACCCTGCACCTCCTCTTCACCCTGCACCTCCTCTTCACCCTGCACCTCCTCTTCACCCTGCACCTCCTCTTCACCCTGCACCTCCTCTTCACCCTGCACCTCCTCTTCACCCTGCACCTCCTCTTCACCCTGCACCTCCTCTTCACCCTGCACCTCCTCTTCACCCTGCACCTCCTCTTCACCCTGCACCTCCTCTTCACCCTGCACCTCCTCTTCACCCTGCACCTCCTCTTCACCCTGCACCTCCTCTTCACCCTGCACCTCCTCTTCACCCTGCACCTCCTCTTCACCCTGCACCTCCTCTTCACCCTGCACCTCCTCTTCACCCTGCACCTCCTCTTCACCCTGCACCTCCTCTTCACCCTGCACCTCCTCTTCACCCTGCACCTCCTCTTCACCCTGCACCTCCTCTTCACCCTGCACCTCCTCTTCACCCTGCACCTCCTCTTCACCCTGCACCTCCTCTTCACCCTGCACCTCCTCTTCACCCTGCACCTCCTCTTCACCCTGCACCTCCTCTTCACCCTGCACCTCCTCTTCACCCTGCACCTCCTCTTCACCCTGCACCTCCTCTTCACCCTGCACCTCCTCTTCACCCTGCACCTCCTCTTCACCCTGCACCTCCTCTTCACCCTGCACCTCCTCTTCACCCTGCACCTCCTCTTCACCCTGCACCTCCTCTTCACCCTGCACCTCCTCTTCACCCTGCACCTCCTCTTCACCCTGCACCTCCTCTTCACCCTGCACCTCCTCTTCACCCTGCACCTCCTCTTCACCCTGCACCTCCTCTTCACCCTGCACCTCCTCTTCACCCTGCACCTCCTCTTCACCCTGCACCTCCTCTTCACCCTGCACCTCCTCTTCACCCTGCACCTCCTCTTCACCCTGCACCTCCTCTTCACCCTGCACCTCCTCTTCACCCTGCACCTCCTCTTCACCCTGCACCTCCTCTTCACCCTGCACCTCCTCTTCACCCTGCACCTCCTCTTCACCCTGCACCTCCTCTTCACCCTGCACCTCCTCTTCACCCTGCACCTCCTCTTCACCCTGCACCTCCTCTTCACCCTGCACCTCCTCTTCACCCTGCACCTCCTCTTCACCCTGCACCTCCTCTTCACCCTGCACCTCCTCTTCACCCTGCACCTCCTCTTCACCCTGCACCTCCTCTTCACCCTGCACCTCCTCTTCACCCTGCACCTCCTCTTCACCCTGCACCTCCTCTTCACCCTGCACCTCCTCTTCACCCTGCACCTCCTCTTCACCCTGCACCTCCTCTTCACCCTGCACCTCCTCTTCACCCTGCACCTCCTCTTCACCCTGCACCTCCTCTTCACCCTGCACCTCCTCTTCACCCTGCACCTCCTCTTCACCCTGCACCTCCTCTTCACCCTGCACCTCCTCTTCACCCTGCACCTCCTCTTCACCCTGCACCTCCTCTTCACCCTGCACCTCCTCTTCACCCTGCACCTCCTCTTCACCCTGCACCTCCTCTTCACCCTGCACCTCCTCTTCACCCTGCACCTCCTCTTCACCCTGCACCTCCTCTTCACCCTGCACCTCCTCTTCACCCTGCACCTCCTCTTCACCCTGCACCTCCTCTTCACCCTGCACCTCCTCTTCACCCTGCACCTCCTCTTCACCCTGCACCTCCTCTTCACCCTGCACCTCCTCTTCACCCTGCACCTCCTCTTCACCCTGCACCTCCTCTTCACCCTGCACCTCCTCTTCACCCTGCACCTCCTCTTCACCCTGCACCTCCTCTTCACCCTGCACCTCCTCTTCACCCTGCACCTCCTCTTCACCCTGCACCTCCTCTTCACCCTGCACCTCCTCTTCACCCTGCACCTCCTCTTCACCCTGCACCTCCTCTTCACCCTGCACCTCCTCTTCACCCTGCACCTCCTCTTCACCCTGCACCTCCTCTTCACCCTGCACCTCCTCTTCACCCTGCACCTCCTCTTCACCCTGCACCTCCTCTTCACCCTGCACCTCCTCTTCACCCTGCACCTCCTCTTCACCCTGCACCTCCTCTTCACCCTGCACCTCCTCTTCACCCTGCACCTCCTCTTCACCCTGCACCTCCTCTTCACCCTGCACCTCCTCTTCACCCTGCACCTCCTCTTCACCCTGCACCTCCTCTTCACCCTGCACCTCCTCTTCACCCTGCACCTCCTCTTCACCCTGCACCTCCTCTTCACCCTGCACCTCCTCTTCACCCTGCACCTCCTCTTCACCCTGCACCTCCTCTTCACCCTGCACCTCCTCTTCACCCTGCACCTCCTCTTCACCCTGCACCTCCTCTTCACCCTGCACCTCCTCTTCACCCTGCACCTCCTCTTCACCCTGCACCTCCTCTTCACCCTGCACCTCCTCTTCACCCTGCACCTCCTCTTCACCCTGCACCTCCTCTTCACCCTGCACCTCCTCTTCACCCTGCACCTCCTCTTCACCCTGCACCTCCTCTTCACCCTGCACCTCCTCTTCACCCTGCACCTCCTCTTCACCCTGCACCTCCTCTTCACCCTGCACCTCCTCTTCACCCTGCACCTCCTCTTCACCCTGCACCTCCTCTTCACCCTGCACCTCCTCTTCACCCTGCACCTCCTCTTCACCCTGCACCTCCTCTTCACCCTGCACCTCCTCTTCACCCTGCACCTCCTCTTCACCCTGCACCTCCTCTTCACCCTGCACCTCCTCTTCACCCTGCACCTCCTCTTCACCCTGCACCTCCTCTTCACCCTGCACCTCCTCTTCACCCTGCACCTCCTCTTCACCCTGCACCTCCTCTTCACCCTGCACCTCCTCTTCACCCTGCACCTCCTCTTCACCCTGCACCTCCTCTTCACCCTGCACCTCCTCTTCACCCTGCACCTCCTCTTCACCCTGCACCTCCTCTTCACCCTGCACCTCCTCTTCACCCTGCACCTCCTCTTCACCCTGCACCTCCTCTTCACCCTGCACCTCCTCTTCACCCTGCACCTCCTCTTCACCCTGCACCTCCTCTTCACCCTGCACCTCCTCTTCACCCTGCACCTCCTCTTCACCCTGCACCTCCTCTTCACCCTGCACCTCCTCTTCACCCTGCACCTCCTCTTCACCCTGCACCTCCTCTTCACCCTGCACCTCCTCTTCACCCTGCACCTCCTCTTCACCCTGCACCTCCTCTTCACCCTGCACCTCCTCTTCACCCTGCACCTCCTCTTCACCCTGCACCTCCTCTTCACCCTGCACCTCCTCTTCACCCTGCACCTCCTCTTCACCCTGCACCTCCTCTTCACCCTGCACCTCCTCTTCACCCTGCACCTCCTCTTCACCCTGCACCTCCTCTTCACCCTGCACCTCCTCTTCACCCTGCACCTCCTCTTCACCCTGCACCTCCTCTTCACCCTGCACCTCCTCTTCACCCTGCACCTCCTCTTCACCCTGCACCTCCTCTTCACCCTGCACCTCCTCTTCACCCTGCACCTCCTCTTCACCCTGCACCTCCTCTTCACCCTGCACCTCCTCTTCACCCTGCACCTCCTCTTCACCCTGCACCTCCTCTTCACCCTGCACCTCCTCTTCACCCTGCACCTCCTCTTCACCCTGCACCTCCTCTTCACCCTGCACCTCCTCTTCACCCTGCACCTCCTCTTCACCCTGCACCTCCTCTTCACCCTGCACCTCCTCTTCACCCTGCACCTCCTCTTCACCCTGCACCTCCTCTTCACCCTGCACCTCCTCTTCACCCTGCACCTCCTCTTCACCCTGCACCTCCTCTTCACCCTGCACCTCCTCTTCACCCTGCACCTCCTCTTCACCCTGCACCTCCTCTTCACCCTGCACCTCCTCTTCACCCTGCACCTCCTCTTCACCCTGCACCTCCTCTTCACCCTGCACCTCCTCTTCACCCTGCACCTCCTCTTCACCCTGCACCTCCTCTTCACCCTGCACCTCCTCTTCACCCTGCACCTCCTCTTCACCCTGCACCTCCTCTTCACCCTGCACCTCCTCTTCACCCTGCACCTCCTCTTCACCCTGCACCTCCTCTTCACCCTGCACCTCCTCTTCACCCTGCACCTCCTCTTCACCCTGCACCTCCTCTTCACCCTGCACCTCCTCTTCACCCTGCACCTCCTCTTCACCCTGCACCTCCTCTTCACCCTGCACCTCCTCTTCACCCTGCACCTCCTCTTCACCCTGCACCTCCTCTTCACCCTGCACCTCCTCTTCACCCTGCACCTCCTCTTCACCCTGCACCTCCTCTTCACCCTGCACCTCCTCTTCACCCTGCACCTCCTCTTCACCCTGCACCTCCTCTTCACCCTGCACCTCCTCTTCACCCTGCACCTCCTCTTCACCCTGCACCTCCTCTTCACCCTGCACCTCCTCTTCACCCTGCACCTCCTCTTCACCCTGCACCTCCTCTTCACCCTGCACCTCCTCTTCACCCTGCACCTCCTCTTCACCCTGCACCTCCTCTTCACCCTGCACCTCCTCTTCACCCTGCACCTCCTCTTCACCCTGCACCTCCTCTTCACCCTGCACCTCCTCTTCACCCTGCACCTCCTCTTCACCCTGCACCTCCTCTTCACCCTGCACCTCCTCTTCACCCTGCACCTCCTCTTCACCCTGCACCTCCTCTTCACCCTGCACCTCCTCTTCACCCTGCACCTCCTCTTCACCCTGCACCTCCTCTTCACCCTGCACCTCCTCTTCACCCTGCACCTCCTCTTCACCCTGCACCTCCTCTTCACCCTGCACCTCCTCTTCACCCTGCACCTCCTCTTCACCCTGCACCTCCTCTTCACCCTGCACCTCCTCTTCACCCTGCACCTCCTCTTCACCCTGCACCTCCTCTTCACCCTGCACCTCCTCTTCACCCTGCACCTCCTCTTCACCCTGCACCTCCTCTTCACCCTGCACCTCCTCTTCACCCTGCACCTCCTCTTCACCCTGCACCTCCTCTTCACCCTGCACCTCCTCTTCACCCTGCACCTCCTCTTCACCCTGCACCTCCTCTTCACCCTGCACCTCCTCTTCACCCTGCACCTCCTCTTCACCCTGCACCTCCTCTTCACCCTGCACCTCCTCTTCACCCTGCACCTCCTCTTCACCCTGCACCTCCTCTTCACCCTGCACCTCCTCTTCACCCTGCACCTCCTCTTCACCCTGCACCTCCTCTTCACCCTGCACCTCCTCTTCACCCTGCACCTCCTCTTCACCCTGCACCTCCTCTTCACCCTGCACCTCCTCTTCACCCTGCACCTCCTCTTCACCCTGCACCTCCTCTTCACCCTGCACCTCCTCTTCACCCTGCACCTCCTCTTCACCCTGCACCTCCTCTTCACCCTGCACCTCCTCTTCACCCTGCACCTCCTCTTCACCCTGCACCTCCTCTTCACCCTGCACCTCCTCTTCACCCTGCACCTCCTCTTCACCCTGCACCTCCTCTTCACCCTGCACCTCCTCTTCACCCTGCACCTCCTCTTCACCCTGCACCTCCTCTTCACCCTGCACCTCCTCTTCACCCTGCACCTCCTCTTCACCCTGCACCTCCTCTTCACCCTGCACCTCCTCTTCACCCTGCACCTCCTCTTCACCCTGCACCTCCTCTTCACCCTGCACCTCCTCTTCACCCTGCACCTCCTCTTCACCCTGCACCTCCTCTTCACCCTGCACCTCCTCTTCACCCTGCACCTCCTCTTCACCCTGCACCTCCTCTTCACCCTGCACCTCCTCTTCACCCTGCACCTCCTCTTCACCCTGCACCTCCTCTTCACCCTGCACCTCCTCTTCACCCTGCACCTCCTCTTCACCCTGCACCTCCTCTTCACCCTGCACCTCCTCTTCACCCTGCACCTCCTCTTCACCCTGCACCTCCTCTTCACCCTGCACCTCCTCTTCACCCTGCACCTCCTCTTCACCCTGCACCTCCTCTTCACCCTGCACCTCCTCTTCACCCTGCACCTCCTCTTCACCCTGCACCTCCTCTTCACCCTGCACCTCCTCTTCACCCTGCACCTCCTCTTCACCCTGCACCTCCTCTTCACCCTGCACCTCCTCTTCACCCTGCACCTCCTCTTCACCCTGCACCTCCTCTTCACCCTGCACCTCCTCTTCACCCTGCACCTCCTCTTCACCCTGCACCTCCTCTTCACCCTGCACCTCCTCTTCACCCTGCACCTCCTCTTCACCCTGCACCTCCTCTTCACCCTGCACCTCCTCTTCACCCTGCACCTCCTCTTCACCCTGCACCTCCTCTTCACCCTGCACCTCCTCTTCACCCTGCACCTCCTCTTCACCCTGCACCTCCTCTTCACCCTGCACCTCCTCTTCACCCTGCACCTCCTCTTCACCCTGCACCTCCTCTTCACCCTGCACCTCCTCTTCACCCTGCACCTCCTCTTCACCCTGCACCTCCTCTTCACCCTGCACCTCCTCTTCACCCTGCACCTCCTCTTCACCCTGCACCTCCTCTTCACCCTGCACCTCCTCTTCACCCTGCACCTCCTCTTCACCCTGCACCTCCTCTTCACCCTGCACCTCCTCTTCACCCTGCACCTCCTCTTCACCCTGCACCTCCTCTTCACCCTGCACCTCCTCTTCACCCTGCACCTCCTCTTCACCCTGCACCTCCTCTTCACCCTGCACCTCCTCTTCACCCTGCACCTCCTCTTCACCCTGCACCTCCTCTTCACCCTGCACCTCCTCTTCACCCTGCACCTCCTCTTCACCCTGCACCTCCTCTTCACCCTGCACCTCCTCTTCACCCTGCACCTCCTCTTCACCCTGCACCTCCTCTTCACCCTGCACCTCCTCTTCACCCTGCACCTCCTCTTCACCCTGCACCTCCTCTTCACCCTGCACCTCCTCTTCACCCTGCACCTCCTCTTCACCCTGCACCTCCTCTTCACCCTGCACCTCCTCTTCACCCTGCACCTCCTCTTCACCCTGCACCTCCTCTTCACCCTGCACCTCCTCTTCACCCTGCACCTCCTCTTCACCCTGCACCTCCTCTTCACCCTGCACCTCCTCTTCACCCTGCACCTCCTCTTCACCCTGCACCTCCTCTTCACCCTGCACCTCCTCTTCACCCTGCACCTCCTCTTCACCCTGCACCTCCTCTTCACCCTGCACCTCCTCTTCACCCTGCACCTCCTCTTCACCCTGCACCTCCTCTTCACCCTGCACCTCCTCTTCACCCTGCACCTCCTCTTCACCCTGCACCTCCTCTTCACCCTGCACCTCCTCTTCACCCTGCACCTCCTCTTCACCCTGCACCTCCTCTTCACCCTGCACCTCCTCTTCACCCTGCACCTCCTCTTCACCCTGCACCTCCTCTTCACCCTGCACCTCCTCTTCACCCTGCACCTGCTCTTCACCCTGCACCTCCTCTTCACCCTGCACCTCCTCTTCACCCTGCACCTCCTCTTCACCCTGCACCTCCTCTTCACCCTGCACCTCCTCTTCACCCTGCACCTCCTCTTCACCCTGCACCTCCTCTTCACCCTGCACCTCCTCTTCACCCTGCACCTCCTCTTCACCCTGCACCTCCTCTTCACCCTGCACCTCCTCTTCACCCTGCACCTCCTCTTCACCCTGCACCTCCTCTTCACCCTGCACCTCCTCTTCACCCTGCACCTGCTCTTCACCCTGCACCTCCTCTTCACCCTGCACCTCCTCTTCACCCTGCACCTCCTCTTCACCCTGCACCTCCTCTTCACCCTGCACCTCCTCTTCACCCTGCACCTCCTCTTCACCCTGCACCTCCTCTTCACCCTGCACCTCCTCTTCACCCTGCACCTCCTCTTCACCCTGCACCTCCTCTTCACCCTGCACCTGCTCTTCACCCTGCACCTCCTCTTCACCCTGCACCTCCTCTTCACCCTGCACCTCCTCTTCACCCTGCACCTCCTCTTCACCCTGCACCTCCTCTTCACCCTGCACCTCCTCTTCACCCTGCACCTGCTCTTCACCCTGCACCTCCTCTTCACCCTGCACCTCCTCTTCACCCTGCACCTCCTCTTCACCCTGCACCTCCTCTTCACCCTGCACCTCCTCTTCACCCTGCACCTCCTCTTCACCCTGCACCTCCTCTTCACCCTGCACCTCCTCTTCACCCTGCACCTCCTCTTCACCCTGCACCTCCTCTTCACCCTGCACCTCCTCTTCACCCTGCACCTCCTCTTCACCCTGCACCTCCTCTTCACCCTGCACCTCCTCTTCACCCTGCACCTCCTCTTCACCCTGCACCTCCTCTTCACCCTGCACCTCCTCTTCACCCTGCACCTCCTCTTCACCCTGCACCTCCTCTTCACCCTGCACCTCCTCTTCACCCTGCACCTCCTCTTCACCCTGCACCTGCTCTTCACCCTGCACCTCCTCTTCACCCTGCACCTCCTCTTCACCCTGCACCTCCTCTTCACCCTGCACCTCCTCTTCACCCTGCACCTCCTCTTCACCCTGCACCTCCTCTTCACCCTGCACCTCCTCTTCACCCTGCACCTCCTCTTCACCCTGCACCTCCTCTTCACCCTGCACCTCCTCTTCACCCTGCACCTCCTCTTCACCCTGCACCTCCTCTTCACCCTGCACCTCCTCTTCACCCTGCACCTCCTCTTCACCCTGCACCTCCTCTTCACCCTGCACCTCCTCTTCACCCTGCACCTCCTCTTCACCCTGCACCTCCTCTTCACCCTGCACCTCCTCTTCACCCTGCACCTCCTCTTCACCCTGCACCTCCTCTTCACCCTGCACCTCCTCTTCACCCTGCACCTCCTCTTCACCCTGCACCTCCTCTTCACCCTGCACCTCCTCTTCACCCTGCACCTCCTCTTCACCCTGCACCTCCTCTTCACCCTGCACCTGCTCTTCACCCTGCACCTCCTCTTCACCCTGCACCTCCTCTTCACCCTGCACCTCCTCTTCACCCTGCACCTCCTCTTCACCCTGCACCTCCTCTTCACCCTGCACCTCCTCTTCACCCTGCACCTCCTCTTCACCCTGCACCTCCTCTTCACCCTGCACCTCCTCTTCACCCTGCACCTCCTCTTCACCCTGCACCTCCTCTTCACCCTGCACCTCCTCTTCACCCTGCACCTCCTCTTCACCCTGCACCTCCTCTTCACCCTGCACCTCCTCTTCACCCTGCACCTCCTCTTCACCCTGCACCTGCTCTTCACCCTGCACCTCCTCTTCACCCTGCACCTCCTCTTCACCCTGCACCTCCTCTTCACCCTGCACCTCCTCTTCACCCTGCACCTCCTCTTCACCCTGCACCTCCTCTTCACCCTGCACCTCCTCTTCACCCTGCACCTCCTCTTCACCCTGCACCTCCTCTTCACCCTGCACCTCCTCTTCACCCTGCACCTCCTCTTCACCCTGCACCTCCTCTTCACCCTGCACCTCCTCTTCACCCTGCACCTCCTCTTCACCCTGCACCTCCTCTTCACCCTGCACCTCCTCTTCACCCTGCACCTGCTCTTCACCCTGCACCTCCTCTTCACCCTGCACCTCCTCTTCACCCTGCACCTCCTCTTCACCCTGCACCTCCTCTTCACCCTGCACCTCCTCTTCACCCTGCACCTCCTCTTCACCCTGCACCTCCTCTTCACCCTGCACCTGCTCTTCACCCTGCACCTCCTCTTCACCCTGCACCTCCTCTTCACCCTGCACCTCCTCTTCACCCTGCACCTCCTCTTCACCCTGCACCTCCTCTTCACCCTGCACCTCCTCTTCACCCTGCACCTCCTCTTCACCCTGCACCTCCTCTTCACCCTGCACCTCCTCTTCACCCTGCACCTCCTCTTCACCCTGCACCTGCTCTTCACCCTGCACCTCCTCTTCACCCTGCACCTGCTCTTCACCCTGCACCTCCTCTTCACCCTGCACCTCCTCTTCACCCTGCACCTCCTCTTCACCCTGCACCTCCTCTTCACCCTGCACCTCCTCTTCACCCTGCACCTCCTCTTCACCCTGCACCTCCTCTTCACCCTGCACCTGCTCTTCACCCTGCACCTCCTCTTCACCCTGCACCTCCTCTTCACCCTGCACCTGCTCTTCACCCTGCACCTCCTCTTCACCCTGCACCTCCTCTTCACCCTGCACCTCCTCTTCACCCTGCACCTCCTCTTCACCCTGCACCTCCTCTTCACCCTGCACCTCCTCTTCACCCTGCACCTCCTCTTCACCCTGCACCTCCTCTTCACCCTGCACCTCCTCTTCACCCTGCACCTCCTCTTCACCCTGCACCTCCTCTTCACCCTGCACCTCCTCTTCACCCTGCACCTCCTCTTCACCCTGCACCTCCTCTTCACCCTGCACCTCCTCTTCACCCTGCACCTCCTCTTCACCCTGCACCTCCTCTTCACCCTGCACCTCCTCTTCACCCTGCACCTCCTCTTCACCCTGCACCTCCTCTTCACCCTGCACCTCCTCTTCACCCTGCACCTCCTCTTCACCCTGCACCTCCTCTTCACCCTGCACCTCCTCTTCACCCTGCACCTCCTCTTCACCCTGCACCTCCTCTTCACCCTGCACCTCCTCTTCACCCTGCACCTCCTCTTCACCCTGCACCTCCTCTTCACCCTGCACCTCCTCTTCACCCTGCACCTCCTCTTCACCCTGCACCTCCTCTTCACCCTGCACCTCCTCTTCACCCTGCACCTCCTCTTCACCCTGCACCTCCTCTTCACCCTGCACCTCCTCTTCACCCTGCACCTCCTCTTCACCCTGCACCTCCTCTTCACCCTGCACCTCCTCTTCACCCTGCACCTCCTCTTCACCCTGCACCTCCTCTTCACCCTGCACCTCCTCTTCACCCTGCACCTCCTCTTCACCCTGCACCTCCTCTTCACCCTGCACCTGCTCTTCACCCTGCACCTCCTCTTCACCCTGCACCTCCTCTTCACCCTGCACCTCCTCTTCACCCTGCACCTGCTCTTCACCCTGCACCTCCTCTTCACCCTGCACCTGCTCTTCACCCTGCACCTCCTCTTCACCCTGCACCTCCTCTTCACCCTGCACCTCCTCTTCACCCTGCACCTCCTCTTCACCCTGCACCTCCTCTTCACCCTGCACCTCCTCTTCACCCTGCACCTCCTCTTCACCCTGCACCTCCTCTTCACCCTGCACCTGCTCTTCACCCTGCACCTGCTCTTCACCCTGCACCTGCTCTTCACCCTGCACCTGCTCTTCACCCTGCACCTGCTCTTCACCCTGCACCTCCTCTTCACCCTGCACCTCCTCTTCACCCTGCACCTCCTCTTCACCCTGCACCTCCTCTTCACCCTGCACCTGCTCTTCACCCTGCACCTGCTCTTCACCCTGCACCTCCTCTTCACCCTGCACCTCCTCTTCACCCTGCACCTCCTCTTCACCCTGCACCTCCTCTTCACCCTGCACCTCCTCTTCACCCTGCACCTCCTCTTCACCCTGCACCTCCTCTTCACCCTGCACCTCCTCTTCACCCTGCACCTCCTCTTCACCCTGCACCTCCTCTTCACCCTGCACCTGCTCTTCACCCTGCACCTCCTCTTCACCCTGCACCTGCTCTTCACCCTGCACCTCCTCTTCACCCTGCACCTCCTCTTCACCCTGCACCTCCTCTTCACCCTGCACCTCCTCTTCACCCTGCACCTCCTCTTCACCCTGCACCTCCTCTTCACCCTGCACCTCCTCTTCACCCTGCACCTGCTCTTCACCCTGCACCTGCTCTTCACCCTGCACCTGCTCTTCACCCTGCACCTGCTCTTCACCCTGCACCTCCTCTTCACCCTGCACCTCCTCTTCACCCTGCACCTCCTCTTCACCCTGCACCTGCTCTTCACCCTGCACCTGCTCTTCACCCTGCACCTGCTCTTCACCCTGCACCTCCTCTTCACCCTGCACCTCCTCTTCACCCTGCACCTCCTCTTCACCCTGCACCTCCTCTTCACCCTGCACCTGCTCTTCACCCTGCACCTCCTCTTCACCCTGCACCTGCTCTTCACCCTGCACCTCCTCTTCACCCTGCACCTCCTCTTCACCCTGCACCTCCTCTTCACCCTGCACCTGCTCTTCACCCTGCACCTGCTCTTCACCCTGCACCTGCTCTTCACCCTGCACCTCCTCTTCACCCTGCACCTCCTCTTCACCCTGCACCTCCTCTTCACCCTGCACCTCCTCTTCACCCTGCACCTCCTCTTCACCCTGCACCTCCTCTTCACCCTGCACCTCCTCTTCACCCTGCACCTCCTCTTCACCCTGCACCTCCTCTTCACCCTGCACCTCCTCTTCACCCTGCACCTGCTCTTCACCCTGCACCTCCTCTTCACCCTGCACCTGCTCTTCACCCTGCACCTCCTCTTCACCCTGCACCTGCTCTTCACCCTGCACCTGCTCTTCACCCTGCACCTGCTCTTCACCCTGCACCTCCTCTTCACCCTGCACCTCCTCTTCACCCTGCACCTGCTCTTCACCCTGCACCTGCTCTTCACCCTGCACCTCCTCTTCACCCTGCACCTCCTCTTCACCCTGCACCTCCTCTTCACCCTGCACCTCCTCTTCACCCTGCACCTCCTCTTCACCCTGCACCTCCTCTTCACCCTGCACCTCCTCTTCACCCTGCACCTCCTCTTCACCCTGCACCTGCTCTTCACCCTGCACCTCCTCTTCACCCTGCACCTGCTCTTCACCCTGCACCTCCTCTTCACCCTGCACCTGCTCTTCACCCTGCACCTCCTCTTCACCCTGCACCTCCTCTTCACCCTGCACCTCCTCTTCACCCTGCACCTCCTCTTCACCCTGCACCTCCTCTTCACCCTGCACCTGCTCTTCACCCTGCACCTCCTCTTCACCCTGCACCTCCTCTTCACCCTGCACCTCCTCTTCACCCTGCACCTGCTCTTCACCCTGCACCTCCTCTTCACCCTGCACCTCCTCTTCACCCTGCACCTGCTCTTCACCCTGCACCTGCTCTTCACCCTGCACCTGCTCTTCACCCTGCACCTGCTCTTCACCCTGCACCTCCTCTTCACCCTGCACCTCCTCTTCACCCTGCACCTCCTCTTCACCCTGCACCTCCTCTTCACCCTGCACCTCCTCTTCACCCTGCACCTGCTCTTCACCCTGCACCTCCTCTTCACCCTGCACCTCCTCTTCACCCTGCACCTCCTCTTCACCCTGCACCTGCTCTTCACCCTGCACCTGCTCTTCACCCTGCACCTCCTCTTCACCCTGCACCTGCTCTTCACCCTGCACCTCCTCTTCACCCTGCACCTCCTCTTCACCCTGCACCTCCTCTTCACCCTGCACCTCCTCTTCACCCTGCACCTCCTCTTCACCCTGCACCTCCTCTTCACCCTGCACCTCCTCTTCACCCTGCACCTCCTCTTCACCCTGCACCTCCTCTTCACCCTGCACCTGCTCTTCACCCTGCACCTGCTCTTCACCCTGCACCTCCTCTTCACCCTGCACCTGCTCTTCACCCTGCACCTGCTCTTCACCCTGCACCTCCTCTTCACCCTGCACCTGCTCTTCACCCTGCACCTCCTCTTCACCCTGCACCTCCTCTTCACCCTGCACCTCCTCTTCACCCTGCACCTCCTCTTCACCCTGCACCTCCTCTTCACCCTGCACCTGCTCTTCACCCTGCACCTCCTCTTCACCCTGCACCTCCTCTTCACCCTGCACCTCCTCTTCACCCTGCACCTCCTCTTCACCCTGCACCTCCTCTTCACCCTGCACCTCCTCTTCACCCTGCACCTCCTCTTCACCCTGCACCTCTCTCTGCACCCTGCACCTCCTCTTCACCCTGCACCTGCTCTTCACCCTGCACCTGCTCTTCACCCTGCACCTGCTCTTCACCCTGCACCTCCTCTTCACCCTGCACCTCCTCTTCACCCTGCACCTCCTCTTCACCCTGCACCTCCTCTTCACCCTGCACCTCCTCTTCACCCTGCACCTCCTCTTCACCCTGCACCTCCTCTTCACCCTGCACCTCCTCTTCACCCTGCACCTCCTCTTCACCCTGCACCTCCTCTTCACCCTGCACCTCCTCTTCACCCTGCACCTGCTCTTCACCCTGCACCTGCTCTTCACCCTGCACCTGCTCTTCACCCTGCACCTCCTCTTCACCCTGCACCTCCTCTTCACCCTGCACCTCCTCTTCACCCTGCACCTCCTCTTCACCCTGCACCTCCTCTTCACCCTGCACCTCCTCTTCACCCTGCACCTGCTCTTCACCCTGCACCTCCTCTTCACCCTGCACCTCCTCTTCACCCTGCACCTCCTCTTCACCCTGCACCTCCTCTTCACCCTGCACCTGCTCTTCACCCTGCACCTGCTCTTCACCCTGCACCTCCTCTTCACCCTGCACCTCCTCTTCACCCTGCACCTCCTCTTCACCCTGCACCTCCTCTTCACCCTGCACCTCCTCTTCACCCTGCACCTCCTCTTCACCCTGCACCTCCTCTTCACCCTGCACCTGCTCTTCACCCTGCACCTCCTCTTCACCCTGCACCTCCTCTTCACCCTGCACCTCCTCTTCACCCTGCACCTCCTCTTCACCCTGCACCTCCTCTTCACCCTGCACCTCCTCTTCACCCTGCACCTGCTCTTCACCCTGCACCTGCTCTTCACCCTGCACCTGCTCTTCACCCTGCACCTGCTCTTCACCCTGCACCTCCTCTTCACCCTGCACCTCCTCTTCACCCTGCACCTCCTCTTCACCCTGCACCTCCTCTTCACCCTGCACCTGCTCTTCACCCTGCACCTCCTCTTCACCCTGCACCTCCTCTTCACCCTGCACCTCCTCTTCACCCTGCACCTCCTCTTCACCCTGCACCTCCTCTTCACCCTGCACCTGCTCTTCACCCTGCACCTCCTCTTCACCCTGCACCTGCTCTTCACCCTGCACCTGCTCTTCACCCTGCACCTCCTCTTCACCCTGCACCTCCTCTTCACCCTGCACCTCCTCTTCACCCTGCACCTCCTCTTCACCCTGCACCTCCTCTTCACCCTGCACCTCCTCTTCACCCTGCACCTCCTCTTCACCCTGCACCTCCTCTTCACCCTGCACCTCCTCTTCACCCTGCACCTCCTCTTCACCCTGCACCTCCTCTTCACCCTGCACCTCCTCTTCACCCTGCACCTCCTCTTCACCCTGCACCTGCTCTTCACCCTGCACCTGCTCTTCACCCTGCACCTGCTCTTCACCCTGCACCTGCTCTTCACCCTGCACCTGCTCTTCACCCTGCACCTCCTCTTCACCCTGCACCTGCTCTTCACCCTGCACCTGCTCTTCACCCTGCACCTCCTCTTCACCCTGCACCTCCTCTTCACCCTGCACCTGCTCTTCACCCTGCACCTGCTCTTCACCCTGCACCTGCTCTTCACCCTGCACCTCCTCTTCACCCTGCACCTCCTCTTCACCCTGCACCTCCTCTTCACCCTGCACCTCCTCTTCACCCTGCACCTCCTCTTCACCCTGCACCTCCTCTTCACCCTGCACCTCCTCTTCACCCTGCACCTCCTCTTCACCCTGCACCTCCTCTTCACCCTGCACCTGCTCTTCACCCTGCACCTGCTCTTCACCCTGCACCTGCTCTTCACCCTGCACCTGCTCTTCACCCTGCACCTCCTCTTCACCCTGCACCTCCTCTTCACCCTGCACCTCCTCTTCACCCTGCACCTCCTCTTCACCCTGCACCTGCTCTTCACCCTGCACCTCCTCTTCACCCTGCACCTCCTCTTCACCCTGCACCTCCTCTTCACCCTGCACCTCCTCTTCACCCTGCACCTGCTCTTCACCCTGCACCTGCTCTTCACCCTGCACCTGCTCTTCACCCTGCACCTGCTCTTCACCCTGCACCTCCTCTTCACCCTGCACCTGCTCTTCACCCTGCACCTGCTCTTCACCCTGCACCTCCTCTTCACCCTGCACCTCCTCTTCACCCTGCACCTCCTCTTCACCCTGCACCTCCTCTTCACCCTGCACCTGCTCTTCACCCTGCACCTGCTCTTCACCCTGCACCTCCTCTTCACCCTGCACCTCCTCTTCACCCTGCACCTCCTCTTCACCCTGCACCTGCTCTTCACCCTGCACCTCCTCTTCACCCTGCACCTCCTCTTCACCCTGCACCTGCTCTTCACCCTGCACCTCCTCTTCACCCTGCACCTCCTCTTCACCCTGCACCTCCTCTTCACCCTGCACCTCCTCTTCACCCTGCACCTCCTCTTCACCCTGCACCTCCTCTTCACCCTGCACCTCCTCTTCACCCTGCACCTCCTCTTCACCCTGCACCTCCTCTTCACCCTGCACCTCCTCTTCACCCTGCACCTGCTCTTCACCCTGCACCTGCTCTTCACCCTGCACCTGCTCTTCACCCTGCACCTGCTCTTCACCCTGCACCTGCTCTTCACCCTGCACCTCCTCTTCACCCTGCACCTCCTCTTCACCCTGCACCTCCTCTTCACCCTGCACCTCCTCTTCACCCTGCACCTCCTCTTCACCCTGCACCTCCTCTTCACCCTGCACCTCCTCTTCACCCTGCACCTCCTCTTCACCCTGCACCTGCTCTTCACCCTGCACCTGCTCTTCACCCTGCACCTGCTCTTCACCCTGCACCTGCTCTTCACCCTGCACCTGCTCTTCACCCTGCACCTCCTCTTCACCCTGCACCTCCTCTTCACCCTGCACCTCCTCTTCACCCTGCACCTCCTCTTCACCCTGCACCTGCTCTTCACCCTGCACCTGCTCTTCACCCTGCACCTCCTCTTCACCCTGCACCTCCTCTTCACCCTGCACCTCCTCTTCACCCTGCACCTCCTCTTCACCCTGCACCTGCTCTTCACCCTGCACCTCCTCTTCACCCTGCACCTCCTCTTCACCCTGCACCTCCTCTTCACCCTGCACCTCCTCTTCACCCTGCACCTCCTCTTCACCCTGCACCTCCTCTTCACCCTGCACCTCCTCTTCACCCTGCACCTCCTCTTCACCCTGCACCTGCTCTTCACCCTGCACCTGCTCTTCACCCTGCACCTGCTCTTCACCCTGCACCTCCTCTTCACCCTGCACCTCCTCTTCACCCTGCACCTCCTCTTCACCCTGCACCTGCTCTTCACCCTGCACCTGCTCTTCACCCTGCACCTGCTCTTCACCCTGCACCTCCTCTTCACCCTGCACCTCCTCTTCACCCTGCACCTCCTCTTCACCCTGCACCTCCTCTTCACCCTGCACCTGCTCTTCACCCTGCACCTCCTCTTCACCCTGCACCTGCTCTTCACCCTGCACCTGCTCTTCACCCTGCACCTGCTCTTCACCCTGCACCTCCTCTTCACCCTGCACCTGCTCTTCACCCTGCACCTGCTCTTCACCCTGCACCTGCTCTTCACCCTGCACCTCCTCTTCACCCTGCACCTCCTCTTCACCCTGCACCTCCTCTTCACCCTGCACCTCCTCTTCACCCTGCACCTCCTCTTCACCCTGCACCTCCTCTTCACCCTGCACCTGCTCTTCACCCTGCACCTCCTCTTCACCCTGCACCTGCTCTTCACCCTGCACCTGCTCTTCACCCTGCACCTGCTCTTCACCCTGCACCTGCTCTTCACCCTGCACCTGCTCTTCACCCTGCACCTCCTCTTCACCCTGCACCTGCTCTTCACCCTGCACCTGCTCTTCACCCTGCACCTGCTCTTCACCCTGCACCTGCTCTTCACCCTGCACCTCCTCTTCACCCTGCACCTGCTCTTCACCCTGCACCTGCTCTTCACCCTGCACCTGCTCTTCACCCTGCACCTCCTCTTCACCCTGCACCTCCTCTTCACCCTGCACCTCCTCTTCACCCTGCACCTCCTCTTCACCCTGCACCTCCTCTTCACCCTGCACCTCCTCTTCACCCTGCACCTCCTCTTCACCCTGCACCTCCTCTTCACCCTGCACCTGCTCTTCACCCTGCACCTGCTCTTCACCCTGCACCTGCTCTTCACCCTGCACCTGCTCTTCACCCTGCACCTGCTCTTCACCCTGCACCTCCTCTTCACCCTGCACCTCCTCTTCACCCTGCACCTCCTCTTCACCCTGCACCTCCTCTTCACCCTGCACCTGCTCTTCACCCTGCACCTGCTCTTCACCCTGCACCTCCTCTTCACCCTGCACCTCCTCTTCACCCTGCACCTCCTCTTCACCCTGCACCTGCTCTTCACCCTGCACCTGCTCTTCACCCTGCACCTGCTCTTCACCCTGCACCTGCTCTTCACCCTGCACCTGCTCTTCACCCTGCACCTGCTCTTCACCCTGCACCTGCTCTTCACCCTGCACCTCCTCTTCACCCTGCACCTCCTCTTCACCCTGCACCTCCTCTTCACCCTGCACCTCCTCTTCACCCTGCACCTCCTCTTCACCCTGCACCTGCTCTTCACCCTGCACCTCCTCTTCACCCTGCACCTCCTCTTCACCCTGCACCTCCTCTTCACCCTGCACCTGCTCTTCACCCTGCACCTGCTCTTCACCCTGCACCTCCTCTTCACCCTGCACCTGCTCTTCACCCTGCACCTCCTCTTCACCCTGCACCTCCTCTTCACCCTGCACCTCCTCTTCACCCTGCACCTCCTCTTCACCCTGCACCTGCTCTTCACCCTGCACCTCCTCTTCACCCTGCACCTCCTCTTCACCCTGCACCTCCTCTTCACCCTGCACCTGCTCTTCACCCTGCACCTGCTCTTCACCCTGCACCTCCTCTTCACCCTGCACCTCCTCTTCACCCTGCACCTCCTCTTCACCCTGCACCTCCTCTTCACCCTGCACCTCCTCTTCACCCTGCACCTCCTCTTCACCCTGCACCTCCTCTTCACCCTGCACCTCCTCTTCACCCTGCACCTCCTCTTCACCCTGCACCTCCTCTTCACCCTGCACCTCCTCTTCACCCTGCACCTCCTCTTCACCCTGCACCTCCTCTTCACCCTGCACCTCCTCTTCACCCTGCACCTCCTCTTCACCCTGCACCTCCTCTTCACCCTGCACCTCCTCTTCACCCTGCACCTCCTCTTCACCCTGCACCTCCTCTTCACCCTGCACCTCCTCTTCACCCTGCACCTCCTCTTCACCCTGCACCTCCTCTTCACCCTGCACCTCCTCTTCACCCTGCACCTCCTCTTCACCCTGCACCTCCTCTTCACCCTGCACCTCCTCTTCACCCTGCACCTCCTCTTCACCCTGCACCTCCTCTTCACCCTGCACCTCCTCTTCACCCTGCACCTCCTCTTCACCCTGCACCTCCTCTTCACCCTGCACCTCCTCTTCACCCTGCACCTCCTCTTCACCCTGCACCTCCTCTTCACCCTGCACCTCCTCTTCACCCTGCACCTCCTCTTCACCCTGCACCTCCTCTTCACCCTGCACCTCCTCTTCACCCTGCACCTGCTCTTCACCCTGCACCTCCTCTTCACCCTGCACCTCCTCTTCACCCTGCACCTCCTCTTCACCCTGCACCTCCTCTTCACCCTGCACCTCCTCTTCACCCTGCACCTCCTCTTCACCCTGCACCTCCTCTTCACCCTGCACCTCCTCTTCACCCTGCACCTCCTCTTCACCCTGCACCTCCTCTTCACCCTGCACCTCCTCTTCACCCTGCACCTCCTCTTCACCCTGCACCTCCTCTTCACCCTGCACCTCCTCTTCACCCTGCACCTCCTCTTCACCCTGCACCTCCTCTTCACCCTGCACCTCCTCTTCACCCTGCACCTCCTCTTCACCCTGCACCTCCTCTTCACCCTGCACCTCCTCTTCACCCTGCACCTCCCTCTTCACCCTGCACCTCCTCTTCACCCTGCACCTCCTCTTCACCCTGCACCTCCTCTTCACCCTGCACCTCCTCTTCACCCTGCACCTCCTCTTCACCCTGCACCTCCTCTTCACCCTGCACCTCTCTTCACCCTGCACCTCCTCTTCACCCTGCACCTCCTCTTCACCCTGCACCTCCTCTTCACCCTGCACCTCCTCTTCACCCTGCACCTCGCTCTTCACCCTGCACCTCCTCTTCACCCTGCACCTCCTCTTCACCCTGCACCTCCTCTTCACCCTGCACCTCCTCTTCACCCTGCACCTGCCTCTTCACCTGCACCTCCTCTTCACCCTGCACCTCCTCTTCACCTGCCTCTCTCACCCTGCACCTCCTCTTCACCCTGCACCTGCCTCTTCACCCTGCACCTCCTCTTCACCCTGCACCTCCTCTTCACCCTGCACCTCCTCTTCACCCTGCACCCTCCTTCTTCACCCTGCACCTCCTCTTCACCCTGCTACCTCCTCTTCACACCTGCACCTCCTCTTCACCCCTGCACCTCCTCTTCACCCTGCACCTCCTCTTCACCTGCACCTCCTCTTCAACCCTGCACCTCCCTCTTCACCCTGCACCTCCTCTTCACCCTGCACCTCCTCTTCACCCTGCACCTCCTCTTCACCCTGCACCTCCTCTTCACCCTGCACCTCCTCTTCACCCTGCACCTCCTCTTCACCCTGCACCTCTCTTCCACCCTGCACCTCCTCTTCACCCTGCACCTCCTCTTCACCCTGCACCTCCTCTTCACCCTGCACCTCCTCTTCACCCTGCACCTCCTCTTCACCCTGATCTTCACCTGCACCTCCTCTTCACCCTGCACCTCCTCTTCACCCTGCACCTCCTCTTCACCCTGCCCTCCTCTTCACCCTGCACCTCCTCTTCACCCTGCACCTCCTCTTCACCCTGCACCTGCTCTTCACCCTGCACTCCTCTTCACCCTGCACCTCCTCTTCACCCTGCACCTGCCTCTTCACCCTGCACCTCCTCTTCACCCTGCACCTGCTCTTCACCCTGCACCTCCTCTTCACCCTGCACCTCCTCTTCACCCTGCACCTGCTCTTCACCCTGCACCTGTCTCACCCTGCTTCACCCTGCACCTCCTCTTCACCCTGCACCTCCTCTTCACCCTGCACCTGCTCTTCACCCTGCACCTCCTCTTCACCCTGCACCTGCTCTTCACCCTGCACCTCCTCTTCACCCTGCACCTCCTCTTCACCCTGCACCTGCTCTTCACCCTGCACCTCCTCTTCACCCTGCACCTGCTCTTCACCCGCACCTCCTCTTCACCCTGCACCTGCTCTTCACCTGCACCTCCTCTTCACCCTGCACCTCCTCTTCACCCTGCACCTCCTCTTCACCCTGCACCTCCTCTTCACCCTGCACCTCCTCTTCACCCTGCACCTACTCTTCACCCTGCACCTGCTCTTCACCCTGCACCTCCTCTTTCACCCTGCACCTGCTCTCACCCTGCACCTCCTCTTCACCCTGCACCTCCTCTTCACCCTGCGACCTGCTCTTCAACACCTGCACCTCCTCTTCACCCTGCACCTGCTCTTCACCCTGCACCTCCTCTTCACCCTGCACCTCCTCTTCACCCTGCACCTCCTCTTCACCCTGCACCTGCCTCTTCACCCTGCACCTCCTCTTCACCCTGCACCTGCTCTTCACCCTGCACCTCCTCTTCACCCTGCACCTCCTCTTCACCCTGCACCTCCTCTTCACCCTGCACCTCCTCTTCACCCTGCACCTCCTCTTCACCCTGCACCTCCTCTTCACCCTGCACCTCCTCTTCACCCTGCACCTGCTCTTCACCCTGCACCTCCTCTTCACCCTGCACCTCCTCTTCACCCTGCACCTCCTCTTCACCCTGCACCTCCTCTTCACCCTGCACCTCCTCTTCACCCTGCACCTCCTCTTCACCCTGCACCTCCTCTCACCCTTGCACCTCCTCTTCACCTGCACCTCCTCTTCACCCTGCACCTGCCTCTTCACCCTGCACCTCCTCTTCACCCTGCACCTCCTCTTCACCCTGCACCTCCTCTTCACCCTGCACCTCCTCTTCACCCTGCACCTCCTCTTCACCCTGCACCTCCTCTTCACCCTGCACCTCCTCTTCACCCTGCACCTGCTCTTCACCCTGCACCTCCTCTTCACCCTGCACCTCCTCTTCACCCTGCACCTGCTCTTCACCCTGCACCTCCTCTTCACCCTGCACCTCCTCTTCACCCTGCACCTCCTCTTCACCCTGCACCTCCTCTTCACCCTGCACCTCCTCTTCACCCTGCACCTCCTCTTCACCCTGCACCTCCTCTTCACCCTGCACCTCCTCTTCACCCTGCACCTCCTCTTCACCCTGCACCTCCTCTTCACCCTGCACCTCCTCTTCACCCTGCACCTCCTCTTCACCCTGCACCTCCTCTTCACCCTGCACCTCCTCTTCACCCTGCACCTCCTCTTCACCCTGCACCTCCTCTTCACCCTGCACCTCCTCTTCAACCCTGCACCTCCTCTTCACCCTGCACCTCCTCTTCACCCTGCACCTCCTCTTCACCCTGCACCTCCTCTTCACCCTGCACCTCCTCTTCACCCTGCACCTCCTCTTCACCCTGCACCTCCTCTTCACCCTGCACCTCCTCTTCACCCTGCACCTCCTCTTCACCCTGCACCTCCTCTTCACCCTGCACCTCTCTTCACCCTGCACCTCCTCTTCACCCTGCACCTCCTCTTCACCCTGCACCTCCTCTTCACCCTGCACCTGCTCTTCACCCTGCACCTCCTCTTCACCCTGCACCTCCTCTTCACCCTGCACCTCCTCTTCACCCTGCACCTCCTCTTCACCCTGCACCTGCTCTTCACCCTGCACCTCCTCTTCACCCTGCACCTCCTCTTCACCCTGCACCTCTCTTCACCCTGCACCTCCTCTTCACCCTGCACCTCCTCTTCACCCTGCACCTCCTCTTCACCCTGCACCTCCTCTTCACCCTGCACCTCCTCTTCACCCTGCACCTCCTCTTCACCCTGCACCTCCTCTTCACCCTGCACCTCCTCTTCACCCTGCACCTCCTCTTCACCCTGCACCTCCTCTTCACCCTGCACCTCCTCTTCACCCTGCACCTCCTCTTCACCCTGCACCTCCTCTTCACCCTGCACCTCCTCTTCACCCTGCACCTCCTCTTCACCCTGCACCTCTTCACCCTGCACCTCCTCTTCACCCTGCACTCGCTCTTCACCCTGCACCTCCTCTTCACCCTGCACCTGCTCTTCACCCTGCACCTCCTCTTCACCCTGCACCTGCTCTTCACCCTGCACCTCCTCTTCACCCTGCACCTCCTCTTCACCCTGCACCTGCTCTTCACCCTGCACCTGCTCTTCACCCTGCACCTGCTCTTCACCCTGCACCTCCTCTTCACCCTGCACCTCCTCTTCACCCTGCACCTCCTCTTCACCCTGCACCTCCTCTTCACCCTGCACCTCCTCTTCACCCTGCACCTCCTCTTCACCCTGCACCTCCTCTTCACCCTGCACCTCCTCTTCACCCTGCACCTCCTCTTCACCCTGCACCTCCTCTTCACCCTGCACCTCCTCTTCACCCTGCACCTCCTCTTCACCCTGCACCTCCTCTTCACCCTGCACCTGCCTCTTCACCCTGCACCTCCTCTTCACCCTGCACCTCCTCTTCACCCTGCACCTCCTCTTCACCCTGCACCTCCTCTTCACCCTGCACCTCCTCTTCACCCTGCACCTCCTCTTCACCCTGCACCTCCTCTTCACCCTGCACCTCCTCTTCACCCTGCACCTCCTCTTCACCCTGCACCTCCTCTTCACCCTGCACCTCCTCTTCACCCTGCACCTCCTCTTCACCCTGCACCTCCTCTTCACCCTGCACCTCCTCTTCACCCTGCACCTCCTCTTCACCCTGCACCTCCTCTTCACCCTGCACCTCCTCTTCACCCTGCACCTCCTCTTCACCCTGCACCTCCTCTTCACCCTGCACCTCCTCTTCACCCTGCACCTCCTCTTCACCCTGCACCTCCTCTTCACCCTGCACCTCCTCTTCACCCTGCACCTCCTCTTCACCCTGCACCTCCTCTTCACCCTGCACCTCCTCTTCACCCTGCACCTCCTCTTCACCCTGCACCTCCTCTTCACCCTGCACCTCCTCTTCACCCTGCACCTGCTCTTCACCCTGCACCTCCTCTTCACCCTGCACCTCCTCTTCACCCTGCACCTGCTCTTCACCCTGCACCTCCTCTTCACCCTGCACCTGCTCTTCACCCTGCACCTCCTCTTCACCCTGCACCTGCTCTTCACCCTGCACCTCCTCTTCACCCTGCACCTCCTCTTCACCCTGCACCTCCTCTTCACCCTGCACCTCCTCTTCACCCTGCACCTCCTCTTCACCCTGCACCTCCTCTTCACCCTGCACCTGCTCTTCACCCTGCACCTCCTCTTCACCCTGCACCTGCTCTTCACCCTGCACCTCCTCTTCACCCTGCACCTCCTCTTCACCCTGCACCTGCTCTTCACCCTGCACCTCCTCTTCACCCTGCACCTGCTCTTCACCCTGCACCTCCTCTTCACCCTGCACCTCCTCTTCACCCTGCACCTGCTCTTCACCCTGCACCTCCTCTTCACCCTGCACCTCCTCTTCACCCTGCACCTGCTCTTCACCCTGCACCTCCTCTTCACCCTGCACCTCCTCTTCACCCTGCACCTCCTCTTCACCCTGCACCTCCTCTTCACCCTGCACCTCCTCTTCACCCTGCACCTCCTCTTCACCCTGCACCTCCTCTTCACCCTGCACCTCCTCTTCACCCTGCACCTCCTCTTCACCCTGCACCTCCTCTTCACCCTGCACCTCCTCTTCACCCTGCACCTCCTCTTCACCCTGCACCTCCTCTTCACCCTGCACCTCCTCTTCACCCTGCACCTCCTCTTCACCCTGCACCTCCTCTTCACCCTGCACCTCCTCTTCACCCTGCACCTCCTCTTCACCCTGCACCTCCTCTTCACCCTGCACCTGCCTCTTCACCCTGCACCTCCTCTTCACCCTGCACCTCCTCTTCACCCTGCACCTCCTCTTCACCCTGCACCTCCTCTTCACCCTGCACCTGCTCTTCACCCTGCACCTCCTCTTCACCCTGCACCTCCTCTTCACCCTGCACCTCCTCTTCACCCTGCACCTCCTCTTCACCCTGCACCTCTCTTCACCCTGCACCTCCTCTTCACCCTGCACCTCCTCTTCACCCTGCACCTCCTCTTCACCCTGCACCTCCTCTTCACCCTGCACCTCCTCTTCACCCTGCACTCCCTTCACACTGCACCCTCCTCTTCACCCTGCACCTCCTCTCACCCTGCACCTCCTCTTCACCCTGCACCTGCTCTTCACCCTGCACCTCCTCTTCACCCTGCACCTCCTCTTCACCCTGCACCTCCTCTTCACCCTGCACCTCCTCTTCACCCTGCCACCTCCTCTTCACCCTGCAACCTCCTCTTACACCCTGCACCTCTCTTCACCCTGCACCTCCTCTCACCCTGCACCTCCTCTTCACCCTGCACCTCCTCTTCACCCTGCACCTCCTCTTCACCCTGCACCTCCTCTTCACCCTGCACCTCCTCTTCACCCTGCACCTCCTCTTCACCCTGCACCTCCTCTTCACCCCTGCACCTGCCTCTTCACCCCTGCACCTCGCTCTTCACCCTGCACCTCCTCTTCACCCTGCACCTCCTCTTCACCCTGCACCTCCTCTTCACCCTGCACCTGCTCTTCACCCTGCACCTCCTCTTCACCCTTGCACCTGCTCTTCACCCTGCACCTGCTCTTCACCCTGCACCTGCTCTTTCACCCTGCACCTCCTCTTCACCCTGCACCTGCTCTTCACCCTGCACCTCCTCTTCACCCTGCACCTGCTTCTTCACCCTGCACCTGCCTCTTCACCCTGCACCTGCTCTTCACCCTGCACCTGCTCTTCACCCTGCACCTCCTCTTCACCCTGCACCTGTTCTTCACCCTGCACCTCCTCTTCACCCTGCACCTCCTCTTCACCCTGCACCTCTCTTCACCCTGCACCTCCTCTTCACCCTGCACCTGCTCTTCACCCTGCACCTCCTCTTCACCCTGCACCTGCTCTTCACCCTGCACCTCCTCTTCACCCTGCACCTCCTCTTCACCCTGCACCTGCTCTTCACCCTGCACCTCCTCTTCACCCTGCACCTGCCTTCTTCACCCTGCACCTGCTCTTCACCCTGCACCTCCTCTTCACCCTGCACCTGTTCTTCACCCTGCACCTCCTCTTCACCCTGCACCTCCTCTTCACCCTGCACCTCCTCTTCACCCTGCACCTCCTCTTCACCCTGCACCTGCTCTTCACCCTGCACCTCCTCTTCACCCTGCACCTGCTCTTCACCCTGCACCTGCTCTTCACCCTGCACCTCCTCTTCACCCTGCACCTGCTCTTCACCCTGCACCTGCTCTTCACCCTGCACCTCCTCTTCACCCTGCACCTCCTCTTCACCCTGCACCTCCTCTTCACCCTGCACCTCCTCTTCACCCTGCACCTCCTCTTCACCCTGCACCTCCTCTTCACCCTGCACCTCCTCTTCACCCTGCACCTGCTCTTCACCCTGCACCTCCTCTTCACCCTGCACCTCCTCTTCACCCTGCACCTCCTCTTCACCCTGCACCTGCTCTTCACCCTGCACCTCCTCTTCACCCTGCACCTGCTCTTCACCCTGCACCTCCTCTTCACCCTGCACCTCCTCTTCACCCTGCACCTCCTCTTCACCCTGCACCTCTTCACCCTGCACTGCTCTTCACCCTGCACCTGCTCTTCACCCTGCACCTGCTCTTCACCCTGCACCTGCTCTTCACCCTGCACCTCCTCTTCACCCTGCACCTCCTCTTCACCCTGCACCTCCTCTTCACCCTGCACCTCCTCTTCACCCTGCACCTCCTCTTCACCCTGCACCTCCTCTTCACCCTGCACCTCCTCTTCACCCTGCACCTCCTCTTCACCCTGCACCTCCTCTTCACCCTGCACCTCCTCTTCACCCTGCACCTCCTCTTCACCCTGCACCTCCTCTTCACCCTGCACCTCCTCTTCACCCTGCACCTCCCTCTTCACCCTGCACCTGCTCTTCACCCTGCACCTCCTCTTCACCCTGCACCTGCCTCTTCACCCTGCACCTCCTCTTCACCTGCACCTGCTCTTCACCCTGCACCTCCTCTTCACCCTGCACCTGCTCTTCACCCTGCACCTCCTCTTCACCCTGCACCTGTTCTTCACCCTGCACCTGCTCTTCACCCTGCACCTCCTCTTCACCCTGCACCTGTTCTTCACCCTGCACCTCCTCTTCACCCTGCACCTCTCTCACCCTGCACCTCCTCTTCACCCTGCACCTCCTCTTCACCCTGCACCTGCTCTTCACCCTGCACCTCCTCTTCACCCTGCACCTCCTCTTCACCCTGCACCTCCTCTTCACCCTGCACCTCCTCTTCACCCTGCACCTGCTCTTCACCCTGCACCTCCTCTTCACCCTGCACCTGTTCTTCACCCTGCACCTGCTCTTCACCCTGCACCTCCTCTTCACCCTGCACCTGTTCTTCACCCTGCACCTCCTCTTCACCCTGCACCTGTTCTTCACCCTGCACCTCCTCTTCACCCTGCACCTCCTCTTCACCCTGCACCTGCTCTTCACCCTGCACCTCCTCTTCAGCCTTCACCCTGCACCTCCTCTTCACCCTGCACCTCCTCTTCACCCTGCACCTCTCTTCACCCTGCACCTCCTCTTCACCCTGCACCTGTTCTTCACCCTGCACCTGCTCTTCACCCTGCACCTCCTCTTCACCCTGCACCTCCTCTTCACCCTGCACCTCCTCTTCACCCTGCACCTCCTCTTCACCCTGCACCTCCTCTTCACCCTGCACCTCCTCTTCAACCCTGCACCTGCTCTTCACCCTGCACCTCCTCTTCACCCTGCACCTCCTCTTCACCCTGCACCTCCTCTTCACCCTGCACCTGCTCTTCACCCTGCACCTCCTCTTCACCCTGCACCTGTTCTTCACCCTGCACCTCCCTCTTCACCCTGCACCTCCTCTTCACCCTGCACCTCCTCTTCACCCTGCACCTCCTCTTCACCCTGCACCTGCTCTTCACCCTGCACCTCCTCTTCACCCTGCACCTGTTCTTCACCCTGCACCTGCTCTTCACCCTGCACCTCCTCTTCACCCTGCACCTCCTCTTCACCCTGCACCTCCTCTTCACCCTGCACCTGCTCTTCACCCTGCACCTCCTCTTCACCCTGCACCTGCTCTTCACCCTGCACCTGCTCTTCACCCTGCACCTGCTCTTCACCCTGCACCTGCTCTTCACCCTGCACCTGCTCTTCACCCTGCACCTGCTCTTCACCCTGCACCTGCTCTTCACCCTGCACCTGCTCTTCACCCTGCACCTGCTCTTCACCCTGCACCTGCTCTTCACCCTGCACCTGCTCTTCACCCTGCACCTGCTCTTCACCCTGCACCTGCTCTTCACCCTGCACCTCCTCTTCACCCTGCACCTCCTCTTCACCCTGCACCTCCTCTTCACCCTGCACCTGCTCTTCACCCTGCACCTCCTCTTCACCTGCACCTCCTCTTCACCCTGCACCTCCTCTTCACCCTGCACCTGCTCTTCACCCTGCACCTGCTCTTCACCCTGCACCTGCTCTTCACCCTGCACCTGCTCTTCACCCTGCACCTGCTCTTCACCCTGCACCTCTCTTCACCCTGCACCTGCTCTTCACCCTGCACCTGCCTCTTCACCCTGCACCTCCTCTTCACCCTGCACCTGCTTCTTCACCCTGCACCTCCTCTTCACCCTGCACCTGTTCTTCACCCTGCACCTGCTCTTCACCCTGCACCTCCTCTTCACCCTGCACCTCCTCTTCACCCTGCACCTCCTCTTCACCCTGCACCTCCTCTTCACCCTGCACCTCCTCTTCACCCTGCACCTCCTCTTCACCCTGCACCTGCTCTTCACCCTGCACCTCCTCTTCACCCTGCACCTGCTCTTCACCCTGCACCTCCTCTTCACCCTGCACCTGTCTTCACCCTGCACCTCCTCTTCACCCTGCACCTCCTCTTCACCCTGCACCTCCTCT
This sequence comes from Closterium sp. Naga37s-1, assembly GCA_947471745.1. Lineage (NCBI taxonomy): Eukaryota > Viridiplantae > Streptophyta > Zygnematophyceae > Desmidiales > Closteriaceae > Closterium > Closterium sp. Naga37s-1. Next base: position 165,925 of record CANJKZ010000203.1, on the reverse strand, counting down.
TCACCCTGCACCTCCTCTTCACCCTGCACCTCCTCTTCACCCTGCACCTCCTCTTCACCCTGCACCTGCTCTTCACCCTGCACCTCCTCTTCACCCTGCACCTGTTCTTCACCCTGCACCTGCTCTTCACCCTGCACCTCCTCTTCACCCTGCACCTCCTCTTCACCCTGCACCTCCTCTTCACCCTGCACCTCCTCTTCACCCTGCACCTCCTCTTCACCCTGCACCTCCTCTTCACCCTGCACCTCCTCTTCACCCTGCACCTCCTCTTCACCCTGCACCTCCTCTTCACCCTGCACCTCCTCTTCACCCTGCACCTCCTCTTCACCCTGCACCTCCTCTTCACCCTGCACCTCCTCTTCACCCTGCACCTGCTCTTCACCCTGCACCTCCTCTTCACCCTGCACCTGTTCTTCACCCTGCACCTGCTCTTCACCCTGCACCTCCTCTTCACCCTGCACCTGTTCTTCACCCTGCACCTCCTCTTCACCCTGCACCTGTTCTTCACCCTGCACCTGCTCTTCACCCTGCACCTCCTCTTCACCCTGCACCTGTTCTTCACCCTGCACCTCCTCTTCACCCTGCACCTCCTCTTCACCCTGCACCTCCTCTTCACCCTGCACCTCCTCTTCACCCTGCACCTGCTCTTCACCCTGCACCTCCTCTTCACCCTGCACCTGTTCTTCACCCTGCACCTGCTCTTCACCCTGCACCTCCTCTTCACCCTGCACCTGTTCTTCACCCTGCACCTCCTCTTCACCCTGCACCTGTTCTTCAACCCTGCACCTGCTCTTCACCCTGCACCTCCTCTTCACCCTGCACCTGTTCTTCACCCTGCACCTCCTCTTCACCCTGCACCTCCTCTTCACCCTGCACCTCCTCTTCACCCTGCACCTCCTCTTCACCCTGCACCTGCTCTTCACCCTGCACCTCCTCTTCACCCTGCACCTGTTCTTCACCCTGCACCTGCTCTTCACCCTGCACCTCCTCTTCACCCTGCACCTCCTCTTCACCCTGCACCTCCTCTTCACCCTGCACCTCCTCTTCACCCTGCACCTCCTCTTCACCCTGCACCTGCTCTTCACCCTGCACCTCCTCTTCACCCTGCACCTCCTCTTCACCCTGCACCTCCTCTTCACCCTGCACCTGCTCTTCACCCTGCACCTCCTCTTCACCCTGCACCTGTTCTTCACCCTGCACCTCCTCTTCACCCTGCACCTCCTCTTCACCCTGCACCTCCTCTTCACCCTGCACCTCCTCTTCACCCTGCACCTGCTCTTCACCCTGCACCTCCTCTTCACCCTGCACCTGTTCTTCACCCTGCACCTGCTCTTCACCCTGCACCTGCTCTTCACCCTGCACCTCCTCTTCACCCTGCACCTCCTCTTCACCCTGCACCTGCTCTTCACCCTGCACCTCCTCTTCACCCTGCACCTGCTCTTCACCCTGCACCTGCTCTTCACCCTGCACCTGCTCTTCACCCTGCACCTGCTCTTCACCCTGCACCTCACCCTGCACCTGCTCTTCACCCTGCACCTGCTCTTCACCCTGCACCTGCTCTTCACCCTGCACCTGCTCTTCACCCTGCACCTGCTCTTCACCCTGCACCTGCTCTTCACCCTGCACCTGCTCTTCACCCTGCACCTGCTCTTCACCCTGCACCTGCTCTTCACCCTGCACCTCCTCTTCACCCTGCACCTCCTCTTCACCCTGCACCTCCTCTTCACCCTGCACCTGCTCTTCACCCTGCACCTCCTCTTCACCCTGCACCTCCTCTTCACCCTGCACCTGCCTCTTCACCCTGCACCTGCTCTTCACCCTGCACCTGCTCTTCACCCTGCACCTGCTCTTCACCCTGCACCTGCTCTTCACCCTGCACCTGCTCTTCACCCTGCACCTGCTCTTCACCCTGCACCTGCTCTTCACCCTGCACCTGCTCTTCACCCTGCACCTGCTCTTCACCCTGCACCTGCTCTTCACCCTGCACCTGCTCTTCACCCTGCACCTGCTCTTCACCCTGCACCTGCTCTTCACCCTGCACCTGCTCTTCACCCTGCACCTGCTCTTCACCCTGCACCTGCTCTTCACCCTGCACCTGCTCTTCACCCTGCACCTGCTCTTCACCCTGCACCTGCTCTTCACCCTGCACCTGCTCTTCACCCTGCACCTGCTCTTCACCCTGCACCTGCTCTTCACCCTGCACCTGCTCTTCACCCTGCACCTGCTCTTCACCCTGCACCTGCTCTTCACCCTGCACCTGCTCTTCACCCTGCACCTGCTCTTCACCCTGCACCTGCTCTTCACCCTGCACCTGCTCTTCACCCTGCACCTGCTCTTCACCCTGCACCTGCTCTTCACCCTGCACCTCCTCTTCACCCTGCACCTCCTCTTCACCCTGCACCTCCTCTTCACCCTGCACCTCCTCTTCACCCTGCACCTCCTCTTCACCCTGCACCTCCTCTTCACCCTGCACCTCCTCTTCACCCTGCACCTGCTCTTCACCCTGCACCTGCTCTTCACCCTGCACCTGCTCTTCACCCTGCACCTGCTCTTCACCCTGCACCTGCTCTTCACCCTGCACCTGCTCTTCACCCTGCACCTGCCTCTTCACCCTGCACCTGCTCTTCACCCTGCACCTGCTCTTCACCCTGCACCTGCTCTTCACCCTGCACCTGCTCTTCACCCTGCACCTGCTCTTCACCCTGCACCTGCTCTTCACCCTGCACCTGCTCTTCACCCTGCACCTGCTCTTCACCCTGCACCTGCTCTTCACCCTGCACCTGCTCTTCACCCTGCACCTGCTCTTCACCCTGCACCTGCTCTTCACCCTGCACCTGCTCTTCACCCTGCACCTGCTCTTCACCCTGCACCTGCTCTTCACCCTGCACCTGCTCTTCACCCTGCACCTGCTCTTCACCCTGCACCTGCTCTTCACCCTGCACCTGCTCTTCACCCTGCACCTGCTCTTCACCCTGCACCTGCTCTTCACCCTGCACCTGCTCTTCACCCTGCACCTGCTCTCTGCACCTGCTCTTCACCCTGCACCTGCTCTTCACCCTGCACCTGCTCTTCACCCTGCACCTGCTCTTCACCCTGCACCTGCCTCTTCACCCTGCACCTGCTCTTCACCCTGCACCTGCTCTTCACCCTGCACCTGCTCTTCACCCTGCACCTGCTCTTCACCCTGCACCTGCTCTTCACCCTGCACCTGCTCTTCACCCTGCACCTGCTCTTCACCCTGCACCTGCTCTTCACCCTGCACCTGCTCTTCACCCTGCACCTGCTCTTCACCCTGCACCTGCTCTTCACCCTGCACCTGCTCTTCACCCTGCACCTGCTCTTCACCCTGCACCTGCTCTTCACCCTGCACCTGCTCTTCACCCTGCACCTGCTCTTCACCCTGCACCTGCTCTTCACCCTGCACCTGCTCTTCACCCTGCACCTCCTCTTCACCCTGCACCTCCTCTTCACCCTGCACCTCCTCTTCACCCTGCACCTGCTCTTCACCCTGCACCTCCTCTTCACCCTGCACCTCCTCTTCACCCTGCACCTCCTCTTCACCCTGCACCTCCTCTTCACCCTGCACCTCCTCTTCACCCTGCACCTCCTCTTCACCCTGCACCTCCTCTTCACCCTGCACCTCCTCTTCACCCTGCACCTCCTCTTCACCCTGCACCTCCTCTTCACCCTGCACCTCCTCTTCACCCTGCACCTCCTCTTCACCCTGCACCTCCTCTTCACCCTGCACCTCCTCTTCACCCTGCACCTCCTCTTCACCCTGCACCTCCTCTTCACCCTGCACCTCCTCTTCACCCTGCACCTCCTCTTCACCCTGCACCTCCTCTTCACCCTGCACCTCCTCTTCACCCTGCACCTCCTCTTCACCCTGCACCTCCTCTTCACCCTGCACCTCCTCTTCACCCTGCACCTCCTCTTCACCCTGCACCTCCTCTTCACCCTGCACCTCCTCTTCACCCTGCACCTCCTCTTCACCCTGCACCTGCTCTTCACCCTGCACCTGCTCTTCACCCTGCACCTGCTCTTCACCCTGCACCTGCTCTTCACCCTGCACCTGCTCTTCACCCTGCACCTGCTCTTCACCCTGCACCTGCTCTTCACCCTGCACCTGCTCTTCACCCTGCACCTGCTCTTCACCCTGCACCTGCTCTTCACCCTGCACCTGCTCTTCACCCTGCACCTGCTCTTCACCCTGCACCTGCTCTTCACCCTGCACCTGCTCTTCACCCTGCACCTGCTCTTCACCCTGCACCTGCTCTTCACCCTGCACCTGCTCTTCACCCTGCACCTGCTCTTCACCCTGCACCTGCTCTTCACCCTGCACCTGCTCTTCACCCTGCACCTGCTCTTCACCCTGCACCTGCTCTTCACCCTGCACCTGCTCTTCACCCTGCACCTGCTCTTCACCCTGCACCTGCTCTTCACCCTGCACCTGCTCTTCACCCTGCACCTGCTCTTCACCCTGCACCTGCTCTTCACCCTGCACCTGCTCTTCACCCTGCACCTGCTCTTCACCCTGCACCTGCTCTTCACCCTGCACCTCCTCTTCACCCTGCACCTCCTCTTCACCCTGCACCTCCTCTTCACCCTGCACCTCCTCTTCACCCTGCACCTCCTCTTCACCCTGCACCTCCTCTTCACCCTGCACCTGCTCTTCACCCTGCACCTGCTCTTCACCCTGCACCTGCTCTTCACCCTGCACCTGCTCTTCACCCTGCACCTGCTCTTCACCCTGCACCTGCTCTTCACCCTGCACCTCCTCTTCACCCTGCACCTGCTCTTCACCCTGCACCTGCTCTTCACCCTGCACCTGCTCTTCACCCTGCACCTGCTCTTCACCCTGCACCTGCTCTTCACCCTGCACCTGCTCTTCACCCTGCACCTGCTCTTCACCCTGCACCTGCTCTTCACCCTGCACCTGCTCTTCACCCTGCACCTGCTCTTCACCCTGCACCTGCTCTTCACCCTGCACCTGCTCTTCACCCTGCACCTGCTCTTCACCCTGCACCTGCTCTTCACCCTGCACCTGCTCTTCACCCTGCACCTGCTCTTCACCCTGCACCTGCTCTTCACCCTGCACCTGCTCTTCACCCTGCACCTGCTCTTCACCCTGCACCTGCTCTTCACCCTGCACCTGCTCTTCACCCTGCACCTGCTCTTCACCCTGCACCTGCTCTTCACCCTGCACCTGCTCTTCACCCTGCACCTGCTCTTCACCCTGCACCTGCTCTTCACCCTGCACCTGCTCTTCACCCTGCACCTGCTCTTCACCCTGCACCTGCTCTTCACCCTGCACCTGCTCTTCACCCTGCACCTGCTCTTCACCCTGCACCTGCTCTTCACCCTGCACCTGCTCTTCACCCTGCACCTGCTCTTCACCCTGCACCTGCTCTTCACCCTGCACCTGCTCTTCACCCTGCACCTGCTCTTCACCCTGCACCTGCTCTTCACCCTGCACCTGCTCTTCACCCTGCACCTGCTCTTCACCCTGCACCTGCTCTTCACCCTGCACCTGCTCTTCACCCTGCACCTGCTCTTCACCCTGCACCTGCTCTTCACCCTGCACCTGCTCTTCACCCTGCACCTGCTCTTCACCCTGCACCTGCTCTTCACCCTGCACCTGCTCTTCACCCTGCACCTCCTCTTCACCCTGCACCTCCTCTTCACCCTGCACCTGCCTCTTCACCCTGCACCTCCTCTTCACCCTGCACCTCCTCTTCACCCTGCACCTCCTCTTCACCCTGCACCTCCTCTTCACCCTGCACCTCCTCTTCACCCTGCACCTCCTCTTCACCCTGCACCTCCTCTTCACCCTGCACCTCCTCTTCACCCTGCACCTCCTCTTCACCCTGCACCTCCTCTTCACCCTGCACCTCCTCTTCACCCTGCACCTCCTCTTCACCCTGCACCTCCTCTTCACCCTGCACCTCCTCTTCACCCTGCACCTCCTCTTCACCCTGCACCTCCTCTTCACCCTGCACCTCCTCTTCACCCTGCACCTCCTCTTCACCCTGCACCTCCTCTTCACCCTGCACCTCCTCTTCACCCTGCACCTCCTCTTCACCCTGCACCTCCTCTTCACCCTGCACCTCCTCTTCACCCTGCACCTCCTCTTCACCCTGCACCTCCTCTTCACCCTGCACCTCCTCTTCACCCTGCACCTCCTCTTCACCCTGCACCTCCTCTTCACCCTGCACCTCCTCTTCACCCTGCACCTCCTCTTCACCCTGCACCTCCTCTTCACCCTGCACCTCCTCTTCACCCTGCACCTCCTCTTCACCCTGCACCTCCTCTTCACCCTGCACCTCCTCTTCACCCTGCACCTCCTCTTCACCCTGCACCTCCTCTTCACCTGCACCTCCTCTTCACCCTGCACCTCCTCTTCACCCTGCACCTCCTCTTCACCCTGCACCTCCTCTTCACCCTGCACCTCCTCTTCACCCTGCACCTCCTCTTCACCCTGCACCTCCTCTTCACCCTGCACCTCCTCTTCACCCTGCACCTCCTCTTCACCCTGCACCTCCTCTTCACCCTGCACCTCCTCTTCACCCTGCACCTCCTCTTCACCCTGCACCTCCTCTTCACCCTGCACCTCCTCTTCACCCTGCACCTCCTCTTCACCCTGCACCTCCTCTTCACCCTGCACCTGCTCTTCACCCTGCACCTCCTCTTCACCCTGCACCTGCTCTTCACCCTGCACCTCCTCTTCACCCTGCACCTCCTCTTCACCCTGCACCTCCTCTTCACCCTGCACCTGCTCTTCACCCTGCACCTCCTCTTCACCCTGCACCTCCTCTTCACCCTGCACCTCCTCTTCACCCTGCACCTCCTCTTCACCCTGCACCTCCTCTTCACCCTGCACCTCCTCTTCACCCTGCACCTCCTCTTCACCCTGCACCTGCTCTTCACCCTGCACCTGCTCTTCACCCTGCACCTGCTCTTCACCCTGCACCTGCTCTTCACCCTGCACCTCCTCTTCACCCTGCACCTCCTCTTCACCCTGCACCTGCTCTTCACCCTGCACCTCCTCTTCACCCTGCACCTCCTCTTCACCCTGCACCTCCTCTTCACCCTGCACCTGCTCTTCACCCTGCACCTGCTCTTCACCCTGCACCTGCTCTTCACCCTGCACCTGCTCTTCACCCTGCACCTCCTCTTCACCCTGCACCTCCTCTTCACCCTGCACCTGCTCTTCACCCTGCACCTGCTCTTCACCCTGCACCTCCTCTTCACCCTGCACCTGCTCTTCACCCTGCACCTCCTCTTCACCCTGCACCTGCTCTTCACCCTGCACCTCCTCTTCACCCTGCACCTGCTCTTCACCCTGCACCTCCTCTTCACCCTGCACCTCCTCTTCACCCTGCACCTCCTCTTCACCCTGCACCTCCTCTTCACCCTGCACCTCCTCTTCACCCTGCACCTGCTCTTCACCCTGCACCTGCTCTTCACCCTGCACCTGCTCTTCACCCTGCACCTGCTCTTCACCCTGCACCTCCTCTTCACCCTGCACCTCCTCTTCACCCTGCACCTGCTCTTCACCCTGCACCTGCTCTTCACCCTGCACCTGCTCTTCACCCTGCACCTCCTCTTCACCCTGCACCTCCTCTTCACCCTGCACCTGCTCTTCACCCTGCACCTGCTCTTCACCCTGCACCTCCTCTTCACCCTGCACCTGCTCTTCACCCTGCACCTCCTCTTCACCCTGCACCTGCTCTTCACCCTGCACCTCCTCTTCACCCTGCACCTGCTCTTCACCCTGCACCTCCTCTTCACCCTGCACCTGCTCTTCACCCTGCACCTCCTCTTCACCCTGCACCTCCTCTTCACCCTGCACCTCCTCTTCACCCTGCACCTGCTCTTCACCCTGCACCTGCTCTTCACCCTGCACCTGCTCTTCACCCTGCACCTGCTCTTCACCCTGCACCTCCTCTTCACCCTGCACCTCCTCTTCACCCTGCACCTGCTCTTCACCCTGCACCTGCTCTTCACCCTGCACCTCCTCTTCACCCTGCACCTGCTCTTCACCCTGCACCTCCTCTTCACCCTGCACCTGCTCTTCACCCTGCACCTCCTCTTCACCCTGCACCTGCTCTTCACCCTGCACCTCCTCTTCACCCTGCACCTCCTCTTCACCCTGCACCTCCTCTTCACCCTGCACCTCCTCTTCACCCTGCACCTCCTCTTCTCCCTGCACCTGCTCTTCACCCTGCACCTCCTCTTCACCCTGCACCTCCTCTTCACCCTGCACCTCCTCTTCACCCTGCACCTCCTCTTCACCCTGCACCTGCTCTTCACCCTGCACCTGCTCTTCACCCTGCACCTGCTCTTCACCCTGCACCTCCTCTTCACCCTGCACCTCCTCTTCACCCTGCACCTCCTCTTCACCCTGCACCTGCTCTTCACCCTGCACCTGCTCTTCACCCTGCACCTCCTCTTCACCCTGCACCTGCTCTTCACCCTGCACCTCCTCTTCACCCTGCACCTGCTCTTCACCCTGCACCTCCTCTTCACCCTGCACCTGCTCTTCACCCTGCACCTCCTCTTCACCCTGCACCTCCTCTTCACCCTGCACCTCCTCTTCACCCTGCACCTCCTCTTCACCCTGCACCTGCTCTTCACCCTGCACCTGCTCTTCACCCTGCACCTGCTCTTCACCCTGCACCTGCTCTTCACCCTGCACCTCCTCTTCACCCTGCACCTCCTCTTCACCCTGCACCTGCTCTTCACCCTGCACCTGCTCTTCACCCTGCACCTGCTCTTCACCCTGCACCTCCTCTTCACCCTGCACCTCCTCTTCACCCTGCACCTGCTCTTCACCCTGCACCTGCTCTTCACCCTGCACCTCCTCTTCACCCTGCACCTGCTCTTCACCCTGCACCTCCTCTTCACCCTGCACCTGCTCTTCACCCTGCACCTCCTCTTCACCCTGCACCTGCTCTTCACCCTGCACCTCCTCTTCACCCTGCACCTGCTCTTCACCCTGCACCTCCTCTTCACCCTGCACCTCCTCTTCACCCTGCACCTCCTCTTCACCCTGCACCTGCTCTTCACCCTGCACCTGCTCTTCACCCTGCACCTGCTCTTCACCCTGCACCTGCTCTTCACCCTGCACCTCCTCTTCACCCTGCACCTCCTCTTCACCCTGCACCTGCTCTTCACCCTGCACCTGCTCTTCACCCTGCACCTCCTCTTCACCCTGCACCTGCTCTTCACCCTGCACCTCCTCTTCACCCTGCACCTGCTCTTCACCCTGCACCTGCTCTTCACCCTGCACCTGCTCTTCACCCTGCACCTCCTCTTCACCCTGCACCTCCTCTTCACCCTGCACCTCCTCTTCACCCTGCACCTCCTCTTCACCCTGCACCTCCTCTTCACCCTGCACCTCCTCTTCACCCTGCACCTCCTCTTCACCCTGCACCTCCTCTTCACCCTGCACCTCCTCTTCACCCTGCACCTCCTCTTCACCCTGCACCTCCTCTTCACCCTGCACCTGCTCTTCACCCTGCACCTCCTCTTCACCCTGCACCTGCTCTTCACCCTGCACCTCCTCTTCACCCTGCACCTCCTCTTCACCCTGCACCTCCTCTTCACCCTGCACCTCCTCTTCACCCTGCACCTGCTCTTCACCCTGCACCTCCTCTTCACCCTGCACCTCCTCTTCACCCTGCACCTCCTCTTCACCCTGCACCTCCTCTTCACCCTGCACCTCCTCTTCACCCTGCACCTCCTCTTCACCCTGCACCTCCTCTTCACCCTGCACCTCCTCTTCACCCTGCACCTCCTCTTCACCCTGCACCTCCTCTTCACCCTGCACCTGCTCTTCACCCTGCACCTGCTCTTCACCCTGCACCTCCTCTTCACCCTGCACCTGCTCTTCACCCTGCACCTCCTCTTCACCCTGCACCTGCTCTTCACCCTGCACCTCCTCTTCACCCTGCACCTGCTCTTCACCCTGCACCTCCTCTTCACCCTGCACCTCCTCTTCACCCTGCACCTCCTCTTCACCCTGCACCTCCTCTTCACCCTGCACCTCCTCTTCACCCTGCACCTGCTCTTCACCCTGCACCTGCTCTTCACCCTGCACCTGCTCTTCACCCTGCACCTGCTCTTCACCCTGCACCTCCTCTTCACCCTGCACCTCCTCTTCACCCTGCACCTGCTCTTCACCCTGCACCTGCTCTTCACCCTGCACCTGCTCTTCACCCTGCACCTCCTCTTCACCCTGCACCTCCTCTTCACCCTGCACCTGCTCTTCACCCTGCACCTGCTCTTCACCCTGCACCTCCTCTTCACCCTGCACCTGCTCTTCACCCTGCACCTCCTCTTCACCCTGCACCTGCTCTTCACCCTGCACCTCCTCTTCACCCTGCACCTGCTCTTCACCCTGCACCTCCTCTTCACCCTGCACCTGCTCTTCACCCTGCACCTCCTCTTCACCCTGCACCTCCTCTTCACCCTGCACCTCCTCTTCACCCTGCACCTGCTCTTCACCCTGCACCTGCTCTTCACCCTGCACCTGCTCTTCACCCTGCACCTGCTCTTCACCCTGCACCTCCTCTTCACCCTGCACCTCCTCTTCACCCTGCACCTGCTCTTCACCCTGCACCTGCTCTTCACCCTGCACCTCCTCTTCACCCTGCACCTGCTCTTCACCCTGCACCTCCTCTTCACCCTGCACCTGCTCTTCACCCTGCACCTCCTCTTCACCCTGCACCTGCTCTTCACCCTGCACCTCCTCTTCACCCTGCACCTCCTCTTCACCCTGCACCTCCTCTTCACCCTGCACCTCCTCTTCACCCTGCACCTCCTCTTCTCCCTGCACCTGCTCTTCACCCTGCACCTCCTCTTCACCCTGCACCTCCTCTTCACCCTGCACCTCCTCTTCACCCTGCACCTCCTCTTCACCCTGCACCTGCTCTTCACCCTGCACCTGCTCTTCACCCTGCACCTGCTCTTCACCCTGCACCTCCTCTTCACCCTGCACCTCCTCTTCACCCTGCACCTCCTCTTCACCCTGCACCTGCTCTTCACCCTGCACCTGCTCTTCACCCTGCACCTCCTCTTCACCCTGCACCTGCTCTTCACCCTGCACCTCCTCTTCACCCTGCACCTGCTCTTCACCCTGCACCTCCTCTTCACCCTGCACCTGCTCTTCACCCTGCACCTCCTCTTCACCCTGCACCTCCTCTTCACCCTGCACCTCCTCTTCACCCTGCACCTCCTCTTCACCCTGCACCTGCTCTTCACCCTGCACCTGCTCTTCACCCTGCACCTGCTCTTCACCCTGCACCTGCTCTTCACCCTGCACCTCCTCTTCACCCTGCACCTCCTCTTCACCCTGCACCTGCTCTTCACCCTGCACCTGCTCTTCACCCTGCACCTGCTCTTCACCCTGCACCTCCTCTTCACCCTGCACCTCCTCTTCACCCTGCACCTGCTCTTCACCCTGCACCTGCTCTTCACCCTGCACCTCCTCTTCACCCTGCACCTGCTCTTCACCCTGCACCTCCTCTTCACCCTGCACCTGCTCTTCACCCTGCACCTCCTCTTCACCCTGCACCTGCTCTTCACCCTGCACCTCCTCTTCACCCTGCACCTGCTCTTCACCCTGCACCTCCTCTTCACCCTGCACCTCCTCTTCACCCTGCACCTCCTCTTCACCCTGCACCTGCTCTTCACCCTGCACCTGCTCTTCACCCTGCACCTGCTCTTCACCCTGCACCTGCTCTTCACCCTGCACCTCCTCTTCACCCTGCACCTCCTCTTCACCCTGCACCTGCTCTTCACCCTGCACCTGCTCTTCACCCTGCACCTCCTCTTCACCCTGCACCTGCTCTTCACCCTGCACCTCCTCTTCACCCTGCACCTGCTCTTCACCCTGCACCTCCTCTTCACCCTGCACCTGCTCTTCACCCTGCACCTCCTCTTCACCCTGCACCTCCTCTTCACCCTGCACCTCCTCTTCACCCTGCACCTCCTCTTCACCCTGCACCTCCTCTTCACCCTGCACCTCCTCTTCACCCTGCACCTCCTCTTCACCCTGCACCTCCTCTTCACCCTGCACCTCCTCTTCACCCTGCACCTCCTCTTCACCCTGCACCTCCTCTTCACCCTGCACCTCCTCTTCACCCTGCACCTCCTCTTCACCCTGCACCTCCTCTTCACCCTGCACCTCCTCTTCACCCTGCACCTCCTCTTCACCCTGCACCGGCTCTTCACCCTGCACCTCCTCTTCACCCTGCACCGGCTCTTCACCCTGCACCTCCTCTTCACCCTGCACCGGCTCTTCACCCTGCACCTGCTCTTCACCCTGCACCTGCTCTTCACCCTGCACCTGCTCTTCACCCTGCACCTGCTCTTCACCCTGCACCTGCTCTTCACCCTGCACCTGCTCTTCACCCTGCACCTGCTCTTCACCCTGCACCTCCTCTTCACCCTGCACCTGCTCTTCACCCTGCACCTCCTCTTCACCCTGCACCTGCTCTTCACCCTGCACCTCCTCTTCACCCTGCACCTGCTCTTCACCCTGCACCTCCTCTTCACCCTGCACCTGCTCTTCACCCTGCACCTCCTCTTCACCCTGCACCTCCTCTTCACCCTGCACCTCCTCTTCACCCTGCACCTCCTCTTCACCCTGCACCTCCTCTTCACCCTGCACCTCCTCTTCACCCTGCACCTCCTCTTCACCCTGCACCTGCTCTTCACCCTGCACCTGCTCTTCACCCTGCACCTGCTCTTCACCCTGCACCTGCTCTTCACCCTGCACCTGCTCTTCACCCTGCACCTCCTCTTCACCCTGCACCTGCTCTTCACCCTGCACCTCCTCTTCACCCTGCACCTGCTCTTCACCCTGCACCTCCTCTTCACCCTGCACCTGCTCTTCACCCTGCACCTCCTCTTCACCCTGCACCTGCTCTTCACCCTGCACCTCCTCTTCACCCTGCACCTCCTCTTCACCCTGCACCTCCTCTTCACCCTGCACCTCCTCTTCACCCTGCACCTCCTCTTCACCCTGCACCTCCTCTTCACCCTGCACCTCCTCTTCACCCTGCACCTCCTCTTCACCCTGCACCTCCTCTTCACCCTGCACCTGCTCTTCACCCTGCACCTGCTCTTCACCCTGCACCTGCTCTTCACCCTGCACCTGCTCTTCACCCTGCACCTCCTCTTCACCCTGCACCTCCTCTTCACCCTGCACCTGCTCTTCACCCTGCACCTGCTCTTCACCCTGCACCTCCTCTTCACCCTGCACCTGCTCTTCACCCTGCACCTCCTCTTCACCCTGCACCTGCTCTTCACCCTGCACCTCCTCTTCACCCTGCACCTGCTCTTCACCCTGCACCTCCTCTTCACCCTGCACCTCCTCTTCACCCTGCACCTCCTCTTCACCCTGCACCTCCTCTTCACCCTGCACCTCCTCTTCACCCTGCACCTCCTCTTCACCCTGCACCTCCTCTTCACCCTGCACCTCCTCTTCACCCTGCACCTCCTCTTCACCCTGCACCTCCTCTTCACCCTGCACCTCCTCTTCACCCTGCACCTCCTCTTCACCCTGCACCTCCTCTTCACCCTGCACCTCCTCTTCACCCTGCACCTCCTCTTCTCATGCCGACTCTCCTGTTTCCTCCTTCTCCCTGTTGCACAGCCTCACTTACCCACTGCCCCCTCCTGTGCTCGTGCTCTAGCTGCCTGAGCCCGAGTCACAGGACCCGCTTGGTGAGGCTTGCTCCCCCTCACCATGGCCGTGTTGCTCTGGTGCTCCTTCAGGAGTGCCCCTGTGTCATTTTCCAGAACCAACACCCCTGAGGGACGGACCTCCTTCACCCTCCACCTCTCCGTGCCCACCCCAACATCCAGCGTGTCTTGCTTTGCCCGCTTCAAGTACACTTCCTGCCCCTGACTCACTCCCTTCCTGGGTCTGCCCCCCGCACCTTGCTGTTGCCTCTGCTCATATCTCCGAGCATCCCGCAGCTGTGCGGTGTGGAGATTCTCCAATGCCGCTGGCATCATCACTCGTAGGTATCTTGCCCTGGTCTCGGACAGCGCCACCCAGTTCTCTATCGTCCTTGCAGTCACAGTGTCTGTGAGGACCCGGGTTGCTCCCACCGGCAGCAGCGGCTCACACCCATATAGGAGACTATAAGGGGAGTGATCTCTCAGCGCCGCCTGCTTCCCAAATCTGTACCCTGCTGCTATCCAATGCAGCTCCTCGTCCCAGTCCCGCTTCCTCTTTTCCCCGTACGCTCGCAGTCCCCGCTTCAAGGTCTGGACCAGTCGCTCAGTCAGCCCATCGCTCTGTGGGTGGTACCGCGAAGTGCGCCTGTGGGTGATCCCAGTCTCCTCCAGCAGCCCCTTAACTCCCCTTGGAACTCTGTCCCTTGATCTGTTAGGACCTCTGCACATGCCCCGAACCTGCACAACACTTGTTCCTTGAACGCTGCTGCCACGTGTCTGGAGCTCTTGCTCGGGATCGCTCTTACCTCCGGCCACTTGCTCACATGTTCGACCATGAGCACTATGTACTGCTTCCCCCCACGGCTCAGTGGCAGCTCCCCCGCCAGGTCTAAGGACCATCGGAAGCCGAGGCCTCGGATGGGCAGCGACTGCAACTCCGCCTTGGCTTGGGTGAGGTTTGCCCTGCTCCTTTGGCATGCCTCACAGCCCTCCACCCACCCCTTTACTTGCCTCCGCATCCCCTCCCACCACCACCCTGTCTTCAACAGCTGCACTGTCCTCTCGTGCCCAAAGTGCCCTAGCTTGGTGTGGACTTCCTTAATCACTGCTTCTCTCTCGCTTGGGGCCGGCACCAGCTTCCATCCGTCCTCTGTCTGCACCTGCAACTGCTGCTGGTACCACCTGTAATGCTGGCCCCTTGCCCTCACTCGTGCCGGCAGCGCTTCGTCCTCTCCTGTCTCTCCCTTCACCCATCGCATGGCCGGTTCGTCCTCCCAAATCTCTGCTGGCCCCTTCCCCTCCTTGGCCCCGTTCTGCTCCACTAATCTGGCCAGCATTGTCAAGGTCACAGTGGGCTCGAGCGGCGGCGGGTTCCGAGAGAGGCCATCCACGTGTTGCAGTGTTTTTCCTGGCCTATGCCTAATCTTGAAGTCATACTCCTGCAGCTTCATCGCCCATCTTGCATTCCTGCCCGTCAGTCCCGGGGTTGACATCAGCCACGTCAGGGGCTGGTGGTCTGTTACTAAGGTGAATTCCCTCCCCTGCAGGTACACCCTGAAATGCCCTACTGCCCATACGCCTGCCAACCCTTCTCCGATGTAGGAGCTGTACTGCGCCTCTGCCGAGTTGCAGCTCCTGCTCGCATATGCCACTACCTTCTCCTCTCTTTCTACCTCCTGGCAGAGAATCCCCCCCATCCCTTGGCTGCTCCAATCGGTGTAGAGCGTGAACGGCTGATCAGCGGCGGGCAGCTTGAGCACCGTCGCGGTCTTCACTGCTGCCATCAGGTCCTGCAGCGCCCCTTTCTGTGCTTCCTCCCACTCCCACGCCTGGTCCTCCCGCAATAGCACATTCAACACCGCTGCTCGCTTGCTGAAGTTGGGCACAAACCGCCTGTAGTAGCTCAAGAAGCCCAGCACTGCTCTCAGCCCTGACTTGTCCCTCGGCTCCCTCAGTCTGTCCAGGACTTCCACCTTGGCCTGTTGGATCCCTATCTGTCCCCCTTTCACCTCATACCCTAGGTACTACACCGTCTGTTCCCCCCATCTGCACTTCTTCGGATGGCAGGTGAGTCCCGCCGCTTCAATCGCCGCCAGGGTCCGCTCCACATCCTACAGGTGCTGCTGCTCTGTGGTGCTGAAGATCACCACATCATCAATGTAGCAGGCTGCGCACTCCACTCCCCGCAGCACGCTGTCCATGACCCTCTGGAATACTGCTGATGCGTTCCTCAGTCCAAACGGCATGTACAACCACTCGTACAGCCCGTCTGGCCCATGAAAGGCCGTCTTCCTAACGTCCTCCTCTCGGATTTTGATCTGGTTGAACCCCTGCCGCAGGTCCAGCGTAGTGAAGAACACCCCCTCTGCCAGTTTGTCAAAGATCTCCTCCGCCATCGGCATCGGGTACCTGTCTGCTACGGTGATTTTGTTGAGTGCCCTGTAGTCTCCACACATCCTCCTGCTCAGCACCTCCCCTGTCAGGTCTCTCCTGGCTGCCACCACTGTGGGTGTGGCATACTCGGACTCCGATCTCCTAATCAGTCCTGCTTCCAGCAGCTCCTTGATCTTCTCCTTGCAGATCTCCTCATCCCCAGGCGGCATCTTCCTCCTGCGCTGGAACACTGGTTCTGTGCTGCTTAGCTTCAGCTCCATCTCCTTCACCTTGCACCTTCCCAGTTCTTGCATGGTGAAGGCAAAACACTTCCTGTGCCTGGCGAGCAGCTCCTGCATGGCCTCCTTTCCCTCCTTGCTCATCACTTCCCCCACCACCTAGCTCTCCTCCTCCTTCTCCTGGCAGCTCCATGCACCCCGTGGCTCCGCCTCCATCCTTCCTCTCTCTTCCGCCTGCCCCCAGCTCACGACCGTCTCCCGCCACATCCGCTGAATCAGCCACCTCATCACGTGGCCATCCATTGTATTCCCCAGAGCCCTCCTCCTGTCCGCTTCACTTGCCCCAGGCGCTGCTGTTGCGTCTTCCCCGTATCCCATTGCCAGCTCTCGCTCCAGTGTCGTGGGCTCCTCCCATCTCCCCTTCTTGTGGTCATACACCACTCCCGGCCCCGGCTTCCCTGCTTCCCACTTGTACCCTGCTGCCCCGACATACGCCACCAGCGTGGGCAGAGCCCTCCTCTCCTGCCCCACTTGGTTGCACTGCTCGTGCCTGCTGTAGCTCTTGCGACACACTGGTGCTGGGGTCCGCCCTGGTTCCAGGATGTCCTTCACCTTCCTTTCTGCTGCTCGCCTTACCCCCTCCATCTCTGCCTGCAGCTGCTCGGCAGGGACCACATTCTGCCAGTACATTCTGAGCATGTGCGCGTAGGACCCCATTCTGGCCGCATCACAGCTCACTCCTTCTCCCAGTTGTCCCCTGATCCTGTCCCTCACCAGTCGGATTGGCTCTCTGCTATCCCCCTCCAGGTCCAGGTTCTCCAGCAAGTATGCCACCCTGCCCTGCCTCTCCTGCAGCCATTCCATGATTCGGAACAGATCCTCCAGCAGCCCCGTCCTATGATCTTCTCCTCCCTTGCCCCTGCCTGCCCAAGACACCCCTTGGCATTCCCACCCTGCCACCAGCAGATCCACCTGCCCCCAGCTCGCTACTTCGGCCTCACCTATGTCTTTCACATCGTGAATCGTCCCCCCCATCGCCTTGCTGATCACCTCCTCACTCAGCAAGTCCGGGAATTTCGCTTGCAGCTTCCTGGCATGGTGCTCCGCCATCCTCCTCACCCCGGATTGCTTCTCCACATATGTCCATCTCTTCACTGCTATCCCATTCCTCACCACTGCTGACAGCCCAGCCCCTATCCCCCCAAATAACTCCACCAGGTGGATGGGCTGCTGCCAATCACTCTGCTGCTGCGGCTTGTCCATCCCCTTCATTCTAGGCGCTCCTCCCCTCCCTGGCAGCCCTCCTTGCTCCCCTGGCAGCCGCTCCCCCACGGTCTGGTACGCTCTCTTCGGCTCCACCTTCATGAATCGCACTGGCAGTTCTCCTAGCGGCCCCTCCCTTTTCCAGTATCTGGTCCTAAACTCCACCCTCTCCATCCAAGTGCAGATGGTCATTCCTACCGCATACACCAGCTCGGTGCCCACCAGCACATCGAAGTCCTCCGACTCGGAAATCCCACACTTCATGCGGATTTTGGTTTCATGTGTCCCCCCCGGCAGCAGCGTCACTTCTATGGGCGTCCGTGTGCATGGCATCCATTTCGGCTCCCCCGCTTCCGCTGTCATCACCAGCATCCCCTTGGCCACGTGCCTCTCCGGAGCCAGCAGTCCCAGCCTCTCAGCCATCCCTCTGCCCAACATTACGCTCTGTGCCCCCGTATCTATGATGGCTGTCGTTACCTTCACTCCCTCCACTTTTATGGCTCCCTTTTCAAGCAGCAGCACTGAGGTCTGGCATGCCAGCCTCTCTTGGGGGTGGCGTGCGGGGGCTGGCTCTTGGGCTGGCTCGGATGGCGCTTCTCCCTTCACCTGCTCCTTCCTTCCTTGCTCTCGCCTGCCATCTCTTCCCCCGCTTCTCAGCCCCATCTCCTCTCTCCCCCTCCATGCCATGAGAGCACACTGCACGTCCTGCTCCACCTCCTCTCCCCCCCCTTCTCCCGCGTACATTCCTGCCTCCGCCTCCCCCTTCAGCCCTGTTGCCCTCAGCTGTGCCTGCAACCTGTTAATCTGCCGCTGCAGCTCCTCTGGATGCCTCCTACTCCCCCCTTCCCTCTGGTAGCAATCCTTCGCCTCATGTCCCTGCCTTTTGCAGATTTCACACCGGGCTGCATCCGGGCATTCCCGCTTCCTATGCCCCGGCTTCCCGCACCCATCACAGTTTTTGCAGTCCCTGCGCAGATGGCCTGGCTGTCCACACCTGTGGCATGTCCTGGTATCCGCCCCAGTCTCCCCTCTTCCCTCCGTTCTCCCTCCTCCTCCCGGTATTATGGCCGCCGCCCACGTTGGCCGCCTACTCCTCTCTGCTGGCCTGGGGAGATATGCCTCGAATTTCCTTTGCGCGAGCTCCACCCTCTCCGCCAGGGCGAACACCTCCTCCAGGCTTGCATCCGCTCCGAGCTCATACACCCTCATCCTCAGCCCCCCCCCTAAGGCCTCGTCCAAGCCCCCCAGGAACTTGCTGGCGAGAAGGCTGCTGTCCGTGCATCTCACGTCCTCCGCCACATTTATCAGCCGGTTGTAGTAGGTCAGCAATGATTCAGTCCGGCCCCTGCTGAATTCCTGGAACTCCCTTATGCGCTCGGCCGTGTGCCCTGGGAATTGCCGCTGCAGCCTCTCCAGGAATGCCTCGGTGGGGTCCTCGCCGTACCTCCCCGCCCTCCACAGCAGTTCCTCCATCCTCATACGGTAGAGCGTCTCGGCCTCTCCCTCGAGCGTGTTCGGCAGGCTCAGGAAGAAGTCTACTGGATCCATGTGGTGCCGGTCGCAGCGGTACCGCACATTCCCCACCTGCATGAGGTAGTTCTTGAGGGTCGGTCCTGCACGCTGGTCACCTGAGAATCTGGCGGGCACCTCCACCCGCGGGGCGCCGTTGCTGCCCCCACGCCCCTCTCCCCATGCCTCGCTGGCCCCTTCCTGCCGACTCCTCTCTGTTCCCCTCGCCCGTGCCCTCTGCATGCCCTCTCTAGCTTCCCGCGCCCGCTCTGCCCCTTGCGCCAGAGTTCCGCCTTCCGTTCTGCTCTCTTGGCGGTTTCCGCCTGCCTCGTACCGCCTCTCCCTCGATCCTCCTCGCCCCTCTGTCCGTCCCCACTACACCGTCGGCGGTCCGTGCACCTCCCGCTCCTCCCATCTGCTCATCTCGCGCCGCGGCCGCCTCTCTGGCGATGGTGACTAGGCGTCCAAGTGCTCCCTCCAAGTGCGCGGCTGACGCCACGGTGACCGCTCCCCCGCGTACTTCTCCCTGCGCGTGTGTTGTCCGTCCGACGAGCGGGACCAGCTGCTGTCTCTCCGCTCCCTCTGCCTAGTCCGGCCTGGCGAGCGCATGGTGCTGCTACGTCCCCCTTGCTGCTGACCGTGCCGCTTCGGCGACGCTGTTTCCGCCTCTCGCCCCCTCTCACCACGCGGCTGCTGCCGTCCTGCCGAATGCGAAGCGCCGCCGCTCCACTCTCCCTGCTCCTGGCGCTCGCCGCGCGGGCGGAACTCGCCCACGCGCCCTCCCCCGAGGCGCCGCTCCCTCTCCGCCGAGCGGGACCGCTCCTCCTTCCCCTTGCCGCGCGGATTCGGCGCCTGCCACGCTCGATGGCTCATCTCTGGCCCGCCCAGCTCCTGCCGTCCAGAGCTCTCCGTGCGCCGCCCTTCCTCGTGGGGATCGTCTCGACCGCGCGATCCCGGCGGCGGGGCCTCTGCTTCCGCGACCGCCACCGGGCTCGTCTCCGCTTGCGCTTCCGCCGGCTCGGTTTCCGCATCGCCCGTTCCTCCTGTTCGCGCCTCGTTCGCCCCTTCTATCCCTGCCTCCTCGTCTGACCGTCCCGATCCTTCTTCCTCGTCCTCCGCGCCCTGCTCAGGCGTCTCTTCTCGAACTGCATTGTGCGGCGAGTTCTCTCCGCGAGCGACGCTACCGCCGCTCCCTCCTTGTCCGCGAGACTGCTCGCCGAACGCCAACCACCGCCCTCTCTCGTCGCGACGTCGTCCGCGCTCCTCCGGGGAGCGGAACACCTTTCCGCCGCGGTGGTTTCCGCCCTCCGCGCCAGGTCCGCGTCCGCTCTCCAGGAGCCACGCATTTCGATCCGCGCGTTCGGCGTGTCCTTCGTCATTCGTTCGCGCATCGGCTACTCGACCGTCCCTCACAGCAGGGACCCGATCGGCGCGGAAGGCGGGACGGCGCGGCGATCGCTCCATGGATCGCCCACGCTCTCGTGACGGCTCTCGGCGCTCCCGTTCCTCCTCCCGTCGGCTATACGCCCTACCCCAGCGCAGCTCGTATCGATCCATCTCGTTCGCGCTAGGAAGTTACAGTCCTAGCCCCCGTGTCCTTTCTCGTTGTTATGAAAGAGCCTGGTCTCTCACCCCGTAGGTTCCCTCTTAGTGTCGTGCTGTCGTGTGCTAGAGCCTGAGACAATCAGATTCACTAGTGTAAGAGAATAACAACGAGAAAGCATCGATGGGTTGGAGGTGAGTGACCTTACCCCACCCCTGGCTGCACATTTCCAAATGTGCGGCTCGGGGTTGGGGTTCATTGGTTTCACATTTCGCCCTTCGGAGTCTTTCCCCCTTTTTATCTCAACCGCTCTTATCATGTTTCCCCCCTTCTACACCCTCGCTCCTAACAGTAACTTCGCTACATCCTACACCTATTACTTATATTCTTATTCCTATCTCATCTTCCTATGGACTTAGTATGAAGCCCACACTATACCATCATTCTACTGTTATTGCATATGCATTAAGTGCATATGCGGTGACACCATGGACTCACTTTCACCCATGGACTCACTTTCACCCATGGACTCACTTTCACCCATGGACTCACCTTGACCCATGGACTCACCTTGACTGCAGCATGCACGCAGCGAGCATGGTAAGCCTTGGCGCAGGGAATCAGGCCCACCACCGCCCCTCCCCCACCGCCCCACTCCGCCGCCGTCGCTGCCACCGCCTCGTCCGACCAATAGCAGGGCGACAGCTGGCCCTCGGAGGACTTGCAGGCGAAGCAGTAGAGCTCGTGCGTGGCGGAGAGGGAGTGCGGCGGCGGGCCCTTCTCAGCGCGCAGCATGAGGCACGTCAGGTACCGCTCGTGCCGCCGCACCCGCTCCTCCTCCCCTCCCGCCTCCTCCTCCCCTCCCCCCTCCTCCTGGCCGCCATGTGCCGCGGTGGGAGGCGTGGGCGTGGCGGCGGGGGCACGGGAGGACTGGGAGCGCGACCGCTTGGTTGGCGTGACCCCTACTGCTGATGCGGCCACGCCACCACCAGCACCACCTGAAGCAGCCCCTGAAGCAGCCCCTGAAGCAGCCCCTGAAGCAGCCCCTGAAGCAGCCCCTGAAGCAGCCCCTGAAGCAGCTCCTGGGGCAGCGCCCATTGTTCCCCCTGCTCTGCCTGCGCCACCATCTGCGGCTGCTCCAGTGGGTGGCACAGCCGGCATGCTGAGCAGCGCCCTCCCTGCCGCCCCCTGACTGCCTGCCGCCCCCACAGGGCCGGGCGGGGGAGGGGCAGAGGATGGGGGGGTGGCCGATGCGGGCAGGGGGAGAGAGAGGCGGGGGTGGGGTGCAGGGGGGGCACTGGCAGCAGCAGCCGCAGCAGCAGAGGGCGGAGGGGTGGACGCGCGTGCCTCTGCTGACACAGCCTCAGTGGCTGCTGACGTGGAAGGGGCGGGCGCGGGGGGAGGGGTGGGCGGCGGGGAGGGAGGCGGGGGGAGGTAGGCGGCGGCCTCCTTGGAGAGGGGGGGGGCGAGGGCGGAGGTGCACCAGCGGTGGCGGCGGAAGAGCCCCTTGAGGTAGTTGAGCCACCGCGTCTTGATCGCCTGGATGGACCTGCTCGCACACGAGGGGGTGGGGGTGGGGGTGGGGGTGGGGGTGGGGGTGGTGGGGGTGGAGCAACGCGGCAAGCTTTGGGGTGGCGCGGGAGTCCCTTGATACCCACTGGGTGACAACCAGGGTGTTACTTAGGCGCCGCGAATGCCCTTCCCAAAAAGAGCATGCGGCGCAGCACAGAGAAAGCGAGTGGCAAGAGTTGCTGCAGTGGGCAGTGGGCAATGGGCCCGGCACCACACACGCACTTACCGGCCGGGCAGGATGCGTTCGATGCTGATCCAGCGGGTGCCGAAGAGCACGCGCCCCACCAGCAGGATGGCGTCCTCGTTGGGCGTCCACCGCTCTATCTTCGCCTCCCCCCCGCCCTCCCGCCCTCCCCCGCCCTCCCGCGACCCCAGCGTGCCCTTCACCCCCAGCGCTGACGTCATCATCTCCTCCGCCAGGCGGTCCTTCCACTTCTCCCCCTCCCCGCCCAACCCTCCGCCCATCTCCACCTCCCCCGTGCGCCCCGGCAGCCCCCCCAGGCGGCGTCTGGCGCGCTCCAGGAAGCGCACGGCGGCCACGGCGGCGGGGAACGACCCGCGGATCATGTTGCTGTCCACCACGGGGAACGACAACCCCTCCGCCCCCTGCTGCTGCGCCTGCTCGCCCCCGCCCTGCTCCCCGCCCTGCTGCTGCTGCGCGGCCCTCTCTCTGTCCGCCGCGATGAGCTCCTTCAGCCACGCGGGCATCATCGTCTCCTCGCTCGCCGCCGCGCCGCCGCTCTCCCCGCCCGCCGCTGCCCCGCCTGCTGACGCGCCCGGCCGGCTCCGCGCCGACCGCGGCCTGCCCGGACCCCTGCGCGCAACCACCGCTTCCGCCGATGCGTCGTCCGCCCCCCCCTCGCCGTCCGACCCCGCGTGCTCCCCCGCGTCCGCGTCCGTGTCGTCCGCGCCGTCCCGCCCCGCCGCGTCCTCGTCCTCCGCGCCGCGCTCGTCGTCGTCGCCGTCGGCGCGCTGCACGGCGAAGGAGCCGGGCGGCGGCACCCAGTGCGCGTAGAGGTCGGGCGGCACGGGCTCAAGGTCGGCGACGAACGCGCCGTAGTACGCGACGCCGGCCTCCTGGCGGGCGCGCAGCGCGGCGAGCAGCAGGTTGTAGTAAAGCACGTCCATCTCCGGCGACGGCGACCGCGACGACGCCGCTGCGCGCCGAGCCCGCTTCACTCCCGCCATGGCGTTACCGTGTTGTCGCAAACAAGTGGCGATGACTCGCAACCTGCAAGCACAGTGCGATGCGATTATTCGACGTTTTTTCGGGTTGGGTTTGCATCCTTCCTCGGCATTTCGAGGAAATCCTGACCCACCCGAGCGTGTTCAAAATAAACCCAGTAGGCATGGACAATTGGGCCTCCTCGTTCTGTTGCCGCATGAGCAGTTTGGGCCTTCTGCACAAGCACTGCGGGATGGGCTTTCCTCGAAGGGGTCTCCCGCGGCCTCGGCGAAGTTCGTTTGTGTACCAAACCTCTGGTGCGGGAGTTGTGCGCGCATCACTGTACTGTTTGTGCGCTGGGAAAATTTCACGAGCTTGGCTCCACAGGCAAAATTTCGCATGACCTGTGCAAGCCCTATGCGCTCGTTGAGGGGGGAATGAAGAGGCGCACATGGAAGAGCCCGCAGCCCGCTGTACTTGTGCGGCAGTCGTGAATGGATTGTTCGCCAACAGAAGGGAGTGCAACTTTCATTCAAGGAAGTGCAGCTGAACATGGGCGATTTAGTTCCGGATTGAAAGCTTTTATACAGATTATACAATGGAAACATTCTATTCTTATCTCCATTTCAGGAGTTTCGATCTCCTACCGTATTTTACAACAGCAATTCATTCCTGATGGTGGCCGATTACCCGCCAACAGAGCTGCAGATTTTGCAGCGTTCAAGCAGCCACCTTCTAATATTCATCTCACGCGGCAACGAAGCGAGGCAAAACATGCCACGCAGGTGCCACGAGCACACCCGCAGCAACACAACACAACGCCACAGCCACCCACAGCAGCAGCCTCTGCTCATGAAGCCATCGCCTCACTGCCACCACCAGCGGCCGCAGCAGCAGAGCAAGCAGCGTCCAGGGAGACAGCTCCCCCAGCTCCTCCAGCTCTCTCAATTGCCCCTTGCCGCCCACACCGCCACTCAACTCCTCTGCCTTCATAGAACCATAAGCTTTGGCCCTGGACACAGTTTTTTTTTTTGCAAGCGTAGTTAGAGTTTTGTCTGGCTGGTGCGGCCGCTCGACCCACCCCGTGGCAACTGTCACTCTGTGCCGCCGCACCACCCTGCTGCTGCTAGTCCTGCCATTACTCCTCCCCTCGTTACTCCCCACATGCTTAGCCACTTGCCTGCTTCCGCCAGACCCCACAGACCCTCCTCCACTGCTGGCAGTGTCCTGCAAGTCAGGGTCGGCACTCTCGTCATCAGTCACCACAGACGACAATACATCAACCTCCTCTGATTCAATCTCCTCTGTCTCCACCTCTTCTGTCTCCACCTCCCACTCATCCATCTCTAAGGCTCTTCTCCCGCTTCTCCATCCCCTGCCACTAACCCCCAACAGCCTGTCTTTGTGCACCACCCTTCCTTCAGAATCCACCCACCACCGCGAATCAAACACCTCCTCTTCCTCGTCCTCCTCGCTCCACTCCTCTACCTCTACCTCCACCTGCTTCTCCACCCCACCGCCCTTTTTCCCCGATACCCCCTCACCCTGCAAGCCACCAGCCGCCCCTCTGCCTGCAGCCAGCTCAGCGGCGTGGGCAGGGCGAGCAGGGAGGGCGGAGAGCAGCTGCAGCATGCCGCTCAGGTACCGGGGCGCGGGCCGCAGGCCACCAGCCTGCCTTGTCCCTCCCCCACCTGCCCCTGCACGTGACAGAGAGTGCACCGGCCTGCCTCCCCCCACTCGCCCTGCCTTGGAAATTACCGCCGCTGGCCCCACTGGGCCATGAGACTTTACGGGCTGGAGGACGGAGGCTGTTGAATCTGCTCCTGCTTTGGATGGTGCCGCCTCCGCCTCTACACCTGCCCCTGACCCTGCTGCTGTTGTTGCTGCTGGTGCCGCTTCTGCTGCTGTGGGAGCAGCAGCTCCGAGGTTGACGGAGCGCCGAGCGGGCAGGTACTGCTGCCACGGGTGGCGCTGCCCGCGTGTCTTCTTGGACTGTGCGATGAGGTCTGCTATGGGCCGGGTGCGCGCACACACACACCGCTGCTCGCCAATCTCCTTCCTTGCTGCCTCCCCTGGCTCTGGTGCCAGAGAATGCACTGAGACCTGTGCAGTTGAATCCACTGCATCAACTGTATTCACTTCATCGACTGTATCGACTGCACTTAAGCAGTCTGAGGAAATAGCACTGGCTGTTGCAGCAGGCGCTGCAAGGCCCAGTGATTTAACAGCAGCTGCTGAAATGCCTGCTGTTGCTGTTGTAAGTTTCTCCGCCTGTGCTACGGAAGCGTCGTTGGATTGAGCAATACTTGAAGTCCTAAAGGCGCGCTCAAGGCCACCAGCACACACCGCTTGTGCTGCAGCGCTGCCGCCCGGCAGCACACCAAGTGTCGGCATCATCTGGGATGGAGTTGCTGCAGTGGGGCCTGCTGGCCCCTCCGCCTCCATCAAGGTTTCACTGCTCCTACTCCGCCCTGCCCTGCCTCTCCCCACATCTGCATCTCCCCTCTCCTCATGCTGTGGAACGTTGAACTGAGCCTCGTGGCGGCCAGCCACGTCGCCACCTCCTGCTACCTGCAGCCTCGCCTGCTGCAGAGGCTGCTGTCTTGCGTGTAATATCTCCCTGCCGCCTGGAACAACCACCCCTGCACCTCCGTCGCCATCGCCACCGCCAACCATCTCGCCATCACCATGACCATCCATCATCTCACCCTCCATGCTTCCCTCCCCTCCATGCCCCTCTACTCCTCCACGCGCCTCCCCTCCTCCATGCTCCAGCAATCGTGGATCATGCTGCGCGTCAAGAGCCGCCGCACCTCCGTCTTCCACCACCGCACGCCCTGCTGCCGCCCCAAGCATCACGACACCAGCTGCTGCTCCGCCTGGCCCCGCCTCCGCTGCTCCTGCAGGGGCCGGAAGCACTCCTCCCGCTGCGGCAGGTAAGGCAGGAGCTGCAGGCGCGGCAGCAGGAGCGGCCATTTGTGCAGCAGGAACGGCAGGAGGGGCTAGATGCGGCCCAGCGGCCACACGTGGGGCTGGTGCCGCGAGAGGCAGGGCGGCAACAGTCCTGGCAGGAGCACCAGGAACAGGGAGCTCTAACAAATGATGAGCTATAGGAACACCAGCTAAAGGCTCGACCGCTAGGGGAGCATCCGCTATAGGAACACCAGGTGCACCTGCAGGAGCAGCAAAGGCGGCAGGGGCAGCAAGGGCGGCAGGGGGAGGAGGGGCGGCAGGGGCAGCGGCGAGGGCGGCGGCGTCAGCAACAAGCACTAGATCATCCAGCCCTGCCAACTCCGCCTCCCCTTCCATCTCCGCGTGCCCTCCCCGTTCCTGTAACGGGTGTGGCTGTAACGCAAGCGCTTCAAGAACATGTGCATGCAGTCGAACGGGCTCAGCAGCCGCTAACCCTACAGCACCACCTCCTCTTGCACCGCCCTCCGCCGCACCGTTTTCTGCCACACCGCCCTGTGGCACGGGCAATATGCGTACTCCTTCCTCCTCTTGCCCCACCACCCACAGTGCACCTGCCCCCCCAGCAGCACCACCAAACGAACCGTCTGCAGCAGCACCGGCGGCACCAGCAGCAGGAGCATAATCACCCGCACCAGCATGCGTGTGGGCGTGAGCGGGGTGGTGTGTCATCCGCGCCCCGTGTCCTTCCACATCTTCCACGCCGAAATGCATTGTGACGTCTGCCGCACGAGAATAGAGGAGGGGGCGACACACACACGCGCAGAAACACATGCACGGACCATCAGCGACCGCCAAGGGGGACAACGGAGAGGCAACAACCTTCCGGAAACACAGCAGAGACGTGAGAAGCGGGCGGGACACGTGGGGTGAGAAGACGTGACAAATGGCGACACAAGGGGACGGTGGTGGCTAGCGCGGTGTACCTGCAACGGCGCTGAGCTCCATGCGCGAATCCAGACCCCGCCCATCAAACGCTGCTACGGGTGTTGCTGCTACGGGTGTTGCTGCTACGGGTGTTGCTGCTACCATGCCCTCATGCTGATCCATCCCCCTAGCCCACTCTTGCGCACCCATGAAACAGTCCTCATCACTCATACTTCCATCAGCCTGATTCAGAGAGAGATGGAGAGGAGGGAGGCGCGGAACAGTCAAGAAAATGGGAAAGAAGGAAAAAAAAGACCGGAAGAAGCAGACAAAAGCTACCCGAAAATAGGACAAGGCCTTTAAAAAAAACAGAAAAAGGCCCGAAAGGGAAGGAAAAGGTTTGAACAGCAGTTACTGTCGATTGAAATACCACAATACCTGGGCAAGACGCGTTTGCGCGTGCGCATGAGGAGTTGGGCGCGCGTCCAGATTCAACGATGGCGCACCACTGCGGCTGCCGCTGCTCGCCAGCCGCGCTCCGCCGCCACCAACCGCCAGCTGCGGCGGGTTGAACACTTGCATTCGCACGCGGCGCCCGGCCACCGACGCGCCGGCGACCGGCATAACGGCGCCAGCGGCGCGCACAGGCCGCGACCTCGGCCGCACCAGTGCTCTCGCGGCGGCGGCGCCCACAGGAGCGAGACCGAGATTGGAAGCGGTGGCGAGCGATGCGAAGCCTCCCCCTGCTGCTGCTGCGGCGGCGGCCCCCTGTGCTGATTTGGACTTCGCCAGCGCTGCGGCGGCCGCTGCGATGGTGGCTGCGCCGGCTGCACGCGCTGATCGCAGAGGCGCGGGCGCCACTGCTCTGAGTGCCGCTCGCGCTGCCGCACCAGGAGCGCCAGCAAGGGCAGCCGGTGCGAAACCACCGGGTGCCGCCATCGCACGCGCACCAGGCACACCCGGCGCAGCGAGAACGGCAGGAGTGGCGGGAAGAGCGACGTGGTTTTCGTAGAGGTCGTCGGCGACAAGCGCGTCTTCGAGGAAGTCGTCGATAGAGATGCCTTCGGGAAGATTCAACGCCGGCAGCTGCTCGCCCAACCACTCCTCGCCGTCCTCCATCGGTATGTTCCACTCCTCCGCCTCTGCCGCGTGGGCGGTCCCATGCTCCGCCACGTGTCCCGCCGCCGCAGCGCCCGCTTGCCACTGAATGTTCTCCCACAATCCGTCCACATCCACGTCGCTCTCCGCCTCCTGCCGCGCCGCTCCGCTCCCGGCAATCCCGCTCGCAGTAGCCGACACATCCGGCACGGCAACGGGCACAAGCAGCGCCGCGGCAGGGTCGACGGGAACGAGATCGACCTCCTCCAATCCCAGAATGTCCATCAGATTCTCCGCGCCGCCCTCCATGTGCCCCAGCTCCGTAACCGGCGGCAGCTCGAACGGGAAGTCCGGAAACCCCGGTTCCTGCGACGGCGGTCCGAACGTGCCTGGCGGGACGAATGACGCGTCTGCAGCGGGAAAAGCGGGCACGGACGGGTAAGCGGCGGCAGGGGCGTGTAGCGACTCGGGAACGACGGAGAAGCCATTCGTGCCGTCGCTGCGGGTGGAAGGTTCCTGAAAGAACGGGTGAAGGTCGGTGGTGGTAGTCAGCGCGCCTTCCGACTCCGCGTCGCTCGAGCCCGCTTCCTCCGCGCCTCCCGCAGCTCCGCTCCCCCCAAACTTTACGGGCTGTCCCGCACCACCCGCACCACCCACACCCGTCGGCGACACACCACCCAGAGTATTACCTCCTCCTCCGCCACCACCCGTCTCCCACGGCGGCTCGCTCGCAGTGGGCTGCCCGTCGTCTTGATCCATGGGCAACGGAGTATCCGCGGCGCCGGCGCTCTTGTTGAAAACGCGGCACAGCACGTAGTCCGCCGCAGGGCCGCCGCGCGACCGCGCCTCGGGCTCCAGCCGGTACTCGTGCATCACCCAGTCCGTCCGCTCGCCACGTGGCGCCCTCCCAAGGTAGAACACGAGCGTCTTCTTGATCCCAATTTGTCGTGACGTGCGCGAGCTGCGCACGGGCTTGTCCTTGCCGGTCGACTTCCAGTACCCCTTCGCCGTGGCGCGATTGGCGCGCGACCCGTGCGGGTATTTCTTGTCGCGAGCGCAGAAAAGGTACCACTCGCCGGCCTCGAGGCACGACTGGCTGGGCAGGTCCCACGGCTCGCACTTGAGAATGTCGACTTCGACGATCAGCCCGTCGTCCACGAGGCGGTTCTCCACCTTACGCTGCAGGTAGTACCCCAGCAGCTCCTCGTCCGTCGGGTGGAACCGGAACCCCGGCGGTAACCGGAACGGCGGCATCTTCTTCTACTGCTTTGTGATTATTAGTCGATGCTGAATCCAGCTACTGGAGGAGAACCTAGAAGAACGCAAGTGCGAGTTGAAAAATCGGGAAAAATAAATCGGAGAAAAAAACTATACAAATGAACTCGTACGCTCCGAAAAGAATAGTAAAAGGAGCAAAAACTCGATTATCGAGTGATCGCAAGAGGTCGTGGGAGTGCAGCAAGGAACGTTCGTCCCGCGTTGTTAGACACTCTCGTATGTGGAAAACTGACAGGATGCGGGCTGCATGCCTGGTTTTGATCTCTCTGGAGTAAGCACAGCAAATGGAAGAACCCTCAGTGACTGTTGGACCAGCTCAGGATGGCGCTGCTTGGCGGGAGGGGGATGCGCCGGGGCGGAGGACTGTGGCAGTGTAGAGCTAGCAGGAGGAAAGGGCAGGGGCACGAGGGGAGGAGGGGCACCAGGCGGGAGCTTGAGCATGAGCAGATGGGGGCGTGTTTCATCGGGAGGACAGGGGGGAGGGGAATTTCGAAGTAGAGAGCTGATTGATGCTGCGCTGAAGTAGGGAGTACGCGGAAGGATATGGGGCGAATGGGGAGAGAAAGCGCAGAGCAGAGAGGGAGAGGGGGAAGGTGACGGGAGAATGAGGGAGGTCACTTTCCAGGCAGGTGAGCCTCGCACGAGCGTGACGCCACACAGCAACAGTATTCGTCGATGTGGCCGTGCGCAAAAGGGTTTGGTCACTTTGATCTGACGGCATGCAGAGGTGGCGTGCGATGAGACATCCAACTGAATGGTGTCGATGTGTTCATGGAAGCGAAGCTCCCGCGCAGACTCTCTCATTTGCGCGAGTCTCGCAGATCAACCAAGACGCTCTAGTTCGTCCCAGGCCGTCACTGCTTTCTTGTGCTTCACGCGTCCTCGGTACGCGTCGGGCATGCTCATATATGGGAAGCACGAAAATACACTTTGAATATTAGTTCCATTCGAACCACTATGAGCATGATTGAGTTGAGACTAAGGTTTCACTTGTGAAATAACAAAAAATCATATGTTTCTTCCACAGTACAAGGCACTCCAGTATACGCGCCTCTAATATATATATTTTTAAGAAAACTTGGATAACTTGGATAGCACATACGGTATGCCCCCCTCTCAAACCCCCACCAAATTTATCTGGCTGCAGGTATCTGGCTGCTGCAGCCGGTCAACCCCACCCTGTGGCAACCGTCACTCTGTGCCACCGCACACCACCCTGCTGAATCTGCTCCTGCTTAAGCTGGAACAGCCGCTGCATCTGCACCTGCCCATGTCCCTGCTGCTGTTATGCTGCTGCTGCTGCTCTTGCTGGTGTGGGAGCAGCAGCAGCGGAAGCAACTCCGAGGTTGATTGAGCGCCAAGCGGGCAGGTACTGCTGCCAAAGGTGGCGCTGCGTGCGTGTTTTCCAAATAGCAACAGCAGCCGCAGCAGCAGCAGCATTGGCAGCAGCGTGGTGTGTCATGCGAGCCCCGTGTCCGTCCAGGTCGTCCACACTGAAATGCCTTGTGACGTCTGCTACACACAGAACAGAGGAGAGCGACACACACACACACACACACACACACACACACACACACACATACACGCGCGCGCGCACGCACACGCACACACATGCGCGCGCGCGCGCACATCCTCAACCCCTCGCACGCGCGCGCGCGCGCGCACACACACACACGCACCCACGCGTGCGCAGACACAGGCACAGCCATCAGCGACTGTCAAGGCGTAAGGGAGAAGCAAAGGCTTCTCGGAAACACAGCAGAGGCGTGGAAAAAGGTCGCAACAGATGGGATGAGAATAAGCGGCTAGAAGGCACGCGTGGACAGTGGAGGACGGTGGTGGCTAGCGCGGTGTACCTGTGACGGCGCTGAGCTCCATGTGTGAATCCAACCCCCCCCCATCAAACGCTGCTATGGATGTTGCTGCTACGGGTGTTGCTGCTACGGGTGTTGCTGCTACGGGTGTTGCTGCTACGCGTGTTGCTGCTACCATGCCCTCATGCTGATCCATCCCCCTAGCCCACTCTTGCGCACCCATGAGACAGTCCTCATCACCCACACTGCCATCGGCCTGATTCAGAGAGAGACGCAGAGGGAGGCGCGGAACAGTCAAGAAAAGGCATGAGGCGGAACGGCGGAAAGAAACAGATAAAGCCTAGAAAACGGAAAAGGTTCGAGAAGAAAATCCTCCACAATACCTCCGCGAGACGCAGCTGCGCGTGAGGCGCAGGGGGTGCGCCCAGATTCCGAGACGCTGCGCCGCTGCTCGCCAGCCGCGCACCCCCACCGCCACCCGCCAGCTGCGGCGCATTAAGCGCGTGCATGCGCCGGCTGTGCATGACGGCGCCAGCAGCGCGCACAGGCCGCGACCTCGCCCGGCCCGTTGCTCTCGCGTGGGTGCCGCCCAGGGGAGCGGCAGCGCCCTGTGCCGCTCTGGCCTTAGCCAGCCCTGCGAGGGCCGCGGTGATGGTGGTTGCGCCTGCTGCGCGCGCTGGTGGCACGGGCGCTGGTGGCACGGGCGCTGGTGGCACGGGCGCTGGTGGCACGGGCGCCGCCAGCCTTGAGGGTACTGCCGCTGCGCCCGGTGCTCTGGGCGCCGCTCGCTCTGCCACTCGGAGCGCTGCGCCAGCAAGGGCAGCAGGCGCGCAACCACCGGGTGCCGGTGCAGCAAAAGTGGCAGGAGCCGGGGGAGCGGCGGGGAGGGCGGCGTGGCTTTCGTCGATGGAAAATCCCTCCGAGAGCGGCGGCAGCTCCTCGTACACTGTACGCCACTCGTCCTCCTCTGTCTCGTGGCTCGCCCCATGCTCCGCCACATACCCCGCCGCAGACCCCCCAGCCGACACAGCTTGCCGATAAATGTTCTCCCAGAATGTGTCCAGATCCACGTCGCTCACAGGCACGACCACGGGCACACGCGGCGGGGCGGCAGGGTGGAGGCGAAGGAGGTCCATCAGCGCCGCAGCAGCCGGCTCGCTCGCAGCAGCCGGCTCGCTCGCAGCAGCCGGCTCGCTCGCAGCAGCCGGCTCGCTCGCAGCAGGCGGCTCGCTTGCAGCAGGCGGCTGGTTCTCATTGGACAAGCGGCACAGCACGTAGTCCGCCGCGGCGCCGCCGCGCGACAGCGGTGCGGGCTCCAGCCGGTACTCGTGAATCTTCCAGGCCGTCCGCTCGCCACGTGGCGCCCTCCCCAGGTGGAACACGAGCAACTTCCGAAACCCTATTTGCCGCGACGTGCGCGAGCTGCGCACGGGCTTGTCCTCGCCGGTCGACTTCCAGTACCCTCTCGGCGTGGCGCGATTCACGCGCGAGCCGTCCGGATATTTCTTCTGGAGCGTGCAGAAGAAGTACCACTTGCCGCCGGCTTCGAGGCTCGACCGGCTGGGCAGGTCCCACGGCTCGTAGCGGAGAATGTCGACCTCCGCGATGAGCTCGTGGTCGTCGTCGTCCGCGCGGCGGCCTTCCGCTGCCTCCACCTTCCGCCGCAGGTAGCCTTGGACCAGCTCCT
The DNA here is from genome assembly GCA_947471745.1 of Closterium sp. Naga37s-1. Taxonomy (NCBI): domain Eukaryota; kingdom Viridiplantae; phylum Streptophyta; class Zygnematophyceae; order Desmidiales; family Closteriaceae; genus Closterium; species Closterium sp. Naga37s-1. The sequence goes on along the minus strand of CANJKZ010000203.1, from coordinate 132,855 downwards.
CGTCCGTCGGGCGGAAGCCGCATCCCGGCGGTAACCGCCGCAATGCCGCCATTTTGCGATGCTAAAGCTAGCTGCTGGAAGGAGAATCTAAAAGGGCAAGTGCGTGCTGAGAACTCGAAGAGCTATGGAAGGTATTAGGTATTGAAAGAAAACTGTAGTGACTGCGAGAGATGGTGGGAGGAGCCCAACAAGGAACGTTGGTCCTTGATTGTGGAAGGAACAAGGAGACAATGCAGCTCGTGACTGAAAAACGGGGGAAATGCATGTCTGTTGATTTCTCCTGAGCAAGTGGAAGAACCCTGAGTGATGGATGGCTCATCAGTCTGATGGCGGCGCCTGGCGGGAGGAGGATGGGGCGGAGCGGAGGAATGCGGCAGCGCAGTGGCAGGTAGGTGGTAGCAGGGTGAGGTCGAGGAGACGCCAATGGGCGAGGGGCGGCGGGAAGTCGCGCAGATGGTAAGCGGAGCCATTAGGCAGGGAGGGAGGGGAGGTTCGAGCGGAGAGCTACTCGTGCGCCTCTGAGGAAGGAAGTACGCGGAGGGATCTGAGGGGGTGAACGCGCGGGGCAGAGCGAGAGGGCGGAAGCCGGCGGGAGAATGGCGGCTGATCACCTTCCTTGCATGGGACCTCGCACGAGCGCGATGCCGCAAAGCAATTGTCGACCTCTTCGATTGGTCCTTGATCTGACCAGCCCCACGGAAAGCGCGATTTTTCTCCTTTATCTTAGGGGGCCCAAAATTTCGGCGACGGCCCGAGACTTCGGAACCCGTAGTCGGCACGGCAACGGAAATGGAGGAAGTCACGAACCACCCTCGATTTGCTGTGATGTCACAAGCCACAGATGCGAAAAGGCAGCCACAATGGTGACCAAAAAGAGGTGTAACAAGCTATCTCATTAACTCGCACCATTATGTACAATTTGAGCGAACGAACGAGGATTGCACTATCGAGGCAAGAATACAATGAGCGAAGGAATGAGGAAGGAGAAGTCTAGCGTGGTAACGGTAACGCGCGAGGTGTGGGGTGCGCGACGGGCCTTGCGCTGAGGTTGGAAATTGTCGAGGCAAAGGACCGGAGCGCGGGTTACCAACTGAACTGTGAGGTTGGGCCGCGATGTGTACAGTGGCGGGAACAGTGGTCGAGGTGAGTGTCGTGAGCGGGTAACGTTTTACTGTAGGTTGCTGCTGGCGGGAACGGTCATGTACGCTGTAAGCAGGACGCGAATTAACGAATTGGGTTTTTCCTTTCACCCATCCTAGGGCCTATGTTATTAGGATTATTTTTCCCGATTCTCCTGAATTCAGGATAGGTGTGTTGGCGTTCTCCTGGAAAAACAGCATTAGGCAAAAGTTTGTCATGTGAAATCAGTATAATGGTGATTTTGCATACTCGGCACACAGGATAGCGCTGTAGGTACAGCCCTGACGAGTCAGGATAGTGTCGAGACTCGTCTTGACGCGAATACTGCTTTTTCGGGGGGCCTAGTGTACCCAACCACCGACCTGATACAGCGTAAGTTACGTTGTGTGATTGTCGCACTGATTTTTTTTGCATGGGTGGCGCAAAACTACACCGCGCCCTCCCTGGACACACAGTAATGCTGTAATACCTACCAATCACAGAGCGCCGCTGACTTAACACGCGGGAAAAGCACGGCCAACTTTGCAAGATGCTGTTGGCACGCACGTGCTTCCCAACCCATTCCCGTTTCCTCGTCCCCATCAAATGAACTTGACACGGCGCCATACCACAGCGGCGATGCTGAACGTTCAGGAGTCTTGACTTGCCTGCCCTGCCAGCGCATACGCCGCGACTCCTTTGGTCGCGGCGCCATATGTCTGGAGTTGGGAAGGTTCGAGAACCTCCCTGATGTTCTGTCTCTTCCTCCATCCTCTCCAGCCTGCTGTTGACTCTCTACCAAACCCCAGCCAGAACACCAAGAATCCCCTGTTTCCCCTGTAATCTTGGTAGCTACTCGACGCCGTATCTCTGCGTTCCATCTTCCACTGCTGACCGCCCATGGCTGCCCCATCATGGGCGATGGTGAAGCCCCCGCCATACCTAACCCTACCGACCCGACAGTAGGGTTGACTGGCCTTGACTATTTGCGTATTTGGCCCGTTTAGCCACCACCACCGCCTCAACCAACACCAGAACACACCACTCCCGCAGCTGATTCCCTCCCGTCGCCGTCCCAGCCACCCGTGCCTTCTCCCGCGACAGCTGCACCGGTCGTAGTTGGCAACGACCCCTTGCCACCGCCGATTCGCACGCAAAGGGAATGCTTTAAGGCTGCTGGGACGGCCCGTAAAGGACCTCCAAGCAAAAAGATCTCTGCACAACGGTACCATCAGACAACGCTGTCGTTCGTCCGTACATCTGACAACACCGCTGTCCTTTCCGTCTCCAGGCAAGATCATGAACCGACCACCGAACCTACCGTGCTTGTTGAAACCGCCGGCACTGCTCCATATGACACCGAACTTCCCAACGTCGCAGAGGAGAAGTATCAGGAAGCTTTGCTCATGTTTAAACGACGGTGGAACGAGGACTTCCCGTGGCTAATTATTTGTCAGACTAAATATGGATTCCCCTCCATGAAGTTTACTGTGTGTATGGAATATGGAGGAACAGGTACCAACTTCGGGAAAGGCGAGGGGGCCCTGGATCAAAGGACTACGAAGCACAGGGACGCCATCCACAACCAGGAGCTGGCGTTGGCAAAAGCTGCCGGATCGCATCCCGGATTGTCCGAAAGCCCGTGACGTGGAGCACGATGCTGTGGAGGCGTTGCTGGACACGATGCTGTTCATTACCAAGAGTGACGCACCCATAGAGATGTGGGTGCAACTCGTCCGGCACCTTGCATCCCGTGGGACCCCGGGGTTTCCGAAGAACGGCTACGGCGCATATTTCACAACGTAAGTAATTTCCTATTACTTGTTGTTTCCAAACACATTCTTTACTTTATTCTAACACTATGTTTCCCTAACCGTGCATTCCCAGGTACAGGTTCTCGGAACTAGTGTCGGCAACAGCGAGCTATCTTCGCGTGAAGCAGCGCGAGTTCATAGACTCGAGCCCCTTCATTGGCTTGAGCCGTGATGAGAGTACTGACCGCGTGCGGGGGAAGCACATGATCGTCTTCGTCACGTTTTTGCGAGAACACGAGGTTACCACTAAGTTTCTCACGCTATTGACAGTTGAAAAATGCGATGCAGGATCCCTGTATGCACTGCTCGTCGGTTTCCTCGACAGCATCAACCTCCCCCTTGGCAAGATCGCTGGGATTAGCACCGACGGCGCTCCTGTCATGCTCGGCGGAACCAACGGCCTGATCGGGCGACTTCGACTCTGCATCCCACATCTGGTGTCGTGCCACTGCATCGCCCACAGGTGGGCGACTCTGCATCCCACATCCAACATCTGCTGTTGTTTTTATATCTGACAGCCTGACACCGTCTCTGTTGCTTCATGTTTTACATGGAGGCACTTGCCGCTAAAGATTCTGCAGAAGCGCTCCCTGAACTCGCCATGGTTGACGCCCTCATCCGTGCTTTGGCGGAGCATCTCGGCCGCAGCAGCACCTCGAACACTGCATTCAAGGAGCTCCAGGCCGTCTTCACCCGGATGAACCTGGAAATGCAAGGAATCCACGCCGTTCGTTGGCTAAGCCGCGGTGACGCGATAGCCCGGTTCGTGAAAGTGCTACCGGCGGTGGTTGTACTTCTGGAGCAGCTGGATGCAGCCTGTTACCACATGGTCACCAGCCTGAAGTTCAACTTCTTTGTGTACTTCCTGGCGGATGTACACGTCGAGCTGAATTCTCTCAACCTCCTCTTCCAAAGGCGCGAGGTATTGTTGTGAGCTTCTCTGTTGAAATCAATTTTAAAGGTTTTGTTGATTACGGATTATTTCCGTCCTGTGTCCTCCCTGCACTTAAACTCGACCACAGGTGGACTTGACGGCGGTTCACTCCCAGCTGAGGCGAACAGAAATCTTCATCAGGGAGCGCTACATCGACTGTGGGCAACAGTTCGGTGCTGGGGCGAGCGCTCTACTATCGCCGTTCCTTGCTCGCCACAGTGCACCATGCAGCAGGCAAGTGACTGTGCAGGGAGTGGACGCCGACGGGCAGGCAAGGGAGCATGAGTTCACCCTGCATGAGGAGGCGATTCCGGGCTACTCGGAGGGCGCGGGTGACATCCAGTCCTGCATTCGGACGTGTCGCTCGTTTGCGACGGAGCTGCTGTACAACCTCGACTTTCGGCTTGGCGACCTGTCAAATCTTAAAGCCAGGATCTCAAGTAAGAGAATTGGCCTTCAATTGCAAAACACTTGCAGCGCTTGTTACCCTATTTTTGTAGGCGAATTGACTGGCTGGTTAGGAAAGTGAGCGTGCGGCACACCCACGATTTTGCCCCTAGAGCAAATGCAAAACATTTTGCTGGTACATGAGATTGTTGTGTGTGACGAGAAATTGCAGGCATTGGAGCTTCGTCACCGAACCAGTTTCCGAGCCTTGCTTGGTTCGGACTGAATTTGCGATTTGTCTTTACTTCGCACCCCTCGCTTCACACCTCGTCAGATTGTTCACCTCGCTAACCAATCGCAGCCCAGCTCCCCTCACCAACTGCAAAACAATTGAACTACTTGAGATCCTGGCTTTAACGCCGCAAAGCTCTTCATGCCAAGAACCTGGCCACGTGGAAAAGAGGCGAGGGACGCTGAGTGCAAAGAACACATGGAGAAGCTGGCGGTGATGTTCCATGCTCGCGACAGAGATGAGATACTGCCTGGTGAGTTCTCTGATGTGTTAGCCCACTAAACTTCGCGGTGTGTCTTGTACACCTTAGAAGCGCGGTTGTTGATGCTGCGATTGTATGTTCCCTTATCATCCCACCAAACAGGTGTGAACAAGCGCGGCGTGCGGAAGGAGCTGCGCACGTTTCTGTCTGTGCTGTCCGGGGCGCCAAATGAGGAGCAGCCCTTCCATGCGGGATTGCGGGCGATATTGTCAACACAGGACTGACACGTATCCAAACCTGGTGCGGCTGTGGGCGGCTCTGGCAGTGTTGCCGCTCAGCACAGTGGAGTGCGAGCGCGGATTCTCGCGCCAAAATGTCATCAAGAGCTGGCAGCGGACCATCTTGTGCGACTCGAAGCTGGGCGACCTCATGACGCTGAGTCTATTGGAGTACGACATGGAGTGGAGTGATGTAGTGGCACTTTGGCGCACCACCAAGAAGAGGCGACCCACCAAGCGCAAGGCAGCAAAGGTGGATGTATCGAGGAGAAGTGGCGCGGTGTTCCGGGGGGCACTTGCAGAGAAGCGCGACCACGTTGCTGATGATGATGCTGCTCATGCTTACAGTGGGGGGGACAGTGATGCTAGTGCAGATGATGTGGAGGAGGAGGAAGACGATGGGTAGTGAAATGTTTCTTATTTTATAATGAATGCGATTTGACAAAGTTGGTGTGTGTTTTGTGTTGTGTTGTCGTCATTGTCATAGGTAAAACATGACAGCTAGAAAAAAAACTAGTCCACAGGATTAGTTGAAATGTAGCCCTGATATGCCAGGATAGTGTCACAAGTAGCACTGATAGTTCATCATACTTAACCTAGTGCAGTCCTGACAATTCAGGACAAAATGAGGCTTTCTACTCAACTGCCCTGAGGCCTCAGGGTACCCTCAAACGAATCTGAGGCCCTGACCCCTCCCCGAGGAGGCTCCCCTTACGAGAGTGCGTGTACATCCCGGAAATTGCGGTTGCGTAGGTACTCGGTGAAGACGGGGTGGTTTTCGATTTATCCAGGGGCACCCAGCTGTCTTCAGTGGGGGTGCGATCTTTCCACGTGGGTCTCGAACTCGGCGGCTAAAAAAATTGCGGGGTTGATGACGGGCTCGGTGGATGGTCGCGTCATGCTGGACGGGCGGCTGCGTGGCATTTGGCTTTTTGATGGGACGTAGGGGCGGAGGAGGCTGACGTGGAACGATCGGCTGACGTACCAGTCGACGGGCAGTGACGGGTGTTACCATGTGGCTGATGCGAAATGGCCCACAATATCGGGGGCGTTGGGGTTATGGGCAGGCGGAGGTTCTGGGTGTCGAGGAGTACGAGGTCGTCGGGCTGGTAAGTGACAGGGGGGCGGTGGCGATCGGCGTTGTGCTTAGCGTTGACGTTCGATTTTTTAATGGCTTCTGCTGCTCGGGTCCGGGCTGCCTGTAATATTTCGGCGAATTGTTGCGTGCGTGGTACTGGGTTGTCGGGATTCGGTGTCATGGGTACTGTAGGGTTCGGTCCGTGGTTAGGTAGAGCGGTGACTGCAACGTCGTGGCTCACGTGAAGTTGTTGTATGCGAATTCGATGAGTGGCAGTTGTTGTTCTCATGTTGCCGAGTCGTCGCACGTGGCTCGATCTGCTCCATGGTCTGATTGGTCCGTTCCGTTTGACCGTCGGTTTCGGTTCGATACAGTGACGACTCGGGCAACTGCTCAATACCGAGTCAGTTGTTTGTCCTTGCTGTCGCGCTATATTTCGTCGAGTCAAAGGTCGCTGACCTTTGATCTTCGCGTAATCTCCAGCTGTTACTTTCTGCCAACCTCCTCGGTTGACTCGCCGTTGCTCCGCTGTGATTCGCCTCGTTTGCAGTCTATTGTCTCGACACAACAGGAGCATTTATTACTTGTTTCCAACACTCCCCCCCCCCCCCCCCCCCCCCTCCTCTATTATAGACCCAGGGGGAATACAACTGGAAGGATTGTGACACGACTCTTCGAGGAGTGTGCAGTGCAGTCGTCACCTAGTCTCATTCCATCTTCAGATCTTGATTTGCATCAACACACTCCCTAAACCCTTTCTACGCCCAGAGCAAGGCATAGAAGCACACTAGTTGAAGACGTAATCAACTTCAGATTTTCGTCCATGGCTACTGGTTTTGTTTCCGCCGTAACTGGCCATCCTCCTGCACCAAGAATGGTTACGCGCAGCAGCGGCAGGCACGGATCTCCGACGAGGGACGAGGATCGTGCTTCTTCATCTCAGCGTGAACGCTCACGATCTCCTCGTCGGAATGACGAAAACCGGACCCTGACTGCGCTTGAGCTGTTAAACGGCGCGTCCATTTCTGTCCCTGGTTCCGAAGGAACCAGTCGAAACGGTGGTAACGGCGTCAACGAGCTGTGAGTGTGAAGAAAGAGGAATGATTGACTAGGAAATGAGTTGGGTACAAGTATGAAACCCTAGGAAATTGTACCCCTTAGTGCCTACCCCACTACAGCCTAAATAGGCTATATGATAAATGTTTTACACACCCCCATAGGCAAAGTGGGGGAGAACAAGGGGTCACAAGACCAGTCAAGCAAAGCAAAGCAAGGCAAGCTCAGGGTGGATCACAACGTCACCACACATTCCGAGCACAGGTTCAAAGGCCACAAGGCCAGTTCACATGCAGGATTATATATAAAGGTGAACAAGCAAGTGCAGGTATATATAGATCACAGTACACAGCAACGTCAAGAGGTAAGCAAGTGAGGCCAGGTTGGTACAAGACCTAACATAGAACAGAAGCGCTGATGATCACAAGGCTGAAGTGCCTTGGTGAAGATATCAGCAGTGTTGGCTCGAGAAGCCACGTAAGCAAGGCACAGCTGACCACGCTGCTGCAGCTCACGAGCAAGGAAGTAGCGAAGGGCAATGTGCTTCGTTCTGTGCTCCAGTCTGTGCTCCCCACACAAGGCCAGCATGGCCTTGTTGTCTACGTACAGAATTGGAGGAGAACGAGGCGGCTCTCCCAGGTCAGTCAGCAGGTAGGTGAGCGAGCGTAACTCCTGTGCCGCCATGGCTCCTGCGTAGATCTCAGCCTCACAGCTGGAGCTGAGAACAGAAGACAAGCGGGTAGACCGCCACGAAACAGAGCCGGAATCAAGGCTGAAGGTGTAACCCTGTGACGACCGCTGCGTAGCCAAGTCGTCAACCCAAGACGCGTCTGCGTGAACAGAGAGGACCACTGGACTCCGCCCTCCAAGCACGAGCCCCATGCCCGACGTACTGCACAAGTAGCGCAACACCCTCTTCGCTGCAGCCATGTGCTCTGGTCGGTGTCTCCCAGGAGCAACATAGCGTGCCAAGATGCTAAGAGGGTATGTCAGGTCAGGTCGAGTGCAGGTCTTCAGGTACATGAGGCAGCCAACAAGCTCTAGGTACGGGCCACTCGGCTCTACGGACTCATCCGAAGGCAGAGCTGAGAGCGAGTGACGAGTAGACAGAGGAGTGGCCTGAGGCGAGGAGTACGTAAAGTCGAAGCGCTGACGGACCTGCCGCACCATGTGTGACTGAGTCAAGGTAATGGTGCGCCGTGCTCTATCCCGGGTGATCTGCAAGCCAAGATAGCTGCGCAGTTCACCCAGGTCTGTGCACGTGTGTCTCTTCTGCAGCTCGGACTTCATGTGGGTGAGTCCAGCGGTGTCAGTAGTAGCAAAGACCAAGTCGTCGACGTACACGAGGATGTAGAACGGCGGCAGAGAGGTGTCGGTGCGTAGAAACAGCGACGGGTCAGCAGTAGAAGGAGCAAACCCAAGGGCCGCAAGCGTAGTCCTCAGTGTGTCGTGCCACTCACGGGGCGCCTGACGGAGACCGTAGACTGGCCGCCGGAGGCTCCACTGGGTACCAGGAGGAAACGACCCAGTGAAGCCAGGCGGGCGGCGCAGCCAGATCTCCTCGTGCAGGCTGCCCTGTAGGAAAGCAGTGCTGAAGTCAAGAGAGTGAAGCTCGTAGTCACGCTGAGCAGCGACGTGCAGCAGAACCTGAAGAGTGGTCATTTTCGGGGTGGGGAAGAAGGTCTGAAAGTAGTCTACTCCCTGCCGCTGACTGAAGCCTCGAGCCACGTAACGCGCCTTGAAGACAGGCGGAGAACCCGACGGCCGCTACACCCTGAAAATCCACATGCCAGTGACAATGTTCGCCCCAGGTGGGGGAACCTCGTCAACGTAGGTGACTGTGGACTTCCAGGAAGCCATCTCTGCGTCCATGGCTGACTGCCACTGAGAGGAGTAGGGACCCTCTATCGCCTCTGCGTAAGAGCGCAGGGTCGGGATGTCTGGTGCATCCGGGTCTCCCTCAGGGGCAAGTAGCATGGACACGAGATGGGGTAAAGCAGCAGCAAAACACTGGAACTCCTCCTGCCTGTCCTCAACGACGTCCGTGCTAAGAGCACACTCACCCCCGACGGACGGAGGACAGACAGACTCAGACTCAGCAACAAGACTAGCGGCGTAGTCTAGACGACAGTAAGCAGCGAAGTCGACAAGCTCAGCAACTAAGGCAGACGCAGCAGTGGACTCAAAGGAAGGGTCAGTGACAACAGTAGCCAGGAGACGCGTGACAGTAGGACTGGCAGCACGAAGGGAGTCAGACTCCGAGTCAGCAAGAGCAGGAAGAGAGGACTCCGGAGGAGACGGCAAAGGGACACGCTGTGGAGCAGTGGAAGGACGAGTGCCATCTGGTGCGTGCCTGGGACCGCAGGGGGACGCGGACGCGGAACACGACGACCAGTGCGAGCAGCACGAACGGGTGACGCATGACGAGACTCAGGCTCACGACGCTCAGCAAGACCCCCAGTAGGACCAGTGTAGGGAGAAGGAGCAGGCAGTGGGGAGGCCAGCTGTAACTGTGACTCGGACCGGACAGGCGGTGGACACTCTAAGGAAGGAGTAGGACCAGTAGAAGGCGGAAGACCAAGAACCTGCTCAAGGAGCGGAACGAAGTACGGCCGTGGCCGCGCAGCACCTCCAGAACCAGCAGGGACAGCACCAGCACCCCCAGCGTCAGCTCCGACTCCAGCAGCTCCACCAGCTCCAGCAGCACCACCAGCCGCTCCAGTAGCGCCAACTCCAGCACCCACAGGAGCACCGGCTCCAGCAGCACCTCCAGCTCCAGCAGCTCCAGCTCCAGCAGGACCACGGGAAGACGCAGCAGCTCCGGCTCCAGGACCTCCAGCAGCACCTACTCCAGCAGCACCGCCAGCTCCAGCACCGCCAGCAGCTCCAGCACCAGGAGCACCACCAGGCCCAGCAGCTCCAGTACCTCCAGTACGAGCACCTCCGGGACTCGTGGCTCCAGCACCCCCAGTAGCAGTAGAACCTCCAGCTCCGGCAGCACCACCAGCTCCAGCAGCACGGCTCCAGCGCCGAGCAAACCACTCGCGCAGCTCCTGTGGAGAGAGTAGCTCCCGCCGGGACGAAGCACCCGAAGGACCTCCAGGCCCAGCACCGCCAGACTCCACACGAGCAGGCCCAGCACCCTCAGGCTCCGCACCCCCAGACTCAGCAACCCCAGGCTCAGCACCCCCAGACCCAGCACCCCCAGGCTCCGCACGCTCAGGCTCGGCACCCCCAGACCCGGCACCCCCAGACCCGGCACCCGCAGGCTCAGCACCCCTAGCAGCACCAGAGTCAACAGCTACCTCGACAGGCTCGACAGCGTCTACCTGGGACACACCTGAGGGGGCAGGACCCTGAGGGGGGAGGGGGTCTACCGGGGGGGGACCTGGCGCGAGGAAGAGCGGTGGGGGGGGGGAGGGGGGCAGCGCGGTAGGGGAAGAGACGGTAGTAAGGAACCGACTCGTCAAACGTGACGTCCTGGGAGGACAGAAAACGGCGCGAGGTGGGGTGGTAAAATTGCCAACCAGGCGTGTCAGGGGGGAAGCCAAGGAAGACGCAGGGAACAGCACGAGAGGACAGCTTGTCCGCAGACAAGTCGCGGACGAAAGCTCGAGATCCCCAGACACTGAACGCAGACGCATCGCCAACCTTCCCCGTCCACCGCAGAGTAGGGGAGGTCTCCGGCATGGAGACCCGGGGCTGAAGGTTGATCTGATGCGCCGCGTTCTGAACCGCAAACGGCCACAGAAACTGGGGAGCAGCCGCATGGATCATGGACGTAGGAGCGACGTCCATGACCATGCCAATGCGGTGCTCAGCAATCCCATTTTGCTGTGAAGAGGCCGGAAGCGTGAACGTCTGGCGGATGCCCTCCGCACGACAGAAGGCTCGCAGCAGGTCGGAGGAAAACTCTCCACCTCTGTCGGAGTGCAGACGCAGGACAGGAAAGTTTGAGCCGAAACTCTCTCTGAGCTGGAGACGGGCAGCGCGGATCCAGTCGATCAACACCTCAGTGACCTCACCCTTGCGGCGCAAGGGGAAGACTGTTGTGTAACGCGAGTAGTCGTCAACCACCAGCAGGAAGTAACGCTCGTGACCTTGTCCACGGACGCGGGCTGGGCCCCACACGTCCATGTGGAGAGTCTGCAGCGGAGCCTCTGTCGGAGGAAACTCGGAGGAGTGAGGAGCGGCGCGCTGCCGCCCCTCGACGCAGGGAACGCAGGTAGGGGCAGGCCCCGGGGGAAGGGGAGGGAGGGACCGGGGGAGACCAGAGACAAGGACACGGGAGGCCATGCCTCGGAGACGAGGCAGGGAGGGGTGACCAAGGCGGTGGTGCCAGAGGAGAGTCTGGTGAGACAGGAGGCGACACGAGCAGGGGGCAGACTCAGGACCAGACCTGGACGCTGCAGCAAACACCTGACCCGACGCAGCTACCTGACCAGACGCAGTGACCAGAGGAGACTCGGTAGTCAGTGTGTACAGGCTCGTCCCCGGTTGACGGGTAAACGTGGCCAAGTGTCGGCCCGTCCGAGCACACGTGCAGTGGGTCACTCGCTGACTCGCAGGAGTGAACTGGTCAACCCCCCCATCCTGTAGGTCAGCACCACTCACCAAGTTCGTAGAGAACGAGGGGAGGTAAAGACCTGACAGGGAGCCAGAAGGGGCCGCCGGACACGGTAAGACAGTGGAGAAGTGGGCAAGGACGGGACCCGAGTGTGGTGCGGTCTCGAAAGAAGGAGCGGGAAGCACCCGAGTCAAGTGTGAAGGTGTGCAAAACCTGAGCCGACGCGGTACCTGAGAGAGCAGACTCACCAGCACCTGGAGCAACAGACTCACTAGCACCTAGAGCAGCAGCCTCAATGCCCGGGTCAGGCGGAACACACAGGTAACAGTCACCCTCAGCACTAGTAGACACGACATACATGGCAGCAAGAATAGCATCATAATCAAGATCAAAGATAGCTACACCCGACTTGAGCAGATCACCCCAGCGAGGGATCTCAGTGGCGTCCGGGAACTGGATACGCCAGGCGTCTGTCAGGCGGCCAAAGCAGCGATGGGTGGCGTGCGGCCCGCCGCAGGGCTCCCCAGTGCGGTCGCCTGTACGCAGGACGTAGGCACAGGGACCAGCACCCCCAGACCGCTGGCGCGCAGCGTACCACTCACGAAGCTGCTGGGGCGGCGGGGTCTCACGAGAGCGCTGCTGCTGCTGGCGCTGACCACCACCAGAGTCTCCCCGCTGCACAGCTCCACCCCGACCAGCTCCACCTCCGCCGCCGCCGCCGCCGCCGCCTCCACCCCCACCGCTGCTGCCGCCGCCGCCGCCGCCGCCTCCACCTCCACCGCCGCCACCGAAGCCCCCGCCACCACTCCCACCCCCACCCCCTCCGCCGCCTCCACCGCCACCACCGCCGCCCCCGCCAGCTCCTCCAGCGCCTCGCCCCCCTTGCCCTTTCCGTTGCGGCGCCTCCCACTAGGAGCAGACGCAGCGCCGACCGACTCGGTGCCAACGAGGTCGACAGCAGCAGAAGAGGCAACAGAGGGCAAAAGGGGGACGGGGGAGCACCCCTCAAAGAAAGGGGCACGAGGGTCACCACGAGAGGCTCCTACAGCGACTATACTCTTCTCAACTGCAAGGAGGCGCTCCTCGAGGAGGTCAACGGTGAGTGTGGTGGGGCAAACAGAGAGGAAGTGGTCCCTGACCGAGCGAAGGGAGTCAGGGAGCCGGGTGACTAGGTAGTAGAGGGTGATGTACATGGGGGGGGGTTCTTGGCGCAGAACTCAGCAGGAAGCGCAGCGCGGTAGCGGGTGTCACTAGTGCAGAGGTGCGTAATGAGGTCAGCGACTGTGGCAAAGGCGGCGAGGTCAGGGAACAGGTACGGCAGCATGAGGCGGCTAAGGGCAGCAGTGGCAGGGGAGAAGTAGCGTGCAACTACAGCGTCATACAGGGTCTTAGCACTCTTGTACTGACTAAAGTGCGTGCGCTCAGAGGACGGCAGGTGACTACGCACAGCAAGGTGGGCAGCAGCATCGCGTGTGGTCCACTGTGAGCGAACAGTACTGTCAGCATCGGCAGCAGGGGCAGCAGAGGCGCCAGACGGGAGATCGAACAGTGAGAGACCGTCCTTGCTATCGCACTGCAAGAAATGGTGCAGATCATCGACCCAGACCTCAAAATCGATCGCTCGACCCTCAGCATCGAAGGTAAGCACATTGGGACTGGCCATGACAGCAGCAGCAGGAGGATGGCAGCAGCAGCGGCAGCGCGACTCGGCTAAACGGCGCGGCTCGGCAGGGCGGTTCGACAGGGTGGCGACGCGCTTACCAGGGGCAGGTGGGCAGGGTGGCCGCCACTGGAGGGGCAGGGGCGTGGTGCGCCGGCAGGGTCGGGGTCGCGGCTCGGCTGCAGGGCAGGGCCGGGGCAGCAGCGACGGCAGCGGCGGCGGCGGCTCGCGACACCGGTGGCGGTAGGCTCGGCGGCGGCGGCAGGGACAGCAGCTGCTGCAGGGCTCCCGGCGGCTGCTGCAGGTGGAGGCCGCGACCGGTGAGAGGGGTAGGGCGGGGCTGTAGCGGCGGGTCGACGCCCAAGGCAGGGCGGGCCGCGAAGGGCGACGGGGCAGGGCGGGGCCGCGACGAAGGGGCGGCAGAGCCGCAGAGGCCCGCGCCTGCCGGTGAGCTGGCCGCGCAGGGCCGCGACGATGGCAGGGCGGGTCGCAGCAGGGCAGCAACGGGCCGCGACGGGCGACGGGGCCGCAACTACGACGGGGCCGCGACTGGCGACGGGGCGGGGCCGCGACGAGCAACGGGGCGGGGCCGCGAAGGGGCCGATAAGGGGCCGCGAAGGGGCCGCTAAGGGGCCGCGAAGGGGCCGCGAAGGGGCCGTAAAGGGGGGGGGCGCGACGGGCCTCAGGAGCAGGGCAGGCCGCTAAGGGGCCGCGAAAGTTTAGGGCAGGGCAGAGCGCGAAGCGCGCTTCGGGCAGGTTAGGAAAAAAAAACTTTTCGATGGTGGGCCCTAGGAAGAAACGGTCCCACTAGGGAACCCGCTCTATACCATGTGAAGAAAGAGGAATGATTGACTAGGAAATGAGTTGGGTACAAGTATGAAACCCTAGGAAACTGTACCCCTTAGTGTCTACCCCACTACAGCCTAAATAGGCTATATGATAAATGTTTGACAGTGAGGTCCTCCCGGGTTTCAAGGCGAGGGTCGTTCCCCACGCGTAGCTGCTGACGCGTCACAACCAGGCGAAAACGCCCCAGCTCGGCCGGTCTTAGCACCAAAGGCGCAGGACCGTAATGATCGCGGTCCTGCGCCTACAGACCGCAATGAAGTCGCGGTCTTGCTTTTGCAGGCTGCAATCATCGCGAATCTGCCCGAGCAGATCGCACTCATCGCGATTCTGCTCGGGCAGATCACGATCGAGATTCTGCACGCGCAAATCGCGACCAGGATCCAGCGCGTGCCGATCGTGACCGTCAGATGCGGGATCCTGCGCGCGAGATGTTGGAAACAAGAAATTTAAGCACCTCTGTTGTGTCGAAACACTAAGTCGTAAACGAGGAGAAACACAACGAAGCATCGACGAGTCAACCCTCGGAGATTGAGCAGCTGCTGGAGGTTACGCGAAAGTCAAAGGTCAGCGACCTTTGACCTGACAAGTACAGCGCGACAGCAAGGACAAACAACTGACTCGTTATTGAGCAGTTGCCCGAGTCGTCACTGTATCGAACCGCAACAGCAACAGTAAAACAGTTGTACCTTTTCATATTCCTTGTACTCCTATAAAAAGATTGTATCTCTTTGTTTTAATCAATCTACTTTGCCCTCACATACCAGCGCAAGGTGGTTCAAAGACTTATCATTAAACGCTTCTGCTATTACAAATTCCTACTCAGAGTTTAGCCCTGCAAAGATCCTAAGGGCTTTTCTCAGCCCAACACGAGAATCGTCGTCCTGATTCTTCAAATCGACGGGCGAATCAAGGCGACTAGGTGGCAAATCAAGATCTGAAGATGAGAAGGTGGCAGGTCAATTGGACCTGTGAGAATGTGAAGGAGCTTGTCTTTTTTACAGCAAACTCTAGTCGAATCACAATCCTCGATTTTTTTGAAGTAAAACTTCAAAAAAAATGTTCTCATATCCGGGGATTTTCAGTATTCAAGAGGTTTCCTTTTTGTATCTCCATTAATCGGAGCTGCCAACGCACGATCTTGTTATTTACAAGGACAACTCATTCCTATTGGTGGCGTTTATCTGCCACCAGAGCTGCAATTTTTGCAGCTTTCAAATCAACAACCCGCCTGTCTAATGTTCACCTAAAGTGGCAACAAAGCGAGGCAAAACATGCTACGTAGGTGCCAAGATCACACCCACAGCAACGCAACACACCATTGCGCCAAGGCCACCCACAGCGACAGCCTCTGCTCATGCGGCCATCGCCTCACTGCCATCACCAGCGGGCGCAGCAGCAGAGCAAGCAGACTCCAGGAAGACAGCTCCAGCTAATCCAGCTCTCTCAATCGCCCCTTGCTGCCACGCATCCATCCAACTCCTCTGCTGTCACTGCACCACAACCTGTGGCCCTGGGCACGCTTTATATTTCAGCAAGCAACGCTGCAAGTATCCTGCTGCTGCAGCCAGTCAACCCACCCTGTGGCAACCGTCACTAGGTGCCGCCGCACCACCCTGCTGAATCTGCTCCAGCTTATGCTGGAGCAGCTGCTGCCTCTGCACCTGCCCATGCCCCTGCTGCTGTTATGCTGCTGCTGCTGCTGCTGCTGGTGTGAGAACAGCAGCAGAGGAAGCAACTCCTAGGTTAACTGAGAGCCAAACGGGCAGGTACTGCTGCCACAGGTGGCGCTGCGTGCGTGTTTTCCAAGCAGACTGTGTGATGAGATCTGCCATGGGACGAGCACCAGCACACACTCCTCCCTCTTCCACCACCGCACCTCCCTCTTCCACCACTGCACCTCCCTCTTCCACCACTGCACCTCCCTCTTCCACCACTGCACCTCCCTCTTCCACCACTGCACCTCCTTCTTCCGCCACCGCACCTCCCTCTTCCACCACCGCACCTCCCTCTTCCGCACCAGCCTCTACCGCACCAGCCTCTACCGCACCAGCCTCTACCGCACCAGCCTCTACCGCACCAGCCTCTACCGCACCAGCCTCTACCGCACCAGCCTCTACCGCACCAGCCTCTACCGCACCAGCCTCTACCGCACCAGCCTCTACCGCACCAGCCTCTACCGCACCAGCCTCTACAGCACCAGCCTCTACCACACCAGCCTCTACCGCACCAGCCTCTACCGCACCAGCCTCTACCGCACCAGCCTCTACCGCACCAGCCTCTACCGCACCGGTCTCTACCGCACCGGTCTCTACCGCACCGGCCTCTACCGCACCGGCCTCTACCGCACCAGCCTCTACCGCACCGGCCTCTACCGCACCGGCCTCTACCGCACCGTCCTCTACCGCACCAGCCTCTACCGCACCAGCCTCTACCGCACCGGCCTCTACCGCACCGGCCTCTACCGCACCGGCCTCTACCGCACCGGCCTCTACCGCACCAGCCTCTACCGCACCGGCCTCTACCGCACCAGCCTCTACCGCACCAGCCTCTACCGCACCAGCCTCTACCGCACCAGCCTCTACCGCACCAGCCTCTACCGCACCAGCCTCTACCGCACCAGCCTCTACCGCACTCTACCGCACCAGCCTCTACCGCACCAGCCCCTACCGCACCAGCCTCTACCGCACCGGCCTCTACCGCACCGGCCTCTACCGCACCGGTCTCTACCGCACCGGCCTCTACCGCACCGGCCTCTACCGCACCAGCCTCTACCGCACCGGCCTCTACCGCACCGGCCTCTACCGCACCAGCCTCTACCGCACCAGCCCCTACCGCACCAGCCTCTACCGCACCGGCCTCTACCGCACCGGCCTCTACCGCACCGGCCTCTACCGCACCGGCCTCTACCGCACCGGCCTCTACCGCAACATCATGCGGTACGGGCAGTATCCTTACCCTTCTCTCCTCTTGGCCTACCACACACAACGCACCTGGCGGCCCAGCAGCAGGACCACCAAACGCACCGTCTGCCACAGCAGAATTGGCAGCAGCGTGGTGTGTCATGCGAGCCCCGTGTCCGTCCAGGTCGTCCACACTGAAATGCCTTGTGACGTCTGCCACACACAGAACAGAGGAGAGGGCGACACACACACACACGCGCAGACATACACGCGCGCGCGCGCGCGCGCACACACGCACATCCTCACCCTCTCGCACGCGCACGCGCGCGCGCGCGCACACACACACACGCACGCACGCGCGCGCAGACACAGGCACAGCCATCAGCGACTGTCAAGGCGCATAAGGGAGAAGCAAAGGCTTCTCGGAAACACAGCAGAGGCGTGGAAAAAGGTCGCAACAGATGGGATGAGAATAAGCAGCTAAAAGGCCCGCGTGGACAGTGTAGGACGGTGGTGGCTAGCGCGGTGTACCTGCAACGGCGCTGAGCTCCATGCGCGAATCCAGACCCCGCCCATCAAACGCTGCTACGGGTGTTGCTGCTACGGGTGTTGCTGCTACCATGCCCTCATGCTGATCCATCCCCCTAGCCCACTCTTGCGCACCCATGAGACAGTCCTCATCATCCACACTTCCATCGGCCTGATTCAGAGAGAGATGGAGAGGAGGAAGGTGCGGAATAGTCAAGAAATGCCATGAGGCGGAACGGCGGAAAGAAACTAACAAAGCCTGGAAATTTGAAAAAAATTGAGAAGACGAACTCAGCAGCCGCAATACCTCTGCGAGATGCAACTGTGCGTGAGGTGCAGGGCGCGCGTGAGGTGCAGGGCGCGCGTGAGGTGCAGGGCGCGCGTGAGGTGCAGGGCGCGCGTGAGGTGCAGGGCGCGCGTGAGGTGCAGGGCGCGCGTGAGGTGCAGGGCGCGCGTGAGGTGCAGGGCGCGCGCTCAGATTCCGAGACGGCGTGCCGCTGCTCCAACCGCCGGTGCTCGCCAGGCGCACTCCGCTGCTGCCACCCGCCAGCTGCGGCGTGTTGAGCGTCTGCATGCGCCGCCCGTGCATGACGGCACCAGCTGCGCGCACAGGCCTCGACTTCGCCCAGCCCGTTGCTCTCGCACGTGTGCCGCCCAGGGGAGCGGCGGTGAGGGGAGCGGTGGCGAGGGGAGCGGCAGCAAGGGGAACGACGGCGAGGGGAGCGGCGGCGAGGGGAACGGCAGCGAGGGGAGCGGCAGTGACAGGAGCGACAAAGAGGGGAACGAAGGCAAGAGGAGCGGCTGCGAGGGGAACGAAGGCAAGAGGAGCGGCTGCGAGGGGAACGACGGCGAAGGGAGCGGCCGCGAGCGGTGCAAAGCCTCTCTCTGCTGCTGCTGCTGCTGCTGCTGCTGCTGCTGCTGCGGCGGCGGCGGCGGCGGCGGCACCTTGTGCCGCTCTGGCCTTCGCCCGCGCTGCGAGGGCCTCTGCGAAGGTGGTTGCGCCTGCTGGTTGCAGGGGCGCTGGTTGCAGGGGCGCTGGTTGCAGGGGCGCTGGTTGCAGGGGCGCTGGTTGCAGGGGCGCTGGTTGCTGGGGCGCTGGTTGCAGGGGCGCTGGTTGCAGGGGCGCTGGTTGCAGGGGCGCTGGTTGCAGGGGCGCTGGCCGGATGGGCGCGGACGCCGCCGGCCTCGAGGGTACTGCCGATGCGGTCGCTGCTCTGGGTGCTCCCCGCTCTGCCACTCCAAGCACTGCGCCAGCAGGCGCGAAACCATCGGGCGCCGCCATCGCACGCGCACCAGGCGCACCCGGGGCAGCAAAAGCGGTGGGAGCGGGGGGAGCGGCGGGGAGGGCGGCGTGGCTGTCGTCGACGAAGAAGCCCTCGGGGAGATCAAGCGGCGGCAGCTCCGAGTACAACCACTCGTCGTCCTCTGCCACGTGGCTCTCCTCATGCTCCGCCACGTGGCCCGGCCCGTGCTCCGCCACATGGCTTGTCACGTTGCTGGCCCCATGCTCCGCCACGTGGCCCCCCGCCGCGCCCGCAGCCGACACAGCTTGCCGATAAATGTTCTCCCAGAATGTGTCCAGATCCACGTCGCTCTCAGGCACGGCAACGGGCACACGCGGCGCGGCGGAATGGTCGAGGTCGGCCTCCTCGAGCTCCAGAACGTCCATCAGCTGCTCGATCGAAGCACGCGGCTCGCTCGAAGCAGGCGGCTCGCTCGCAGCAGGCGGCTCGCTCGCAGCAGGCGGCTCGCTCGAAGCACGCGGCTCGCTCGAAGCAGGCGGCTCGCTCGCAGCGCTCGCAGCAGGCGGCTTCTTGAACAAGCGGCCCAGCACCAAGTCCACCGCGGGCTCCAGCCGGTACTCATACATCATCCACTCCGTCGGATCGCCACGTGGCGCCCTCCCCATCTTGAACACGAGCGTCTTCTTGGAACCGATTTGTCGCGACGTGCGCGAGCTGCACACGCGCCTGTCCTTGCCGGTCGACTTCCAGTACCCTCTCGGCGTGGCGCGATTCACGCGCGAGCCGTCCGGATATTTCTTCTCGAGCGTGTAGAAGAAGTACCACTCGCCGGCATCGAGAGGCGACTGGTCGGGCAGGTCCCACGGCTCGTAGCGGAGAATGTCGACCCCAGCGATGAGCCCAGCGTGGTGGTCCGCGAGGCGGTTCTCCACCTTCCGCCGCAGGTAGCCTTGGACCAGCTCCTCGTCCGTCGGGCGGAAGCCGTATCCCGGCGGTAACCGCCGCAATGCCGCCATTTTTTGCTGTTTGCGCGATTAATTGACGAAGCTGCTGAATCCGGCTGCTGGAAGCTCGAGTGTGTAGTGTCTGCGAGAGATGGTGGGAGCGCAACAAGGAACGTTGGTCCCTCGTTGTTAGACGCAGGTCGCTCGTGACTGAACAACCTAGCAGGTCGCTCGTGACTGAACAACCTAGGAAATGTGTGTCTGCTGATCCGTCCAAGCAGGCCGAATCCCGGCGGTAAACGCACCATTTTCTACTGTTTTGTGATTATATCACGATGCTAAATCCAGCTGGAAGGAAATTATGAAAGAAAGGAGGTGCATACTGAGAAATCGAAGAGCTTTGGAAGACAAGCTCCCCGTTCCGCTGGGGCGGAAGCCGAATCCCGGCGGTAACCGCCGCAATGCCGCCGTCTTCCACTGTTTTGCGATTACTGACGATGCTAAATCTAGCTGCTGGAAGCTAAAAAATGTATTAACTGCGAGAGATCGTGGGAGCGCAACAAGGAACGTTGGTCGTTCACTATTAGACACAGCTGGTGACTGAACAACTGGGAAATGTGTGTCTACTGATCCGTCCAAGCAAGCTGAGCAAATGAGAGAACCCTTGGTGATGGCTGGCTGTTAGGGTGTGGGCCCAATCGAGTCTGATCGCGATTGATCTGATCGGGTCGGATCTGATCGGGTTGCTTGTGATCACAAAGCCCGAGCCGCCCGATCAGATTTGTTTTTCGAAGAAGATTTCCAACGCCTGCGGAGCAAGCGCTATGCATTTACGTCGCATTTTCGCCCCTATTCTAGCGAGATTGGCGACCAGATGTCACCTGGCGAAACTTTTCGTTTCTCTGTAATTTTAACAGTGTAACTAATCGCAAGCATCGCTGTGGGCCCCGATCACATGCAATCAGGTGATCGCCTGTGATCGAGGAAAATCGACTTTGATCGGGGTGAAAATCGGGTCTGATTGAGTTTGGCCGATCAGTTGATCGCGATCAGCTGATTGCCCCTGATTGCAAAAAAATTGGCTTCCAGGCTTCCTAGAAATTGATGATCGCATGTGAACGACGAGATCAAACTCGATTGGGCCCACGCCCTTATCAGTCTCATGGAGGAGGAAGGGGCAGAGCGGAGGAATGCGGCAGGACAGATGCACGTGGGTAGGAGGGGGAGATTGAGGAGACGCGAATGGGCGAGGGGCGGCGGGAAATCGCGCAGATGGGAAGCGGAGCCATTAGGCAGGGAGGGAGGGGAGGTTCGAGCGGAGAGCACTTATGGGGAAGGAAGTCTATGTGGAGGTTTTTGGCGGTAATAGCGCGGAGAAGAGAGAGGGCGGAAGCCGACCGGAGAATGGCGGTTGATCACCCTCCTTCCTGGTCTTTCGCACGAGCGCGACGCCGCAAAGCAAAAAGCGGCCCTTTTCGATTGGTCCTTGATTTGATCAGGACCACGGAAACAACGATTTTCCTCTTCCCAGAATTTCGGCTCAAATAACGGCCCCAAACTTGGGCAGCGGAAACTGCACGGAAACAGGGAGAAGCCATGAACGTCCCTTCGAGTTTCCGTGATCATTTACGCTTTCGCTAAGTACGAGCGCGAAGTGTCAGTTACACGTTAGCGACCAAATTGAAGGTTCTGCAATAAATATTTTAATCTCACCGCGTTTTTTAAGATAAATTTTGATTTAATCATCAGATTCCTTTCTCTGCGTGTGAATACACCACGCATAACTGTTCACATGGGCTCGATGATTCCTCGCACGTTACCGTCAAACGGTGTTTGCCAACCCGCATGCTACTGGTAATATTTTTCTATATGCCACTTCTACCATCTGTTAGCATAAGCGTCTCTTATGGGGACTGGATTCGATCCTTATCTCACAACAATTCCTCTGCCAGCCTTTGGCTACCTACCTTGTAAACAATGAGCTTCAACCCTCAAAGATCTGAGATAGAACAGGAGGTGCCGTTTGTGTGATATTATTGAGAGGGATGAAGAAGTCTTGAGCATAGACCTCCTTCACAAGCTCATATGCGTCCTGCACCAACCAAACACGAAAAGGTCAACAACTATTCAGCATCAAAACAAACAAACAAACAAAACAGAACAAAACAAACGGTACAGGTAACCTATATGACCATGTCCCACTTTAGCCATGTCAGGACTCAAGATCCCACCGTACAGCAGCTGCTGCAGCAGAACTAACCTTTGTGTACTTCTTGACAAGCTTTGTGTCGGCGCGGGTCTGGTGCGCGTTGACGCCGAAGTTGAAGATGTCGAGATGGTCGCCTCCGAATCGGTTCACCACATACTTGGCATCCTCCTCCAGACTCTCAAACCGCCCCACAAAGTCGTACTTGATCATCTGCATAAAGCACACGTCCACCTGCCAGCAGTGCAGCCAGGGAAGCAGCAGAGGCGGAGAAGCAGCAGCCAAGGCAGGGCAGGCAGAGGCAGCACAGCACACAGGCATGTCAAGATAGCAAGCAGGAATGAATGAACTATGAGGAAGGTGGGTACAAATAGAACCCTAACATTGGGTTGTACCCCATATGCACTACAGCCTACATAGAACCAGCACCTATATATAGTTTGACAAGGCAGCGAGGCAGCACAGGCAAAGAGGTAGGGCAGAGACAGCAGAGAGGCGACAGCAGCACAGAGAGTTCAGGAGTGGCACATGAGAGGCAGGCAAAGCGAGGTGATGATGCACGCTCATGCTCATGCGGCTGCCCGGCATGCAGTTACCACCAGTGCAACTGCCATCACAAGCCCACCTGCCATCACAGGCTCACCTGCCATCACAGGCTCACCTGTCATTATAAGCACATCGGACACACCTGCGGGGCGATGTGGCGGTCCATCTTCCAGCGGAAGTTCTTCTTCATGAGGGCAACGAGGCGCATGAAGTCGGGGAACGACACGAGGTCGTCCTCGCCCTTGAGCAGCTCAAACTGCGGCCGCACAAACCGGAAGAAACGCTGCCGTGTGGGGGGGGGGGGGGGGGGGGGGGGGACCGGGGCAATCGGAAGAAACGGCAGTTGCAAGGTTTGTATGAGATATGTGTGCCTCAACAGAGGTGCTCCTCGCCCTTGAGCTGCGGCCGCACAAACCGGAAGAAACGCTGTTGTGCCATGGGGGGGAACCGGAGCAATGCAAGCAGGGGGAGAGTCCAAAAGTTGCCCCTCACTTCATTCCTCACCCCCTTGGTTCACCTCATTCCAGTATTCTCTGGAGCCCGGGCCCGTCTTGTTGTTGGGGGTGTCTGTCACGACGAGCTTGTTGGAGTAGGCGGAGAGGGCGCGCGAGAAGGGGTTGCGCACAAAGGTGAAGCGGAAGAAGTCCGGGCGCGTCACCAGACGAACCTGCAGGTACAAGGGCGGGAGGGGAAAGTGGAAGGGTAAAGGGGAACGGAAAAGGGAAGAGTAAAGGGGAAGGGGGAAGAGAGGGGAAGGAGGAAAATCCATGGGAAGCGATTCACGGGAATAAAGTGGGTTTAGATTGACAAAGATGGTTGCGGATAAGCAAGCGGACGAAATACGGGCGGATTGAGCTCCGCACTACCCGGGTGCTACACTCACTGCTTCCTTCTCTGTGAAGTCCGCTTGGTGCATATCAGGACTTGTGAGGTCTCAATTGCTACCATGAAGTCATATAATGAAATCGCAGCGCAGCAATCACTGCAGGCTCACCGCTTCCTTCTCTGTGAAGTGCCTCCCCAGCAGGTGCCAGCCGGCCTTGTCCACGTCGAGGGCGAGGATGGGGTCATTCGGGTTGGGCTGCCCCAGCTTGGCGCGCAGCCACATGAGCCACGAGTTGGCCGCCACCTTGGGCATCGTGCACACCACTAGCTTGAGCTTCTCTGGTGGGGGGGCAGGACACACAGGATGCGATGCATGGGAGAGACAGGCGAATGACTGAGCGCGGTGAATGGAGCACCTTGGGCATCGTGCACACCACCAGCTTCGGCTTCTCTTTTGGGAACAGGGGGACACGCGATACATTGCATGGAGAGAGGCGAAAAGGGAACAGGTGAATTGATCATGGTGGGCATGGTGCGCAGCACTAGCTTGGGGAATGAATGGAGCAGGTGGGGCACGGTGGAGATCACCTGCTTCTCTGGCGAGAAATCTCCATCAAAAAGGGGGAAGGGGAGGAATAAGGTGTGAGCAAGAGGGGCCGCTGGGCAAAATGCATATGATCAGCACTGGGAGGCACATGCGACGCATGCGTTGGGTGCCAGAAAGGGGGAGGGTGAGGCCATTGCCTCACCACCTGCCACCTGTGCAGCGAGCTAAACTTGAACAGCCTCCTTCATTGTAGCAGCTTCAAAAGTCATAAATTTCTCGCCTTCCTCGCACATTAGGCCAGATGTGCATCTTTTCGCACCTATGCTTTTGCTCTCACCTTCCACCTGTGTGAACCACGACCATCTCACCTTCCACCTGTGTGAACCACGACCATCTCACCTTCCACCTGTGTGAACCACGACCACCGGTGTCGAATGATGGGCGGCAACCTCTCCGTCTCGCAGATGGACGGCAGCACCTGGCAGCACATGGCGGCGGGAGTTGAGCAAAGACGGAGGGGTAAAGAGCACAGGAAGAGCACAGGAACGGGGGCGATGTGCACATGGGGGGGATGGGTTGCTGAAGTAAGGAGGTGAGCTGAAACGATTGAGTGCTTAGGGCTTTAAAGTGCACCAGAGCAAGATGGAGGAGGAATGGGAGGCAATCTGCAATGAGATCAGATGGAAAACCACATGGCGGGTGGCACATGGCAGACAGGAGGCGAGTGGGGAATGAGAGGAACACTAAGGGAGAGCAGCAGGAGGGGCGAGCGGGGGGCGGCACCTGGAAGGCGGGGGGGCGGCACCTGGAAGGCGGGGGAGCGGCACCTGGAAGGCGGGGGAGCAGCACCTGGAAGGCGGGGGGGCGGCACCTGGAAGGCGGGGGAGCGGCACCTGGAAGGCGGGGGAGCGGCACCTGGAAGGCGGGGGGGCGGCACCTGGAAGGCGGGGGGGCGGCACCTGGAAGGCGGGGGAGCGGCACCTGGAAGGCGGGGGAGCGGCACCTGGAAGGCGGGGGAGCGGCACCTGGAAGGCGGGGGAGCGGCACCTGGAAGGCGGGGGAGCGGCACCTGGAAGGCGGGGGAGCGGCACCTGGAAGGCGGGGGAGCGGCACCTGGAAGGCGGGGGAGCGGCACCTGGAAGGCGGGGGAGCGGCGGGCGCCCTGGGCGAGGATGAAGCGCGGCTCGATGGCCCACCGGTGGATCGGCACCAGCGCCCTCGCGAAGCTCAAAGCAAACAGCTCCGCTGCCTGGCGGGGGGGGAGAGGGAGAGAGGGGGAGAGGTGGGGGGAATGGGGGGTTCATGGGACGGGGAAAGCGGTGGAGTGGGGGTGAGTAGCAAGGGGAAGGATGGAAGGAGGAAGGAGTGCAGCACTGGGGAGAGGGGGAGAAGGCGAGATGGGGAGATGGGGAGAAGGCGAGATGGGGAGATGGGGAGAAGGCGAGATGGGGAGAGGGGGAGAAGGCGAGATGGGGAGAGGGGGAGAAGGCGAGATGGGGAGAGGGGGAGAGGATAAAAGCAAGCACTTGCACAGACTGGCTGGGAGGAGAGGAAGACGGGGGAGGAGGGGCAAAGGGGCCAGCGGAAAACAGCAGAGGGAGGACAACGGAATAGCATATTTGTTGGTGGAGACGGTGTGGAGCAGTTGAGGGGCGCGGGGTGTGTGGTGAGTATGAGCGTACCGGGGTGGCGCAATGCAATAGAGTGACAAGTTATGGATTCGCAATGCACCCATGCACCCATGCACTCAGGCACCCATGCACCCATGCACCCATGCATCCATGCACCCATGCACCCATGCACCCATGCACCCATGCACCCATGCACCATGCACCCATGCACCCATGCACCCATGCACACATGCAGCCACACATGCACTCAGCCATGCACTGGCATGTGGTCGCACCTGCAGCTGAGCGCACTTGATGCTGGTCCCGCCCACTTCACTCCCCAGCACCCCCTTCCCCTCCGCCAACTCCCTCCTCCCCCCCTCCTGACACGTGTCGAGCCGCGATTGGCTGGCCTTGAGCACGAGCGGGCGGCGCAGCTCGCTGAAGAAGTCCCCAACAGCGGTGACGTCGGGGGCGGCGCGGGCGGCGAGGGCGAAGGCCACGTGGGGGTCGTGCAGAAAAGCCATGGTGATGCGGCGCATGGCGCACAGCGGGGCGGACGAGTTGGCCATACGGGGACAGCCGGAGCAGGGGGCACCAGCAGGGGGCTTCTGGTAGTGGAAGGGGGGAAAGGGGGGAAGGCCATGGTGACGCGGCGCATGGCGCACAGCGGGGCGGACGAGTTGGCCATACGGGGACAGCCGGAGCAGGGGGCACCAGCAGGGGGCTTCTGGTAGTGGAAGGGGGGAAAGGGGGGAAGGCCATGGTGACGCGGCGCATGGCGCATAGTGGGGCTGATGGGTTGGCGAGCAGGGGGGCAGCTGGAGCAGGGGCCACCAGCAGGGGGATTCCGGTGGTGAAAGGGGGGGAAGGGGGGGAGAGGCTATGATGAGGCGGCGCATGGTGCAGAGGGGAGCAGACGCGTTGGCGATACGGGGCAGCAGAGCAGCATGCACCAGCAGGGGGTTTCTGGACGGGTGTGGGTAGATGCGGGTGGGTGGGCAGGTGAAGGGGAAGGAGAAGGAAGGTGAGGGGAGAGGGGAGGGGGAAGGCCTACCACTCACAGAGACATCCGTACCCTTGCTCACCAGAACGCATACGTCGTTGGAGGGCTTGAGCGCGCCCAAACGCGTGTGCACCATCAAGGTCAGGGTTTAGGCTTCGCAATTCAGGTTTAGGACTCAGGGTTTTCGGTTTACGTATGGCAAAGTTGCCTTGACAGGTGAGCTGTGCACTATACGCGGCAGAGTGGCACGCAACAGTCTCCTCTGCGCAGGGTGGCACACGCTCGCTCACACGCATTAAGTGGGCGCATGCATGCTCACCGAGACGTAGATGGCTTTGGAGAACTTGAGTGCAGCCAGGTCCTCGTGTGTGATAAGTTGATTATTTAGTCGCCTCAAAAATCGACTTGTCCTCCTGCATCACCAGCGCGCCCACCGCCGGGGAGGGCAGCACACCTGTGTACTGTACGCTACAGAGTGCCATGCACTGAGCAGCATGCACAAGGAGTGGGCGCATGCATGCATGCAGAGCCACCCACGGTATTCAATCCTACCACCCACACATACCGACACGTACCTACGCATAGATGGCTTTGGAGAGCTTGAGCGCGGCCAGGTCCTCGTGCATCACCCGTGGAGGGCCGCACACCCATGTACGCGATAGAGTGCCATGCCATGCACTCACTGGCATGCATAAAGTGGGGGCATGCGGGCTCACCGACACATAGATGGCTTTGGAGAGCTTGAGCGCATCCAGGTCTTCCTGCATCACCAGCGCGCCCACCGCCGTGGACGGACGCAGGCGCCCCAAACACGCGTCCACGTGCTTGTCGTACGCGCACCCGTCCAGATTCAGTGCACCGGAAGCCTGTTGGGGTGGGGGAAGGAAGGTAGTCAGAGCGGTAGAGGCAGGAGAAGGCGGAGAGGCGGAGAGGCGGAGAGGCGGAGAGGCGGAGAGGCGGAGAGGCGGATAGGCGGAGAGGCGGAGAGGCGGAGAGGCGGAGAGGTGGAGAGGTGGAGAGGCGGAGAGGCGGAGAAGCGAGCCGGCAGATGGACAGTTAAATTAAAAGGACGGTGTGTAATGTGGGGCAGGGGATGAGTGAATGAGGCGAGTGAATGAGTCAATGGGGAACTTAGATGAGTGAGTGGAGGACGCAGGCACGGGAAAATGTTGAATTAGCACACCTGGGACTGAGCTGAGGGGGAGAGGTAGCGGCGGAAGGGCAGAGGGGTGCGCTTGGTCTTTCTCCTGCTGCCTCGTGGGCACTCCTTGAGCATCACCTGCAACGGAGCTCGGTGGCAAGGCGTGCAGAGGAATGCAGAGGAATGAGGAGGCAAGACATACAATTGTGCGGAAGGAGTTTCACAATAAAAAAGGGGATGAGCGACGGGTAAGAGTACAGATATTGTGCTCTTTCTGCAAATCATCACAGCCCATCACAGCCCATCACTGCCCACGACAGCCCACCGCAGCCCACCACAGCCCACCACAGCCCACCACAGCCCATCTCAACGGCTCACCTGCTGTGGCGCGGGCAGCCTGTTCGTGAGGTCGCTGCTGGCCATGCGCACGTCGCGCGCCTCTCCGCTCACCAGAGCCCATTACAGCTCACCACAGCCGACCACAACTGCTCACCTGTTGCGACGTGTGCAACCTCGCCGTGAGGTCGCTGCTGGGCATGCGCACGTCGCGCACCCACACGTCGCGCGCCTCTCCGCTCACCGCGCTGTCCGCCACGTCCCCCGGGGGGATGGCCATGCTGCTGGCGGGGCGGAAGAGGTGGCGGAAGGTGGTGGCGGGCAGGTGGCGGTCGGCGGGCCACACGGCGAGCGTGGGCGCGCCGGTGAGAGCCGTCAGCGCGTACGCCGCGCACACCGCGTGCACGCGCTGCGCCAGCGCGCCCTGCGGGGAGGGGGGAAGGGGGAGGAGGGGGGAAGGGTGGGAGAGGTGGGGAGAAGGGGGGGAATGCGCCTGAGTGTGTGCTGCCTAAACGCGTGCACGCAGCCTCACAGCGAGCCACGTGGGGGGTGAGGGGAAAACGGAATAGAAGAAGGGGTGCTAAACGGACGAAAGATGGATGAGAAGCGCACATGCCACGATTGGCGCCCATCAAACACGCCCGTCATCTCTCTCCTCGCTGCTGCGCGCGCCATGCTCTCCGCGCTGAGACAGCGCAACCTGGGGCAGCCTGCGCGCCGCCTTCACATCACTGCACCGCTGTGTCAACTCCCCACACATCATTCCCCCCCACATCATAGAACCTTTTCGGCCACCACGTTCACTCAGCCGCCCATATTCAACGAGCAGTTGATGAAGCCATGCTGTTGCCATTGCGTCTGCCAGCTTCGTTGGTCCCATTCTTTGACCTTCGCACATTAATACATACCTTGCTCCATGGAGTTCCAGTGTATCTTACTCCATGGCAATCGTACGTTTGTACGTATCTTACTTCACGACATTCGTACGTTCGTACGTATCTTACTTCACGACATTCGTACGTTCGTACGTATCTTACTTCACGACATTCGTACGTTCGCACGTATCTTACTTCACGACAATCGTACGTTCATACGTATCTTACTTCACGACATTCGTACGTTCGTACGTATCTTACTTCACGACATTCGTACGTTCGTACGTATCTTACTCCATGGCATTCGTACGCTTTCTACTCCATGACATTCGCACGTACCTTCTCATTCGTACGCTC
Organism: Closterium sp. Naga37s-1; assembly: GCA_947471745.1. Lineage (NCBI taxonomy): Eukaryota > Viridiplantae > Streptophyta > Zygnematophyceae > Desmidiales > Closteriaceae > Closterium > Closterium sp. Naga37s-1. The sequence goes on along the minus strand of CANJKZ010000203.1, from coordinate 103,554 downwards.
CTCATTCCATGGCAGTTGTACGTGTCTTAAAGAGCTGCAATACCCGCCAACCCTCATCGTCCACCGAATTCGCATCTAACTTCCCCTTCGCGAGCTCACTTTGCCCTGCATTCGCTCACCTCGCCCTGCATTCGCTCACCTCGGCCAGCAAGAGCGCCTGCGGTTCAGCGCAGTCGACGGCGCCGGATCCGCCCTGGCAGCGCCACAGCGACTTCACATCGCGCTCCTTGTCGTCTTCCGACATCGACTCGACCGCTGACGTCATCGACTCCTCCTCCTCTGCCTCCTCTACACCCGAGCTTCTCCTTTGCGACGATAAATTATCCGCGTTAATAGGTGAATCTAGCTCAGCGGATAAGGCGAGCTTAGCAGCAGCTAACTCCCTGCCATTCTCCGCTGCTGCTGCATCAGCCACCTGCTGCTCCTCCATCTTCCCTGCATCGCTCTTAACCGTTTCCGAAACACTGCTCGCGCTTTCCGAGACTGAAACTCGTGACTCCAGTTTCCCGGCTTCAGCGGCCTCCTTGATCTCTCGCCGCGCGAGGGACGGGACCTCGAGGATTGGACAGATGCCGGGCTCGCGCGACCACAGGCACGGCACGATGGGCTTTAAGACGAGAACGAGCAGCAGCGCTGCGCCGAACCCTCTGACTATTCGAAACACGCTACTAGAGTGTTTCTTCTTGCCTGTCATGGCTGCAGCTGCTAAGCTGTACGCTGTCGGTCAAACAGGGATCTGAGCCTGCATCAATTTCGGAGGCTCCTGGAAGAATAAATTTAATGTCAAGCGTGAACCCACGACCGCATCGAGAAAACGTCGCGATATCGCTCCCGGTTCTTAAATGTCGGCTCGACGCTTCTAGAAAGCACGGGATGGGGTGGACTGGGCTCGATTGCTGTTAGGGTGGATACTGCCCTAAGCTCTTCCTGCCTGCTTCTCACAAAGCCCAGTAATAAGTTACGCGACGGAACGGCAGTTCAAACAGTCAGTCAACTCATTCTTCCGATGTCACTTGTTACGAAGTCAGGCCATCTCAGACAACTACAAGTGATGGAAACTCGAATGGACCTTGGTGTCAGTTTCGTGGTAAGAGAGTGACCACTAACGATATTCAGAGCCTTGTTCGGCAGGCCCCTAACTGGTACTTTGGGAGAGAAACTTGGGAGTGACCTCTTTCCCTCTTGGGGTGAGAGCTAGCGGTTCTTATCAGCCCATTCGCCAGACTTGCAGCATGTCACTGGTCACGACCTTTCGTACCCTGACCTGCGACGATGTCGGGTCGGGTCGCAAGGCCAGTGACGACAAACAAAAGTCGCCTTGCTCAGTGGTTGTTCCCGTGCGACGGGGAGAACAGACTGAACGATTTTCGGGAGGCAGGAATTTGAAAGAGCTAGGTTCGGGTCGGGGGAGGCGTGGTTAGGCGAGACAAGACAGGGGGGAACGGGGTATAGGCGAGTGGTATGGTAGGTCCGTTGGGTTTGCGCCAAAGCTCCAGCAGGGCCTCCCGCCGTCGAAGGTGATTGGGCGAGGGGATGCTCGGGTAGAAAGTTTCCCTGACAAGGCTGGGAACGAAAAGGTTACAGTGCGACAAATTTGGGAACTCCGCAATGTCGTCTTTCAAGCACCTCTTCTGACACATGCTTCTGGTGTCGCGCCAGTGTACTGGTTGGTGAACTTACCAATCATGAGCCTCCAAGACCAGAAGCAACTGGTTTGGCTCCTCCTCAACGAGCCAAGCTGTTTGACTCGTTGGACGTGAATAGTCATGAAGCTTCGGTGCAGCAGGTGTGCCAGACAGCCCGAACGAAGCTCGGCTCGGGCTGGGGCGAGGTTCCGAGCCGAAGTCACAGAGCGCAGAGGGAGGGAGAGGCAAGGCGAGGAATTTCGCGCGTGCGGCGCGGGAGGTACAGTAGCGGTGCGCTTGCCCTTCACGGCACAACTCCCTCCCAAGTTCAACCCACAACCATGCACAACACCCTCACCTTTTCGTCCCTGGTTCTGAATTTCAAGGCTACCTCCTCATCCTACATAGCTGAGTTATTCGGCCCCTACTCCCGTCGTGAAGTACCAGTTTTTTGTAGCCTCTAGGTTGTATTTGTTTTTGCAGTTGCGAGTGCCGTGATCAAGCGCCTGCGAAGCACGCGTTTGCTTCTGAATTAGCATCCACCACGCACAACAAACATCACCGTTCAACCAAAAGTACTCCTTCAGCACACCCACATTGACGCGAACGTCCTAGCTCATTAGGTGCCGCCGAAACCTTTCTCACTGTGCAACATAATTCCGTCCGTGGAGGGGTGGCACACGCGGCTCACCAATCATAATTCCGTCCGCGCCAATCATGGTGTTCTTCCACAAGCGCAAAGCATGCTCAACTCCAGACCGGCCGCGCGCCGCGTCATGGGAGCGGTGCGTGGTGATGGTGCTGCTGCCGCTCATGGTGCTCTACACCGTGGGCCACTGGATGGCCCCCTCGTGCAACCCTAACGTCGCCGTCATGCTCGAGAGCCGCTCGCTCGCCATGAGCGCGAAGAAACTTTCTATGGGCTTCTGGCAGGCCACGGACGAGTCTGGCAGGGAGAATGGCGACGCGCGCTCGAAGCTGTTTCTAGACGAAGACCCGTGGAAATGCGACGCGAGCGATGCGATCGGCGATTGCCCTGTGCGACGAGCCGACGCGGTCTTCGTGGCCGCGGTATGTGGGGATTGGAGGGCTGCTGAGGTCACCATCTCTCGCGCCCCACGGAGTTCTTACCACTTCTGAGAATACACCTCTCGTGTCTCACGGTCGGGGTTGTGAGAGGCACCGCCCACGCCTTGACGCTGTCAATGGCGTCGCCCCCTTGTTTTCCTATTGCTGTTCAATGTCCTCGCGTTCTCTTAGCTCCGAAAATCGCGGATATCATCGTATGTACGAACAAGCGGCCTCCCTCTTCTGACCCTCCCGCCCCCCATTTCCCCCTCTCTACGACCCGCCCCTCCCTCATTCACTCCGTCCCTTGGCAAATTCTCCCTCAGGGCTCTGTGTCGCAGCGTGTGCACGCGGTGTGCGCGGCGTACGCGCTGACGGCCGTGACCAACATGCCGACGCTCGCCCTCTGGCCCGCCGACCGCCACCTGCCCGCCACCACGTTCCGCCACCTCTTCCGCCTCGCGCACGACCCCGCGCCTTCCCCCGCGTCATCCCGCGCGCGCGGCGAGAGCGGGCGCGAGGGGGGCGTGTGGGTACAGGACACGCCCGCCGAGGCGGGCATGTTGAGGCGCGCGCTCAAGGGCCGCCGACGGGTACGTTTGGCTGTTTCCGTTACCCTTGCCGTGCCCTTGCCGTGCCCTTGCCGTGCCCTTGCCGTGCCCTTGCCGTGCCCTTGCCGTGCCCTTGCCGTGCCCTGCGCGCTCGAGGGCCGTCGACGGCTGCGTCGTGCTCGTTGCTCCCGCTCGCCCTTCCCAGTCATTCGTCGTTTGCTCGCATCGCCCTTGCGATGCCCTTCTGTTGACACCCCTCCGCGCACCCTTCCGCCTGTTTCTCTGCGCACCCTTCCGCCTGTTTCTCTGCGCACCCTTCCGCCTGTTTCTCTGCGCTGGTTACTTCCCCCCTGTTATTCTCCGCCCGTTACTCTCCGGATGCTCACCTCCCCGTCCTTCGCATCATCATCCCACGTCCGCGCTCCCCTCAAGTCTCTGCCCGCTCCTCTCGACCTCTACCCCTCCGCCTCACCCCCCTCATCCCCCGCATCCATATCCCTCGCATCCCCTTCCCTTGCATCAGGTGGCGTTCATGCCATGCAAGAACACGACGGACGGCAAGCCCGCGCCGTCCGCCAGCGGGCTGCCGTTCAAGGTCTTTCTGTCGCCGGCCGTGCGGGAGAAATCCACCGGCCCCCTGCGCGTCGACGCGTGCGCGTTCGAGCGCGAGGTGGACTCGTGTCTGGCCGCGATTCGCCCGTCGGCCGCCGTGGCGGCGATTGTGGTGGAGGAGGACCTGGCGCGCGTGGCGGCGTCCAGCGCCGTGCTGGTTGACGTGAGTGTTGGAGAGGGGTGCAGTGCGGTGAGGGGTGGAGTGGAGTGCGGTGAGGGGTGCAGTGCGGTGAGGAGTAGGGTGACTGCGGTCAGGGATGTTCTCAACCGATTCCCCCTGCCCACTCCTTTTCTTTGCACCCATCCTTTCCCCAGCCACCTTCCTTTCCCTTTCCTCATTTCCGCTGCCCCCCTCCTTTCCCCTGCCCCCCTCCTTTCCCCCTGCACACTGCCAACAATGGCACCTCTCTCCTCCTCGCTCTCTTCACCCACCAGCAACTGACACAAGGCGTGTGCTCCGGCTGCACCGCCAACTCCAACCGTTCTGCACCGCACTGCGCCATGCGGCGAGTGACAATGGAGTATCTGTACGACCCAGCAGTGAGCTTCACAGCGGGAGGCCTCAACACGTCGGACGTCACGGTGCTCAGCAGCTACTTCAGCCCTCTCAGAACCCCGCTCGTGCTCAAAAGCACCCAGCAGCGGAATGCGTCGTGCCGCGTCGGGGGAGTGGAGGGGAGGGAAGAGGGGGAGGGTGACAGGAGGGAGTTGGTGGAGAGTGGGGAGGAGGATCGGGTGGTAGGCGGAGTGAATGGGAGCGTGGTGGCGGGGGGAGGAGGTGCAGGGCTGGTGGTGCAACGCGGGTTGGATCGAGCGCTTGGGGCGCAAGTGACGAGGTGCAGCCAGCTGCAGGTGAGCTGCCATGCTCCAGGGCGCACGGTTCTGAGAGATCTCGTCTCAGGAGGGAACGATGTGAGGGACCAAGTGAGCGGCGATCTGAGCAGTGGCGCACTCACTCAGCTTCCGTTGTCCGTCTGCTTCAATATTCTAGGTCATTGTTATGCTGGACTATTCTAGTCTCTCCTCACGAGCGTCAGCCTTTTCTCCTCCCATGCAGGTGGCAGAGCTGTTCACGCTCAGCTTCGCCCGGGGGCTGCTGGCAGTGAACCGATCCTCCATAGAAGCGCGCTTCGTTACAGCGCAAGGCCGCGCGCGGTCGGCGTCGTTCGGCGTGCACCGGTCGGTGTGCGAGTCGGTGGAGCTGCGGCCAATTATAAAACAGAAGTGGGCCATGTTCACTCAAGTGGAAGGTGAGACGCCTCTCACTGCCTTGTGAAAGACAGCACACCTGTTGCTCTCTTGAGTTCAATCATTTTCCCTTCTCGCCCCATGAAAGGCATGTCACACGCCTCGCCAGAGACTCTAAAGCTGGTGGGTGCATCAAGCCCAATGCGCTCCACGGCCCATGCCCATTCCTTCCCCCTCTCCATTCCTCCTCCCCTCCCATTTTTTCCCCCTGCCATGCCTTCTTTCGTGCGCCCTTCTCCAGAAAAACTTAAGCTCATGGTGTGCACGATGCCCAAGGTAGCAGCCAACTCGTGGCTCATGTGGCTGCGCGCCATGCTGGGGCAGCCGCACCCAGAGGACCCCATTCTCGCGCTGGACCCGCGGCGGGCGGGGTGGCACATGCTGACGCTGCACTTCACGGAGCAGCAGGCGGTGCAGCAGGTGACCCGCCCGGACTTGTTCAAGTTCACCTTCGTGCGCAACCCCTTCTCCCGCGTGCTCTCCGCCTACTCCAACAAGCTCGTCATCACGGATGCGCCCCACAACAAGACCGGGCCCGGGTCCAGAGAGTATTGGAACGAGGTGAGTCTGGGTGTGGGGTTGAGCTGTGCTTGCTGCTGCGTGTTGCTGACCGCTTGTGCTTGCCATCCCCGGGAGCCTTTTCAAGTGGGCTGCATGTCTCATGCTGCATGGAATCTTCAATCTTGCCTGTCTTTGTCCTCTACCCCTGCCTCTCCGCTCCACGCACAGCAATTCTTCAAGTACATTCGGCCGCATTGGGAGAAGGTGAAGGGAAAGGACGACCTGGTGTCGTTCCCTGACTTTGTGAAGCTCGTGGCGAAGCTCATGCAGAACCACCGCTGGCGCATGGACCGCCACATTGCATCCCAGGTGAGGCCATGCGGACAGGCACATGGCATGGCAGGTGAGGCCATGCGGACAGGCACATGGCATGGCAGGCCCATACAGCGATAGCAAAGCAGGTCATGGCACGCACTGGTCACCGCATGCCCTCCAGCTCGTCAGCACATGCTCTCTCCTATGCTCTGGCCAATGGGGTGACAATCTCTCTTGTCTGTTCTATTCTCTTTGTTTCGTTATAATCTGCAGTCGGACATTTGCTTCATGGACAAGATCAAGTACGACTTTGTGGGGCGGTTTGAGAATCTGGAGGAGGATGCCAAGAATGTGGTGAACCGATTCGGAGGCGATCATCTCGACATCTTCAACTTCGGCGTCAACGCGCACCAGACCCGCGCCGACACCAAGCTTGCGAAAAAATACGACAAGGTACGCTCGTTTTTGTCTCGAGCCAGGTACACTTTTGGAAATAGGAACGCGGATGGGGAAGGCATGTGTGTCAGACAAGGAGACAGCGATTCGAAATCGTCCAAATGGGAAGTTTGTCCTCCAAGTGTTCCTTATTCCTTTGCTGACATCAACTTTCTTTTCCATTCCCCATTGAATCCCCAGGAAACATACGAGCTGGTGAAGCGAGTGTTCGCGCGCGACCTACACATCCCTCTCAACAACATCACTCAACAAGCCCCCTCTGTCCTTGTGGACATGTTCGAGACAAAATAAAGGAGTTTGTTATAACTACTGAGTTACCCTAAACCTCTTACAGGATTGGCTCGTTGCCGAACCTGTCAAAGTACACATGCTTATATTTGCATGTGTCATTGTAGGCTAGATTGGGTTGTGCTATAGATAGTATGGATTGCTACATGCCCTCAATATAGGACCCTTGATTATTAACATGGTACCGTAATACCCCGGATATAAGCGCACCTGCGCTTATAATAAAACCTGGTTTTTTGGGGGGGTGCGCTTATAATTGAGTCTGATTTATAAGCGCATGCGCTTGTATAAAGGATAAAATGAAAGTCAATTTTAAACACACCATTGTGAAGCTCTCAATAAGGCGAATTCAACCAACCATGCACCAAGTGGGATCGTGTATGGTTTTCAGGCAGAAACCGCAGCGGTTCGGTTTCCCACCGCACAATGTTGTCTGGAAACATCGACAGTGACAGCCGTGACGAGGATGTTGCCGTGCGGCCCAATCAGAGCCGCATGCGATGCGTGGCATGTGCATTCGGGCAGAACCATCTCGAAGGTTCGGCAAAATTCCCTGCCAGCGCAGCGTAGATGCTGCCACGCAGGCGCCTCTACGGGAGTAGGCGGGGGTTTCCTGCCTGTCATCGACGAGGAACCCGAGCCGCCACGCAGCAGGGGTCACCGTCGTTGCCCATTTCTTCACCCTCTTCTCTGATTTTTTCATTCAGTTTCTTGTCAACCCCGCCTGGCAGGCGAAGCCATGGCGGAATTTAGTGGGACTCACATCCTCTTCAAGAAAAAGCCCTGCCGCACATGGCGACTTACCGAGGACGGGTGGTATACCCGTGAGCCACCAGCGCCTCTAGTGCCACCAGACCCCCCTGCACCCCCTGCTCCTCCTGCTCCTCCTGCGCCTCCTGCTCCACCCGCTCCTCCCGCACCTCCCGCTCCTCCGAATCCGCCTGAGTCTGTTACGGCAGGTGCTCACCAACGGCCCGTGCTCCAACTGTATTTACCGGCCACGTTCGACGAATGGTTAGCTGAAGCGGACACACCCAAGGCCCCCGATGCACGCATCCAAGCTCCGGCGCCTGCACCATGGTGGGGACAACCTGAATCCTGCGCGTGGGATGGGTCGGCTGTGGGCGCCGACGATGATGTGGCCGCCGATAAACATGACAGCGGCGCCGGCGAAGCTGGAGGCGACGGTGAAGCTGGTGGCGCCGGTGCAGCGGGCGACGAGGAAGACGTGTTCCCCGACCGTGACACAACTGCCGAGGACGAGGACGGTGTGGAGTCCTGGTGGCGCGACGCACCACGCGCGAAGATGCCGATACCGACGTATCCGCCCCTTAACAAAAAACGCCCCCACCCGTCTACCGAGAATCGAGATGCCCGCCCCCCCTCCCCCAGGCACAAGCAGAGTCAACATAAGCGACAGTCCTACACCGCCCAGGAGAAGTTGAGGTGGCTCGTGCGGCTCGAGCTTGCGGCTTCGGTGAGCGAAGTGGCGCGGGAGTCAGGCATACACCGAAAATGTCTGACAGAATGGAAAGCCCAAGCGGAGGCGCTCAAGGCTGCACACGGAGCACGGATGCGACTTCACGGGCGCGGGAGGGCGTCTTGGTACCGCCCCATGGAGTTAAAGGTGTACGCGCAACTCCTCGACTGGCGACGCCGCGGAGTTGCGGTTTCGGTCGGCCGGCTGCAAGAGTGGTCCAAAGAAGTGATGAAGGTTCTCTTCCCGGACGTCAAGTGGAAAGGCAGTCAGCGGTGGACGGAGCGGTTCCGCAAGCGGTGGAACCTCACCGTGCGCATGAAAACAAAGGTGGCGCAGAAAACACTGGAGCGTAAGTGGGTCGTCTACTGCTGATTTTGATTTATCCCGATTATGCTTAGTTTCTTTTTCGCATGTCTCCTGTGCGTGATACTAATTTGGTTTACTATGTGTACTTATCTCCCTGTTCCGCGGACGTGGCTGAGTAGTGCAAGGATTTTTGGCAGTACGTACGTGACGCCCGGAACGAATACGACATTGACAACCGCTACATAATCAACGCCGACCAGACACCGCTGTGGTTGGAGATGCCGGCGACGACCACTGTGGAGCAGACGGGCGTGAGGTCGGTGCCCATCCGCAGCGGTGGGTACCAGAAGGAGAGAGTGACCGTCATGCTTGCGTGCACGGCGACGGGCGAGAAGCTGAAGCCGTGGGTGTTTTTCAAGCGCAAGACACTCCCCAAGGGTGACTTCCCGAACGGTACGTGATCGTCGCGCGTGTTTATTCCCGTTACTACCAGAGTCGTCAACCGTTCTTTTTCCTTGCGTGCAGATGTTGTGGTCGGCTGCCAAGCGAACGGGTGGATGGAGGCCGCTGGCGTCATCGAGTGGCTCAACACGGGCGTGGTGCCGTTCCTGAAGCCGAAATTCGGCCTGCAGAGTCGTAGCGCCATGCTGGTGCTCGACTCGTATCGCGGTCACCTGACACCAGAAGTCAAGGAGAGATTCGCGGCGCTCAACATCGTGCCTGCTATCATTCCGGTGGGTTGCACGGCAGACCTGCAGCCCCTCGATGTGTCTATCAACAAAAGCTTCAAAGCAAGCATTCGTCAACAGTACCAGACTTGGTTTGAGGCGGACGGCATGAACATCCTGACCCCGGCAGGTGAGTGACGACATGTGCTCCCGTCTGCAAATCTTGAGCTTGTATGCCTGTTTAGTTGTCTCATGTTTTCCCCGCCCCACTCCGTGTGATGCAGGGAACATCAAGAAACCACCTCCGGAGGTGGTGCTCAAGTGGATTTCCCGGGCGTGGAAGGCGGTGCCCGCCGACCTGATCAAGAGAGCCTTCCTCACGTGCGGCATCAGCAATGCCCTTGATGGGAGCGAAGACAAACTGGTGCTGGCGCACCGGAGAGGCCAGTTGTCCCATGAGGTGGAGGTGGACGACGACATCCAGGCAGATGGGTTCTGGGGCAACAACTCCACCGAGCCCGAGTCGGACGAGGAGGAAGAATAGGCAGTAGGGTAGACTAGGCAGGTTGAAAGGTGTGTAGTGCAGGACAGCAAAGACCACCCTTGTATGTGATTGTCTAAGTTAATGTAAAGATTAGAACATGTAGGCTAGGTAGGTTAAAAAAAAATGTTTTTTTTTTTTTTAACTAAATGGGTGCGCTTATAATAAGTCACGATTTTCCAAGGGGTGCGCTTATAATTGAGGATCGGCCATAAGCGCATTGCTCCAGATACAAGCGCATGCGCTTAACATAGGCCTGCGCTTATATCCGAGGCCATACGGTATCATGCAAGGTTTAGGACTCACCTCCCCTAGCTAACTCGGCTGCCCCTGTAGCGGCACCCGTCGGCAGGCCTCACGTTTTCAGAGTAAATTACTCTGTTTCTCTGAAAATCAGAGTCATTTTTGAAAGTAACTCTGTACCCGCTGGGTAATTTTTTTGGGACTTCCGATTTCTCTGATTTGTCAGAGTTATGCTGTAGTTTACTCTGAGGCCTCTGGGTTTTTTTTTCGGGGACCGAATTTACTCTGTATAGGAAAACCTACCGGCCCCCCTCCCCCGCCCCCCTCCCCTCCCCACCCCCCCCTGCGTTTAGCGGGTTTTCCCCGAATCGTCGAGATCATTCTCCTGATTTCTGTCATGTGTTGGCGGCAATATGAGCGCTGATTGGCTACCGTAGTTTGACAACTTTCCCAACCAGCGCACGATGCCAGCCAGTCCCCTCTCTCTTTATGTCTGAAGTGAACGTCGACGTTTCCCGACGAAACTTTGAGGGACGTCGAGGAATCCTGACGGTCGGAACGCTCAGTCCGAGGCAGGGCCTCAGATTGGTTTTTGGGTACCCTGAGCACTCAGTGTCTCTAGGAGGGTAACACTGATTTTCAGTGTCGTCTAGTGTGAAACACTGATTTTTCAGGGTTGTTAGAAATAAAACGCTGATCAATCAGGGTTTCTAAAACTTCAACACTGATCAGCATAGTTGCTTATACTGGTACGCTGTCATAACACAGCGAATCAGACTGCCCTCACTTTACAATTCCCAAATTCGGCCAAAATTTTGCTATTTCCGTGTCTGATTGGTCAGAAATCTTGTCTGACCAATCGAATAGGACAATTGTTAACAACTGTTTCAGATCTCTGGTTGTGTACTTGACTGATGATTCGGACTTGGTTCGTCACAGCAGATTCGCCCTGACAGCAAATTCGACCTTGCACAGTCGTTACGCGCTGTCGCAGCACAGCAAATTCGCCCAATCACAGCAGATTTGCCCTGACACTGCAGCAGATTCGCCCCTCACACAAGAGATTTGCCCTGTCAGAGCATGTTTCGCCAGAAATCCCCTTGGTGCACGGTGCACGGTGACGGCGGGCCAAAACAAGGAGTTTTCGGTTTCAGGGTAGACCCCGATACAACACTGACTCGTCAGTGTCCTCAAACACAAAACACTGGAAAATCAGAGTTCGAAATTAAAAAAACACTGAAACATCAGGGTCGTTGAAAAAAAAAGGCTGATGCATCAGGGGCATGATAAAAAACGGGGGTCAAACTTCAGGAATTCAGGGTAAAATTCCTGACATCTGAGGCCCTGGTCCGAGGGTTGAGATTCGCCAGCATTCCCCGACGAAACTGTACATCCGTCGAAATTTCACTTCAGACACGCTCTTAGTCAAATTATCGGTGCCGCCAACACCTCACTCTGAAACATCGCAGTGAGGGGGGAAACGTGGGCGACGCGGAAATGAAACACAATGCAAGTACAAAAGGCGTAACAAAAACCTATTAAGGTCATGGTACACCAAACTTAACTAACATCAGAGTAGAGAAAAATATTACTCTGACGTGCCTGGTTTTTTTTTTTGAAAGCAGGCCCTCAGATTGGTTTGAGGGTATGCTGATGGATCAGCGTGCCCCGGCCAACGAGGTGTCCAAATCAGCGTTCACGGTTTTTTTTTATACTAATTTTGCCAGTGTAAAAATAATAAGTAAACTGAACCAACAGTGTAATAACAAAAAACTATAGCTGAAACCCCAGTACAAGGTGTGTGGTGTTGTTGCTGTAATAGGTTCCAGCGAGGCTAAACACTTCGGCGCGCACCTGATATCTGTGCAGTGCATGCGAAAAAATGCCAAGTGTGTGGGTGGGGTCTCAGGAATCACGGGAAGGTACAGATTGTACATGCGTACCCCCCCCCCCCCACACACGCGGTCAACTCCGTTTCAGTGTGACTCACGTCACTATACTGATTCGTCAGTGTTTCTTGTAAAGAAACACGCAAAATGGTCAGTGTGACAAGGTAGGATATACTGAAATTTCAGTGCAAAATTGAAGCATATGCTGAATTTTCAGGGAAAACGAAAATCACAGCTACAAAATCAGCGTAATCAGCGTGTTTTATGCTGATATCTGAGGGCCTGTTTGAAAGTATAGGGTTACTCTGACAAATCAGAGTAAGGCGCAGGAACAACCCTAGATTTCAGAGTTGGGAAAAAAACTACTCTGGAAATCAGAGTACCTAAAATCCAAAAATAGGCCCTGCCCGTCGGCCTCTAGTGCCCCGCCCTACCATGCCCCTCTCGCACCCCCATCTCATACCGTATTCTCCCGGACATAACACCCGGGGGTATTATGATAACCACAGGGAAAAAAGGGGGGGGGTCCTCTCAACGGAAAATCCTATATAATACCCGGGTGGTTATATATGGTATATTTTAATGCAAGAGGATTCTTTAATTAGACAGTTTGGGTGTTTCAATGGTCGTTTTAACATCACAGTTTGAGGCGAGAATGTGAGTTTTGGCGAGAATGTGAGTTTCACCTTTCGGGCCACTTGCAGCGGAAGATTCGCCAGCGTGGCGACTTCCTAGAATGTGGGATGGGGGAAATGTCCACTTGCAGCGAAAGATTCGCCAGGGTGGCGACAATGAGATTGTGGGAGGGGGAAATGTCGGCGGATTCTAAGTGCAAGTACACGCGAAATTTCATCTAGGAAGCGATTCTCGCGATATTCTCCTGTAAGGAATCAGACTTGATAACAGTTATAATAGGAATCCGTAAGAAAAGGGGGGTGTTATAGAAAATCATCCAAAAAGGGGGGTATAGTAGAAACGAGGTCGCCCATAGCACCCACCCCGCACAAGCTACCCGGGGGTGTACTATCATGGGGGGGTGTTTTGTCCGGGAGATTACGGTAAACGGAAACATCGGAATGATGGATTAGGAAAGGAAGGGGATACAAATATGGAACTCTAACTGTGTTGTACTCTCTAATGAGTACCTCACTAAAACATAACAGCTATAACATTTGACACGCCCCCATAGGCTAAGTGAGGGACATCTCTCTATCAGAATCTCAACCACTAAACCATTGGGATAAAATGGCTTGTTTCAGTAGCGGGTCAGTGTGCCCATGACCCCCAAGACTAATTACCTGTAACCCCCCTAGGATCGTTCGGGGATCTCATAGTGCAGCTCTACTGACACTTCCCCACACTTGGAGGCCCAAGACTGAGCACAGCGGCAACGGCCTGCATGTGCATACACCAGGATTCGAAACCGAGACCGCTCTGATACCATGTCAGAATCCCAACCACTAGACTATTGGGATAAAATGGCTTGTTTCAGTAGCAGGTCAGTGTGCCCATAACCCCTCAGGCTAACTACCAGTAACCCCCCTGGGATCGTTCGGGGATCTCACAGTGCAGCTCTACTGACACCCTCAAGCAAGAGGAACAAATGGTCACAAGATCAGTCAAAGAAAAAAACGCGGAGCTCAGGGTGGATCACGAAGTCACCACACAGTCTGAGCACAAACAAGCAGGCGATCTCAATAACCAAGCCGATGCGGCGCTTAGCAACCCCCATTATGCTGTGGGGACTTAAGAAACGTCTTAAGAATGGGTGATGCCCTGCTCGTTGCAGAATATGCGAGAGCGAAACTCACCCCCACATTCGGAGTGAATACAAACGATACAACTACCACTAGTGGCCTCAGTGGCCAGTAACCACCTGATTTGCGTAGAAGTCACATCAGACTTCTTCGCCAGGGGGAACACCGTGGTGTAATGGGAGTAGTCGTCAACGAACGACCACCAGAAAGAAGCTCCCCCTCTTGGGCCCAGGGCGAGGGGCAGGGCCCCAGACGTCCATGTGAGGATCTAGGATCGAGCTCAGACAAGAGAATTTGAATTGAATGAATCACCTGGGTACAACACGAGGCTATATATAGGCTCGACACAAGGCCCCGTAACCAGGTGTTACGCGAAGGTTCCGCGGGTCGCGAAGCGTCCCGAACAGATCCTTACCGAATTCGGTAGAAGGCAATTCGGTGGCCGCCGAAAAGCCAGAATTCGGTTCACGCAACCTAGCTCGGTGCTATAACTATAATAAAATATAGGAAAGCACCTAGCCTAGGAAAGCAAGCAATTCATGCATGCATATAATTATCCTATGCTAGAAATAGTATAATAAAGTAAAGGCAAGCAAGCATAGCTGGCATAAGCCGTCGTACTCTCACAGCCCAAGTGGAGAGTTTTGAAGGGTGCAGTGAAGGGAGGAGGAGTGAGGAGTGGCGCGCAGCCGGCCCTTGACTCAAGAAATGCACGACGGTGCCGACGAAGGAGGGAGCGGCACAAAGACGCGCGGGAGACCTGGAACAAGACGCTGGCTAGCCATGCTGTGGAGGCGTGGGAGGGATAGGTGATTAAGACCGTGGTGCCATAGGACTGTCGGGTGGGTGAGAGACCGACATGAGCGCGACGCAGCGACCTGACCGGACGCAGCTACCGGACTAGACGGAGCTACCTGGGGAGAGTGAGTGTGCAGTCTGAAGAAACTGGAGCGGCCGGTCCCCCGGCTAAATATGGCTAGTGGAGCGTAGGTGTTACCGTCCACGCAGGTCTCGTCATGCTCAGACGGAGGAAACCAGGCGCCGACGTGGTGGTCCTGAAGGTATCCAACACCCACCAAGTTCCTGGAGAAAGAGGGGATGTGGAGACCAGTGAGGACACCAAAGGGGACAGCCAGGCACGGGAGGGTGATTGAGCTGCGGGCAACTGCTAGTCCTGAAGTAGGATCAGCCAGTGCAACTGGAACTGGAGCAACGAAGCGAAATGAGAGTTGCATGGTCGCGAAAGTAGCACTGAGACGCGTTAGAGTCCAGCGTGAAGGAGAGCGACGCCTTAGCCGTAGGTGCACCTGGGCTAGTAGCTACACAAGCACCTACACTAGCAACAGGCAAAGAACCTAAACTACGACCACGCGAGCAAACAGATCTGGAGCACCATAGTCCACATCGACATGCATCAGAGAGGCGGATCGCAAGGCATCAAACAACTATATTACAGACATATGAAACAACGGCAGACCAAGAGAAAGAGCCAACGGGGCCAAGTCCAGAGAGCTGCGCAAAGCATTGTCCAGGAGGGGGAAAGCGGCTGCAGGGCTGACCGCGAAGTGCCCCAGTCTGGACAAGGTACGGACAGAGAGAAGGGGGAGTACCATGGGACCCCCAGCTGGGCGCGCCACTGCCATGCCCAGCACCCCCTGGTCCACCAGATCCCCACTGTTGGGGCTACTGTTGCACCTGCCACTGAACCTGCTGCTGCGGCTGTCCCTGCTGCTGCTGTTGGTGCAGTCCTTGCTATGACTTTTGGTGTGGGGCCCACCGCTATTGCTGCGCTGCTGCCTCTGCGTAGCAACTAGCTGCGCCAGCACTCCCTTTCGCCGGACCCGCAGGCCCAGCGGCACCTCAAGTGCTGCCTCCACTAGACGCATTAGTTCCGCCCCCACCTCCACCACCCCCTGCGTCACCCCCTCCGCCACCACTAACGCCACCACCCTTCCCCCCTTTCTTACCTCCCTTACCCCTGAACTGCCCAACGCAGCTGACACGGCTACACTCTCGTCAGGAACAGGAAACGCAGTAGAGGCAAGAGAAGTAGTGAAGGTGGGGAGATGTGGAACAGTACACCCCTGAAAGAGCAGAGGAACTACGGAGCCAGAAGCAGAGGCAACGGAGCGGATGCTGCTATCGATGTCCTTGAGTGCTGACTCAAGGACGTCAATAGTGAGCTTAGTAGGGTGCTTCCGAAGAAGCGTGTCCTGTACACGTGCAAGGCGATCAGGGAGGCAAGTGGCTATGAAGTGATTAGTGATTGGCACGAGCGGGGGGATAATCGCACATCAATGCAAGCAATACGGAAGCTAGAGTCGAGCGAGCACAGATGGGTGATACGGTAAGCAGTTCGAGCTAACGCTCCTAGGTCAGGAAACAGGAACGCATAAAGAGGCGACCGAGCGAGGCGGAGGAGGGAGTGGAGTAATGGGTCTTTATCACAACAAAACATGCCTAGGAAGATGGAATCCGGCTGAAGTGTGCCTCCTTAGACTCGGGGAGAAGGATGGCAAGGCCGATACAAGCCGCAGCATCATGAGACTACAACATCGACAAGGTTGTACGAGCCTTATCAAAGTGCTCCTGTTCGACGTGAGTAGGCTCCTCAGGCAGGTCACGAGTGCAAGGAGGCGAACGTAGGTCACCACAGATGTGTGCCCAGAGCGTGTCGCCATCATGGTGCTGACTCTGTAGGTACAGCTTGGTGCGGAGAAGCCAAGAGGGGAACTCCAATGCCCTGCCCTTCGCATCGAATGTAGGGGTCAAGAGGCCGCCATGGCTAGTGCCCGACTGGACTAGGAATGAAGCTCTACAAATGAACGAAGCTCAAGGTGAACAAAGCCGGAAGGGCTAGTCTAGGAAGGAATGGCTGAAGCGATTGGTGAGTAGAGCTAGACGGGCTAGTCTAGAGACGCTAGGCACAGAGAGGCACTAACCCTAATCCGCCCTAGGAAGGTCGACTGTGTTTAAAGTGAGAGGAGCCATGGATGGCAAGAGACTTGGGTGAGCTTGAAAAGTTGTACTAGCAGAAAGTGTCGAGGTACAATTCCAGAAAGGAGTTGGAAACCCTTGAACTTAGGGTGTGTTCAGTTTAAGTTAGAGCTACGAAATGAACATAAATTAAACCTGAAAGCGTAACTCGCTCTAAGCATGGCGAAATACAAGAGAACACCAAAAGAAAGACCAGAGCAAACTCTAGCATACTCCAATACACCCTAGGCTAGGTGAACCTCTGGAACAAAACACCTAGCGAACCCCCAGAAGTGGCGAGACGAGTGAGCCCAAGCGCGCGCATGTAGAAATGACGAGGCGCACAAAGGAGGGCCTTGGTGAAAATGTCACCAAGGTTGGCAGTAGCGGCCACCTTGCGAAGGCAGAGGAAGCCAGGCTGTACCAGCTTGCGCACGAAGAAGTAGCGGACCTCGATGTATTTGCTGCGAGCGTGATGGATAGGATTTTCAGTGAGGTGAATCATACTTTCACTGTCACAGGAGAGTGTCACAGAGGGCTAAGAGTAACCAAGCTTAGCAAGAAGAAAGGAGAGCCAGCGAGCCTCCTGAGCTGCCAATGTGCTTGCGTACAACTCAGCCTCGCAGGTGGAAAGGCAGACAAAGGATGAGCGAGTGGAGTGCCAGTTGATGAGACCACTGCCAAGAGTAAAACCATAACCCTGAGAGGAGTGACGATCAGGGCGAGAATTAGTGTAGGAGGAATCAATGCAACCGGAAAGAACGGGGGGAGAAGAGCCACCAAGAGTGAGTGCAAGATCAGAGGTAGCGCGGAGATAGTGGAGAACGCGCTTAGCAGCCGCCTAGTGCACATCAGTGTGGCGACCAAGGCCAACAAAGCAAGAGATGACATCGAGGGGGTAGGCAAGATCGGGGCGAGTGCACAACATAGCATACATGAGTGACCCAATGAGCTCAGGATAGGGTCGCAATTTTGAGGAGGGAGCGGGAACGGCAAGGGCAGCAAGCTGATGGCTAGCGGGAAGACTAGTGGAAACTGGCTTGGCCTGCGACATTTCAAAGTGCTCAAGGATGGAGTGGATGTAGAAGGATTGAGAGTGAGAGAGAGAGAGAGAGAGAGAGAGAGAGAGAGAGAGAGAGAGAGAGAGAGAGAGAGAGAGAGAGAGAGAGAGAGAGAGAGAGAGCGAGAGAGAGATGGTGCGCGCAGCACGATTGCGAAGAATCTCCATGCCGAGATAGTGGCGAAGCTCGCCAAGATCCTTGCACAGGAGACGCTCCTGGAGGGCCTTCTGACAGCGGTAAGGTCAGCACAATGTTTGAGCACCAAGTCATCGATGTGGGCAAGAATGAAAAGCGTGTGGAGGGAAGTGCGGATGAAGAGACTGGGGTCAGAAGAGGAGGTGGAGAAGCGAAGAGAGTGAAGATTGGAGGCGAGCTTAGCATGCCACTTGCGTGGGGCCTGCTTAAGACCATACACCGGGCGCTTCAGCTCCCACACAGTGCTTGGAGGGAGGGGGCAAGGAAAGCCAGCGGGACACTCAAGGAAAATGCGTTCATGAAGCTCGCCCTGGAGAAAGGCATTGGAGACATCCATAGAGTGAATCTCCCAATCCAAGCGGGCGCCTAGATCAAGAAGGAGGGGAAGAGTGGGAAGACGGGCAGTGGGGGAGTAAGTGGCAAAGTAGTCACTGCCTCCACGTTGGGTGAAGCCTTTGGCGCAGTAACGAGCTTTGAAGACAGGGAGCTCCCCAGGCAACTGTTTGACAGGAAAGACCCATTTGCCCTTGACAATGGTGACGCCAGGGGGGGGAAAGAGTCAACATAAGAGTTAAGTCCTTGTGAATGCCTCACACTCGGCAATGATGGCAGCCATCCACTCAGTTGCATGAAAACCAGACACCACTTGGGAATAGGTATGAGGGGTGAGAATAGCGGCAGTTTCAACGGAGAGAAGGGTGGGAGAATTGGAGAAGTCGCCAATGGTGACTCAAAGGAGGGGTGAAAGAGGATGAACAGAGAAGAGCTCCTCAAATCGGTCTTTGAGAAGATCAACGTTCTGAGAGGGAGAGAGACGAGTAAAGAGAGCAGAGTGTTGAAAATTGGACAGTGCATGGGTCATGGAGTGGGTGAGACGTGGAGAAGGTGGGGGAGCAGGAGTAGAAGGGAGGGTAGCAGAAGGAGGTCTTAAGGGAGGGGCCATGGGAGCAGAAGAGGAAGAGGCAGGAGGAGAGGTGTCAGAGATGATAGTGGAGGGGGGGGGGTGGAGCAGGCAGGCATGGGAGGTGGAGCAGGGGCAGGAGGGAGGGGAGGAGGAGAGGGGGCAGCAGAGGGCAGCGGATCAAAGTCAGACCAATGGAGAGAGGGAGCAAGTGGGGCAGGAGGGGGAGTGAGGAATGGAGATTGAGTCTCATCAAATATGACATCCTGGCTGCGAATGAGCTCCTGAGAGGAGGGAGCATAGAAAAGATAGCCAGGACATTCACCGTTGATGCCAATGAACGCACAGAGCTGCGTCTTGGGAGCGAGCTTCCCACCCTGACGTGCTCGATCGGCGGGATCGATGAGGACATGAGCGACACAGCCCCACACCCGAAGAGGGCGGGTGGAAGGCTGGCGGCCAGTCTAGAGCTGGAAGGGTGTAATGGAAGAGCGAAGGGGATGAGGGCGAAGGTTAGAAAGGAGAGTGGCATGAACAAGAGCGTAGCTCGAAAGAGAGTGAGGAGCAGAGGCATGAGCAAGGAGACATCGTGTGATCTCTATGAGAGTGCGAATACGACGCTCGGCAACACCATTCTGTTTAGGAGAATGCAGAAGGTTGGAGGTTTGGCGAATGCCATGAGAGGAGCAGTAAGAAGAGAAAGAGTGGCTAAAGAACTCGCCACCACCATCAGAGTGGAGGCGCGCGACAGGACGGCCAAAGCGAAGACGCGCCTGCTCAGCCCAGCGAATGATGAGGGAGGGGGCGTCAGGTTTGGCACGGAGGGGATAGACAGTGGCAAAGCAAGAAAGGTCGTCAACGAGAAGGAGAAAGATGGGAGGCAATTGGAGAGGGACCCCAGAGGTCCATATGCACAAGGTCAAGGGGTTTGGGGGAGGCAGCTGGGGAAGAAAGATGAGGAGATTGGGAGAGCTTGGCCTGAACACAAGGGGTGCATGGAGAAGCGCGCGAGGGGGGAAGGGGCGAGAGAGAGGAAGGGAGATTATGAAGCAGCTTCGAATTGACCATGTTGTGAAGGAGAGGGAAGTTGGAGTGACCAAGATGGTGATGGAGAAGAAGGGTAGGTTGGGTGAGAGAGCGACAGTCGCAAGAGGAGACGGGAGGGGCAGAAGGAGAGGAAGCGTGATGGATAGATGAAGGGATGGGAACACGAAAGGTGTAGAGGCAATTAGTAGGAGAAAGGGTGAAACGAGCGTGGTGCCGGTCATGGTAATGAAGATTGCAATAGAGTTCACCTGTGGGGAAGAGCGCTCGCACACTCAGGCGTTGGAGGGAAGGGAGGGATAGGAGGTTATGACAGCAAGAGGGAGCAGAAAGGCCGGTAACAGCGCCAGTGGGAGATGTAGGACAGGGAAGAGAGGAAGTGCCTGTGCAGATCATGGTCATGGTCTCCCCAGCCCCATCAATAGAGAGGGGACGAGGAAAATTGCAAAGGACATCGGCATCACGAAAGACAGAGTCAGTAGTAGCGCTGTCAAGGACAAAATCCAAGGTGCGAGGAAGTGAGAGAGCGGCAGCCGTAGGGCTAGGAGAATGAGAAACAATGCTTTGAAGGGGTGGAGAAAATGGAACGACAAAGCGAGGGTCCATAAGAGGAGAAGCACCAAGGATGCTATCCTGAGATGGCATGGTCACACTGAAAACAGAGGCCAGAGAACCAATACTAGAGGTTACAATGGCAGAAGAGCGGCAACGCAGACGGGACAGCGGAATTTAAGTAGATGGGTGGAGAAGAGGGGGGGATCCAGCGGCAAGTAGGAGAGGTGGTGCAAGGGGAGAAAGGGGCAGCGAAGGAAGCGGAGGGAAGGGAAGGCAAGGATAGGAGAGGAGGTAGAGGAGGGTGAGGGCGGAAGCGCAAAGGAAGTAGGCGCCATCAGGGGGAGGGGAGAGCAATGGAGCAGATGTGAGGAGACAAAAGACGAGGAGGAATAGGGACGAGGTAGTCAGCTGCTAAGCCTTACAAAAAAAAAAAGAGGAGGAGGACTAGGGGCGAGATAGTCAAATGCTGAGCCGTTGAGGGGAGAATAAGAGGAGGAGGAATAGGGGCGAGGTAGTCAGCTGCTGAATCGTTGAGGGGAGAAATAAGAGGAGGGATAACAGCGGAGTAGTCTGCTGCTGCGCCGCTGAGGGGGGAAATAAGAGGAGGAGGGATAACAGCGGGGTAGTCTGCTGCTGAGCAGCTGAGGGGAGAAACAAGAGGCGGAGGAAAAGAGTGGGGAAGGAGCACGACTACGAAGCAAGGTCGGCAACCAGCTGCAGCAGTAGAGGAGAGGAGAGAGGTGGAGGAGAGAGTGAGATGGGGAGGGAAATGAAGGAGAGAGGAGAGGAGGAGGAGGGTGAAGGGGCGGATGGTGAGGAGGGGTAGGTCTTGATTAGCAAGGCTATGAAGCAAAGTCGGCAATCGAGAGGAGAGAGGCGAAGGAGAGAGTGGGATGGGGAGGGGAATGAAGGGAGAGAGGAGAGGAGGAGGAGGGTGAAGGGGCGGATGGTGTGGAAGGGTATGTTTTGATGAATAAAGGTACAGAACAAGGGCGGCAACCAGCTGCGGTAGTTGAGGAGAGGAGAGAGGCGGAGGAGAGAGTGACATTGGGAGGGGAAGGAAGGGGGAGAGGAGAGGAGGAGGAGGGTGAAGGGGCAGATTGTGCGGAGAGGTAGTTCGATGGCGTGCAGTAGAGCGCGGGGAGGTGTACAGGGATGACAAGTGGGGCGAGCTATGGGGGAAAAGGGTTGTGGGATAGTGGGGGGAACTAGAATAAGAGAGGAGAGGAGGAGGAGGGTGAAGGAGGTGGGCGGACTGAGGAAGAGAAGGGCACGCCACGATGAAAGGCAGGCGCGCATGCTGCTGGACGGTGCGAAGCGCGCGCATTGGTAGGCGCGCAATGCGTGCGCGACGGGAGGGGGACGGGGGGGACGGCAGAGCGCGCTTCAGGCGGAACTAGGCGCGCGGCCGTTGGAGACGCGAGGAGGAGGAGGCATGATGAAGAGGGAAGGCGCGGGATGGTAATATGCGCGGTAGGAAGGGTGCTACAGGCTGAAATGGGGCATCCGCACATGAATACTTAAAAAAAAAAAATTTGCGAATGCTAAGGGGTGACGGGAAATAAAAGAAGGTATAGCTAAGTAGTGCGAAAATGGCCTAAGGGCCTGATATCATTTAGGAAATGTGGATCAGAACGAGACGTCAAGGCCCACGCTCTGGATACATGTTAAAGTGAGAGGAGCCATAAATGGCGAGAGACTTAGTGAGCTTGACAAGTTGTACTAGCAAGAAGTATCGAGGTACAAGTCTAGAAAGGAGTTGGAAACCCTAATTGAACTTAGGGTGTTTTTAGTTTGTGTTAGAGCTACAAAATGAACCTTGATTGAACTTGAACGCGTAACTCGCTCTAAGCATGGCGAAATAACAAGAGAACACCAAAATAAAGACCAGGGAGAACTCTAGCCTACTCCAATAGACTACGGCTGCCAGCTGCCGCGGGGATCAACTATGGCAGTACATACGTGTGGGGTAACGCGTACGGTAAGCAATGTGCGCAGAACTGTAGGTGCGCTACTATAAAGGCGTGCAAAGGGAGCTGCAGTTGCGCGTGTGGCTGCAGGTGCGTGAGTCGCTGGTGCTGTGCGCGCAAGGCAGCAGGCGCCTGCGCAGCTACTGGTGGGTATGCAGCGGCTACTGGCGGCTAGCGTGCGTTCGGCTGTTTGCTGCACGTGCAGCTGCATGTGGGCGACGCGCACGATTGCTGAGGACGGGACTTGGTGGGTAGCGCGGGCCGAGCAGCGCGAGGCGAGTAGCGCGCGGGGCGAGTAGCGCAGGGCGGGCTGCACGCGCAGGGCAGTGCAAGGCGGGCAGAGCGCGGGGCAGCAAGTGCGGGGAAGACTGTGAGAGCCAGGGCAGGCAGTGCGCTGTGATGGGAAACGCGCGGGGCGAGATGGGCTGTGCGTGGGGTGGGACGGGCTGCGCGAGGAGGGCGGGAGGAGGGAGAGGGGGACGGGCTGCGCGCGGGCAGGAGGGGCTGCGCACGGGGTGGAACGAACTGCACGCGGGGCAAGACGGGCTGCGCGTGGGGCGGGACAGGCTGCGCACGGTGCGTGATGGGCTGCGCGTAGGGCGGACTGCGCGCGCGGCGGGACGGGCTGCAAGTGGGGGAGGGAGGGCTGTGCGCGGTGCGGGACAGGTTGCACGCGCCGGGCAGGGCGCTAACGAGCGAGGCAGGTTGCTAACGGGCGGGGTAGGGCGCTAACGGGCGGGGTAGGGCGCTAATGGTAAGGGGCTCGGTCCGCTAACCGGCAGGGCGGGACAGGTTAACCTAGGTTAGGATCGAATACCTACTCGTGATACCATCTCATAAACGGAAACAACGGAATGATAGATTAGGAAAGGAAGGAGATACAAATATGGAGCCCTAACTGTGTTGTACTCTCTAAGGAGCACCTCACTAAAGCCTATTAATAAATATATCATTTGACACACATGTCGCACCCCGCCCTAGCGCCCCACCTGGCGGCCCCGTCGTGCCGCCTGGCCCCCATCCCACCCCTCTCTAGCAGCCCGCCTGGCGGCCCCGTTGCCCCACCTGAGCCTACCGTCGCGCTCGCACTAGCACTTGCTACGCCTACGCCTGCTGCCGACGTGCCTGCCACGGCTGCGCACATGCTTTGCGCGGCTGCACCAGCGGTGCCCATGCTTGCACCTGCGTCCTCACCTACTGCAACCGCACTCACGCTTGCTGCTGACGCGCCTGCTGCGCCCACATCTGCCGTGCATGCATCGCCACCAATCGGGCCTACTGCGCCAGTGCCCGCACCTACCGTTGCCATGCCTGTCGCGTCCGCGCCTGCCTCGCCCGTGCCGTCGCCGCCAATGCCTGTTGCACCCTAGCCACCGCCCCCTGCGCCTGCTATGCACGCGCTTGCGCCTGCCACCAACGCCCGCACCTGATGCACAGACGCCTGCGCACAGGGTTGATGTTTCAAAATTTGCTACTCTAACTATAAGAAAAAAACACCCCCCCCCCCCCCCCCCCCCCCCTCCCCCCCCCTTGTCTGAAAGTACGCTTTTCAGAGAAATGATATCCTGATTTATGAAGGCACACATGCGTATACTGAAGCTTCAGGCTTCACAAGTGAAAATCAGAGTTGTTGCTTAAGTGCTTGATTCGCATCAGAGATTTTTTTCAGGTACGCAATAGTAGAACTAAACAAACATCATGTGAGGTTCGATACTTGAGTTCAGAAATCAAAATATGAATCCTGGGTACAACTACATGGCTACATATTACTACAATACAAGGCAGATAACTAGGATGTTACGCGAATGTTTCATGCATCGGGATCCATCGGGAACGAACCTTGCTGAATTCGGTAGAGTAAACTCGGTGATAATCACGCACACGCGAGACCACTCGAGATAACTCCAAAAAATAGGAATTCGGTGCACGCAGCCTATTTCGGTGCTAAAACTAGAATAACTAATGTAAAAGTAAAGAACTAGGAAATCAGCATAGAAATGCAAATAGGAAATGAGAACGGGCGCCATACTCTCATGTCAAACTTATATGCTATAGTCTGTGTAGGCTGTAGTGGGGTAGACAATATGGGGTACAACACTTTTAGGTTTTCCTACTTGTACCCACCTGTTTGCCAGTGCATTCATTCCTCATTCTTTCACATGGTATAGAGCAGGTTCCCTAGTGGGAACGTTTCCTAGGGCCCACCGAAAATCGAATTTTTTTTTTCCTGCCCGGAGCGCGCTTCGCCCCTGCCCGAGTCGCGCCCCGTGTGCCTGCCCTCCCGTCGCGTCCCCTGCCCTTAGCGGCCCGTCGCGCCCTCTTACGGCCCCTCGCGGCCCCTTAGCCGCTCCCTCGCGGCCCCTCTCACGGCCCCTCGCGGCCCCTTCGCGGCTCCCTCGCGGCCCCTCGCGGCCCCTCCCACGGCCCCTCGCGGCCCCGTCGCGGCTCCCTTGTGGCCCTTCGCGACCCCTCTCACGGCCCCTCGCGGCCCCTTCGCGGCCCCTCGCGGCCCCTCGCGGCCCCTCGCGGCCCCTCGCGGCCCCTCTCACGGCCCCTCGCGGCCCCGCGGCCCCTTCTCAGCCGCTGCCGCCCCTCTCACGGCTCCCTCGCGGCCCTTCGCGGCCCCTCGCGGCCCCTCGCGGCCCCTCTCGCGGCCCCTCGCGGCCCCTCTCACGGCCCCTCGCGGCCCCGCGGCCCCTTCTCAGCCGCCGCCGCCCCTGCCCCGGCCGCAGCAGCCGCCGCCGCCGCTGCCGTGTCCGCCGCCGCCGCCCCTGCCCCGACCGCAGCAGCCGCCGCCACCACTGCCAGCAGCAGCCGCCGCCGCCGACAACAGCAGCCGCCGCCGCCGCCGACACCAGCAGCCGCTGCCGCCGCTGCCGTGTCAGCCGCCGCCGCCCCTGCCCGCCGCGGCACCCTGGCCCCTGGAGCAGCCGCCGCTGCTGCAGCTGCCCCTGGCCCCTGGAGCAGCCGCCCCTGCAGCAGCCGCCCCTGGCCTCTCGAGCACCAGTCCCTGCAGCAGCCGCGGAGCCCTCGCCCTGCGGTGGTAACGGCCTCACCATTACCGCTGTCGTATTCCTGCCCTTCTTACCACTGGTGAGCTCTGCTGTTACTGCTGCTCTTGCTACTACTGCTCTTTCTACTGCTACTGCTGCTCCTGGCGTGGCCAGATGCAGCTCCAGCGAAGTCCGCGTGAGTCCCTCGCCCCCCATCAGCTTCGTGAGTGGTACGATACTTGGGGTTGTCGGGGTGGCCGTAGTGAGAGTCGTTCTGGCGTGAGTAGTTCGGGAGCTGCTTGTAGTGGCCAGGTGCAGCTGCAGCGTAGTCCGCGCGCGGTTTTTTCGCCCCAGCAGCTTCGTGAGTGGTACGCTCAGCGTGGAGGGTCACGGAGTACTGCTCGCTGTCCGTACGTCATTCGCACTGGTGCTCGGACTGGTCAGCCTTGCGGGACGTTTGGTCACGCAGAGTCCCACTGCTTCGCCCGTCTGAGCGACGCCTGGCGTACGGAGATTGGCGACGCCGCTGAGCTCCCCGACTGGGTGGAGCTGCTTAGGCAGAGAGTAGATATCTATGCTCTTGACTATGATGCTATCCTCACTTCCATGTATGCATTGCCTACTAGTGATGTGGGTGACTGTTACCTGTGTGTTCCGCCTGACCCGGGCATTGAGGCTGCTGCTCTAGGTGCTGGTGAGGCTGCTGCTCTAGGTGCTAGTGCGTCTACTCCTCCAGGTGCTGGTGAGTCTGCTGCCCCAGGTGCTGGTGAGTCTGCTTTCTCAGGTACCACGTCGGCTCAGGTTTTACACACCTTCACCCTTGACTCGGGTGCTTCCCGCTCCTTCTTTCGAGACCGCACCACACTCACGCCGATCAGTCGGCCGGTTGCAGTCTCCCTGGCAGACCCCTCTGAGGGTCTTGTCCTTGCCCACTTCTCCACTGTCTTACCGTGTCCGGCGGCCCCTTCTGGCTCCCTGTCAGGTCTTTACCTCCCCTCGTTCTCTACGAACTTGGTGAGTGGTGCTGACCTACAGGATGGAGGGGTTGACCAGTTCACTCCTGCGCGTCAGCGAGTGACCCACTGTACGTGTGCTCGGACGGGCCGACACTTGGCCACGTTTACCCGTCAGCTGGGGTCGAGCCTGTACACATTGACTACTGAGTCTCCTCAGGTGGCTGCGTCGAGTCAGGTGTTTGCTGCAGCGTCCAGGTCTGGTCCTGAGTCTGCCCCCTGCTCGTGTCGTCTCCTGTCTCACCAGACTCTCCTCTGGCACCACC
This sequence comes from Closterium sp. Naga37s-1, assembly GCA_947471745.1. Taxonomy (NCBI): domain Eukaryota; kingdom Viridiplantae; phylum Streptophyta; class Zygnematophyceae; order Desmidiales; family Closteriaceae; genus Closterium; species Closterium sp. Naga37s-1. The sequence goes on along the minus strand of CANJKZ010000203.1, from coordinate 77,032 downwards.
GCCTTGGTCACCCCTCCCTGCCTCGTCTCCGAGGCATGGCCTCTCGTTTCCTTGTCTCGGGTCTCCCCCGGTCCCTCCCTTCTCTTCCTCCGGGGCCTGCCCCCACCTACGTTCCCTGCGTCGAGGGGCGGCAGCGCGCCGCTCCTCACTCCTCCGAGTTTCCTCCGACAGAGGCTCCGCTGCAGACGCTTCACATGGACGTGTGGGGCCCAGCCCGCGTCCGTGGACAGGGTCACGAGCGTTACTTCCTGCTGGTGGTTGACGACTACTCGCGTTACACCACAGTCTTCCCCTTGCGCAGCAAGGGTGAGGCCACTGAGGTGTTGATCGACTGGATCCGCGCAGCTCGTCTCCAGCTCAGAGAGAGTTTCGGCTCGGACTTTCCTGTCCTGCGTCTGCACTCCGACAGAGGAGGTGAGTTTTCCTCTGACCTTCTGCGAGCCTTCTGTCGTGCACAGGGCATCCGCCAGACGTTCACGCTTCCGGCCTCTCCACAGCAAAATGGGATTGCTGAGCGCCGCATTGGCATGGTCATGGACGTCGCTCGTACGTCCATGATCCATGCGGCTGCTCCCCATTTTCTGTGGCCGTTCGCGGTTCAGTACGCGGCGCATCAGATCAACCTTCAGCCCCGGGTCTCCTTGCCGGAGACCTCCCCTACTCTGCGGTGGACGGGGAAGGTTGGCGATGCATCTGCGTTTCGTGTCTGGGGATCTCGGGCGGTTGTCCGCGACTTGTCTGCGGACAAGCTGTCCCCCCGTGCTGTTCCCTGCGTCTTCCTTGGCTCCCCCCCTGACGCGCCTGGTTGGCAGTTTTACCACCCCACCTCGCGCCGTGTTCTGTCCTCCCAGGACGTCACCTTTGACGAGTGGGTTCCTAACTACCGTCTCTTCCCCTACCGCACTGCGCCCCTCCCCCCGCCGCCACTCTTCCTTACGCCAGGTCCCCCCCCGGTAGACCCTCTCCCCCCTCAGGGTCCTGCCCCGTCAGGTGTGTCCCAGGTAGACGCAGACGAGCCTGTCGAGGTAGCTGTTGACTCTGGTGCTGCTAGGGGTGCTGAGCCTTGGGGTGCGGAGCCTGGGGGTGCTGAGCCTGGGGGTGCTGAGCCTGGGGGTGCTGGGCCTGGGGGTGCTGAGCCTGGGGGTGCGGAGCCTGGGGGTGCTGAGCCTGGGGGTGCGGAGCCTGGGGGTACTGGGTCTGCTCGTGTGGCCTCTGGCGGTGCTGGGTCTAGGGGTCCCTCGGGTACTTCGTCTCGGCGGGAGCTACCCTCTCCACAGGAGCTGCGCGAGTGGTTTGCCCGGCGCTGGAGCTGGAGGTGCTACTGTTGCTGCTGACCCTGGGGTCGGCGCTGGAGGTACTGGAGACCCTGGTCCTGGAGGTGCTCGTCCTGGCGGTACTGGAGCTGCTGGGACTAGGGGTGCTGCTGGGGCTACTGGAGTTGGTCCTGCTGGAGGTGCTGCGGGTGGTGCTGGAGGTACTGGAGCTGCTGGGGGTGTTGGCGCTGGAGGTGCTTGTGGCGCTGGTACTTCTGAGGGTGCTGGAGTTGGCGCTGCTGGAGCTAGAGGTGCTGCTGGCGCTGGTGCTGCCGCTGGGGGTACTGGTGCTGTCCCTGCTGTTTCAGGAGGCGTTGAGCGCCGCGGCCGTACTTCGTTCCGCTCCTTGAGCAGGTTCTTGGTCTCTCGCCCTCTACTGGTCCTACTCCTCCCTTAGGGTGTCCACAGCCTGTCCAGTCGCAGTCACAGTTACAGCCCGCCTCCCCCCTGCCTGCTCCTTCTCCCTACGCTGGTCCTACTGGAGGTCTTGCTGAGCGTCGTGAGCCTGTGTCTCGTCCTGCGTCGCCTGTTCGTGCTGCTCGCACTAGTGGTCGTGTTCCGCGTCCGCGTCCTCCCGCGGTCCCGGGCACACACCAGATGGCACTGCGTCCTTCCACTGCTCCTCTGCGTGTCCCGTTGCCGTCTCCTCCAGAGTCCTCTCCTCCTGCTCTTGCTGACCCGGAGTCTGACTCTCTTCGTGCTGCCAGTCCTACTGTCATGCGTCTCCTGGCTGCTGTTGTGACTGACCCTTCCTTTGAGTCCACTGCTGCGTCTGCCTTGGTTGCTGAGCTTGTCGACTTTGCTGCTCGCTGTCGTCTAGACTACGCCGCTAGTCTCGTTGCTGAGTCTGAGTCTGTCTGTCCTCCGTCCGTCGGGGGTGAGTGTGCTCTGTGCACGGACGTCCTTGAGGACAGGCAGGAGGAGTTCCACTGTTTTGCTGCTGCTTTGCCTCATCTCGTGTCCATGCTGAATGCCCCTGAGGGAGACCCGGATGCACTAGACATCCCGACTCCTCGATCGTACGCTGAGGCGATCGAGGGTCCCTACTCCTCACAGTGGCAGTCAGCCATGGACGCAGAGATGGCTTCCTCGAAGTCCACAGGCACCTACGTCGACGAGGTTTCCCCACCTGGGGCGAACATCGTCAGTGGCATGTGGATTTTCAGGGTGAAGCGGCCGCCGGGTTCTCCGCCTGTCTTCAAGGCGCGTTACGTGGCTCGAGGCTTCAGTCAGCGGCAGGGAGTTGACTACTTTCAGACCTTCTCTCCTACCCCGAAGATGACCACTCTTCGGGTGCTGCTGCACATAGCCGCTCAGCGCGACTACGAGCTTCACTCTCTTGACTCCAGCACAGCTTTCTTGCAGGGCAGCCTGCACGAGGAGATCTGGCTGCGCCGCCCACCTGGCTTCACTGGGTCGTTTCCTCCTGGTACCCAGTGGAGCCTCCGGCGGCCAGTCTACGGTCTCCGCCAGGCGCCCCGTGAGTGGCACGACACACTGAGGACTACACTTGCGGCTCTTGGGTTTGCTCCTTCTACTGCCGACCCGTCGCTGTTTCTGTGCACCGACACCTCTTTGCCGCCGTTCTACATCCTCGTGTACGTCGACGACTTGGTCTTTGCCACTGCTGACACTGCTGGACTCGCCCACGTGAAGTCCGAGCTGCAGAAGAGACACACGTGCACAGACCTGGGTGAACTGCGCAGCTACCTTGGCTTGCAGATCACCCGGGACAGAGCACAGCGCACCATTACCCTGACTCAGTCACACATGGTGCAGCAGGTCCTTCAGCGCTTCGACTTCACGTACTCCTCGCCTCAGGCCACTCCTCTGTCTACTCGCCACTCGCTCTCAGCTCTGCCTTCGGATGAGTCCGTAGAGCCGAGTGGCCCGTACCCAGAGCTTGTTGGCTGCCTCATGTACCTGATGACCTGCACTCGACCTGACCTTGCATACCCTCTTAGCATCTTGGCACGCTATGTTGCTCCTGGGAGACACCGACCAGAGCACATGGCTGCAGCGAAGAGGGTGTTGCGCTACTTGTGCAGTACGTCAGGCATGGGGCTAGTGCTTGGAGGGCGTCGTTCAGTGGTCCTCACCGGTCACGCAGGCGCTTCTTGGGCTGACGACCAGGCTACGCAGCGGTCGTCACAGGGTTACACCTTCAGCCTTGGTTCCGGCTCTGTTTCGTGGCGGTCCACCCGCTCGTCTTCTGTTCTCGGCTCTAGCTGTGAGGCTGAGATCTACGCGGGGGCCATGGCTGCACAGGAGCTACGCTGGCTCACCTACCTGCTGACCGACCTGGGAGAGCCGCCTCGTTCTGCTCCAGTTCTGTACGTAGACAACAAGGCCATGCTGGCCTTGTGTCGGGAGCACAGACTGGAGCACAGAACGAAGCACATTGCTCTTCGTTACTTCCTTGCTCGTGAGCTGCAGCAGCGTGGTCAGCTGCGACTTGCTTACGTGGCCTCTCAGGCCAACACTGCTGATATCTTTACCAAGGCACTTCCGCCTTGTGATCATCAGCGTTGCTGTACGATGCTAGGTCTTGTGCCTACTTGGCCTCACTTGCTCACTTCTTGACCTTTCTTGTACTGTGATCTATCTATACCTGCACTTGCTTGTTTACCTTTATATATGATCTTGCATGTGAACTGGCCTTGTGGCCTTGAACTTGTGCTCGGAATGTGTGGTGACGTTGTGATCCACCCTGAGCCTGCTTTGCTTTGCTTGACTGGTCTTGTGACCTCTTGTTCTCCCCCACTTTGCCTATGGGGGTGTGTCAAACTTATATGCTATAGTCAGTGTAGGCTGTAGTGGGGTAGACAATATGGGGTACAACACGTTTAGGTTTTCCTACTTGTACCCACCTGTTTGCCAGTGCATTCATTCCTCATTCTTTCACATCTAACACAGTCAGTGCACACACTTGTTTATGAGGTAATTCTCCCCCACATCCTCATCATCCAACAGGATTGGGTTGTCCTCCTCTTTCTTCTCGACGACCTCGGATCATCGCCCACTTCTCCCTCTCCCCCCCCTCCTCCCCCTCGTCATTCTTGTTCGGCTGGGTAGCGTTTGCCTCATCCTCTCGGGATTTTCCCTTTCTCTTGTGCTCTGCCGCAGTGAACACCACACTCTTCACATGGCGCCTCCTCTTCATGGCCCTCCAGATGTCCAGGGCCTCTGGCTAGTCGATGTCGTACTCCATGTGAGGATCGAAGGAACTGGTTCAGAAATTATAATGTGATCACCTAGGTACAAGGTGAGGCTATATTTAGGCTTGACACAAAGGCAGTAACCCGGGTGCTACTGAAAGGTTCCGCGGGTTGCGAATCGTCCCGAATGGGTCCTTCCCAAATTCAGTAGAAGGCTATTTGGTGAAAACCGAAAAGCCTAGAATTTGATGCACTCAACCTAGTTCGGTACCTATAACTATAATAAATATGGTGAAGCATCGGACCTAGGAAATCAAACAAATGCATGCAAGATAAAATACAGCTAAGCTAGACAATGCATAATAAAGCAGGATCAAGCAAATAAAGTCCAGCAAAGCCGTCGTAATCTCACACTCCATGAGCGCATTCTACATCAGCTCCCTCAGTCGTGCATTGAAGAGCGTCCCTTGCACCCAAGAATGAATGAAGTTTTGTCGCAAGAAGCCCCTCTCATACTCCACATTTGACCGAGGGAGCACCGCCATCGCCTGCCACAAAAGGAAAAAGTTGGGCCATCTCGGCGACATGTTTGCACAACAATAATAAGAAAAATACAAGTTGAGTTAGAGCTCCCTAGGATATTTGCAAGGCCTTGCGTGAACCCCTCATCCTCATGGTGCACTCAATGATGCCACTCAAAGTATGTAGCTCATGCTGCAACCTTCAGATCGAAGCCTGTTGCAGAACAACTTTGTGCAGCCGTGAAACCACTCACGTCACTTGCACACCCGTTGAGCTTGGATCTTTGGCCACGGAACAACTTTTAAGGCCCCAGCTTGCGCAAGTCATCCAGACTTCCCGTTGAGGTTGTCCGCACACTCATGGGTGAACTTGTGGCAGAGCTTCATGCAATCCGTCTAGTTGCTCCCATACGTATGCCCCAGGATCGGTCTCTCGTGCATCGTGTCCTGGTGGTTGACCGAGCGTCCTTCGGTGTCCACACCTCGCACCCGTACCTTCTTACCTCCGCCGTACCCATATAGCTGCAGAAATTTTGCCAGCCAGCAGTTGCCTTTTCCACCAAACTGCCCCTCCTTTTCTGAATAGCGGAGCTGCAGGTTTGATGTCGTCTAGTCGATGGTCTTGGTGACCTCTGTCATATCCATCTGTCACCGCGTGTGCAAGAACAACATTGAAAACTTATCACGGAAAGGCCCTGATTGTATTAAACTGCACAATGTGAGCCTTCGTGCCAATCTAAGCTTACATCTCACTTCTGGAAACACCAGTTGAGGTCGTTCATGTCGGCAAGGATGTCGCCGAGGAAGTATAGGGAGAACTGAAGATGGAGATTGTCACAATCTCGTAACTTTGTGGTTATTCTCGTACAGTAGAACAATCGCTGCACTCAGCACCTTGCATAGCCGACGCACCGCATTTTCTCTTGTAGATGCCTGCACTTATAGGTTGGTGTTGGAAACACCTGTTGAGGTCGTTCATGTCGGCGAGGATGTCGGCGAGGAAGTATAGGCAGAAATGAAGATGGAGATCATCATAATCGTGTACACCTTGTGGTTATTCTGGTACAGCAGAACAATCGACACCATGCAGAGCCGACACACCGCATCTTCTCTTGTGGATGCCCTGCACTTATAAGTTGGTGTTATAAATAAATCGTTGCAGGTGCTTGGCCCGTTGACTCCTGATCCAAGAACGTTCGAGCTCTGTCGCCAATGTGCGCACGACCTTGTCCACCATGTCCAGGTCGCGATTTGAGGTCGCAATATCTTTTACAGTGAGAGCTTCCTGTTGGATCACATGCAAAAAATTGGTGAGCTGAATTAAAAACCCAAATCAAACAGAAACCTGGAAAGCATATGCAGTGAAGGACATACATGTGCGTGATGCAGCGACAAGACACCAGACGCGGCACATGCTCACGCAGCCACGCCACCAAACCTTTGTCCTTTCCCATCATCACCGAAGCACAGTCGGCACTGAATCCCACCAAATTGGAGACGTACATCGCTGCACAGTGTAATTGTTTCATGAGAACCTCAATCAGGGACCGTGCATTGAACTTATCAATTGTTAGTAGGGGAAACAACTCTGTAACGATCAGATAAAAAAAAAACCTCAATTACACAATCATGTGTTTCCCTCTGATCTTGTCCATGCTTTCGTCGCACCTGATGCCAAGAAAACGATGAAGCGTGGACCAGTTCCATCTGCGACCGCGTCAAGTAGATGCTGATGATGTGGACCATCTGTTGAAATTCATACATGTGTCGAACATGCAAATAGAATAAACCTAGGAGGCATAGAAAAAATGGTAACGTGCAACCTAGGCGACATAAACAAACCAGTAACATGCTCACCGTGTAAGATACACCCCATAAGATTGGTGCGGTATGTCTGGAGAGTCTTGCTCTGCGAGATGCTGCATCAGCTTTGGGCACATGCTGATTGGAGCGTCAACTCTGCAAAGAAACTCCAACGACCACATCAATCGAATTGCACGTCGACCGTCCACGTCGAAGTTGATGAAGTCATCGAGCTTCTTTTGCCCGTCCGAAATGTCAATCGCAATGTCCAGCTACCACTTCATCGTCTCATTGTGAGCAGCAGTGTGCTTGTGTAGCCGCATTGCGTACCATGCATTGGCATTGGAACAGTTGTGTTGTACAACAGTGCTATACAACACAGCTTGTTTTTGTATCGGTATCACGTCATTTTCTGCTGTGGAAGGCCCCAACACAGGGGGCAAGCAAGTTCATCATTACACCCATGGGCGGGTACTTATTGGATCTTCTCGAGAAACTTCCCCTTGATAATGTCTCATTCAGGTTCCACGAGATTCATACTATGTAGTATGAGGGTTCGACTGCACACAACTCTGAGCCTATATACAATATATCAAGGTCGCTAAAACAAGTACTCCGAATGGACCAGTGTTCAGAATTGACATGACATGGAAAATCAGTTTTTGGTGGTTGACTTGTCGGAAAACTCAGACTAATCAGAGTTTTTAGTCTCATAGAAACAACCCAGCCTACTCCTGCCACTACCGCACCTGCCGCCGCCATGCTTGTCGCGCCCATGCCACTGCCTCTCGCGCCCGTGCTGTCGCCGCCCGAGCATGCCATGTGCCTGCAACGTGCAATGCGGTACCCTACCGTGCCCTATCGCAAGCCTACCGCGCGCCATGCTGCGGTGCCTATCGTACGCATGCAGTATTACATGTCGATGAGCATGCAGCTGCGTCTGCCGCCCTCCGTCGCACTTGCTGCTGCGGTTTAATGTTTACCTTTGCCTGTCTCCTCTCCTCCTGTGCCTCTCCTCTCATCTTTTATAGCTGTACCCTGCTCCCTGTTTTGGCGCCCGAGTTTGTTCCGCAGCTCAATACAGAAGGGCGGATGATCAAATTTCCCGCGTGGCTACTGTTATAGTCACAATAGCCTTGAATGTGCCTGAAACGAAAGGTAGAGTGCACTGTTGGATTTATGCACAGCGGTTTTAAACGTTCATAGCGTTCTGGTCACAACTCCAATTGACATGCTATAAACTGGAGCTGGAGCGTCTTGACGTCACCTACAATAAGCAATATAGATCGCACGATTTCATGGATTATTGATGACGCAACGCTAGTTTGAACAAGCGGCATAATGGCAGCCAAATTAGGAAGAGTTACGAGTTGGGAATGACTCCTAGCCTCTACAAACCCCAAGAGCCGAGATATACTGATGTGGAACAGTGCCACACTGTCCCCAACCACGAAGGGTCTCGAAACTACCCTCCACAAGGGCCTACACCAAGAGAAATGTTACACTACACAAAGCAATGTAACTATTCTTACTATATTTAAGTTTAGCATTTTGGTGAGCTTCGAAATCATTTGAGTCTTGAAACCAAGGCTCTGGTTTTTCACCATACTGTAAACTCATCCTTGAGTTCTTGATGGGTCTGCTGCACACACTTGCGATACGCCGAACGTTCCACACACGACAAAATGGAAACCGCACACGACACGCAAACGACAACGTTACACGCGATTAGCGATAACCCGCTGTTGACTTGACACACACATTCGACATTATGACTCATCATTCACACACTATAATATGCATGAAATATATACAATCTCATGCCCTCATACCATTCCAAGCTCACACGCATGCACGCACATGGACAACAAGATGAGTGCAAACCATAGGGTTGCACGGATACCTACTCGACGCAAAGCTCCATCTGGGGAGCGAGCTTCAGGGTGAAGTCCCCTAGTACGCCCACGCTTCGAGTGAGCTACCCGTAAATTTATAAATATTCATATGAATGTTTTGGTGGCTAGGTTGAGCTACTCTATAGAGGGTATGACAGTTGTAATTATGAATCATGTATGCCCTACTATTAGTCACTTATCCTAACCCGCCCCTAGCCCCCCACCCCTCGTGTTTCCTAGTGCGCCCCTAGAGTGCCCTGTCGAGTGCCCCACCTTAGGCTTGTCGCCACCCCGCCGCTAGCACGCGATCACCCTAGACCGCGCTGCCACCATACCCTAGGCTGCCCCGAGGCGGCCTGCCTTTAGCCACCCGTCGCAATCGCCCCCGGCTGCCCCGTTGCCATTGCACTACCCTAGGCCGCCCCGTCGCACTACCCTAGACCACCCTGTCGCGCTGCCTTAGGCCTCTCTGTCGTGCTACCTTAGGCTGCTCCGTTGTACTGCCCAAGGCCGACCCATCGCACTGCCCTATGTTGCCTCGGTGCCTCGTCGCGCGTAGGCCCCGTCAGCCTCGTTGCGCGTAGGCCCTTGCGCCCTGTTGGGCGCTCTTCTCTCTCTCATGCAGCTCGTTGCTACCAGCCGCTGCCTCTGCCCGCCACTAGCAGTCAACGCATCTGCCCGTCGCTAGTAGCCCACCGCTGGCAGCCGCTGCCAATGCTAGCAGAGCAAGTGCAGTAGTGCCAGCGCCAGCACCTGCCACTGCCTGTAGCTGCCGTGCCTACTAAACGGGCCGCCTCCTGACTAGCCACCTAGGCCGCCCGAGCCGTCCGGGCCACCCGAGCCGCCCGAGACGCCCAAACCGCCCATGCCGGCCTGCCGCATTTGCGGCCCGTGCGAGCCTGCCACCCTTGCCGCCAACGCGAGCCTGTCTCCCTTGCCGCCTGTTTCTCCTAGAGTACGTGCTCTTATGGTTGTACCTCTATAGTGGGGGTAGTGGGCATAGAAGGACACAAACTCATCAAAAGTGACATCGCGGGAGTCAAAGAACCGGTGGAGGGACGGGTGGTAAACTGAGAGTCAGGGGAGTAAACCGGGAAACCAAGGAAGACACACCAGAAGGTGCGAGCCGAGAGCTTGTTTGCTAGAACTTCAGGCATGCGCAAGGCAGCCCCAAACATAAGGCGCAGACACAACACCCGGAGACCCAATCCAGAGATAGGTCGGTAAAACCTCCGAGCATGAAATTCGGGGCTGGAGGTTTAGCTGGTGCGCGACATAGCGAACCGCAAAGGCCCACAGAGAATGGGGCGCACGGGCATGTACCATGGAGGTACCGGCGATCTCTATAACCAAGAGGATGCGGCGCTCAGCAATCCTATTCTGCTGAAGCGAGTTCGGAAGGTTGAAGTACTGGATGATGCCCCTGCTCGTGACAGAACTCAGAAGAACACAAGAGTGGAACACACCCTCACAGTCTGAGTATAGAGAAAGCACAGGGAGGGCGCACTGGGTGCTAGTGGCCAGTAACCATGGGAGAATAGCATCAGGCACATGGACTTTCTGCTACTGGGGAAACACCATATTCTAGTGGAAGAGGTTGTCCACAACATGGAAGAACCTCTCTCCACTCAGCCCAGCAACTGGGGCAGGGCCCTAGTCGTCCGTGTGCAAATTCCGAAGAGGCGCAGTGGTAGGCGCAAGGTAGGAGGAGTGAGGGGTGCACGGCGTAAGCAGGCATAAGTGGTTCACGGTGGAGCAGGCAAATTAGGGAGCGGAGGAAGTAAGAATGGGAGACCTGATACAAGATCGTACTGAAAAATCTGACAGAGACGCGGAAGTGTAGGGTGACCAGGATGGTAGCCACGACTCATTAAAACCTATGACTGATGCTGGAAGCGGTGTGACAGTGGTGTGATCAAGGAAGAAGCACTAGGACGCACTAGAGTCAAGCATGAAGAAAAGAGATGCGCAAGCAGTAGTCACATCTAGGCTAACAACCACACAAGCACCTATACTGGAAACACAGCCACATATATTAGCAATAGACAAATATCCTAGTCTAAGTATTGTAGTCAACAACAACATACATGGTAGAATATGCAACACCAATGAACATCTTAAAGACATGATAGCCACGACTCATAAAAAACTGCCAGCGCCTGAGGTCTGTGGCGCATATATAAGAGGTTGTCGAAGCGACCCGAGGAGTGCAAATCGGAGAGGTTGGGGCGCCTACAGGTGGTACCAACACCCGGGGAGCATTCGGCGGCCAAGAAGTCCACCGACAGTGACGTGGTGGAGGTCACTGCTGAGAAGCCTGAGCTGCGACGTCCAGGCCGACCTCGGGGGCCACATAAGCGGCTGACCTACCACGTCTGATTCCGCCGGCCACCTTCACCATGCTGCTCGACGACGCGGATGCCGACGTCGACCTGGAGGAGCTCGACCCTGACATGCACGCCGACCCGGAGCACCGTTGGGACATCGCAACAATGACGGTGAAGGAGGCGTTGGCTTGCTGGAAGGGCAAGGTGGTGAAGGTCCCCATTGATGAGGAGATCCACAGCCTCATCGGCATGGGCACATGGGAGCTGGTTGAACACCTACGCGGGGTGAGCATCATGAAGAACCGGTGGGTCCTTATGACCAATCACCACGTCGACGACACGGTCACCCGGGAGAAGGCAAGGTTGGTCGTGAAGGGCTTCATGCAGGTGTATGGCGCTGGCGCCGACTACGACTAAACGTACGCGCCGGTGAGCAGCTACGTCTTGCAAAGGATCTTCCTCAGCAACGTCTCCATCCTCGACCTCAACCTGATGCAGCTCGACATGAAAGACGCCCTCCTGCAAAGCAAGCTCGACAGGGTGTTGTACATGTACGAGCCAGAATACTATGACGACGGGACAGGCCAAGTGAGCAAGCTGATGAAGAGACTGTACTGGGTGAAGCAGTCGCTGCTACTGTGGTACAAGGCACTCGACGACGTACTAGTCGGCACCGACTGGAAGAAGAGCCAGGTTGACCAGGCGCTCTACTTCAAGGTCGGCGACAATGGGGTGACCTGCTGGGTGCTGTGCTATGTCGACAACCTGCTAGCCGCCAGCAGCAGCACCGCGATGCTGAGGGAGCTGAAGGAGTCGCTGGAGGCCGCCTTCGAGCTGCGCAAGATCTCGCCAGTTGTGAAGTACCTCGGGCTGGGGATCGTCCACGGCAGGCCGGCGAGGATGCTGTGGCTCCACCAGCAGAGCTATGCCGACAAGCTGCGCAATCTTTTGATCGACAAGAAGCGGACTGGGCGCATCTCGAAGACGCCGGACTCCGTCGATGCCTACGCCGAGCTGACGTTCGATGACGAGGAGGCTCGGGGGCGTGGGGAGGAGGAGTACTGGCAGAAGGTCGGCTCGCTGCAGTTCGCGGCGACGACGATGAGGCCGGACATCGCCTTCGCCTGCAGCAAGCTGGAGTGGCCTCACCGTGAGGAGTGACCAGCACTGTCGCGAGGTCGACCAGTGCATTGCTTACCTCGCCGACACCCGTGACACCGCGGAGTTCGGCGGCGGACCAGAGTCGCTGAAGCTGGTCAGCTACGTGGACGCCGACAATGCCGGCGACAAGCAGAACCGGACAAGCACGGGCGGCTACATGTTCGTCTTTGGAGGGGTCGCAGTCTTCTGGTCGAGCCAGCGCATCAAGTGCGCAACGCTGTCGTCAACCGAGTCGAAGTACGTGGCGGCCACGGAAGCCGGCAAGGAAGGACGCCGACTTCGCTTCCTCCTTGCAGAGTTCCGGCAGCTGAACGTCGGGACGCCGACCGCCCTTTGAGTGGACAAGTCGGCATCAGTCCCCGGGGGCTTGGGGCTGCAGAGCAACCTCAAGCACATGGAGCAGCAATACGCCTGGCTGCTGCACATGGTGAAGCCCGGGAAGTTTGCGTTGAGGTATATCCCGACCACCGAGCAGCTGGCCGCCTTCCTGACGAAGGTGCTGTACTTTCGGGCCTTCAACCGGTGCTCTGTCGCAATCGGCCAAGTGCGCCTAGCCAACATCGGCGACGGTGATGATTACGTGCAGAAGTAGGTGCCGTGCCTTCTTGCACTGCTAGTGCGGTGACGACGTGCTGTGTTTTGTATGCACGCCATCAAGCTATTCTCCGAGTAGTGCTGTCGTGTAGGGTGGAGGCCCAAGCGTGAACGCGGCAGGGAAGTGACTACGGGAGTTGGGTGTTGGCCCCGTCCTCGCTTGGGCAGAGCCGACCTCGTGGTCGGATGTAAGGGAGGTGCAGCCGACCGACTGCATTGGGCAAGCTGGTCGATGGGTTGGTTGACCTGCACAGGGCCACCGTGAAGCAGCCGACGACGGGAGCCTGGCGGCTGACTGCGACTGTGGTCGACGAAGGGAGTCGTTGACCTGGGAGGGGCGCCGACTTGGGGGGCGCTGACTTGGGGAAGCTGACTTGGAACAGTCGGCTAACAACCAGTCTGGTTGACCTGGACTTGGTCGACTTGGGGAGTGGCCGACTTGGTCAATTCGGCTGGTGGTCGTCGACTTGGGTAGTCAACGAGCACGTATAACTTTCGGTCGACTTTTAACGAGCAAGTCGACGTCGACTTGGTGGTGTCCCCGTCGACCAAGTTACAGGGCGACGTGGTTTGCGGGACATGCGACAGTCGCCCAGGTGGTTCTCGGGCATCCAAAGGTTGATGTGGCTGATCAGGCGCAGTCAACGTCACGTGATCACCTTGACGTCTGAGCTATGCACGTGATGAGTCACAGCACGCCAACCAACTATGAGCACATGCGAAGCAGGTGCACTGCTTTTAAGCGGGTGCAATATTGTTCAGCCGCCATGCTGCAGCGTTGGAACGCCGTCGACTCGCAACGTTGGTGAGTCACCACTTTGCACTGCTGGAGCGCGGTCGACAATGCAGTGTAGGAACGCGGTCGACCGTGCTGTGCTGGAGGTCAACTTGCTTGCATGCTAGGCAACTTTGCCAATGTTGTTGCTCTCATTGTTCACAATTTTTGCTAGTAAATCTCTTGCTAATTCTCCCCGTGAATGTGTGAGCTCTACTGCGCTAGATCGCGATCGACTGTGCTACGCTGGAGGTCGACCAACAGCCTAGCTAGCTCTGATGTAGTTTGTATTGCCAACATTGTTGCTACCATTGTTCTCAACTTTTGCTAGTGAAACTCTTGCAGTTTTGCCCCGTGAATGTACAAGTGCTAGAGAACAACTAAGGAACGAACGAAGAGATCACTCTTGCCACGTGCCTAGCCCGTAGCCTAGCTCCCGTTGTACTTGTTATCTTCGCATGGTGCGGTGAGCATGGACGGCACCGCGACGTAGTTTTCAGTCTAGTCGACTTTGTAGTCTCTTACCTAAGTTGTTCGTAAACCGGCAGCTGTGCGTTAATCACCACCATGGTTGGCGTAGGTGACACCGGTGTTGCAGACACCCTGGAAGCACGGCTGAAGGATGCAAGGAGACGCCATGAGGCCAACGAGTATGGGCCAAACCTACCGTTGATGATCATCAAGGCTGGCATCCACTCGGTGTGGGCGGAGGAGCACCCTGATCGACCAGCCTCTCCTTGACCGATGAACAGCGAAGGCGGCATCGACGTGGGCGTCGACGCTGGTGGTGACCAAGTCGGCAGCAGTGCGGGAGGCACGTCAAGGCAGCGAGGTGTGATTCACGCCGATGAAGTTGGCGGCGTTCAGGCGTGAGGGATGCGGTCGTCGGCGGCTGCAGGCTCCTCGCAAGGCGACGTCAGAGGTCGACGAATTGGTTTGACGCTGATATCGGCGACCCACGTGACTGCGGGAGGAATCGCACCAAGCTACGGCTACTTAAAGTTTACGCCGGATAGGATCTCGATCACCCCCCTGCTGGTTGGTCGACCTGACATTCTCACCTGGAAGGAAGCCATTGAGCCTCAGCTGGAGATGGCCAGGCTCATAGGCTTCGCCCGCGGCACTGTGGCGACGCCGTCAGAGAACTACCTCGACCTGCGTGCAGAGTTTCGCGTTGTGCAGCTGTTGACCTTCACGGTCATCTCGCAGTGCTGCTCGCCGGGCATGCATATTGCTTTGAAGCCGTGCAGGGACTACTTGGATGCCCGCCACCAGGCGTGGCACTTCATCGAGTCGACGTACTAGGTCATAGACGACTTGTACATCGGCCAGCTTGAGGAGAAGATGACGCATCTGCGGATGGGCGACCATGAGACAGCGACAGACTACTGCAACCGGGCGCGGCGACTTCTCGCCACCATGAGGATGTCCAACGTGCAGTACTCCACGGCGCTGTATGTCACCCATGTCCTGGAGGGGCTCCCTAGCAGCTACAACCTGATGAAGCGGCTGTCAGTAGTGCTGAGCATGCGGGCAATGCTCAACGAGGAATCACTGACCTCGTATATCCTGCGGAACGAGGCAATGCAGGAAGCCGAGCGGTCATTGGAGCTCCTACAGCAGTCAAGCTTCGTCGCCCCGGCGAAGCAGGGAGGCCGACCGGGGCAGCGCGCGCAGTCTGGCGGCGGTGGAAGCAGTGGCGGGAGGCCGACGAAGGACACCGACAAAAGGAAGTCGGTCAAGGATAGTGGTCGCGGAGGAGGAAGTCGACGTCGGGAGTGCTGGCTGTGCGGCGACCCCGACCATCTCTTCTTCGAGTGCCCCAACTGCAGTGACTCAGACGACGATGACGCCAAGGGTGGCCGCAGGAGGCCGGCCGTGCGTCGTCGTCGTCGTCGAGAGAGTAAGCAGTGCAAGGCGAAGCAGTTAAACAAGTCGACCTTGGCGAAGGACGCCGAATCCTCTGCTGGCGGCAAGGGGCGAGACGACAAGGAGGCATCGTGCTTGCTGGTCGGTGTCGTGGAGCCGACCGTCTCGCTGGCGCCGGAGGCCAGCGAGAACTTCCAGGCGATGGCGGCAGCAGTGCAGGCGAACCCGGAGGTGGTCTTGCTCGACAGCGGCTGCTCGCACCACTTGATGGGGACGAAGGAGGCCTTTGTCGACTTGGAGCCGAGCGGCGATGTGAAGCACGTGTGTGGCTTCAATGGGGCGCAGCAATACGTACAGGTTCGCAGCACCGTCGCCCTGCAGGGCGACGCCGGGCGGCGGGTGCTCATCCCCGACGTGCTCTACGTTCCGGGCCAGTTGAAGGAGAGCGGCGGGTCGTCTGCACCAACCTGCGTCTTTACTCGACGTCGTCCTCGACGGAGGTGGTAGCGATGTTATGTGATGCTATGACTTGCATTCACGTCTGTCTGCCTCCCATCACATGTTCGTGCGTTGCATGCGTGGTGTGAGCGTGCGCAAGAATTTGTGTTTGATGTGGTTTGGTTTTTCTGAGTGTGTGTGAATGTTATTTGGCTTGAGCAGATATCTGAAGTGACTCCTCTGCTCAAAAGCTTTCCGACGAACCAAGTATCGCTTCAATCGGAGCACAAACAAGAAAGTTACGAACGTTGGAAGTTCATATGCTTTTGATATTTGGTTGTGGTGACTATGGGAAGTTGTGGGGTTGACTCCATAAGGGGTATAGACTTTTGGGGGTTGGGAAATTCGTCAACATCACTGTAGATGCTGCCAAGTAGTTGGGAGGAGCCAAACCAGGTTGGCAAGTGTGGCCAAGTTGGGCAAGGTGGATGGCATGGGTTGGAAAGTGACAAAAGCCAAATTGGGGTTCCTATAGGGAAGGGATTTGGTGTGCTTATGGGGTTTCCTTGGTTGGGGACTCCTTGGGGACCTTCCCTCTCGTCCTCCTCATCCCCTCCCACCTGGTTAATTGCTACTCTAACTTTCTTGTGTGAAATTGTGAGACAATTGTGATTGAGTTAAGATTCTATGGCAGCTTACCCCCTAGTGCGCCGAAATTCATAACTCAAGAAATACTTCACCTTATTATACGATTCAAATTGGGAATTGTAGCCACAGACTAGGGCTACAACATATCTGAGTTTAATGAAGTTTTGACGGTGCGTTTTTTGTCGACGGCGTTTCTTGTGAGCGCGACTTTTCTGTCCTGAAACTAGGCCCAACGATTTTGAGAAATTTAGGCACCTAATCTTCATAGACTCCGTCCTTAGTCTCTAACAGGCGATTGTCTAGGCGACGAAGTCCACGTCGGACCGACTGCATGCGAGGCTTGCGCACGTCGGCATAGACACAATTCGGAGCTCAGCGAAGCACAAGGTCGCCACTGGGCTGGACCTCAAGTCGGCGTCCGACGCCGACTCGTCGTGCGTCTTGTGCGTCGGCGGGAAGCTGGCGCGGCACACCTTCCCCAACCAGGGTTTAGGGTCTGTTCAGTTTGTGCTAGAAACTAAGAAATGAACCTAAACTGAACCGAAAGTGTAACTTGCTCTAAACATGGCGAAATAACAACAGATTACTAGGATAAATGCCAGAGCGAGCTCTAGCCTACTCCAACACACCCCCAAGCTAGGTGAAGCTCTGGAACAAAACTGTGAGAGTACGACGGCTTATGCAAGCTATGCTTGCTTGCCTTTACTTTATTATGCTATTTCTAGCATAGGATAATTATATGCATGCATAAATTGCTTGATTTCCTAGGCTAGGTGCTTTCCTATATTTCATTATAGTTATAGCACCGAGCTAGGTTGCGTGCACCGAATTCTGGCTTTTCGGTTGCCACCGAATTGCCTTCTACCGAATTCGGGAAGGAACTGTTCGGGACGCTTCGCGACCCGCGGAACCTTCGCGTAACACCTGGTTACGGGGCCTTGTGTCGAGCCTATATATAGCCTCGTGTTGTACCTGGATCAATCAATTACAATTCTCTTTTCTGAGCTCGATCCTAGATCCTCATACTTGGTAATCAGAGCCTGTTTGCAAGCTAAGTTTTTCGACCGCTAAAACTTAGCTTTTAAAACCGCGGGGGCGACGACGGAAAGCGCCGATTCCGGGTACGTAAACCAGTTCCGCGCTATTTTCTAACGTCCCCCTCGAACCGGTTTTCGAACACTCCTCAGGTCCAGTGGCGAAAAATTTGGAATTTCGACCGTCGGATCGGTTCGAATCTCAACGGCCCCGAAAATTTCGCCCAAAAACGTTGGAATTTGGAGCGTCGGATCGAATTTCTTCTCAACGGCCGAGATCAGACGCGAATTTCGAGTAAGGGAGAATTACGCGACCTACAGAATCAGCCCTCGTCATTTCTGCAGTCAACTCGACTCACAGTAAGATGACCAGCGCCTAGAATTCGACTGTTTTCGTCGCATATCTTCCTATAAATCGCAAATGGAGGAAAATGGTGACAATTCCGTACGAAAAATTACGGAGTTACACACCGGCCTGGACAAGACGCGAGCAGCACTCCAGCGAATAGAGGAGCTTCTCGCGAACCAGTCGGCAGCCGCCACAGCAGCAGCGAACGCAGCAGCGAATGCAGCAGCGACGGCAGCAGTAGCAGCGGCGACACCGACAATTCACCCAGCAGCAGCGGCAGTGGCTGCATGTCAGAATGTTATTATCTAGCCTGTAGTGGGGTGCTCCATAGCGGGTACAACCCAGTTAGAGTTTGCTATATGTATCCCAACTGCTGCAAGTGAAACCCCTCCTTTTCTTCAATTCTGTTTCTGCCTGCTAACTTTGACACTGCAGTGAATCTTGAGGCGGCACGTCCGAGGCAACCGGAGACGTTCAATCCGAATGTGAGAGACACCGACGTCCGTCGATTCATTGCGACCCTCGAAATTTACTTCGAGGCCGTTGGCTGTACGACCCCGACACACGATGCAATGCGGATTCGGCTCGCAGCGACACTGTTACGAGGCCCGGCGCTCGAGTGGATTTACAACAGCATTAAGATCCGAGGCGAGGGGTCATGGACGCAGTTTCGGGAAGCTTTAATTCAACGTTTCGAACGAATCAACTCCAGCTACATGGCGCGGCAGCAGATTCATCGGCATAAACAGTTCGGCAGTGTAGCACAGTACACGCAGCAGATGGAGAGCCTCTTCAACCGAACCGACCTGACCGAAGGGGGAAAAAATCCAAGCGTATACTGAGGGGCTAAAGATGGAAGTCCGCCAACAGGTGATTGCCGCGAACTACAACAACTACCGCGACACGGTGTGTGCAGCAGAGAGATTCGATGCGCTGATGCGATGTGAACCCGAGACACGACGCCACGTGCCGAACAGATTTTTCGACACGAAACGATCGGCACCACCCACGACCGCTGACCCGATGGATATGGACAAGATCGACGCGAAGCAGCGGCCGACAAAATATGAGAAGTGCGAATTTTGCGGCGCAGCAATAAATCGACTCTTCGCGTGTTGGAAAATGAAGAAGGCACGAGCGGAGCTGCAGGGCAACAACAGTGCGACATCCACGATGGCGAAAAAAGGAGGACACGATGGCGCGAATTTAAAACGTCACAACCGGCCGGCAACAGGGGAAATCGCCGAGACAAATGGATGCTCCGCGAAACAAGACTCTGCACCAACCGGGAAACTCCAGCCGAACACCCCCGAGAGTAAGAATATTTCCTCTCGAGGTTTTCAAGCCTTTAAAAAATTCAGGGGAGATTTTGAGGCCAAGAAAAAGCCTTCAGACATTATTCAGGTACCTGAGAAGTTGGGCAAACCACTCCCGAGCATTGAAAAGGGTCGTGCGTTCCAAGGAGTTGATATTCTCTTCCCGCAGCACAGTGTTAAGGCTCCCAATTGCCCACAGGTGAAGCCTACACAGCTGCAAAGGCTTAAGGGAAGGTTCCAGGCCAAGACGAAGCTGAATCGGCCTCGGATAAATCCTTCTAACCCAACTCAGTTGAAAACTGATACGGAGTCAGCAGCTTCGAGCGCAGGACCGAGGGATGATTTATTCGACGTACCCTACGATCCTATAAGCGAGACCATCTACGGTTACTCGGAGCAGCAACAACCACTACTACTCGAAGTGATCTGCAACGGGCGACGCCTCCAGGCACTGGTGGACAGCGGTGCGTCTCACTCGGTGTGCGACCATGGGACGTTGGAGAAAATTGGGAAACCTTCCGAGGAGACCAAGTTCACGGCAACGATGGTGGACGGTACGAAACTTCCCATCCACGGCGAAGCATCATTGCAGCTGCACATAGGGGCACTAAGGTGGAAGCCGACGTTGCCGATCACGAACATCAAAGGGTTAGATTTCATCTTGGGGCGAGATTTCGTGAAGCGGTTCAACCCCGAGATCGACTGGGTCAACACATCGAATATCTACTGGACAGACAACTGATCCGCCCATCCACCTCTCCCTACGGTGCACCAGTTCTCTTCACTCCAAAACCAGACGGCAGTCTACGGATGTGCATCGACTACCGCGCACTGAACAAACAGACAGTTAAAAACAAATACCCCATACCACGCATAGACGACCTACTGGACCAACTGCGTGGTGCAACAGTCTTTTCGAAGCTGGACCTACGGTCGGGTTACTGGCAGATCAAGATGGCGGACAACTCGATCCACAAGACGGCGTTCCGTACCAGATACGGCTCCTACGAATACTTGGTGATGCCGTTTGGACTCTGCAACGCACCAGCAACGTTTCAGGCGGAGATGAATCACATCCTACGGCCCTTGTTGGACGAGTGCGTGGTGGTGTACCTGGACGACATTCTTATCTACTCCAAGAACATGAAGGAGCGGAAAAACAAGTTCTACGTGAAGCTGTCGAAGAGCGAATCCGCCCTGAAGAAGGTGCCGTTTCTCGGGCACATGGTGAGTGCGGAGGGCGTACACGTGGACCCGCGGAAGATTGAAGTCGTTAAGAAATGGAAAGTATCGGAGAACGTGAAGGAGTTGCAGCAGTTCCTAGGCTTCGCTAACTACTACAACAGGTTCGTGCAGCAGTATGCTAAGATAGCAGCGCCAGTGACCGACCTACTGAAAAAGGATACGCCCTACAAATGGGATACTCCTCATCAGCAAGCCATAGAGCAGCTACAGACAGCACTGACTACAGCGCCAGTACTCATCCTACCAGATCCAGACAAGGACTACGTGGTGGAAGCAGACGCTAGTGACCAGGCAGTCGGAGCAGTACTAATGCAGGATCACGGACGCGGTTTGCAGCCCATCGCCTACCTCAGTAAGAAGCTACACGGAGCAGAACTGAACTACCCCATCCATGACAAGGAAGCCTTAGCGATAGTCATAGCCTTCAAGGCGTGGAGGTGTTACCTAGAGGGAGCCAAGACTACAGTCTATACTGACCACTGCAGTCTCAAATACCTGAAGTCGCAGACGACGCTCTCACGACGACAGGTGCGGTGGGTGGACTTCTTGGAAACTCACTTCCACTACGACATCGTCTACAAGCCCGGGCTACACAACAAGGCTGATGCGTTGAGCCGCCCCGGCCATGTAGCAGGCATCCAGCTCGACGGGATGAACCCTCTGCTCAAGGGTCAACATGGGTACTCCGTGGACGCAGAGATCGCTACAGCACAGACCAAGAAGCTCTTACAGTGGGAGAAAGACTTAGCTGTAAGGAAGGGTTCAGAAAAGATTTGGGTACCGAATTACGCCCCGCTATGGCAGATCCTATTGGAGGAGTTTCACGATGTACCATACGCGGGACATTTCGGGAGCAACAAAACGTTAGCAAGGATAGCGAAGTATTACTACTGACCCGGGATGGCAGCAGACGTGCAACAGTTCGTCACCTCTTGCGACACGTGCCAGTGGATGAAGAGCAGCAAGCAGAAAAAAGCAGGGTTACTTCAGCCTCTACCCGTACCGGAGCAGCCATGGCAGGTCGTTAGCCTCGACTTCATCACAGGACTTCCTTCGACCTCACGGGGGCATGATTCCATCCTCGTGGTGATCGATAAGTTCTCCAAAATGGGTCACTTCATACCGACCAACGCCACAGCTACAGCTGAAGCAACTGCTCGCCTCTTCTTCGATCGCATCATCACCATCCACGGCATCCCCGCTACACTCATCTCAGACAGAGACCCCAAATTCACGAGTAAGTTCTGGAAGGAGCTCATGGGATTATTGGGGACCAAACTTGCGATGTCCTCAGCATACCACCCACAGACTGACGGACTGACAGAGCGACTCAATCAAGTGGTTGAACAGTTACTGCGCACAGCTTGCAAGGACGACGTCAGCCACTGGGACACACAGTTACCGACCCTAGAGTTCGCTTACAACAACGCATCACATGCGGCCA
Organism: Closterium sp. Naga37s-1; assembly: GCA_947471745.1. Classification (NCBI taxonomy): domain Eukaryota; kingdom Viridiplantae; phylum Streptophyta; class Zygnematophyceae; order Desmidiales; family Closteriaceae; genus Closterium; species Closterium sp. Naga37s-1. Next base: position 55,142 of record CANJKZ010000203.1, on the reverse strand, counting down.
CAGGGAAAACTCCCTTCTTCCTGTGTTACGGACGGGAACCACTCACACCACAGCAGCCAACCACACCGGCACACGTCCAAGGAGCACATGACTTCGTCACCACCATGCAGCAGCTATGGGAGAAGACTCAGCGACGACTCACCACGATGCAGACCTCCCAGAAGCAGTATGCCGATCGTCAGCGACGTGATCACTCAGTAGCAGTCGGAGATCAGGTGCTTCTTGACACGCGCAACTTGACCCTGTCTCACCTCCCATCCAAACTCCGGCCTCGCTTCTGTGGTCCTTTTCTCGTTGAGGCACAGGTGACGCCAGTTACATTCCGCTTGCTCTTACCAGATACATGGAAGCTTCACAACGCTTTCCATGTCCAGCTACTGAAACCCTACAAGGACCCCAACCTGCTGTTCCAGGGACGGCAGCTACCGCCACCACCACCTGTACTCATACAGGATGAACCAGAATACGAGATTGAGCGCGTTCTCACTCATCGGCGCCGCGGCGGCAAGGCCCTCAAGTTCCTGATACGCTGGAAGGGATACGACCCCACTGAGGACAGTTGGGTTGCAGAAGCTGATATGGGCAACGCACGCCGTGCTCTCAAGGACTATCTTGTCAAGCAGGGTGTATCTCACGCCACCCAGCTTTGAGGGGGGGACGTGTGAGAGTACGACGGCTTATGCCAGCTATGCTTGCTTGCCTTTACTTTATTATGCTATTTCTAGCATAGGATAATTATATGCATGCATGAATTGCTTGATTTCCTAGGCTAGGTGCTTTCCTATATTTTATTATAGTTATAGCACCGAGCTAGGTTGCGTGCACCGAATTATGGCTTTTCGGTTGCCACCGAATTGCCTTCTACCGAATTCGGGAAGGATCTGTTCGGGACGCTTCGCGACCCGCGGAACCTTCGCGTAACACCTGGTTACGGGGCCTTGTGTCGAGCCTATATATAGCCTCGTGTTGTACCCAGGTGATCAATCAATTACAATTCTCTTTTCTGTGCTCCATCCTAGATCCTCACAAAAACACCTAGCGAACGGGAACACCCCCAGAAGTGGCGAGACGAGTGAGCCCAAGCGCGCGTACGTAGAAACGGTGTGGCGCACGAAGAAGAGCCTTGGTGAAAATGTCAGCAAGGTTGGCAGTAGCGGCCACCTTGCGAAGGCAGAGGAAGCCAGACTGCACCAGCTCGCGCACGAAGAAATAGCGGACCTCAATGTGTTTGCTGCGAGCATGATAGGCAGGATTTTGAGTGAGGTGAATCATGCTCGCACTGTCATAGGAAAGCGTCACAGAGGGCTGAGAGTGACCAAGCTCAGCAAGGAGAAACGAGAGCCAGCGAGCTTCCTGAGCCGCCAGCATGCCTGCGTACAACTCAGCCTCGCAGGTGGAAAGGGAGACAGAGGATGAACGAGTGGAGCGCCAGCTGATGAGGCCACTGCCAAGAGTAAAACCATAACCCTGAGAGGAGCGGCGATCAGGGCGGGAATCAGCGTAGGTGGAATCACTGTAACCGGAAAGAACGGGGGGAGAAGAGCCACCAAGAGTGAGTGCAAGATCAGAGGTAGCGCGGAGATAGCGGAGAACGCGCTTGGCAGCCGCCCAGTGCACGTCAGTGTGGCGACCAAGGCCAACGAAACGAGAGAGGACACTGAGGGGGTAAGCAAGATCAGGGCGAGTGCACATCATAGCATACATGAGCGACCCAGCGAGCTCAGGATAGGGTCGCAGTTCTGAGGAGGGAGCGGGAACGGCAGGGGCAGAAAGATGATGGTTAGCGGGAAGAGGAGTGGAAACCGGCTTGGCCTGCGACATTTCAAAGCGATCAAGAATGGAGTGGATGTAGAAGGATTGAGAGAGAGAGATGGTGCGTGCAGCACGATCACGACGGATCTCCATGCCGAGGTAATGACGAAGCTCGCCGAGATCCTTGCACAGGAGTCGCGCCTGGAGGGCCTGCTTGACAGCGGCAAGGTCGGCAGAATCTTCAGCGAGGAGCACCAAGTCATCGACGAAGTCAAGAATGTAAAGCCTGCGAGGGGAAGTGCGAATGAAGAGATTGGGGACGGAAGAGGAGGTGGAGAAGCCAAGAGAGTAAAGAGTGGAAGCGAGCTTGGCATGCCACTCGCGAGGGGCCTGCTTAAGACCATACAGAGGGCGCTTCAGCTCCCAGACAGTGCCTGGAGGGAACGGGCGAGGGAAGCCAGCAGGGCGCTCAAGGAAGATGCGTTCATGTAGCTCGCCCTGTAGAAAGACATTGGAGACGTCCATAGAGTGAATCTCCCAATCCCAGCGGGCGCCTAGATCGAGAAGGAGGCGAAGAGTGGGGAGACGGGCAGTGGGGGAGTAAGTGGCAAAGTAGTCAATGCCTTCACGTTGGGTGAAGCCTTTGGCGCAGTAACGGGCTTTAAAGGTAGGGAGCTCCCCAGGCAGCTGTTTGACACGAAAGACCCACTTGCCCTTGACAATGGTGGCGCCAGGGGGGGGGGGACAGAGTCAATGTAAGAGTGAGTCCTGGTGAATGCCTCACACTCGGCAATGATGGCAGACATCCACTCAGTTGCATGAAAGCCAGACACTGCCTCAGAATAGGTCTAAGAGGTGGGAATAGCGGCAGTGTCAATGGAGAGAAGAGAGGGAGAATTGGAGAAGTCGCCAATAGTGACACAAAGGAGGGGTGAGACAGGATGAACAGAGAAAAGCTCCTCAAAGCGATCTTCGAGAAGATCAACGTTTGGAGAGGGAGAGAGACGAGTAAAGAGAGCAGAGTGTTGAAAATTGGACATTGCATGGGTCATGGAGCGGGTGAGACGGGGAGAAGGTGGAGGAGCAGGAGCTGAAGGAAGGGTAGCAGAAGGAGGTGATGAGGGAGAGGGTGGGGAAGCAGGAGCAGGAGGGAGAGGAGAAGGATGTTGTGAAGGAGTGGGCATGGGAGCAGAAGAGGAAGAGGCAGGATGAGAGGTGCCAGAGATGACAGCAGAGGGGGAGGTGGAGGGGGCAGGGAGGGGAGGCGGAGCAAGGGCAGGAGGAAGGGGAGAAGGAGAGGGAGGAGCAGAGGGCAGCGGATCAAAGTCAGACCAACGAAGAGAGGGAGGAGGAGGGGTGGGAGGGGGGTGACGAATGGAGAACGAGTCTCATCAAAGATAACATCCTGGCTGCGAATGAGCTGCTGAGAGGAGGGAGCATAGAAAAGGTAGCCAAGACAGTCAGCGTTGATACCAATGAACGCACAGAGCTGCGTCTTGGGAGCGAGCTTCCCACCCTGATGTGCTCGATCAGCGGGATTGATGAGGACATGAGCGACACAGCCCCACACCCGAAGAGGGCGGGCGGAGGGTTGGCGGCCAGTCCAGAGCTGGAAGGGTGCAATGGAAGGGCGAAGGGGATGAGGGCGAAGGTTGGAAAGAAGAGTGGCATGAACAAGAGCGTAGCTCCAAAGAGAGTGTGGAGCAGAGGCATGAGTAAGGAGACAGCGAGTGATCTCCATGAGAGTGCGAATATGACGCTCGGCAACACCATTCTGTTCGGGAGAATGCGGAAGGGTGGAGGTTTGGCGAATGCCATGAGAGGAGCAGTAAGAAGAGAGAGAGTGGTTAAAGAACTCGCCACCTCCATCATAGTGGAGGCGTACGATAGGACGACCAAAGCGAAGGCGCGCCTGCTCAGCCCAGCGAATGATGAGGGAGGGGGCGTCAGATTTGGCACGGAGGGGATAGACAGTGGCAAAGCGAGAGTGGTCATCAACAAGAAGGAGAAAGTAACGATGACCCTGACGGGAGGCAATGGGAGAGGGACCCCATAGGTCCATATGCACAAGATCAAGGGGTTTGGGGGAGGCAGAAGGGGAAGAAGGATGAGGAGATTGGGACAGCTTGGCCTGAACACAAGGGGTGCATGGAGGAGCGGGAGAGGGGGGAAGGGGCGGGAGAGAGGAAGGGACATCATGAAGCAGCTTCGAATTGACTATGCTGCGAAGGGTGTAGAGGCGAGTAGTAGGGGAAAGGGTGAAACGAGCGAGGTGCCGGTCGTGGTAATGAAGATCACAATAGAGTGCACCTGGGGGGAAGAGCGCTCGCACACCGAGGCGTTGGAGGGCAGGAAGGGATAGGAGGTTATGACGGCAAGAGGGAACATAAAGGCCAGTAACAGCGCCAGAGGGAGAGGCAGGACAGGGAAGAGAGGAAGTGCCTGTGCAGATCATGGTCATGGTCTCCCCAGCCCCATCAATAGAGAGGGGACGAGGAAAATTGCGAAGAACACCAGCATCACGAAAGACAGAGTCAGTAGCAGCACTGTCAAGGACAAAATCCAAGGTGCGAGGAAGTGAGAGAGCGGCAGCCGTAGGGCTGGGAAATTGAGAAGCAGTGCTTAGAAGCGGTGGAGAAAATGGAACGAGAAAGCGAGGGTCCATAAGAGGAGAAGCACCAAGGATGCTATCCTGAGAGGGCAGGGTCACACTGAAGACAGAGACCAGAGAATCAATACCAGAGGTTACAGCGGCAGAAGAGCGGTGAGGCTGATGGGACAGCGGAATCAAAGCAGAGGAGTGGAGAAGAGGGGAGGTCCAGCGACAAGGAGGAGAGGTGCAAGGGGAGGAAGGGGCAGCGAAGGGAGCGGAGAGTAAGGAAGGCAAGGGTAGGAGAGGAGGTACGGTAGAAGGAGGATGAGGGCGGAAGCGCAGAGGAAGAGAGGTAAGAGCGAGAAGAGGCCCCATATGGGGGAGGGAATAGCAATAAAGCAGTTGTGGGGAGAGAAAAGAGGAGGAGGAATAGGGGTGAGGTAGTCAGGTGCTGAGCCGTTGAGGGGAGAAATACGAGGAGGAGGGATGGCAGCGAAGTAGTCTGCTGCTGCGCCGCTGAGGGGAGACATAAGAGGAGGAGGGATAATGTCGGGGTAGTCTGCTGCTGCGCCGCTGAGGGGAGAAATACGAGGAGGAGGGATAGCGGCGAAGTAGTCTGCTGCTGTGCCGCTGAGGGGAGAAACAAGAGGAGGAGGGATAGTGGCGAAGTAGTCTGCTGCTGCGCCGCTGATGGGAGAAACAAGAGGAGGGATAGCGGCGAAGTAGTCTGCTGCTGCGCCGCTGAGGGGAGAAACAAGAGGAGGAGGGATAGCGGCGAAGTAGTCTGCTGCTGCGCCGCTGAGGGCGCAGACCGTACGGTACAGCCTAAACCCACACGTAGTTATAGCTAGAGAAGACCTACAGATCCACAGAAGCAGTGTAGTGTTTAAGAATCACCCACCAAACTCCATCTGCATTGGGTAACGGTATCCTAACTAAATCTTTCTGCTAACAAAGCTGGAACTTACAACAATAGGGCAATGCTCTATACTGACACCATCACCTAACCAAAAAGCCTACACACTTCAATAAGAATGTCCCACGCAAGGTCACATCTCTTCTTGTGATTTTCTTACACATCTGCCAACCTTCTTCTTGAACACGTCACGTGTCTCCCGCCACTCTTTCTGTATAAGAAATCAAAAAGGGACAAGGGCACAGCTCAGGCATTGAACCACATGAAGGGGTACTGAGCAGACAAAAGTGCATGTGAGCATGCGTGTTCAAAAGTCAAGGAAAGTGGGCTTGGGGAAGGGATGGGAGAAGGAAGAGTTAGGCGAGATGTATTATACATCTAACAAGGTGGTGACTAGGTGTGAGGGGGAAGGAAGCATGAGGCTGGCGGCAGAAGACATATTGCAGGCAAATGGGGAGAAGGAGTGAACGAGAGTGAGGAACGAAAAGGGGCAAAAGAGAATAAGGGCACGAAAGAATGGGAAGACCAGGTGAGAACAGGTGCATGAGGGGAGATGGTATGAGTTGAAAGGGAAGGCGCAGGGGAAGGCAAGACGGCGAGGCAAGAGGGAGACGTGAGCAAGAATTTGAAGGACAATAGAAGGCAATGCAATGGCATCAGGACTGGTGAGCGGCAAGCTCACACAAAGACTGTAGATTTGCAGCACAGCAACCCAGCAACCCAGCAACCCAGCAACCCAGCAACACAGCAACCCAGCAACATAGCAACATAAAGGCACGCTGATGCGGAGCTCAGATCACACTGCTCACCGCTGCGTCGATATTAGCAGGCGATTCGTCGTTGGGGCTTGAGAGCATGGAGATGATGCTCAACAAGATTGTCTCCACCTGCCAAGGAAAAACACATGCACAGAACGCATTGAGGAATCCATGCTTCAGTAACCCAGTACAACAACAACTGTCAAAGTCGGGAAGGATAAACCTGCGTGGATAGACGACTCTTAAAACCTACCCAAAGGCCGACACTGTGAAAGGGGAACATACGAATCTGAACCAACAGGATAATGAGAGGGACGTGCCAGGGCACAGACGCGCTTACTCAACAGAGAAACGAAAAGGAGCTTACAGTGTGCACGGGCGACCAGCGTTCGCTTGCCAGCTCGTATCCATTGGGGTCGTCGCCAGGTGCGTGCAGGATCGATATGCACACCCGGCCGTCGGGGTAGACTGCCAGGGAGAAGAACGAATAGTGCATACCATATAGAAGAACCAACGGCATAAATCACCATTCCCTCAATACCGATGAGGGCAAGCAGCAGCTTTCTGAAGACTAACCAGGTCATGAGCTAAGCTCCTATATGCTTTAACTCGTCAAATAAACACGCGAGGTGAGTCACGGACGCAGGAACTCGGAGAAGCTGCCCGGAAACGAAAGGCGTTAAATTGCCATCGACTATGGTACTGTTCGTTACGACGGAGACTCACCGGTTTCATACAAAAAATACTCACCGTTTGGATGCCACATTTCCGAGGTGAAGCGGACTTGCGGTGGGCTGTTGGGGTAGTTGTTTGGGAAGCTCATAATTGCATTGAAGAATCCACCCTCACTGCCAAACCAAAAAGAATCCATTAATCACATGTACCGGTCTGTTCCTTATCGCGGATAAGCGGGAAAGGGTTAACGAATCAAAATCTGGAAAACACGTACTAGAGGGTATCCGGCGGGCCGATGATCGTGACTTGCCACTCGAAGAGATTAGAATCGTCCACGAGACCCGCAGAGAACCCGTCGACGGGATTCTTCAGCAAATCTGCGCAAAGGATACGAAAACGACTAAGTCCGGAAGCAAAGGACATGTTTCACCGCTAAAAGAAGATCCAGCAGAGCTATTTCGTCGACCAGCATAGCGTCGCTCCATGGAGAGGCAACCCGTTGGTTAATCACCTCTCAGTTGCTTCTTCAAAAGCAAGCAGGCCTGGGAATCCGCCATTCTTCTACCCTCACCCCACTACGACCGCAACAAACCGAAGCCAAGAAGGACGAACGCAAGCGATCGTAGACTTAAACTAGCAGTGGGATAAGAAACTAGAACTAGTAGAGACCTAATCAAGTTGCATCAGCTGGTTTAGGCTAGGAGGTAGGGATGGAAAGTCTATCTAGATTCTTCTAGGTGAAAATGGTTTGAAGGTATGAGGGTGACTTTTGTTGAGAGCCTAGGGAATTCCAGTTCGCAAAGAACTGATCCGTTTCTGCAATTATAAGTAGATGAATGGTACCAGAAGATAGTATCGCTAGAGAGTCAAAGCTCCAGCATGGTGATTGGGAAAACAACTGTAGACATGGTTGCTGGAAAGTGCACGATGATTCCTCAAATTCCGGACCCGTGGATCAGTTCTGAACCAAACGGGTTCCTTCCCGCGTCCAACGTAGGTCAGTGGAATTCCAGAATTTTCTCAACAATCAAATGTTTCGTCTGACCACAGGTTGTCAGAAGTATTTTCCCATGTCAGACCACTTTTCCCTAGTAAGGAGCTCGTCCCCTCAACCAGTAAATCCCTCTTTCACATCAGATGAATAAGGATCCCTGTCTCATTTTCCAAACTTGAGAAACATCGTATGTTAGAAAACAATCCTGGGTAGGGGCAACCTTGAACCTACTTCAAAAAAGACATATGTGATTCGGAAAACCACCAATCTGAAACCTTGGAGTTGTCCCTTAGAGAAACCTTAGAAAAGCTTGGAGTTTTTCCACTAGTGTTGTCAGGAGCATCAGCAAGATAAGTCTCCTTATTCCTGATCAGGCTCTCCTTACTTTGATATCAAGCCCCTTATATCTGGGTGAGACTCTTGGGTCGTGTAACTGGCAGCGAAGCCTGGAATGCCCGGCTTAGCTCTGGACAAAGCCATGGTTTCGAAATCAGCTAAGGATGAGGTTTCCGTTAAGTCGAAGTTCATGCGACGGCTAGCAGCGAGCGATGAGGAGACGAGGGACCAGGCGTTTGAGGTCTTGTCGCGATGGCTGGTCGCGCGCAAGGAGATCGCCGAAGAAGACCTCCTGAAAATCTGGAAGGGCCTGTTCTACTGCATGTGGCATTCGGACAAACCGCCGGTTCAGGCGAACCTCGCGGAAAGAATGTCCGGTATTCTGATCTCGCTCGATCCTGACCTCGCGCTGCTGTTTCTGCGAACCTTCTGGAAGACGATGCGACGGGAATGGGGAGGAATCGACTACCATCGTCTGGATAAATTCTATATGCTCGTCCGCCTGGTCATGCGGAATATTCTCGAGTTTTTGGAGAAACGGGAGTGGGAGGAAGCGGTGGTTTCGGATCTTGCTGCGTGCGTCATGCAACAGGGGCTTCTTGCTAAGGACAAATATCGGGCTATCGGTCTCGAACTGCATATACTGGATATTTTCAACGAGCTCTTTAAAAAGTCTGGAGGGGGTGACGTCAGAGCGGTGAAGGCTGTTCTGCAATTCTCTAAGCCAGTGGTGGGTGTGATTCAAACGAAGGAGGACGGACGGTTGCACAAGCGGGCTCTGAGTTCCGTGTTCTCGGGACTGGCGGAATATTTACGGAACGAAGCGACAAACTCGACCGATGCTTCGTACGTGGCTGCGCTTCAAGAGGCAGCCGCCGAGATGTCCGCTGATATCAAAGCAGCGCACGGCACGGCGAAAGGGAAAAAGAAAAGCATGCTGCGGAAAGGACAGGCGATTTTCACGGCGCTGATAAACGAACTGTCTGGGAGTGATCCTGCTGAAGGAGGGGAAAATGGGGAAGAGGAAGATGATGGTGATGACATGCAGGGTTTAGATGAGGACGGCGCTGCTGGCGGAAAGGACGACGCTGGTGATGGTGAAGGGGAAGAGATGGAAGAAGGGGAAGAGGAGGAGGGAGAAACCGGGGGACAGGGTTCAGGGGAAGGTTCAGGGGACGAGGAGGATGGGGAAGCGGAGGACGGGGAAGCGGAGGACGGGGAAGCGGAGGACGGGGAAGCGGAGGGCGGGGAAGCGGAGGACGGGGAAGAGCAGGACGCGGAAGCTGAAATGGAACAGCAGAATGGCGCGAAGGTGGAAGATGATTGTGGGGAGCATGGTGAGGAGGAAGCAGATAAACCCAGCGGGAGTGTAAGTAATGGAGTCGTGGCTGGGTCTGCTGATGCGGGTGGTGAGAAGCAGCCGAATTCGACCTCCAAGCGCAAGAGACGGCAGCAGCAGGAGCAGCAGAAGCAGCAGCAACAGCAGCAGCCGAAGGAGGGCAGTGGTTCGGGCAAGAAACGCAAGGGAAAGAAGGATGTCGTGACCAAGGAAGCAGAGAGTGCTGAGAGGGAGGGGCAGCAGACGGTACAGGGACAAGCAGTTGAAGACGCATCAGCAGCAGCAGCAGCAGACCCTATCCCCACTGCCGCAACAGCTACCCTACGATCAGTGCTGGTGCACCCGCATTTGTCCATAAACGCCAAGGCTGAAGGACCGGGCGGCAGCGGGGCGGCAGACGAGGAGGAAGCGGACGGGTTCCGCACGCCAGAAAAGGACATCATAGACGCCTTCTCACACTTCGATTTCCCCCAGGATCTCGCCACAGGAGCCGGCAGCGTGGGTGCTCGGATCATGGCTGCAGGTGAAGCAGCCGCCGCAGCAGGGAGCGAGGCAGGAGGTCCGGTGACCCGATCCAAGGACGGGAGAACAGACGCTGCAGCAGTCGGCGTGCAGTCAGCTCCGGCAGGAAAGGCGGGCGGTGCTGCGGGCAAGCGGAAGAAAAGGGTGAAATTCGTGCTGAGCCGCAACCTGGAGATGGCGAAGGGAGGCCCGGTGCCGCCTTCTGCTGTGCGCACACCACCTGCTTCCCGGCCTAAAGGCAGTGCCCTCAAGCCTGGGACCAAGCCGGGGCCGATTAACATGCGCATGCTTATGGCGACTGCAGACACGAGCCCCTCTCAGATGACTGCTTCTGGGCGGAAGAAGATGGATAAAGCTGCTCGCTCTCCTGCCAAGTCCCCTTCTGCTGTGTCTCTGCGCCTGGCTAATTTCCTGCAGTGAGCCACTGCTAGCATGTGGCTTGAGGAAGCGAGGCAGGCAGCCTTTTTTGAATGCTGCTAGGTTGCTGCACTGCTGCTTCGCTGCTTGACATGATTGAGGGGGGGGGCTGAAATGTCTTCGCCTAGACACATTTTGATGTCTTCTTTCATTCATGCTATTTCGCAAACTACCTTCTACTTTTTGCTGTTGCGCGAGACAATCTGGTTTGGTCGTGTTCTGAACAACTGTCTGTACCATTGATAGCATACGTACGTACGTATAGAATGACAATGGATTGATCAGGACATCCGTAAATGACACTCATGAAGGTTGCTGAGTGGAATGCCTGGTGAAGACAAGCCTGCTGTCAAATGTTGAACATTGATATGATAGGCTATAGTGAGTTGCACTCTAGGGGGTACAGCTTCTAGGGTTGCTCATTTGTACCCCATTCGTTTCTATTCCAATCATTCCGTTGTTCGCTAACTTTGAGATGGTATCATGAGTAGGTGTCGATCCTCTCGCCTAGCCTAGCCTAGCTCGCGCCCTAGCGCCCTCCGCGCCCTTGCGCCCTAGCACACTCCGCGCCCTCCGCGCCCTCCGCGCCCTTGCGCCCTAGCACCCTCCGCGCCCTCCGCGCCCTCCGCGCCTTAGCCACCGCGCCCTCCGCGCCATCTCCGCGCCTTAGCGCCCTCCTCCTCCGCGCGTTAGCGCCCTCCGCGCCCCTAGCCTGCGCCCCTAGCCCGTCGCCCACGCCCACGCCCTAGCCCGTCGCCCAGGCGCCCGCCCTAGCCCGTCGCCCAGGCGCCCAGGCGCCCACCCCAGCCCGTCGCCCAGGCTCCCGCCCCAGCCCGTCGCCCAGGCGCCCGCCCCAGCCCGTCGCCCAGGCGCCCGCCCTAGCCCGTCGCCCAGGCGCCCGCCCTAGCCCGTCGCCCAGGCGCCCACCCCAGCCCGTCGCCCAGGCGCCCGCCCCAGCCCGTCGCCCAGGCGCCCGCCCTAGCCCGTCGCCCAGGCGCCCGCCCTAGCCCGTCGCCCAGGCCTGCGCCCTAGCCCGTCGCCCAGGCGCCCGTCCTAGCCCGTCGCCCAGGCCTGCGCCCTAGCCCGTCGCCCAGGCGCCCGTCCTAGCCCGTCGCCCAGGCGCCCGTCCTAGCCCGTCGCCCAGGCGCCCTCCCTGGCTCGTCACCCCAGCCCCGCAGGCAGCGCGCCACGCGGGTAGCGCGCCCCGCGGGTAGCGCGCCCCGCAGGAGGCGCGCCCCGCGGGTAGCGCGCCCCGCAGGCAGCACACCCTGCAGGCAGCGCGCCCCGGGGTGCTTTAGTGCCAGAAAATAAATAAATAAATTAAACCCTAAAAAAAAAAAAAAAAAAAAAAAGGGGTTCACAGTGGGGGCCTGCGACTGTCGCCCGCGTTCCTGCTTGCCGGACGACCTGCACAGTTGCCTACATCCCGCAGCCGTCAGTACTGCAGCCCCTACTGTCGCACGTACTTTCCACTGCCAGTGGCTCTACTAGCGGCAGCCGACAGCCGCACTTACGGTCTCTAGCCCCGGCCGTTCCTACCTCCAGCCAGCCCTAGCTCGCCGCTTCTAGCTCCAGCCGTTCTCGCTCCAGCCGTTCTCGCACCTGGCGCTTCTAGCTCAGTTTGCTCCGTGCTCCAGCCGTTCCTCGCCTAGTTTCACCTGGCGCTCCTAGCTTAGTTCGCTCCGTGCTCCAGCAGTTACTCGCCTGGTTTCACCTGGCGCTCCTAGCTTAGTTCGCTCCGTGCTCCAGCAGTTACTCGCCTGGTTTCACCTTGCGCTCCTAGTTGTTCTCGTTTTTCACAGCAGCCTGTCGCTCCTGTCGCTCCTAGCCTGCCGCTCCTGCACCCCGCTAGCTTTTATCATGGAGTCCGCTAGGGTTCTCCAGCAGCAGGGACAGCAGCAGCGGCCTTTTCAGCAGTGGCTTCCGCAGCGGCAGGGGCGCCCTCAGCAACTGTGGCGCCCTCAGCAGCCATGGGGGCCTGGTGGTTCAGGTCGCGTTGGCTGCAGCAGCGGCCCAGCCAGCTGGGGGGCTCGTCGCGGTGGCCGCGACGTCGGCCCCTGCCAGTACCGGATCCTGACCGGCCCTGGTGCTGGCACTACCTGCTGGCGTCCTGACCACTCTGCACAGCGCTGCTACAGCCGCCTCGACGACCTTTACCGTGAGCGTTTTGGGCCTGAGTCGGCTCCCCCGATCTGGCCCGGTCTGTTTCGTAGTGGTTTCCCTGTGTTTGATATGTCTATGGATGCTGTTTATTCTGTCACGTACGGATCTCTTGGCTTACGTGTACCTAGCTTAGGACCTTTGCCTGTTGCTAGTGTCGGTACTTGTGCTTTTAGTGTAGGTGCTTGTGTAGTCACTAGCCCAGCCGTGACGACTGCTGTTGCGTCGCTCTCCTTCACGCTGGACTCCGGCGCGTCTCAGTGTTTCTTCCGCGACCACACCACTGTCACACCTCTTTCGGCTCCAGTCCCAGTTGCCCTGGCTGATCCTACTTCAGGACCAGCAGTTGCTCGTAGCTCGACCACCCTCCCGTGCTCGGCTGTCCCCTCTGGTTTCCTCACTGGTCTCTACATCCCCTCGTTCTCTCGGAACTTGGTGGGTGTTGGATACCTTCAGGACCGGGGGATCACAGTCACTTTTCCTGCGCACGGGAGGACTGCGATCTGTACGGACTCTTCCACTGGGGCAGTTCTTGCCACGTTCACCAGAGAGCCCCACTCAGGTCTCTTCGTCCTGCACACTCCGCCCCCGCAGGTAGCTGCGTCTGGTCAGGTTGCTTCATCCCCCCCGGTAGCAGAGTCCGGTCAGGTGGCTGTGTCCAGTCCGGTCACTGTGTCCAGTCCAGTCGCTGCGTCTTGCTCCTGTCGCTCTCTCGCCCACCGCACCGTCCTGTGGCACCACCGTCTTGGCCACCCGTCGATCCCTCGCCTTCGTGGCATGCTCAGTCAGGGACTAGTCACAGGTCTCCCACGCACCTTCCCGTCGCTCCCTCCCTCGCTTGCCCCTCCTTGCTCTCCGTGCGTCGCCGGTCGCTTACGTGCCACTCCCCACTCCTCCTCCCTTCGTCCGGCCACCGCTCCCTTCGAGACTCTCCACTTGGACGTCTGGGGCCCTGCCCCGACGCAGGGGTCTGGGAGGGAGCGCTACTTTCTGGTGGTCGTCGACGACTTCTCCAGGTACACCACAGTGTTTCCTCTTGCGAAGAAGTCCGAGGTGACTGCTACGCTGATCAGGTGGCTTCTAGCCACTGAGGGCACTCGTGGTCGTCGAGTCAGTTGTCTTCACTCCGACCGTGGGGGCGAGTTTCGCTCCGGCATTCTCGGCGGATTCTGCGGCGAACAGGGCATCACCCAGTCCTGGACGCTGCCAGAGTCCCCACAGCAGAATGGGGTTGCTGAGCGCCGCATAGGCTTGTTCATGGACATCGCCCGCACGTCCATGATTCATGCCCGTGCGCCCCATTTTCTGTGGCCTCACGCGGTTCGCTACGCCGCACACCAGCTGAACCTCCAGCCGCGTGTCTCGCGGCCCGAGGCTTCACCGACCAGTCTCTGGACTGGATCCCCTGGTGTTGGGTCGGCCTTTCGAGTCTGGGGCTGCCTTGCACTTGTTCGCGACACCTCCGCGGACAAGCTCTCGGCACGCGCCGTCCCCTGTGTCTTCCTTGGTTTCCCAGTGGACTCTGCTGACTGGTCTTTTTACCACCCTCCCCTCCACCAGTTCCTAGATTCCCGTGACGTCCGGTTTGACGAGTCCGTGTCCTACTACACCCGGTACCCCTGTCGAGGTCTCCCGGTACCCCCTCCCCCTCTCTTCCTCGCACCCTCTCCTCCTCCTGCTCCCGCTCCTCCGGTACCCCCGCCCCCCCCTGGTCCTGCCCCGTCTGGTGTGTCCCACGCTACCCCTCTCCCCTCGGTCGCGCGTCAGGTAGCGTCTCCCTCCCCGCAGTCCTCCTCACAGTCCCCTCAGCAGCCTTCGGCACTTCCGCGACAGGTTACTGTGGACTCGGTTGGTGTTGGAGCTGGAGGTGCAGCCGCTGGCGGTGCTCGGTCTGGGGGTGCTCGGTCGCGGGGTACTGAAGCTGGAGGTGCTGGCGCAGGTGACGCTAGCTCTGGGGGTGCTGGAGCTGGAGGTGCTGGCGCAGGTGGCGCTAGCTCTGGGGGTGCTGGAGCTGGAGGTGCCGGCACTGGAGGTGCTGGTTCTGGGGGTGCTGGAGTTGGGGGTGCTGGCACTAGCGGTGCTAGTTCTGGGGGTGCTGGAGTTGGAGGTCCTAGCACTGGCGGTACTGGTTCTGGGGGTGCTGAGTCTGAGGAGACTGACGCTGGAGACCCTGGTTCTGCGGAGTCCACCCCGCCCCCCCACCGCCACGACACGCGTCTCCAGGCTGCTCGTCGGCGTGAGCGTGAGGAGCAGGAGCGGTTGGAGAGGGAGCGGCAGGAGCTGCGGGTGCTGGACCTTCTGGAGCAGCAGCGGCAGCAGCAGCAGCAGCAGCAGCAGCAGCAGCAGCAGCAGCAGCAGCAGCAGCAGCAGCAGCCGCAGCCACAGCCGCAGCCACAGCCGCAGCAGCAGCAGCAGCCGCAGCCGCAGCCGCAGCGGCCGCAGCCGCCACCGCAGCTTCCTCTAGAGCGGCGGTTGTTCCCACCTGTGAGTGGCTTGCGGGCCCTTGGCCTTTCCTCCTCTCCTCCTGTCCGCTCCCAATCTCCTCCTGTGTTTGTTCCTCCGTTGCCTCCTCCTGACGACCGTCCGGCGGTCTGGTCTTCTCCTCCTCCTCAGTCTCCTCCTCCCTCTGTCCGTCGCGACTTGATCACTCATTGTCCTCCGCGTGCTCGTCACTCGTACCCTGTTACTGACCTCCACACTGCCCTCCTTTGTTCGTCTCGTCGTCGTTCTCCTTCTCCTGTGTCCGTTCTCCCGTCTCCTCCTCCGTCCTCTCTACCTGCCCTCCCCACTCCTATCTCTGACTACTACCGCGCTGTTCGTCCTGTTGCCGCACGTGTCCTCACCACTCTTGTCACCCACCCTCGTTTCCCTCCGTCGTCTGTCTCGGCTCTCACTGCCGCTGTCGCTGAGTTTGCTGCCGCCAGCCGCCTTGACTACGCCACCCGTGTGGTGCCAGCTCCTCCCTACCGTCCTCTGTCCGTCGGGGGTGGGTTTGCCCTTGGCTGTGACGTCCTAGAGGACAGAGAGTCTGAGCTGGAGTACTGGGCAGCCGCTTCTCCCTCTGTGTGTGCCATGCTGCTCTCCCCTGAGGGAGACCCCGACGCCCTTGACATACCGACTCCTCGCACTTACCGCGAGGCAGTGTCAGGGGCGTGGGCCTCTCAGTGGAAAGCGGCTATGGACTCAGAGTTGGCGTCTTGGAGATCCACAGGCACCTACGTCGACGCAGTTCCCCCTCCCAGGGCGAACGTAGTCGATGGCATGTGGCTCTTCAAGGTGAAGCGGCCGCCTGGAGCACCGCCGGTGTTCAAGGCGCGCTACGTGGCTAGGGGTTTCAGTCAGCGTGAGGGAGTTGACTTCTTCCAGACCTTCGCCCCGACCCCGAAGATGACTACTCTTCGGGTGTTACTCCACATAGCAGCGCAGCGAGACTACGAGCTGCACTCCCTCGACTTCTCCACTGCGTTCCTCCAGGGCCGACTGCACGAGGAGATCTGGCTGCGCCGTCCTCCTGGCTTCACTGACACCTTCCCACCTGGGACCCAGTGGAGCCTGAGGCGACCAGTCTACGGTCTCCGCCAGTCGCCCCGTGAGTGGCACGACACTCTTCGCTCCACGCTTTGTGACCTTGGGTTCAGCCCGTCCTCCGCCGACCCGTCGCTGTTTGTTCGAGCGGGTTCTACTCCTTTCTTTATCCTTGTCTACGTTGACGACTTGGTGTTTGCTACAGCAGACAGGGCAGCCCTGGCTCAGGTGAAGTCCGAACTGCAGAAGAGACACAAGTGCACTGACCTGGGTGAGCTGCAGCGCTACCTTGGCCTGCAGATCACCCGGGACAGAGCCGCTCGCACCATCACACTGACGCAGTCACACATGGTGCAGCAGGTCCTTCGGCGGTTCCACTTCCAGTTCTCCACCACACAGCCCACTCCTCTTGCTGTTGACCACAGACTCACGGGCCCCTTTCCTGACGAGCCCTTTGAGTCCAGTGGACCCTACGCAGAGCTGGTGGGCTGCCTCATGTACCTGATGACTTGTACTCGACCGGACCTCGCCTTTCCACTCAGCATCCTTTCTCGCTTTGTTGCGACTGGGAGACACCGCCCTGTCCACTGGACAGCTGCTGTGAGGGTGGCGAAGTACCTGGCGACTACATCAGGCTTGGGGCTTGTGCTTGGAGGGACTCAGCTAGTGGCGTTGACTGGTCACTGCGACTCTTCCTACGCTGACGACGTGGAGACTCAGCGTTCGACTCAGGGTTACTGCTTCAGTCTGGGAGCTGGTGCTGTGTCGTGGAGGTCTACACGGTCGTCGTCTGTGGCTACTTCCAGTGCAGAGGCAGAGATCTACGCTGGTGCCATGGCGGCACAGGAGCTTCGCTGGTTGACCTTCTTGCTCGCTGACCTTGGTGAGCGGCCTCGCTCTGCACCGACCTTGTACGCTGACAACAAGGCCATGATCCTCCTGTGTCGAGAGCCTCGACTAGAGAGCAGAGTGAAGCATATTGACGTGAGGTACTTCCTCCTGCGAGAGCTGCAGCGACGCGGTCAGGCACGCCTGGACTTTGTGGCCTCAGAGGCCAACACTGCAGACGTCTTCACCAAGGCCTTGGCGCTTGGTGACCACCACAGGTTCTGTGTGCAGTTGGGGCTTGTTGAGGTAGGCCCTCGGTTGGTGTAGTCCTGCTGCTTGCTCTGCTTGTTGTGCTTTGTATTTATATCCTAGTGAACTCTTGAACTGGCCTTGTGGCCGCTTGCTTGCGCTCGGAATTTGTGTGGTGTCCTTGAGATCCACCCTGAGCTTGCCTTGGTTCTTGGTTTGACTGGTCTTGTGACCGTTTGTTCACCTTGCTTGCTTTGATGCCCCTCACTTAGCCTATGGGGGTGTGTCAAATGTTGAACATTGATATGATAGGCTATAGTGAGTTGCACTCTAGGGGGTACAGCTTCTAGGGTTGCTCATTTGTACCCCATTCGTTTCTATTCCAATCATCCCGTTGTTCGCTAACTTTGAGACCTGCCTGCACATTGGCAGCGTCAAAAACAAACATCACATTCACAGTTCAGGCCACTGCTCATCAATTCAATACAACAATGGGACCAATAAAAGAAGTAAATCAGGCGCAAGAAGCATTTCATTATCATTAGGCCAACCTTCACAAAAACAGAATACAGTAATCCCCCAGATAAAGCCCCCCTCCAAGACCCCACCGCACAGCACCGCACCATCATAGTGCAAGTTGACATCTTAGCATCCGCAGGATAGTCGTGAGCAGGTATCCCTACTTGACTTAGGGACCCATGCAGCAGGAATGGCAAGTAGAAAAACAATGAAGCGAAACGGAAAAGAAAGAAAACGAATGAAGCCTGTACGGGCCAGAGAAGGAATTCGGTACGTGCCCTGCGCTCCTGGCCAGTCAGAATAGGACTCGTTTCAGGTGAAAGGGCAATTGAAAAGCAGACGCGATTATCATCCACAGACCCCATGCAGCAGCAAGGGTAGCACAGGAAGAAGCAGCAGGTGAGCATGCAGGTCACCAGGTGTAACCATCCACATTCGTCTCTGTTTGCTCTGCCTTGCTGGGGCCTCACTTGTACACCATACAGCAGCAGCCAAGCAGCAGCAGCAGCAGCGGCAGCAGCAGCAGCGGCAGCAGCAGCGGCAGCAGCAGCAGCAGCAGCAGCGGCAGCAGCAGCAGCGGCAGCAGCAGCAGCGGCAGCGGCAGCAGCAGCGGCAGCAGCAGCGGCAGCAGCAGCAGCAGCGAAGCCTATCTAAATACACCAGCGTGTGAATACTATCTGCTACAGGCATCAGATGATCAGAGTAGCTGGCGAAGCTTCCACCGATGCATGTCAGGTCTTGTAACCTGAATATGTGTGCCTTGCCATATCATACCCCCTCATCCTTAACCAATGTCTTGAATGCTCCTCCCTATCCTGCTTGCCTGCCCCCGACCCTCCCTCCATCTCCTTCCTCCTCTCACTCTCACCCCAGCCCCTCCCATGATCCCATAGTAATTCAGTAGGGCAACACAGGGAGGTATCGGTGTAAGGGAGATGTTTTAGTTGGCTAAAGCACTAGAGAACCAACCCCCCTGGCATCCGCTCCTCCACACACCATGGGCTTCATTCACAATGTTTACATCCACTGCCCCCATGACCCAACCTCTGCACCTCCCTCCCTGCGCCACGTGACCTACTGCACCCACACACACGCCCGTAGTGCGAATCTCGCACCCCACAATCTTGCAGCTCGCCTTCCCCTCTTCCCCCTCCTGTGCCGCCGTCCCCACTCTCCATCCCCCACGCAACACATCTGCAGTCCGTATCCTCGTAGTGTACTTCAGCTGCCCATCTCCACCCCCTACTGCTGTGCACACCGCTTCCTTGCACTCCCCAGCTTTGCGGCTTGTATCCAAACACTCTGTTGTGGAACAAGCAGGTGCCACCCCATCACAGCTCCCTCCCCTATGGTACCTCCCTTCCCCAAGTAGCACCTCCCCCATGCAGCACGTCCCCCATCGCAGACACGCCTCTGGCTATCGCATTAACAGGCAGGTGCGGTCCCTCCTACCACTGCCACACATGCCCACTTCCCTGGCCTGCTCAACACCGGGATAGGTGGGGGGATGAGGAAGGGAAACCGATTTTTTAGTCGAATCAGAAGTAACCTACCACTGCCACACATGCCCACTTCCCTGGCCTGCTCAACACCGGGATAGGTGGGGAAGAGGATTGTAAAGTGGGTTGTGTGGTGGGGAGTGGAGCAGGGGAGGAGGCGGACGGGAGGGAGGGTGTGGGGAAAAGGGGGACAGAGAGAGGTTAATGATGGAAGCAATACCGGCCATCAACGGGGAACCATGCACCAAAGGGGTTCCAATCTGCGAAATTCTTTCTGAAAAAAAATAAGGGTGCGAATTCTACCAAGCACATACTCTACCAGCAAGCACCACCAGCAAGCACCGCCACCAAGAACCAACCCCAGCTCACCAGTGCGAACGCGCGACCCCGAGCGAATCCCTGACAGTGCGTTAGTCAGTCCCAGCCCCCGCTTGCTATCCAGTGCGTCCGGTGTGCTCCCCCGCACGCCCCCTGCCCCCGCTGCTGCCTGTGCGGGCGCCATCCCGCCAGCAGCAGGCGCTCTGCGCGCCCCTGACCCGCTGCCCGTCCGCGCGTATGCATGGCGCTCTGCCTCCGCCTGGGGGGAGAGGGGAAGGGGAGAGGGGAAGAACCGCAGGGGGGAGTGTGTGTGTTGAAAGACAGCATCGGCAGCAGCAGCGGCTCTGCGCGCCCCTGACCCACTGCCCGTCCGCCCATATGCATGGCGCTCCGCCTCCGCCTGAGGGGGAGGGGAAGGAGGGGGGAGGCGGCAGAGAGCAGGTGTGGTGAATGCCCATGCGATGAACATAAAATCAGCTTCATGGGCTCTGCGCGCCGCTGACCCGCTGCCTGTCCAGCCGCCCATATGCATGGTGCTGGAAAAGGGGAGAGGGGAGGTGAGTCCACAGAGCCGAGCGCTCGTATTGACAGCAGTACCCTGTACGGCTCTTCATGTGAGACACTCTGCATGCCCCCTGACCCGCCCCCCGACCCGCCCTGACCCGCTGCCTGCCCAGCCGCCTGAACGCATGGCGCTCCGCCGCACCAGTATGGACGCAGCCTCTCAACCCGCTACCCAATCCCCCTCACCTCCTCGTCCAAGGGAATGGGGCTCCGGTGTCGGGGACTCTCCATGCTCTCCATGGGCGTTCCATAACCCCACCTCCGCCCACACACCAGAGCCTATCAGCCCGCTAACCAGTCTCTCACCTCCTCGTCTGCATGCGGCATGGGACTCCGGTGCCGGGGGCTCTCCATGGGAGACCTGCGGCGAGCCAAGTCCGCGTCTGGTGGGGCGGACAGGCGGGGGAAAGTGGAACGGGGGAGCGGGGGGGGAAGGGGAAGACGAAAGTGAGTGGATTTTTAACAAAATGGAAGGTGAATGCTCTGAACTGGACTGACGAATGCACGTGAATCTAGATGTGGGATTGATGAAACGGAAGATGGACGCGAGAAAGGGGGGGAGGATGAGGGAAGAGAGCAGTGAGGATCATTTGGAGGATCAGAGGGATTCAGGAAAAAGAGAAACATGTGGGTGGAGAGGGAAGAA
This sequence comes from Closterium sp. Naga37s-1, assembly GCA_947471745.1. Lineage (NCBI taxonomy): Eukaryota > Viridiplantae > Streptophyta > Zygnematophyceae > Desmidiales > Closteriaceae > Closterium > Closterium sp. Naga37s-1. The sequence goes on along the minus strand of CANJKZ010000203.1, from coordinate 34,532 downwards.
GGGAGGGGGAGGAAAGGACGGGGTCAGCGGGAGGGGAGGGAGAGCTGGGACAATGGAAAGCGGTTAGGGAAGCGAATGGCGTGAACCGAATGCGAGAAGTGAGAAGAGGTGCCGAAGCTGAAGCTACAACAGACCTGGTGCATTGGCAGCGGGTGATGGTGCTGCAGCTGCCGCATTTGCGCCCTGCACATGCGAGCACACACACACAGAAGGAAACACCCAGGTACGAGCATTTTCACACAGGCATGCACGCACACATCCCCCCTCGCACCCCCCACCCCCCATCCACACGCATACGCACAGCCCCAGACACACGCACGTAGGCCCAACACACACAAACATGGGGAGTTACACCGAGAGAACGCGGAACGAACGGCTGCAGCACGCGGGGCAACCATGCAAGGCAGAGCACGTGGGGAAACCAGCACGTGGGGAAACCAGCCGTTTCCTTCACATCACATGAGGATGCTGGCATCGGCATGCCAAAGGACCAAGTCAAGTTAGTGAAGACAATTAAGAAAAGAAAATGGACGGGAGCAGGGATGTAAGGGGAGTAGAGATAGATGGGGAGTAGGGTGTACCATCATGCGCGGTGGGGCAACAGAGGCTTGGGACTGCTGGTACTTGAGAATGGTCCAGTCAAACACATAGTCAAACTGGAACCCTGGTGGGGGGGTTGATGGCATGTTGAGGGGAGTTGTGGCATGTTGGTGCAATGATGGCATGACAGGGCGGGGTGAATGATGACCTGCAGTTACCTAAAGCAGGTATTGACAGGACATGTAGTTGGGAGTTGACTCAACGGACGCCTAATACCCCTCACAGCACACACACCTTTACGAATGAAGAGGTCACGGAAGAGGCGTTTGAGGTATGCATAGTCGGGCTTGTTGACATGGTGGGGCTGACTGAGGTACTGATGGTGGTGGTGCTGACATCAACCCAACCCTCACAACACACGCACCTTCGCGAATGAAGAGGTCGCGGAAGAGGCGCTTGAGGTATGCATAGTCGGGCTTGTCATCAAAACGCAGCGAGCGGCAGTAGTGGAAGTAGGACGCGAGCTCCGTGGGATAGCCCTTGCAGAGCACCTGGTGGCGGGGTGAGGGTGGTGAGGTGGCAGCGAAGGGGGAGAGGACCGGCAGGTTTTCAGGAAGGATGAGCGACAGTAGTGGCAGTAAGACGCGAGCTCCGTGGGGTAGCCCTTGCAGAGCACCTGGGAAGGATGGGGGGGACGGGGATTGGGGTGGGGCAAAAAAGAAACAGGCGGCATCTGTTTAGGACAAGCATGAGAGGATGGTCATGTGAAGCATGCAGAAAGGAGGGATGATGGTGGCGGAACGGGGGGGCATGGTGCACGCGAGGTAACTGGATTCGTCATGACGTAGCAATGTCATGGCTCAACGTATCTATGTGTGGGAATTGACGCAGCAACGCATACCTCAATGGGAGTGGACATTTTCTTCTGACTTTTGAGTCGACTCAAAAGTCACCTCGCAGCAACGCATACCTCAATGGGAGTGGACATTTTCTTCTCGCTGATCTTCTCGTACTTCTGCTTCTTCGTACCCGCCTTCAGACCCTGCCATGGCAAGCTGTACGACACAGCACAGCACATCACAAGACACAAACACGTGCCTTAGCTAACAGCCCAACCAACTGCAAGAGCGTTGACCTGCAAACCCACTCAAAACAGCCCAACCGTAAACCATCTCGATGAAGGAAGTACCTTAGCACGATGCAGGACATACGGTTCTTCAGGGAAGGAGAGCACTAGTGAACGAAAAGCCTTAGTAAAAATTAAGGGCCCTGTTTTTTTAGGCAATCTAACGGCCAGAAGCGCACCTTCCTCGAAGGAAGTACATTAAAACGTAGCCCAACGACTCCAGGTCGTCCCTCCGGCTTTGCTCTGCCCACAACATAAAAGGCACAGACTGGGGACATGAGCGTGCAAGCACAGTGTGTTATTTCGAACAATGACGAGCGTAAGAGACCAAAGCCGGGGCGAGGGGCGAGGAGCGAGGAGCGAGGAGCGAAGGGAGAGGGACGCAGGGACGGAAAGTGAGGGGAGAGCAGGGGCGAGGGGCGTCAGGCACATACCGATGCCGAGATGTGTGTTGATGCTGGCGTAGCGAGCTGTGCCCGTCAGGTTCTTGTTCTCTCTGCACCACGGCACCAGGCACACCATGCACGCACACCAAGAGAACGCGGCCAAGAGCGGGAGGAGAGGAGAGAACCACAACGCGCGGGGAGAGGCAGCGGGAGAGCACACGCGAAGCACACCAACATGAGACGAGCGCGGGTCAGCGTGGATAGACGGATAGATGCAGGGGCAGGGCACCGGGAGGGGGGGAGGTGGAGGGTGGGAGGGGGGATGCGATGGGTGGGGGAAGAAGATCTGGCGAACGGCAAGCAAGGGGAGAAGATTCGGAAGGAGGAGGGAAAGTGTAAGGGGACTGGGGCGCGAGCGTGAGACTGAGTGGAGGCAGAGAGGACGCACCGAATCTCTCGCAAAAGTCGCAGAAAGGACGTAGCGAGCACGTAACGACGCATACTAGACTCGCGGACGCACGGGCGCACCTGTAGGGGATGTGCTGGTGCGTGGTGTGGTCGCGGTACTTCTTAGCAAGCCCGAAGTCGATGATGTACACCTGGTTGGCGCGCCTGCCCAGCCCTGCCCAGCCCTGCCCAGCCCTGCCCAGCCCTGCCCAGCCCCATGAGGAACCTCCTGAGGCGACTCAGGGACGCACCTGTAGGGGATGTGCTGATGAGTAGTAGGGTCGCGGTACTTCTTGGCGAGCCCGAAGTCGATGATGTACACCTGGTTGGCGCGCCTGCCCAGCCCCATGAGGAAATTGTCCGGCTTGATGTCGCGATGCAGGAAGCTCTTCGAGTGCACGTACTCCACCCGATTGATCTGAAGGAATAGAGAACCAGCGGGGTCAAACTGTTCAAATCAGACGGGATTCGAGCTGTTACAACTATCCGCCTTCATGTCGCGGTGCAGGAAGCCCTACGGGTGCACATACTCCAGTCTCTTCTGCAGTAACATTTATCTCATCCACTTTCAACCCATCCTGTCCTATCCCCTCCCCTCGTCTCTACTTCGCCCGCTTCGAGCATCGCGAAACATCAAGAGAGTGCCATTCCTCGACAAACGATGGCGATATGCGCCCTGTCGTACTCCGTTCCTTCGCGCAATCTTGAGATTCTCCGCGAACCACCAGGCATGCTTCCACACCTCCGCGTCACTCTCCGAACTACCCCTACCCGCCTGTCCGTGACTACTGGACCGCTACCAGACGAGCGGTCAGCTGCTCGCTATTTTAACCCTAAAGGGCGTACCCCGAACTTCAAGTCAGTTTCGGAGATTCTGGCCACTATCCCAACTACCCGTCGAGAGGCACTCCGCCAACCACCGGCAGCCGAGGAGTTTCAACCCCCATACGCCAGCAAATCTTCGAAACTGCTCCGGTCACTCCGTACGAATCGGAAAACCGCTCGCCGACTATCATTAATATACTCGACGACGTGAAAAACACCCGGCAACTGATTCGCGAGAATGAGACCGGTGTAAGCAAATACTTCTGGCGACTGATCGGGTTGACTCAGGTCACCGAAACACCCACCAGCTGATCCGCGAGCATGAGCACGGTCTTGAGCGAGAACTTCCTGGCGCAGAAGTTGAAAAGGTCCTCGAGGCTGGGCCCGAGCAGGTCGATGACCATGACATTGTAGTCCCCCTCCACGCCGAACCACCGGATGTTCGGGATGCCGGCTGCCACGACAGCAAAAATATTCGTTAGATCGGCAGAGCGTGAAGTATTCGAAAAACACGAGTAAACTATTGGTAAAATCCACATAACGTCGGTATCTTATATATTCGGGAGTATAGTTACACGATGCCGGAAACTATAGGTTTGATATACGTACTTCCTCCTTGAAGAATCCTGTACAGCTTCGACTCGTAGAGTAGCTGGGGATGCTTCGTCTTGGTCGATTCCTACACGACAAACAGCCATGGACGCCAGCTGTCAGCGACATGGAGAAGAAGAAGAAAAACTACGACGATAGGGTAGCAAACTATGAAAAGCTGAGTGGTTACCAGCTTTATGCCGACTTCTTCATTTGTCTGAACGTTTGTTCCTGTCAACGACATAAATAGGGGAACGGTAATGGTAGAAGAGGGAGAAATTATTTGAGGCGGCGAACGGCATGAGGTATGGACAAGACGTGCTGGTGTCGACGAAACGGACGATGGTGTTAAGGACATAAGCACGGCTGAACAGAAGCTCACCGAGGTAGATCTCGCCGAAAGATCCGCTACCGATTTTTCTCCCTAACCTATACTTGTTCGCAATTCTGGGCTCCATGCCCGAAGCTTGCAAGGGTCGTTCAAACCTAAGCTACGGTAGTATGGAACGAACCCTATCACCTGTCCACTAGGCGCAAGTCCTAAACTAATTCTACGTCCAGGGCCCACAGAGCAGGGCCCTGAACTAGGGTTAGGTCGTCCTCCTCGTTCCCGCTGGTAGCTACAAACCTACGTTGAGCTAAACTTTAGGTCATCCATGGATTATACTAACTGCACAAAAACGTCAAGCACGATAAGAGCAACCTGCTAAATCTGAAACGGTGAACTTCTGAGACCCTAGTACAGTAGTCCTAGGCCTACCAGACTGGGGAAAACTAGGATGTGCTGAACAGGAGGGATGGTGTTTGAGGAGAGGAGAGGGATGTGTCAAGTGGAAGGTCACAGAGAGAGAAGAAGAGGGACATGAAGAAGACGAGGTTGGACAAGGACAAGGTATTTCATGCTGGTCTCTTGTTACTGGTCAGCTGGTATGATCCCAAGGTGGGGTTGTTCGCAGTTAGGGAAACCCTAGGTTTGTTGTATAGTGCAGGCGAACTGGTTGACTCAGCTGTGGCTAGTAGCGAAACCAGTCTGAGGGTTACTTTCTGTTACGACTACGCGACGAGAAAGTGGTTGGTGCCTAGGTTAGGGTTGCATGTGACTGTTTGGCTGTATGTGTGGCTGAGGTGGTCCGAGATGCCATGGTGGGCTGCATGCATGGCTCACGCTTTTCTAAGGCAGGTTTGGGACCATGTGACAGTTCAGCTTGAGGCTAGGGTTGAACATGATTGGCTCAGATTCTGGTCCTGACACAAAGATTTGCGAACCCCCACGGTTCGTGATTTCGTCGTAAGTGCTCGCGAACATTTTTGCGGGGTCATACAGAGGGGAGCACTGATGCCCATGTGAAATTCGGTGTTACACCATCGCAGGATGTCGCGAAGCCGGTTGGGATGGATTCGAACAGAGTCCCAGTGGCGTTCTCTGGGTCGTCCATGGATCAGTATGTGATGGTGACCCCAAGTTCGGCACGGCACTTGAAGCTGAGATGACACCAGGACGGCGCTCCAAGTGACCCTGAAGAGAACGCAGAGGTGGCTCCTCGTGTCAATCCTAGTTTCAAGCTGCTGCAAGAAGGTTCAATTTGCAAGAACAAAACTCGTACCAAAGTGTTCTCGTACGGCAATCTCGAGGCACCAGCTGCATACACAGAGCAGCCATTAATCTGAGTTGACCCAGAAGGGACGAGAGTGGCGAATTACTTAGGTGGTACCACTGGGGGCGAGAGCATTGGATCAGCTTTGAACAATCATTGCGAAGTTCTGTTATCGGTCACGAGGGCATGGCTGCCGCAGCGGTGCGCCTCTTGCGGGATGGACGGATCGACGGCATGGAGGCACCGACGGTGGTGCTAAGCGACACGTGTCACGTTCTGGGTGGCTGGCAGGTCTTGCGCCACATGACTGAGTCCCTGGTTCGAGCGATCCACTGCAATCGCGCGCAGGCAAGGTGTGTGATGTGTCCGTGTGCGCGTGTGATGTGTCCGTCTGATGTCTGCATATGTGTGTGTTGATGTGATGTGTGGGTGCATAATCTGATCAAGTTCGTGTGTCTGTGTTCTGATAAGTCTTGTGTGCGTATCGTGTGTCCCTCCATTCACTCCATTCCCGCATCCTCGTTCACCCTTCACTTCCTCCCTTCCCTGCCCTGAACCCGCTTCCAGCCGAGCAGTGTTGGTCTTAGCTACGCCCCGTGCTGCCACAACCGCCATCACCACCGCACATGGCGCTGCAGGGGGGCTGTGCGCGTGTCACTGCGCGCTGGTAGACTGCTGCTCTGACCCCATGGGGTGGGGACAGCCGCTTCAGACGTCTCAGCCGTCTCAGCCACCCTGCAGTCAGCCAGCCAATCCCAGCGGCCACATTGAAGGCCGTATCAGTGAAGGCAGTAGCAGTGCTGACTGCAGCAGCACAGCGGGTCCCATTCTCAGCAGCCGCTGCAACGTGTGGGACCTGCAGTTGCTTGAGCAGCGCATTCTGTGAGTTTTTGTGTGTCCGTTGCGCCATCCAGTGTTATCAGTACAACAACCACTACTCGCCCCTCCGTTGACCGCTCCGGTTCCCTCCGTCCCCTACTCTCTCGCTTTCGCGTTTACAATCCCTTTCATTTCCCCCCATATCCTCATACCCATAACCTTGCCCCCCATGACCTCGCGCCTTATATCCTCGTCTACTTACACGCCAGTTGTGCGACGAAGCCCAAAGCCACGGACGCGCACACAGGCGCTCAGGGCAGCGCTCCTTCCATTGTGGTGCTAGACTCGGTAGGTACGTTCATGCAGGTTCATGCGCTTGATCTGCTTCTAGTGAGGTGATTCTTGGGGTGCCTCAAGATTACGCTCCTTCCATTGTGGTTCTTTACTCAACAGGTACGCTCATCCACGCAATTCGTTTGCCTGTAACGGGTTTCTGTCCTGTCTTGCCTCACTTCTTTCTCTTCGCTCCCTCCCTGCATTTCATCTTCCCATACCACCATCATTCTACATCGCACTTCTCATTGTATTCCCCACCTCCCTGCATTTCTTCTCCCCCCATACCATACCATGCCACGCACCCATCCTCCCCCCATACCATACCATGCCACGCGGCCATCCTCCCTCCATACCATGCCACCACCTTCTCTCCATGCACCTCTCCATGCCATACCATGCCATGGCATACAATCATCCTCACTGCACCATGCCATGCCATGCCATCAGCTGGACCCTTTCCTGCGCCACAACACGCCAGCAGCCCTCCTCGCCATGATCTCACGACTGCAGTGGCATGATAAGGAGGGGTGAAGAGGGGACGGTTTATCAGGGAGGTATGCTCAAGAATGTTGCAGGTATCAGATGACAGCTCTCTGCATAAACCCTCATCACGTCACTATATATGAGGTCTGCGTCGTCATCATACTTACACCCATTTTGTACGCTTCCATCATCCATTGTTTTGTCAATCCGTCCTTCCTCACTCCCTCTGGTATCTATTCTCCCCTACTCCCTTCCCTTTCTTCCCTCCAGCCTCAGTCTCAGGAATCCTCCTCCTATCCCATGCTGACGTCACCCCGCCAGCTGTCACCTCCTCCTTGCGCCACATGGCGCACGCACTCCTCTCCCTGGAGCCACATCCCGGCCACTCCCTCCTCCCTCTCTCCCTCCTCCTCTCCCCCTCCTCTTCTCATCACCCATCGGGAAACTCAGTTGTCACTTCTGGCATGACTATCTCTAGCAGCAGCACAGCTGGCACTGGTAATATCGGTGGGAGGGGCAGCAGCGGCAGGAGCGAGAGTGGTGGCAGCATGGGGGATCGGCATGTGTTGCCGGGGGGGATACTGGTGCTGCAGCAGAAGAGGGCTTCAGGGAAATTCCGAACTGCGGTAGGTCTGTCTCTTTGGTTGGCGCTGCCTGGCTGTCTGATTTGCCCTTTTGAGGCGCCTCAAAAGTCGTCTCATTACCCGCAATTTTTTAGGCGCCTCAAAAGCCAGAACAGTGGCGTCTTCGAAGCGTGTCTGACTGTCTGTCCGTCCGTCCGTCAGTCTGACAGCCCACCTCTGGCACAAGGGCCTGTAACCTCTCTCTGCTCTCCCCTTCCCTCTGTTCACTCGCCTCCATCGCAGCTTGAGGAGTTTCATGTCGACCGGCAAGGAGCAGTGCACATAGACGCACAGAGCAAGGGCTCTGTGCACGTGCCACAACCACCCACCGCGCCCAGTGAATCTCCTGAGACCGCGCCTCAACCCACACTCGCTAGCGACAGCACAAGAGACACCTCTAAAGTACCTCCTGCAAACGTATCCCTACCAGAGCAGCAGCCTGCAGAGGGGGCACACAGAGGGGTGACAGGGAGAACGGAGGCTGCAGGCGTGGAGCCAATCAGGGTGATGGGAGATCGGGTGCCAGAGGTAAGAGAGGCAAGTGCTTTGCATGGCTAGTGAATGCGTTTTCACCCTTTGCCACTGCTTCTCTCTCCCGTTCCTGTTACTCCTCTGTTTTTGGCTCCCTCCACGACCCCCTTTCTCTCCTTCATCCTCCGTTGCAAATTTGTTCAAATTTCTCCTCCGTCTTGTGTCCCACCCAACGCTAGGTCTCCTTCCGCCTAGAGCGTTCTGAGGAGAGGCAGAGGGAGCGGGAAAGTGGTGCTGCTTCTTACTGCTGCTTCCCCTTCCCCTCCACCTTTTTTCTGCTGTCCTGCCAAATGAACAACAGGTCTCCTTTCGCCTAGAGCTGTCTCTGGAGGAACGGGCAGCAAGAGAGAAAGTGGTTCTGCCTTATGAACACCGAGGTTGGTTTGAACCCCTCTCAACCCCTCCCAACCCCGTCCAACCCCTTGTTTCCAGTCTCCTCCCATCTCCTCACCTCTTCGTTTTTGTTTTGTTTTGTTTTTTTGTGTTTTTTTTTTTTCACTCGGTTTCGATCTGATGAACAGTGCTGTCATTTCCTTTCCACCACTCACTGTCCTTGGCCCTTATCCAGGTGAAACTGGTCCAATCAAGATATACGATGGAAGAAGGAGCCTTGCACCAAGCCACGTCAAGGGAGCAGCAAATTCTTATGGAGATAACCTGGTTGGTGGTGTGTCGGCTCGTATGGCGGAACTTGCAGCGGGTGTGGGAACCGCTGGGGGCGAGTGGAGCGAAGGCGGGGGTAGTGGTTTGATTCATTATGAGCGTGATTCGGATGACGAATACCCAGATTCGGATGAAGACCCCGATGACGACCTGGATATATAGCATTTGTTTGTGTGTTGGTCTGTGCTACGATTGGTTGAAATTGTGCGAGGCTTTGTAATTCGGCAAATGACATATGCAGCTGTGCAAAACTAATTTGTCACGTTTCAGCTGAGGAACGTCCACGTAAACGAGGCGCTCCATAGGCATGCCCTCGTGTTGCAGCTTCCTGGTTCAAGAAATACTCCGCTTCGCTCGCTGATGGCCATTTTCAAATGCATATCTTGAAGATCCGTTGCACGCTTCTGGCTATGACGGTCCCAGCCGGTGCACTCAGGTCAAAATTTCCAAGCTGTTGTGGGACGACTAGAAAGCAGGCAGCACGATCAGAAATTTGCCTTGAGCACAGTCTGTAACGAGGGACGTAGTGGCGGAAGCATCGTATGGATCGGATAGTTTTGGCGGGAATCGCTGGTGGCGGGCGGAGAGTGATCGGATATTAGGGTTTCGGTTCGCAGATACCAGGGAGGTTCGAAGCACAGGGATCGCCCGCGTTGTTGCGGCGCGGTCAGTCGCCCGCATCCCGTGCCGTTAAACGCGCGAGCGAACGACGTACCGCTGTACCCCTGCTGACGTTGCTTGACTCGGATTAAGACGTCTCGCTTCGTTACGTTTCAGGGTTTCGCTTCACCACACCTATTCGCGTCGTTAACTCACTGATTCCGTCGCTGAATCTTCAGAACCCCGTGTTCGTTAGGCCATTCGTCTCAATTCGCTCGGCCTCTTAATCACCGTCGATTTTCGCCACGCGTCACAATGGACGACTACGATGCTCTCGAGGATTTCGACTTCGAGCAGACGCTCGGCCCCGGCCCGCTTCCGCCGTCCGCGCCCGCCTTCAGCACCGCTGTCCCCGCCTCCGCTCCCGGCGCGGCGGCATCCGCGGAGCCGAGCGCCGGCCCGGGCGCACCCGGCGGAGCGGGCGGCGGCAATTTCGGCGCGCGGGCCGATGGGTTCGGCGGGGGTTCGTCGCAGCACGCGCAACCCCCGTACCAGCAACAGCAGCAACACCATCAATTTCCGCAAAGTCAGCAGCATCAGCAGCAGCAACAGCAGCAGCAGCCGCCGCATCAGCAGCAGGCACACGACATGGGAGGGGGGCACGGGGGAGGCCCGCCGCCTGCCGGTTTCCGGCGGAATTACCGGCAGACCGTTTGCCGGCACTGGCTGCGCGGGCTGTGCATGAAGGGGAACGACTGTGGGTTTCTGCATCAATACGACAAGAGCCGCATGCCGGTTTGCCGGTACTTTGCGCGGTGGGGCGAGTGCAGGGAGCTTGACTGCGTGTACAAACACACCAACGAAGACGTCAAGGAGTGTAACATGTACGTTACGGCTTATTGATTGTGACGATAAAATGCGCCTTTTTATTATAAGTTGTGATGATTTATAAGTCGACTCAGCAGTATCCCTGATGGTTGCGACGGTTGTGACGGTTGCCTTGCCTTTCCAGAACTCTTATATATGGGTGTTTCAGGGTATTTGTGAGCTTTAGGTTATTTGCGGTCTTCAGGCCATGCGTACGTTTGTGCTCTCTGCTTCTCTTCAGAGGAGGCAGGAGGTGGCACCGTTGCGGTTGTATCTTTGTAACGTCTGCATGCATCTATTATCTGTTGTCAATATTCTTTCCTGATAATAATAAAAGCTTTCCTTTTGCACTTCCTCTCCGTTTCAGCCTGAATCTTCTCTGCCTGTGCTGCCTTTGGCGCACACATGTCTATTCGGTGCACATTCTTGCGTGCATTGACTCGTTACTTACCGTTCTTGCATTTCCTCAGTGTATTCTCGTGCATATCCTGATTTTGCTTGCGTTTTCCATTGCAAGCAAGCAGGCCTGCGAGTTTTGAAGCGTTTTTCTTGGCGCCTCTAACAACCATGTTAGCACAGGCTCTGCCTGCCCTTCCTTCCTCATTGCCTGATTTCACGTGCGCTATCCTCTTGCTCTCTGCTCATGCACTTGGCTGTGTGCCGTTACTCATATTCTGAATATTCATCCCTGTTATCCATAGTCCCCCCCATCCCCCGCTCTCCATTCCCTTTCCCCGTCCCCTTCCGTCCCCCCAGGTACAAGCTTGGATTCTGCCCGAACGGCCCGGATTGCCGGTACCGACATTTGAAGCTGCCCGGCCCGCCCCCTCCTGTGGAGGCCCTAGCTGAAAAGTTTCAGCTGCAGCTGCAGCAGCGTCCCCCCTTCCACTTTGCGGGGGGCATGGGGGGCGGAGGGGGAGGCATGGGGGGGGGCATGGGGGGAGGGATGGCGGGAGGAATGGGGGGAGGCATGGGGGGAGGTATGGGGGGAGCGGGGATGGGGAATGGGGGGGCGATGGGGGGAGGTAACAAGCCTGTGCGGTTCTTTTCTGGGCCTGGGGGGATGGAGCAGCAGGGGGGCGGGGGGATGGGTGCACATGGCGGAGGGGGGATGGGGGTAGGGGGAGGTATGGGCGGAGGCATGGGGGGAGGCATGGGGCAAGGGGGAATGGGACCAGGGGGGAACATGGGCCCTGGGGGAGGAGCAGGTGGGGGTATGGGCGGAGGCGGGGGAGGGGGAACGGGGGGAGGAGGGGAGATGGGGCAAGGGGGGCTTATGGGGCAAGCAGGCGGGGGAGCAGGGCCTGCTGGGGGGATGGGCGCAGGCGGAGGGGGAATGGGGCAAAGCGGAGGGGGAATGGGGGCGGGCGGAGGGGCAGGGGGGGCAGCTGTGAATCAGCAAGCGCAGCAAACAGGGCAGCAGGGACAGGGGGGGCAGGTGCAGCAGGGGGGGCAGCAGCAAGAAGGGGGAGGAGGGATGCAAGGGGTGGGTAGGGCCACGGGCGAAGGGGGAGCAGAGGGCGCAACCACAGGGGGAGGAGGAGGCGGAGGCGGAGGGGGAGGGGGAGGGGGAGGGGTTGCCAATGGGGTGGGGGACGGAAGGGACGGGGCAGAGGCAGGGGGTGGGATGGGCGGTATGGGGACTGCTGAGGGTGGTGCTGCTGCTTCTACTGGTGGGGGTAGTAGTGGTGATGGTGGTGGTGGGGGAGGAGGGCCGGCACACATGCCAAATCAGGCAAACATGCCAAATCAGGCGAATGCTCCGAATCAGGGGCATATGCAGCAACAGCAAGGAATGGCAGCTCAAGCAGGAGGCATGGGAGGAGGGATGGGTGGAGGGATGGGTGGAGGGATGGGGGGAGGGATGGGGGGAGGGATGGGGGGAGGGGGGATGGGAGGGGGAGCAGGAGGGATGCACGGGGAGGGGGGGATGATGATAGGGGATGCGTCAGCAGCAGGCATGGGAGCAGCAATGGCGCCGTCTCCGCCCATGAGCCTCGCCATACCCCCGCCTCCAGGCACCACCAGGTATGCTTGTGTGGTTGTGTGCTTGTGTGTGTCGAGGTGTTTTAAGTTTCTGAAGCTCTGTGGTGTGCTCATTCAAGTTGACTTTTGAGTCGACTCAAAAGTCACCTAATGGCACAATACCCTTCCTTTTGGAGAGCAACAATCTCGAGAACCTGGAGCAGTCAGCGAGACCTTCCCCCACACCCTCCTCTCCTCCCCCCACACCCTCCTCTCCTCCCCCCACCCCCTCAGGTACTTCATAGGGAAGAGCAACAATCTCGAGAACCTGGAGCTGTCGGCGCAGCGGGGCATGTGGGCGACGCATCGCAACAGCGAAGGCCCTCTTTCTGTCAACCACTCTCTTTTCCCCTCCCCGCCCTCCCCCCACACCCTCCTCCCCTCTCTCCCCTTCTCTCCCTTTCAGGTACTTCATAGTGAAGAGCAACAATCTCGAGAACCTCGAGCTGTCAGCGCAGCGGGGCATGTGGGCGACGCATCGCAACAACGAGGGGAAGCTGAACGAGGCGTATGAGTCGTGTGACAGCGTCATCCTGATCTTCTCAGTCAATGAGACGAGGCACTTCCAGGTGAGCTTCCAGGTGTGGGGGGGGGAGTTAGGGGGCTGTAGTAGAGTGGGGTGAAGCATCATCCTGATCTTCTCGGTCAATGAGACGAGGCACTTCCAGGTGAGCTTCCAGGTGTGGGGGGGGGAGTTAGGGGGCTGTAGTAGAGTGGGGTGAAGCTGAACGAGGCTTATGAGTCGTGTGACAGCGTTATCCTGATCTTCTCGGTCAATGAGACGAGGCACTTCCAGGTGAGTCGGGTGAAGTGGGTTGCAGTGCGGTGCACATGTATGGACGCACCGCAACAACAAGGGGAAGCTGAACGAGGCGTACGAGTCGTGCGACAGCGTTATCCTCATCTTCTCCGTCAATGAGACCAGGCTCTTTCAGGTGACATGCAGCATGGATAAGAGGTGGCAGTTGTAGGTTGAATTGTATTTTGAGGCGCCTCAAAAGGCTTTTCCAGGTGAGATGCAGCAGGGATAAGAGGTGGCAGAGGTTGAATTGAATGACAGGTGAGGGGGGAAGCTAGGCTAGGGGGTGCAGAGTGGGTTGGAGCTGAGCGAGGCGTACAAGTCATGTGACAGCGTTGTAAGGGTTGCCAAGTCATATTCACTGCCAATGAAACCCGGCACTTTAAGGTGAGGGTTGAAAGCAGGTGCACAGCTCAGAGGTGACGGGGTGAAAAAGGGTGATGAACTTTCAGGTGAGGGGGTGAAAGCAGGTAATGAACTTTCCCCACTGCTAACCCCACTCCCGACTCCCCACTCCCCTCTCCTCACTTTTCACCCCTCGCTCTTCCATGCATGCAGGGTTGTGCTCTCATGATGTCGCGCATAGGTGCCGTGGTGGGGGGAGGGCCGTGGAAGTATGCTCAGCGAATGGGCAGCTATGGACAGAACTTCCGAATTAGATGGCTCAAGGTGAGGAGGGATAGGGGGGGGGGGTTGTGGGGGTGCACTGAGTAAGCACGAGGTGGAGTAGCTACAGCTCATCTTGAGCTCTGAGTATGCTCAGCGGATGGGCAGCTATGGTAAGAACTTCCGCATTAGATGGCTCAAGGTGAGGGGGAGAGGGGAGAGGGGAGGCCGCTACAGCTCAGCTACAGCTCTAGGTAGCAGATGGCGTAAGGTGAGGGTGGGGCGCAGGAGCAATGAGTACGCACTGCGGATGGGCGGCTATGGACAGAACTTCCGAATTCGATGGCTCAAGGTGAGGGGGAGGGAAGGAAGCAAGAGGGGAGAGGGGAGGGGGGAAGGGAAAGTGGGGAGGGGCCACTCGAAGTAAGCACTGCGGATGGGCAACTATGGACAGAACTTCCGCATCCGATGGCTCAAGGTGAGGAGGGAGGAGGGAGGAGGGTGGGGTGCACTGAGTAAGCAGGAAGGAGGCCACCGCTGATCTTAAGCTCTGAGTATGCTCAGAGGATGGGCAGCTATGGTGAAAACTTTTGCATGAGATGGCTCAAGGTGAAGGGGAGAGGGAGGGGGGAGGAGAGGAGGGGAGAGGAGTGGGGAGGGGAGAGGGGAGAGAGGGCTGTGTGAGCTATCCTTCAACAAGAGGCAGCATCTGTGCAACCAGTGCAACAACAACCACGGAAAGACCAGCCTTCCCTGCCCACACTCGCTCTCCACCCTTCCCACCCAGCGGTGTGCTTGCTAGCTGTGAGCACGCTTTCACAATATGGCTGGCCGTTTTCCCACTGCTCATACCTGAGATTGATTTTCCCACAATTCTCAAAATCAATCTCGCTTTCACAATATGGCCGGCCGTTCTCCCACTGCTCATACCTGTCCTGCCCTTGTCCTTTCCTACCCTTGGCCTTTCCTTCCCTTGTCCTAATCTTCCCTTGTTTTTCCTTTTCTAGCTGTGCGAGCTCTCTTTCAACAAGACCCGTCACCTGCGCAACCAGTACAACGACAACCAGCCCGTCAAGATCAGCCGCGATTGTCAGGAGGTGGAGCCGTCAGCAGGCGAGCAGCTCACAGCACTGCTCTACCGCGAGCCAGACGCACCCCTCCTGGTGAGTGCCTCGTGTGCGCCTCCTGGTGAGTGCCTCGTGTGCGCCTCCTGGTGAGTGCCTCGTGTGCGCCTCCTGGTATGTGCCTTGCGCCTGTGCTGCTGAGCGCTTCTTTGTCCCCTCCTCTCGGCACTGCTTTCACCCACCCTCTCGCCCCTCCTCTCGGCACTGCTTTCACCCACCCTCTCACCCCTCCTCTCGGCACTGCTTTCACCCACCCTCTCACCCCTCCTCTCGGCACTGCTTTCACCCACCCTCTCACCCCTCCTCTCGGCACTGCTTTCACCCACCCTCTCACCCCTCCTCTCGGCACTGCTTTCACCCACCCTCTCACCCCTCCTCTCGGCACTGCTTTCACCCACCCTCTCACCCCTCCTCTCGGCACTGCTTTCACCCACCCTCTCACCCCTCCTCTCGGCACTGCTTTCACCCACCCTCTCACCCCTCCTCTCGGCACTGCTTTCACCCACCCTCTCACCCCTCCTCTCGGCACTGCTTTCACCCACCCTCTCACCCCTCCTCTCACCCCTTTCTCCGCCCCTTCTCCCCCCCTCTTCCGTTCCCCACCCCCAGGCCACGGCACGGGAAGCAGAGAAGAAGAGACTAATGGAGCAGCAAGCTCAGGCGCAGGGGAGGGGGGGCATGGGGGCTGGGATGGGGGCAGGGATGGGCGGAGGGATGGGGGGAGGTATGGGTGGAGGGATGGGGGGAGGGATGGGCGGAGGGATGGGTGGGATGGGGGGAATGGGCATGCATATGGGCATGGGAGGAATGGGAGGAATGGGGATGGGGGATATGGGGGGTATGGGTGGTATGGGTGGAATGGGGGGAATGGGGGGTATGGGTATGGGCATGAATATGGGTGGGGGGGCAGGTGGTATGGGTTCAAATGGGTATGGCATGGGCATGCATATGGGTGGTGGTGGCGGTGGGGGAGGAAGTGGGGGTAATGGGGGTAATGGGGGTAATGGGGGAAATACAGGCACACGTCAGGCAGGGCACAAACGAGCGAGCCAGAAGAAAGAGGAGGAGGAGGAAGAGGAGGATTCAGATGATGACGACGATGATGAGGATGATTCTGATGATGAAGATGAAGATGATGATTCTGATGAGGATGATGAGGAGAGCGAAGAGGAAAAGGAGAAGGAGAAAGGAGGGGAGAGGAGTGGGGGTCAACTAGGGACACAGGTGTCGAGAGGAAGAGAGGGAACTGGAACAGGAGGAGGATGCGGAAGAGGAGGAGGAGGGCGAGGGGTGGGAGAGCTAGAAGGGACATCTGGGGGGAGCAGAGGAAAGGCGGGTGTGGGAGAAGGGCAGCGAACCATGAGTTCTGGTGGTAACCCTGTGGGTGGTAACATTAAGAGCAATGATCCGAGGATTGCTAGGAACGCAGGTGCTTCTGGTGGTCGCGGCGCAGGTGCAACGTCGAGCGGAGGTTCAGGGCGAGGTTCGGCTCGAGCAGGTCTGGATGACCAGCGTCGGAGCCTTGGCTCGGGCCAAAGCAGCGGAGGAGTGGGAGGTGATGGTGAGAGGGGGATAGGAGTGAGAAAGAGGTTTTCGGATGGGGAGCCGGGGGGGAGGGAAGGGGTGGAAGGGGAGAGGAGAGGAGGAGGTAGGAGTGAGAAGGGGAGTGTGGCAGAGAGAAGGGATCCGAGAATGAGAAGGGGTTAGAGTGGGTGTAAAGGGGTTAAAGTAAGGGACAGGCCCAAGGTTGGGCGGGTGGGCAATGAGGGGTCACGTCACCTGGTAAAACAGAGGTTGGAGAGAGTGGAGGGATGGAAAGGAGAGGGGATGTGCGGGGAGGAAAAGTGGAGAAGCGTGTGCGGCACGGCTGCAGTATGTGTTTCAGTGCGATGTTTTGGCACCCCTTTCCTGCCTGCATTACCTTCATAAGCAACCTCACTAGGTATTCCCGGTTCTGCCCAGTGGCAATTGGTGTGTGTGCACAGCACACAGTAATACCGCACTTGTTATGGTACTTATTGACCTGAAATTGATTGGATGTTTTTATCTTTAGGATTTTCAGTACTTGGCATGTACCGTAGGTACAGATGTGCCCATGTTACCACCTTTCAGTGTAGCTTATGGTTGCAGGGAATCTGACAGCTGACAGCAAAACACTCATGTTTTAGAATATATATTTTATGTGATATTAACCCTCACTCACACCAGCATGCTACTGTACGTTTCTCTAGCAAACTACCCTGTACTGGATGCCAAAGCAATCATAGTACCTAGGCATTGTAATGGTACCATGTAACAATCATGGCTTGGCTAGTGGCCCTCCTGCATTCCCTGCTCTGCAAGGTAATGCTATCAATTCCATTGTTGCGTATGCTTCAAGTAGGACAGTGGCCTGCCCTAATTCACAAGCTTGTAATCAGAATGCCCAATGCTATTGCATTGCAAGTGTATGCAGTTGATGTGCAGCAATGTACGGTAGTCATATATATCCTGCCTGTATTATCTACTGATTGTTTCTAGACACTGCAGCAGCTCTCTATGGGCGTGCTCTTTGCAGATCATGTACTGTATTTGATGCACGAGCATGTACGGTATCAAGAGTAGCCTGGTGCTCTGTGGTTAGCGTTCACAATGTGCAACCCCTGTAGCCGGTGTGTTTCGACGCACAGTCCCTGTAATTAGGGTGCTTCAAGGCACAAGCTCCGTGATTTCGGCGACAGGTGCACAAGTCCTGTGATTAGTGTGCTCTAATGCCTAACCTTTGTGGTTAGTGGTGCTCCAATGTGCCCTGTTAGACTGCTTCGACCCAAAGGCCCTGTGATTAGTGTGCCACGTGGCACAAGCCCTGCGGTTAGCCCTGCGGTTAGCCCTGCGGTCAGCCCTGTGGTTAGCCCTGTGGTTAGACCCTGCGCAGGTGGTTGTTGAGGTAGGTGGGTCGCATGGGGAGGGGGTCGGGAAGAGGGGTGTGGGGGAGGGGGTCGGGAGGGACAGGCAAAGAGGGGTGTGGGGGGAGTGCTACGCAGGGGGAGAGGGGGGGATACCATACCTGAGAGTGTTACTAGTATAAATAACATATCCCATCCTATCTGCTTCAACTCTAGCACAAGTCTTCATCTTCCGCCTTGAATTCCAAACGGAGCTGCTTCGGCTGTACTGCAAACAGACGAGAGCAGGAGACAATTCAGACAAGAGTTGAGCTGGTAGAATCAGTATGATATGAAATGATAGATGTTGTCCGATTCGGGCACATGATTTACATGGTTTGGGTGCCTACTCAATGTACATGATAAGATATATGATATCATATGACATGCTGTTCCTGGGTTCAGTCTGTGTTTGGTTGCTTTTTGCTCACCTGCACAGACAACGATGATGAGCTCGTCACCAGCTCGCCACTGAGGTGACTATTGAGTCGACTCAAAAGTCACCTCAGTTTGTGTTTGGTTGCTTCTTGCTCTCACCTTCACAGACAACGATGATGAGCTCGTCACCAGCTGGCCTCTCCCCGCAAGGAATCGCAATCCCCGCCTCACCAGCCGATCCTGTCATGTCAGCAACACACCCAAACTGAAGCAGCGAGGGAGGGAAGGGCACATGAGTAACGAAGCAGCGTGAGAGAGAAGGGCACATGAGTAACGAAGCAGCGAGAGAGGGAAGGGCACATGAGTAACGAAGCAGCGAGAGAGGGAAGGGCACATGAGTAACGAAGCAGCGAGAGAGAAGATTCAAAGACACGAGCATGTGGAAGGCTTGGATGAAGCTTGTGGTTCCATTCTTGTTAACCAATCAGCCACAGCGAAATTGTGTTGCCGGGCAGAGAAACATGTATGAAGTGCAAAGGACTGGCGCGTCATGGACAGGAAGTGTGGGGATGGAAGGGGTATTGGCGCACTATGCAAGTGTGGGTGCAGAAACCCACCACAAGAGAAGGCCACAAAGCACGTGCTATTGTTGTGCACCCTCGATCTCCAATGCTGCTGCCAAAATGTTGCTCCGCCCACTGCTGCTGATCGCACCTGAAGGAGGAAACGAGAGGGGTAAAGGCATGTGAACAAATGTTCCCGAATGACTTGACCTCGCCTGTAGTCCGTCCGATGCCATCATTGCCGTGCCTGCTTGTCAGACGGCGGCGTGAAGAAGAGAAGCGATATGAGAGTAGAGAAGGTTGCGTGAAGAAGCGGGAAGGAAAAAATCAAGAGTGGACGGAGCATAGAGCTTTGAGGAGATGCGGGGAGGGGATGAGGAACGTATCATGGAAAGAGGGCTCAGTTGATTCGCCCTTGCTTGGTGTCCCTTGCTGATATTGCTGCTGCTGCCACTCCTATGCTGTGATCGACTGCAGAGCGAAAGGCAGGGAAGGAGGACAAAAGATATGAGAGGAGCGGCGATGATGTTCAAAGGAGTTAGAGAGAGGGCTGGCTAGATGACACAAGGAAATCTGGAGGGGGTTTTAGCATGCAGCATGTGGATGCCGCTTGACCATTGCTCCTTCTGACAGAAAAGGGAGTGGCAAAGGAGACCAAACTGACAAGCAGCACGAGGAGCTTACCATGTCGTGTCTGCCTGTTGTGTTCCCCTCAGCGCCCCATTTGCTGTCTCACCTTGCTGCCCTCGCCTAGTGAAAGATAGACAGGGACAGGAAGAGCGATGACAAGGGGGAAAGTTTGGAGTGAGAGAAGGATGAAGGGAGACAGGGAAAGAAAGAGTGGTGACAGGGAAGAAAATAAAGAAAGAGAAGGGCGAAGGTGCAGTCATACAGAACGGAATGCAGGTAGAGAGGAGGAGGGGGGGGGGAGAGAGAGGGAGGCAAGGAGGCAACTGCAAGTGAGTGGGAGGCAATGAGGCAATTGCAAACGATCAGATTCACAGAAAGGTGAGAGTGAGGTGGAGCAGTAACACATTGCGATGTGTAGAGGATCTGTCAGAGGAGACTCACCACATCACAGTCTTCTCCCTCATATCTGCTCCTTCATCTCTGCTCCCACTTGTCTGCTCCCCTGCGTCCTCCTCTGCTCCCGAACAGAGCAGATGAACAAGGAGAACAAGAAGGAAGGAGGGCGATCGATTAAAAGTGTAAGTCAGGCTACAGTGAGGAGAAGAGGAGTGGTACGAGAGAAGAGGACAGGAGACTAGGGAAACCAAGAACATTATGACGGAAGGAGGACAACCAAATAAAAGCATAAGGCAGACCTTACCACGTACGCTGCAGAAACCTCTTGCCCTCCTCTGTTCCCTTCCGCCTCAGTGCCCTCTCCGCCTCTGCGTGTATCATCCGCTGCTCCCTCTCCTCTGCATGTATTTTAGTCTGCTTCTTCTCCTCCTCTGCTTGCATCGTCCTCTGCTCCCCCTTCTCCTCTGCTCCCTATCCTACAATTAAGAACAAACAGTGCTACAACCTAAAGGAGAAGAGAGGAGTTACAGCCTGCAGGTGAGGTGATGAGCTAAAGCCTACATTCTACAGCCTGTACTATATAACAGAGCAAGGCAGACAGCAGATAAAAATATATCAAATTGATCTCACCTATCCCCTTATTGAAAGTACAGTTTTGTCATCCCTGTTTGTGTTCGCTTCTTTCAGGTCTGCAAACTTTTACTGCTTGGTTGTTCACTATCCTCTGCATGCATCAGACATAGGCGCTGCCCTGTGGTCAGAGTGGGGTTAGCGTACCTGTAGTTAGGCGCTGCCCTGTAGTCAAGAGTGGGGTTAGCGTACCTGTAGTTAGGCGCTGCCCTGTAGTCAGAGTGGGGTTAGCGTACCTGTAGTTAGGCGCTGTTCTGTGGTCAGAGTGGGGTTAGCGTACCTGTAGTTAGGCGCTGCCCTGTAGTCAGAGTGGGGTTAGCGTACCTGCAGTTAGGCGCTGTTCTGTGTTCAGAGTGGGGTTAGCGTACCTGTAGTTAGGCGCTGTTCTGTGGTCAGAGTGGGGTTAGCGTACCTGTAGTTAGGCGCTGCCCTGTAGTCAGAGTGGGGTTAGCGTACCTGTAGTTAGGCGCTGCCCTGTAGTCAGAGTGGGGTTAGCGTACCTGTAGTTAGGCGCTGCCCTGTAGTCAGAGTGGGGTTAGCGTACCTGTAGTTAGGCGCTGCCCTGTAGTCAGAGTGGGGTTAGCGTACCTGTAGTTAGGCGCTGCCCTGTGGATAGAGTGGGGTTAGCGTACCTGTAGTTAGGCGCTGCCCTGTAGTCAGAGTGGGGTTAGCGTACCTGTAGTTAGGCGCTGCCCTGTAGTCAGAGTGGGGTTAGCGTACCTGTAGTTAGGCGCTGTTCTGTGGTCAGAGTGGGGTTAGCGTACCTGTAGTTAGGCGCTGCCCTGTAGTCAGAGTGGGGTTAGCGTACCTGTAGTTAGGCGCTGCCCTGTAGTCAGAGTGGGGTTAGCGTACCTGTAGTTAGGCGCTGCCCTGTAGTCAGAGTGGGGTTAGCGTACCTGTAGTTAGGCGCTGCCCTGTAGTCAGAGTGGGGTTAGCGTACCTGCAGTTAGGCGCTGTTCTGTGTTCAGAGTGGGGTTAGCGTACCTGTAGTTAGGCGCTGTTCTGTGGTCAGAGTGGGGTTAGCGTACCTGTAGTTAGGCGCTGCCCTGTAGTCAGAGTGGGGTTAGCGTACCTGTAGTTAGGCGCTGCCCTGTAGTCAGAGTGGGGTTAGCGTACCTGTAGTTAGGCGCTGCCCTGTAGTCAGAGTGGGGTTAGCGTACCTGTAGTTAGGCGCTGCCCTGTAGTCAGAGTGGGGTTAGCGTACCTGTAGTTAGGCGCTGCCCTGTGGATAGAGTGGGGTTAGCGTACCTGTAGTTAGGCGCTGCCCTGTAGTCAGAGTGGGGTTAGCGTACCTGTAGTTAGGCGCTGCCCTGTAGTCAGAGTGGGGTTAGCGTACCTGTAGTTAGGCGCTGTTCTGTGGTCAGAGTGGGGTTAGCGTACCTGTAGTTAGGCGCTGCCCTGTAGTCAGAGTGGGGTTAGCGTACCTGTAGTTAGGCGCTGCCCTGTAGTCAGAGTGGGGTTAGCGTACCTGTAGTTAGGCGCTGCCCTGTAGTCAGAGTGGGGTTAGCGTACCTGTAGTTAGGCGCTGCCCTGTAGTCAGAGTGGGGTTAGCGTACCTGTAGTTAGGCGCTGTTCTGTGGTCAGAGTGGGGTTAGCGTACCTGTAGTTAGGCGCTGCCCTGTAGTCAGAGTGGGGTTAGCGTACCTGTAGTTAGGCGCTGCCCTGTAGTCAGAGTGGGGTTAGCGTACCTGTAGTTAGGCGCTGCCCAGTAGTCAGAGTGGGGTTAGCGTACCTGTAGTTAGGCGCTGCCCTGTAGTCAGAGTGGGGTTAGCGTACCTGTAGTTAGGCGCTGCCCTGTAGTCAGAGTGGGGTTAGCGTACCTGTAGTTAGGCGCTGTTCTGTGGTCAGAGTGGGGTTAGCATACCTGTAGTTAGGCGCTGCCCTGTAGTCAGAGTGGGGTTAGCGTACCTGTAGTTAGGCGCTGCCCTGTAGTCAGAGTGGGGTTAGCGTACCTGTAGTTAGGTGCTGCCCTGAAGTCAGAGTGGGGTTAGCGTACCTGTAGTTAGGCGCTGCCCTGTAGTCAGAGTGGGGTTAGCGTACCTGTAGTTAGGCGCTGCCCTGTAGTCAGAGTGGGGTTAGCGTACCTGTAGTTAGGCGCTGCCCTGTGGTTAGAGTGGGGTTAGCGAACCTGTAGTTAGGCGCTGCCCTGTAGTCAGAGTGGGGTTAGCGTACCTGTAGTTAGGCGCTGCCCTGTAGTCAGAGTGGGGTTAGCGTACCTGTAGTTAGGCGCTGTTCTGTGGTCAGAGTGGGGTTAGCGTACCTGTAGTTAGGCGCTGCCCTGTAGTCAGAGTGGGGTTAGCGTACCTGTAGTTAGGCGCTGCCCTGTAGTCAGAGTGGGGTTAGCGTACCTGAAGTTAGGCGCTGCCCTGTAGTCAGAGTGGGGTTAGCGTACCTGTAGTTAAGCACTGCACTGTAGTTAGGAGCTTCTCACCAGAGCGGTCAGTCCAGCCAGAGGGAGGTTCTCACCAGAGAGTGTCTGAGCCGGTGTTGCATGCACCACACCATCTGCAGCAGCGCCAGCACTGTCAGCACCAGCAGCAGCACTGCATGCGCCATCACCATCTCTACCAGTGGCAGCAGAGCCGTTACCAGCAGCACTCGCACCCTCTTTGACCCACTGCATTCTTGCTGTTGGGAAGGAAAGGGCAGAAGAAGGGGAAGAGCAGAGGGACAGGTGAGGCAGAGCGAGGGAATGAGTCAGCGAACGGAAGGCAAAAAGCGCCAGCAGCAGTCTCCATGAACCAATGCGTGAGAGAGAAACGAGAAAGCAAACTAGTGGTTGGATGGGCCACTATCGAGTGGAGATTCGCTCTTCAAGTGTCAGCTTGGGGAGCTATCAGCTGGAGAGGGTCCATTGGTGAGAACGCTGGCAGCAGCTAGAGGAGGAACGAGGGGCGGCGGGAGGAGGGCAGCAGGCGGGTGGAGAAGATGGGTGCAAGGCGCTGCTCCTCCCATGCTGCCCCCAGTGGTTGCAGTTGCAGCAGCACCCCTCGCAGCGACACCGCTCTCAGGAGTAACACCTCCCATGCTGCCCTCAGTGGTTGCACTTGCATCAACAACCCCCTTCCAGCGGCTGCCGCCCCTTGCTGCTCGCACTCCCTTTGGCCTGGGACAAGCGATAGAGTCGAGGATAGGGATAAGGACACGGAATGCAGGAAGTAAGTCCAAGGACGGAAGGAAGCAGTGGAACAGGAATTGCACGTGACTAAAAAAACAAGGCAGGGAAAACAGAGAGGCGATGGTAGCACACAGCACTAGGGCAGCGAGCTTGCAGGCAAGGGGGACGAGGTAAGGAAGAGACGCGGGCATGAGTATGAATGCATTCTAGTCTACCCTCCTACGACTCTAGTATGAGCTCAAGCTACCCCAGTGCCATGCGCTACCATCGCCAAAACGACGCTCATCTCTCATTCAAATTTTGACGCTCATCTCACGTCTCTCTTTTCGTTTTTCCGAACATGCAGTGAGGAAAAGATGATGTACACAAGCGGGCATCAATTAACATGAAGCAGAAACGGTAAGGTTGGGAGAGGGAACTTAGCCGCATGGGGGTGCTTGCAGGACAGTGGCGTCAGGCTTCCAGGAGGCTCGCACACAGCTGTGACTGCCTGCCGTGCGTCATCCCACTGCCCTCCCTCCCCGCACCACGCTGCCATAGCACCGGACGAGAGGGGTGGAGCAATGGAGAGCAAGAGGACCGAGCGGGGGATAGGAACCCAAGTAGTCAGTGGAAGCAAGAAAATAACAAGAACGATCGAGTAACGGAGACAAAAGTTGAAGATGAAAAGCATGTGGCATTGTAACGCTGTGAAAGGGGAGGCGATGGTAGCACACAGCACTAGAGCGGCGAGCTAGCAGGCAAGGGGAGACTGGGTAAGGAAGGGACGCCGGCATGTGTATGAATGCATTCTACTCTACACTACTACGACTCTAGTATGAGCTCAAGCTGTCCCAGTGCCATCTGCTACCATCGCCAAAACGACGCTCATCTCTCATTCAAATTTTGACGCTCATCTCACGTCTCTCTTTTCGTTTTTCCTAACATGCAGTGAGGAAAAGATGATGTACAAAAGCGGGCATTGATAAACATGAAGCAGAAACGGTAAGGTTGGGAGAGGGAACTTAGCCGCATGGGGGTGCTTGCAGGACAGTGGCGTCAGGCTTCCAGGAGGCTCGCACACCGCTGTGACTGCCTGCCGTGCGTCATCCCACCGTCCTCCCTACCAGCACCACGCTGCCATAGCACCGGATGAGAGGGGTAGAGCAGAGGAGAGCAAGAGAACCCAAGTAGTCTGTAGAAGCAAGAAAGTAGTGAAACGCTTGCAAGGAGGCAGAAATCACAAGAACAACTGAGAAACGGAAACAAAAGCTGAAGATAAAAAGGGCACAGTGACGCAGTGAATGGGGAGGCGATGGTAGCACACAGCACTAGGGCGGCGAGCTAGCTGGCAAGGGGGGACTGGGTAAGGAAGGGACGCGGGCATGTGTATGAATGCATTCTACTCTACCCTCCTACGACTCTAGTATGAGCTCAAGCCACCCCAGTGCCATGTGCTACCATCGCCAAAACGACGCTCATCTCTCATTCAACTTTTGACGCTCATCTCACGTCTCTCATTTCGTTTTTCCGAACATGCAGTGAGGAAAAGATGATGTACACAAGCGGGCATTGATAAACATGAAGCAGAAGCGATAAGGTCGGGATATGCGAAGGGAGAGGGAACTTAGCCGCATGGGGGTGCTTGCAGGACAGTGGCGTCTGGCTTCCAAGAGGCTCGCACACTGCTGTGACTGACTGCCGTGCGTCATCCCACCGCCCTCCCTACCAGCACCACGCTGCCATAGCACCGGATGAGAGGGGTGGAGCAAAGGAAAGCAAGAGGACCAATAGGAACCCAAGTCGTCAGTAGAAGCAAGAAAGTAGTGAAATGCATGCAATGAGGCAGAGATAACAAGAACGAATGAGTAACGGAAACGAAAGTTGAAGATGAAAAGCACATGGCACTGTGACACAGTGAAAGGGGAGGCGATGGTAGCACACAGCACTAGGGCGGCGAGCTAGCAGGCAAGGGGGGACTGGGTAAGGAAGGGACGCGGGCATGAGTATGAATGCATTCTACTCTACCCTCCTACGACTCTAGTATGAGCTCAAGCCGCCCCAGTGCCATGCGCTACCATCGCCAAGCGTTGCTCATCTCTCACTCGACTCTTTTTCGATACATGCTGTGAAGGAAAAACGTGTACCAGATGTGGTCAATGATAAACACGAACCAGAAGCGGTAAGGATGACAAGGGGAAAGGGAGAGGGGACTTAGCCGTACGGGTGGTGCTCGCAAGCGACAGAAGCAGCGAGGCAGCGGTCCAGCAGCAGAATGCACTCTTCCCACTTTAGCGTGATTTTGACCGCCCTCGCATTCGCCTCCGGCCAGAGTTTAGATCGTAACCGTGAGAAATCATCACCATTTCGATAGTCAGCGTCGGCAAGCGTCGCTTCAGTTGTCACCGTGAGAAGTGACCATCTCGATAGTCAGCGTCGGCAAGCGTCGCTTCAGTCGTCACCGTGAGAAGTGACCATCTCGATAGTCAGCGTCGGCAAGCGTCGCTTCAGTTGTCACCGTGAGAAGTGACCATCTCGATAGTCAGCGTCGGCAAGCGTCGCTTCAGATGTCACCGTGAGAAGTGACCATCTCGATAGTCAGCGTCGGCAAGCGTCGCTTCAGTTGTCACCGTGAGAAGTGACCATCTCGATAGTCAGCGTCGGCAAGCGTCGCTTCAGTTGTCACCGTGAGAAGTGACCATCTCGATAGTCAGCGTCGGCAAGCGTCAATTCAGTTGTCACCGTGAGAAGTGACCATCTCGATAGTCAGCGTCGGCAAGCGTCGCTTCAGTTGTCACCGTGAGAAGTGACCATCTCGATAGTCAGCGTCGGCAAGCGTCGCTTCAGTTGTCACCGTGAGAAGTGACCATCTCGATAGTCAGCGTCGGCAAGCGTCGCGTCAGTCGTCGCTGTAAGAAGTCACCATCTCGATAAAAACCGTCAATAAGGGTCGCTTGTCGTCACCGTAAGAATTCGCAATCCTGCTCGTCACCGTCGGAAAACGTCACTTCACTCGTCACCATCGAGAAGCGTCGATTTTATAGTCACTTTGAAGAGTCGCTTTAATCGTCACCGTGGGAAATCGCAGTCCTCGTCACCGACGGAAAACGTCACCACTAGAAATTATCACCTCAATTGTCACCACTAGGAATCATCACCTCAATCGTCACCACTAGGAATCATCACCTCAATCGTCACCGTCAGAAATCGTCTGTTCGCTCGTCAGCGTCAGAAATCGTACTCTTGATCGTCTCCGTCAGAAGCGGCCGTCCCTGACCGTCTCAACCATCGCCGTTGAAAATGGCCGTGTCGTTCGTCACCGTCAGGAAACATCCTCTCAATCAGCACCGTTAGATGGCGATGTCTCGCTACTCGAAGTCCGAAGTACTCATCGCTAACCCCGTACAATCATTCAGCGCTGTCTTCGCCGTGTGAAACAGAGTCACCGGCAGGATATCGGCCTCGGTCATCACCAAACCAGATTGAACCTTTCTCGCTGCCGGAGAGCGGCGACGCCTCGCTACTCGAGGAGCGTAAGATCGGAAAACTATGTTGCCTCGCTTCGCCTGCTCAGTGGCCTGAGCAGTGCTCTCTTTGGTCTGCTCCCACGTTTTCTGAGCACTTTCCTGGGCACGACCAAGCCCTTCAGAGGCACCCTGCTTCGTCTCCTCCATCTTCCTCCCCGCAACATCACCAGCTTGCGCGGACTTCTCGCGAGCAGTCTCGGCAGCGCGTCCCGAGGTGTCCTTCATCTGCTGCCCGGTCTCCGAAAGACCCTGCCTGCCCTGCTCCATCTTCGCCTGAGTGGCCTTGCGAGCTTCCTCAGCGCCCGCTCCAAGCTGCCCACGCGCCTCCTCAGCGTGACCGGTAGCTTTCTGTAAACTCACACAAAAAACACGTTCAAAGACACTTAACAAGAGAGGGAGGAAGCGAGGCTGGATATCGAGGTGAAATCCAGGGATTCTAGATGGATTCAGAGTGATGAATAAGGATTCACAGAAATGAGATCAGGACCCATTACCATCTCCCCTGCCCAGGTGCAGGCCGCCGTACCGTCGGCGGACGATGGGGATAGGCATTTAGCGGAAGATACGACTCAGGAAACTTCGAGTTGAGTTTTGCGAGAAGATCCTCCTCGGAATCTCCGCAGCTCGGCAATCCCGTAGTTCCGCCGTTTGCGCGGGAATTGTCTGTCAGGAGGGCATGCTTCTGACACGGCGCCGTGATATACATTCGTATGGCCCATCACCACACCATCTCTGTGATGTGATGGTTGTCGTCGATGCTTCTCATTTAGGAACACACCATTTGATCTAACGGCCGAGAGAAACTTTTTGCGATGCGATGCGTTGCTCCCTCCAGGCCAAAGTTTGAAAGTGATGTGTTGCCGAAGCATGTTTGTATCGAAACTATGGCAACCTCATTCACCTACACCTGATAAATCCCAATCAAATTAATACAGATTGACTTCCAGCAAAGTTTCAGCACCCAAGGTCCGTATGCAAGCTGAACGGGTGAGGGTGTGCGTGTACCCCTCGGTATGCACAAGAATGGGCATGGCGTTACTAGTGTGCTGGAAAAAAACTCTCAGTTTGCAAGGCAACATAGGGAAGATACCTACGCCAGTCGTGCGTGCCGTTTCATCACGCAGCTTCGCATTCCACGGCATCCTCCACTCCACTCCTCTCCCACCACTACTACTACCGTATCTTATTCCAAAATTTCATGTGCACGATTGGTTGCCTGTGCATGCATGTGTACGGTCTTGTTTGGCTAATCGGCTCCCATCAGGAACTTCTTTCCGACAAGCCCATGGAGCTCACGAAGTGCCCACTCTGCACCATTTTCAACCCACTCTATCAAACACATGTCATGTAAATATACTCCATACACCAACAATCACATTGGTTATTCAGTAACCAAGCTCTTCTGGAGTGTAATTAAGCAGGGTCTGCAGCGCGCTGGGTGCAATCTTCCTAAGAACGAGGAAGCAGGAGTTCTGGTGGCCGCCCCAGGAGCACTTGGAGTCCCACTTGACAGACGTGAGGAAGTGTGGGGTGAGCTGCTCCCTTGTGTACTCCACAGGGTGCGGTCCTCCTGACCACATCGCCCATGTGGGTCCTCTCCTTGCCACATGCGCTGGATCACGGATCTAGAGGAGGGGAATGGAGGGAGGGAGAAGGGAGAGTGGGAGGTGGGTGAGGGGGGAAAGAGACATGGGCAGGGACACGTAGGGATCTTGAAGGGCGACATGGGGGAAACGGAGGAGAGAGAGCGAGAGGGGATACGTAGGGAGAGGGACAGGGGCAGGTCATAAAGCAGGAGCAGGGAGGAGTGGTGGTTCAGTGGTGGTGAGGGGGGTAGGGATGGAGAGGGATTGTACAGTTTTAAGGTAACTCAGCGCATTTGAATGAGACAGCACAGCACGATGCCACACATTTGAATGAGACAGCACAGCACGATGCCATGAGCATCTGTATGGGGAGTACCTTGAGTAATGTTTGGAAATAATGCTCATCCAAATAACAGTGCCTGTGCCAGTTGTCACCCTGGAACCGAGGGAAGAAATGATAAATGGGGACACACGGAGGGCAGGAAAGATGAACATCAGTCATTTTTGCTGATTCAATGAAAAGAAATAATAGTCGAACAGAAGGGTCTGCACCCATAAACATCACCATACCACGTATCCACACACACGCCACCCCACTCCCCTGTGCTCACCTTGCACCATCTGGCGAGGGTGGGGTAGATCGTTGTGTCCGTGGCAGCAAGGAAGGCGTGGTGCCATGTCAGCGCCCACCACTGCTCAGGATAAGACGGGCAAAGAAGCAGTCACAAGTTGAACGTAAGGAATAGAATAGAAGCAAGGGGAAGACATCTGAGAACCCTTGGAGCATGGGTATCGTGAAAAAAGGACTGATTACAGGGAAATTTCAGGATTAAATGGAGTAAAGTATGGAGTATACCTGAGAGCCCTTGGTCCACTGGCTCCTTTGCACGTGCGGCTGCATGCGACTGCTGTAGTGCCCCATGCAGTTCCAGTCGTTGTTGCACGCACTGCATTGGGGCGAGAGTTGAGAGGCGAGAAACGAAGAGCATGGGGTGAGTAAAGACACTGAGGGCGGAGAAAATGGGAGAAGCAATAGAAATGAAGATGGATTTGTTAAAAGAAGAGGCGTGGGTAAGCGAAGTCCTAGGATGGCTGTGCGCGCAGGCAGGCATTGAGGTGCATGAAGTAGCAGACACCCTCAAGTAGCAGGCATTGAGGTGCATGGACACGTTCCTTCACCCACCCACCTGTGCAGCAGACTCTGGTTTTCCGCCATCAAGTAGCGATAGGTGAAGGGGAAGTCGTGCAGAGGCATGCAGCTGTCGGGGTGGGATGAAGGGTGGAGGGCAAGGAGGTTGATGAAGGGTGGGTGATGGGGAAGTCGTGCAGAGGCATGCACCTGTCAGGGGGATGGGGCGAGAAGGACACCCAAACCATGAATTTGGCGGCTGAGAACAACTTCTAAATCGTAGAGTTTCCCTCCCTTCGCCACTTACCCGCTGACCCACCCACCGACCCATCCACGCACCCACCCAGTCACCCACCCACCCCATCGAATCCAATCCCACCCCCTCATGCACGACTCAGAGCCAATGAGGAATCGCTTGTTGGCCGGATCAGGCAGTGCGTTCGCCAGGAGGCATCTCACCCACCCACCCACCCATCCCATCCCATCCGACCCACCCATTCATTCACTTCATCCCTCCTATCCCACCCCCTCACGCACGACTCAGAGACGATGAGGAATCTCTTGTTGGCCGGGTCCAGCAATGCGTTCGCCAGGAGGCGTCGCTCTGCCGCCACCATGGAGGGGTCGCCCCACTGCACCTTCTCACTGGGAATCTCCCGCGCGTAGAACACCGGCGACGAGTCCAAGGGATACCGGAACCCCGGCGCTGCATGCACGTAGATAGAGTACCGCCGCTCGTGGCCCTGAGGGGGGAAATAAGGGGTAGATGGAGCAGCGGCGCGACAGCCGAGGTGTAGGGGATGTTGAGGCAGGCGCAGATGGTGGAAAAGAGGGGGGGGGAGAGTGTGTGGTGGCAGTGACAGTAGGGTTTGCAGGTCGCACCGAAGGTAAGACAAGACAATGGAACATAATGGGGGGTGCGAAGGTAACCTCGGATCATGCAGCAGCATGGGATCTCACCTGAAGGTACCTCTCCCATAGTTTACTAAGAGGCATGGGCCCTCTCATTTGCAAAAATAACTCTGCTTTCACTCACTTGCAGCAGCAAGGAAGCTCACCCGTAGGTACCTCTCCCATAGTCTACTAAGAGGCATGGGTCCACGTGTCAGGAATAGGAACGCGACGCGGTCCTCCTCCCCCTGACCGCTCCCCTTGGGCTGTCCCTCGGGGTACAGCCTCCGCACCCTATCAAACAACGCCACGTCAGCGGCGGATAAGACCGGCTCGTCCATGCTTCCGGGCGGTGGGCCTTGTCTCATCTCCTCGTCGGAGCATCTGTGTCCGGTAAGGTTGACGCAGGGAGACTCGTCCTTGGCTAGCAGGCGGAGGTACGCTGGTGTGGGATCGGTCGGAGATCCCGCGAGGGACGGAGGGATGGAGGAGGAGAGGAGGAATCATTTCCAGGTAATGTTGAGTGGGAAGAGGATGAGTCTGTGTGTGGGTGTGTCGTCGAGCGACCGTAACTGTCGCGGGTTTCGCCCGCATCTAGAGCGGATCCTGAGCTCCCTAGGCTTCGCAAATGCCTTCGCAGCGACGGCGAAAGCAGCACGGTAACCGCGAGAAACGCGGATATACCTAAGGCGACGGGGAGGATGCTACGTTTGGTGCTACGGCCCTTGGGATTCGCGCGCCTTGGAACACTGCTAGCGGAACCGGCGCTCCCTGCTAAGACTCCTCCTTTCGCGACGACAGCCGGCATTATTAATCGCCTCTGAGTTTCCTCACAAACGTTAACGAAATCGAGGGAGATTTAAACCGACCATCGAAGACTATGGCGCTAATCTCTCGCGAGGACTGAAGATCGAGGCGACGCGGAAGCTCCTTAAAGCATGACTGCAACGTTCTGACAATAGGGACGTCTTTATGAAACTCAGGCTGCAGCCGCTTCGGCACGAAATGCTGCGCACATTCCGGAGCTACTGTGTTTTGCTTTTCGGAATGCCATAGATCCTTGGAAAAGCTCCCGCAGCAAGCTGATTCAAATCAGACACCTGACGTGACTCACGGAATATGACTGGTCCAGATCAGCCTAGCACCGCCAAACAGAAGCTGTCAGAGTGTCAGAAGAAGCTTTCATCCACCCGCACTATTCTCGCAAATTTTCAAATACACATTTGAGCTATAGCAAGTTTGTATTCGTGTATTGATTGATACGACGCCAGATTGAATATTTTGAAATCGGTTCGTTCCAGAAACGCGGATCTGTTACACTACCTTGGGATCTCCTCCAAACTCTTGCCAGTGAGGTGAAGCGTGTGGGTGAAGCTCCCCTCCCCTTCACTGAAACAGCACCTTGTTCACAGAAATCTCCTGAACTTCCCATTTTCCGCCATTTCTGTTTCTACCACTCACCATGATCTGAGATGCTCCATTCCAGAGCCACATCAGTCGTTCGTCCCGGGAAGATCCTTTCCCGTTATCTCTCGAATTATCGATCGTTTTCGGAGGAGGTATTTTCTGACTTCGGGACAACTTGCGTAACCAGAAGGCTTGATCTTGAAAGACTTGCGATGCTTCACGTAAGCGTACCATCTAACGCGCTCTCGTGCCGTCCGTTGCGCAGCCTACACAGCACTCCCGTCGCTAACGCGAACCGTAACGACAAACGAGGATGCCACGTGACGAACCTGCATCAGTCCCCCTCTCGTTCATTCTCCACGTCAGCCACTTTAACCTCGCTCCAACCTTCCAACCGTAGGCCTTCCCGTCGTCTCCTCCCAGGCCTTTCGTCCTCCGTCGTAGCCGTTCAACTCCCAATCTCAGGCTTGTCACCGTCATTCGTAGTTCGCGCTCTCCCTCCGTCACTTACTGGCCTGTCCACGTCTGGCCGGAGTCTCTTTACCTCGGGATTCCCTTCCTTGTCGAAATCTCGCCGCGATGAGCGGAAGCTGGGGATCGCACCAGGTGGGGTAGCATGGCGGTGCGCGAACAGGGTATTGCGGGGGATGCGGGGACGAGTGTAGCGACGGTGGTAGTTGAGGCAGAGGCGGAGGCGGAGCGGAGGGAGGGGCTGGGGGGAGCGGAAGAGGAGAAGGCGGAGAAGCTACAGTACGTGCCGTTGCACACACACAGCGACTTCAGCCTTTTAGACGGAGCCAGCCAGGTGCGTGCGTGGGCCCTTGTGGCCCCTTACAACGAGTAGAACGAGTATCGCGAGCAACACGTCTGATTTGATCTTGGCGCTTGTCATTCCCGCGTCCTGATTTCCCCCATCCTCTTGCTCCTGCTGTATACCCCACGTGATGGCAGTTGAAGGGACTGGTGGCACGGGCCAAGGAGCTCAACATGCCTGGCATTGCGCTCACTGACCATGGCGGTGAGTTTGCTGTACGCCTCCTCTCCCTGCCCCAACACCAGCTCACTGAACCCCCATCCCTGCTCGCATCCCTATCCTTTTCCCAGTCCCTGTCCTCGTAGGCGATTCTATCACCTGAAGGCCATGTGATTTTCCGCAGGCCATGGCGGAATCAAATGTCATTGTCGGAACAAAATGTACGTATTGGGTGGTTTTTAAGGTGCCTCGCGAATCCCTCCCCATCCCCTCCCGCTGCCCACTCCAGTGATGTACGGTGCGCTGCAGCTGGTGCGCATGTGCGAGGCGGAGGGCTTAAAGCCCGTGATCGGCAACGAGATGTACCTCGTGCATGACGAGGGCGCTCCCGCCGCCCTGCTGCAGGCCGCACGTGTTAGGGTTGGTTCGCCCAACCACGGAACCTACGGCGAAAGCTTCTACGACGGCGGAATGACGGCGAAATGGAAGCATGTGGATGATTCTAGGTGAAACGGTGGAAATCGGCCTACGGTGGAGAATGGAAGCTACGGCGTGAGAAGCGAGAGAGAAATCGGGAAGAAACTAGAGAAATGGAGGAAGAAGAGTGAAGAAGTATCGAGATTGAAGTTGGCGAGGGGAAATTGTGGTTCGAGCTCGAGGCGTGTTCGAGAAGGTTCCAGATTCGGTCTTGAGGAGTGTTCACCGAATTCGGTTCGGTTGCGTGTGCGACTCGGGGTGAAACGAGGCGCACGCGGTTACTTGGGAAACAAGTGAAGTTACGAATCGCATTTGTGTCTTGCCTGACTATAAACCTGTTTGTACTCATTCTTGAAATACAACATTGGACAACATTGATCAGTTGGTGATTCTGAAAATTGCTGAAGTGTGTATTGACAACTTCAAGCAGAGCTACGCATATCGTTGGATTCGGGAGATCGTGTAGAACACGATAAGCAATAGCAAGTAGACTATTTCCGACTAAGGTGTTTACGATCCTAAGAACCGGTATCAGAGCTTGGCGAACGGTCGCGTCGGTCGTCGTAAATTCACTTGGTGCGCTAAGTGAAATTAGTGGAGAAGAGGAGTCGTTCACGCCTACGCTATGGGGAGACGAGGCGAGTTCGGGTTCCAGTGTAAGTCTTGGAGACCCGCAGTTGAAGGCTCTCTCGAGGCCCTTGCGAGTGGCCGATTGGTGGCGAAACCGACGATCGGGCTCAGTGAAGCCCAGCGCTTCAACGGGAGCAACTACAACGTGTGGCGGAAGAAGTTCATTCGAAGGGCAGAGGAGGTGGACCTCTTGCCGTACTACCGTCCCGACGAGGAGACGATGGAGGGATGTTGCGCCTTCCACGATGGATACGAAGGAGAAATAGCGGTGTTCAAGAAACAAAGTAAGCAAGCGTTCTTTCAGCTTT